>JAMXDD010000006.1:6525832-7275832 GCA_024733475.1 Syzygium grande
TCCATTTCTAGCTCAAGGGAGTCGTGGGTCAGTGTGCCTTCCCGAGCTTCGTCAATTGTCAGCGGTTGCTCTTGCCTCTCGGGACCCATCAGACCCGTTTTCGGCTAAGGCATTGCGGTCTACTCGGCGTGGGCGGGAGGCCGCTGCGCCCGCCCTCGACCTTTGCCTGGCTCCTCGCTTCCGCTTCTGCTTCCTCTTCTTCATCTGCTTCAATTTCCCTTCCCCAGAAGCCATGAATGACGCTGGGGAAGACCACGCGTGACCAGCCCCCCAGCGTCATTCAATGCTGGTCTTTCCCCTTTTTTTAAATATTAATTTTGAAAATAAACAAAGAAAATATGCTCTAATAGGCTATATTAATGTAAATGCGCCTAATGTCTACATGCCATGTAATTTAAAGAAAATATTTTTGATTTAGGGATTAAAAAATTAAACCCTAATTTTTGTGCGATAAAACCCTAAGTAATTTGGGCAAAATTTAGGTGTCAACAAGTTGACAGCTGTCTTCTCTCTACAAATGAAACTAGATACCGGTAAGTTTAGGTTTCACTTTTTCCAGAACAAAAGGCAGTTCTATATTTACTTGGGCATGAACGAAATGTAGCCCTCATCGTCATGCTGATATGGATTAAACACGAAGTTCTTGTCGCCAGTCAAAATACATCTCCTAAATGCAAATAAAGTAAGCACATCAGTGAGAGAGACAATAGATGAAAAAGTTTTGAGACTTAATCAACTAGTTTAAACGACTCTAATTTTCATTTAAGATCTTAGACCTTCTGCATGTGATTGACGGAGCAGCATCATTTATCAGACGTTATCTTCTACAAATTGATCCAGTAAACGGCTTGAAGCTTTTGCATGTCTCACAGGATCAGTGGCTGTCTGTGAATTTTGGACACCATGGAAAATGGTCGAACGAGCAGATAGCATCTGAGAAATCATTTCCATCGACGGTCTGAGTTGGGAATTAGCGGATACGCACGCCAATGCAAGCTTGAAAATGGTCAAAAGTTCAGCCTCGATGCCTGGCGTGGGCGTAGGCAGGCGTGAATCCAATATATTCTTCAAAACAACTGAGATCTCCATGTCGACTGGAGCTAATAGAGATGAAATGCTATCACCTGGATGTCTTCCTTTGATCACCTCGAAGGCCACTATTCCAAAGCTATACACATCACATTTCTCCGTCACCTTCATTGTGTAAGCAAGCTCTGCACAAAGAGGGAGATATATGTATTGGCACAAAGACAGTGCTTTAGGTCAACCTTCGGATCAAGAGTTGATTTTAGAAATTTACCTGGAGCTACATATCCATATGTGCCAACGACTGCACTCCAGTTTGATGTATCCAGCTTAAGAAGCTTAGCCGTGCCAAAGTCAGAAACATGTGCCTCGTTGTCACGCCCCGTACCCCACAAAGCATGAACATCCGTGTATAGGTCGAAATAAGGTGCGACGCTCCCAGGTTACGTCACCGACCTGAAAACTCAAATCAGAAAAACACGCCACATGCGGAAACGACGTATATATAATAAATATATATACACCCGGACAAATTATTAGTAACCATGAATAGTAAGAGTTAATAATTTACAAACAATTAAAACAACACATACTTTCATTTCAAAACACTTATATATACAATATCCATTAAAACCAGAGATACAACAAAAGGGCCACGAGTACAAAAAAGAGGTCGGTGGCCTAGGGGAATCGGACTAACATCCAGAGGGTTGCAGTCAAAAAGTATCGGCCTTCACTCCTAAGGTTGGGACCTAAACTAGGGCTTCCAGTCGGGGTCAGATCCAGACGTCTCAAAAGAACTCTCGAACTGCCCTGGCTCTTCCTCTGAGCTCATAACCTCAGACACTGTCTCGGGCTCAGAGTCCTGCTCTTCAGCCACAAAATTCATGGCCGGGGATCTGAAATGTCGGTTTTACCACAACCGTGAGAAAATCTCAGCAAGTACAAACCGCTAATCCTAAACTAGGCTAATGTGCACCTCCAGAGGGTAAATAAAACACATCAAATAATGAACCAGTAAAATCTACATTAATTTTCACTACGAGCTCACAGCCCAATATATTACTTCAAATTTGCCTTTGGGTTAGGCATTTGATATCAATATAAGTCAAGTACAATTATACCGACCAAGGCCCACGATTGAATATAACGACCCGTGGGCTGACACGGAGGCCACAGTTTTATAAACCCGATCCGTAGGCCCGACCGGGGTCACAAGAGATTATATCGACCCGTGGGCTGACCCGAAGGCCGCAGGTTTGATATAACGACACATAGGCCCGACCCGAAGGCCATAGTCCATAAATCGACCCGTAGGCCCGACCCGAAGGCCACGATTAAATAAATCTCAGGTATGCACATTGTTGCACTCAATTCCCAATCAATCACAACATGGCATACAAATCATATACTCAGAAATTCATGCCAATGCCCAAGCCACCTGCCGAATACAGTTATTTACCAAGCCAATGAATTTAACGCTCTCTTGGCACCATCAATTCATCACCCCTCTAGTTCAATAAATTTCAATACTCATTCCGCGCATTCATTCCAAAGTAACTCAATGCGCTAAAGGCCCGCCTTGGGCAATTCAATCTCAATAGTCATTCTCACCATTTCGGGGTCATTCAATAGAATTTACTCAAGTCCCAATTGACCCCTTCAAGTGCCTAAATTCCCGCCATTAATCAATGAATCAACTAAATACTCAACTTGGACAATTTGCACAAATTCGGTACTGAATGAACAGTACCAGGGGAGGACACATTTTGTCCACTAAACCACAATTAAACACCCTCATTAGGCTCATATCTCAAACCCCAATCACCCAACAACCAAATACATTTAATTGGGCCTCAAATAAGCCTAATTAACCCCTAAAAAGTCCAATTCCAAGTCATTAACTCTTGAACTTAATTAGTGCCACACTTAGAAAATTTTACACAAATTCGGTACTGTATGAACAGTACCAGACCAGATTTGCATTTAGGCACTAAACCACCTTTAAACCATCTCATTAAGGCCTAATCACTTACCCTAATCATCCAACCCCCAAATACACATAATTAAGCCTCAAATGAGCCTAATTAACACTTGAATTGTCTAAGTCCAAGCCTTGAATCATTAAATTTAATTAGTGCAAAACTTAGACAAATTTGTGCAATTTCGGTACTGATGAACAGTACCAGGTTTTTGCACAAATTAGGCCTTAAGTCATACTTAAGCCATCTCATAAGACCCCAATCACCATTACTAATTACCCAATGATCAAATACACCTAAGTAGGCCTCAAATAAGTCTAATTAACCCCGAAAATGTCCAATTTAAAGTCATTAACAATTAAGCCCAATTAATACAAAACTTAGATAAAATTGCACATTTTCGGTACTTTGTGAACAGTACCAGAACAAGGGCTGTTTTGGGCCTTAATCCACCATTAAATAATCTCATTAGGTCCTAATGACCCATACAAAACATCCCACACACAATTAAACCTAATTAACCCTCAATTAGGCCTAATTAACCCCTAAAAATGCACAATTAAACTAATTAGGGGTTTATACTCGCCTAATAACGATTCGGACGACGGGAACGGGCGGTCGATCACCGACGAGCGGTAAGGATCGACGGCAGCTGGCCCGTGCAAGCCGGGCGGTCCGCCGCAATGTGTCTGGAATGACGATTCTGCTGCTGTTTGCTTCTGTTTGTGGCTGGAAATGGAGTTGTGGTGGCTGGACAGAGGCGGAAAGGGCTGCTGGTGGTGCTGGCTCTACGGGACAGCTCCGGGGTAATGCTTCGTTAACAAAGAACAAAGCATCTGAATGGGACAGAATTGCCCACCAAAACCAGAAACGGAAGAAAAGGGAGAAGAATTTGGGGGAAATGGGGAAACTCTCGGCAGAATAGAAAAATGAGAGAGAGAGAGAAGACAATCTGGTCAAATGGGTCAAATTTTGGTTGGGTGGAATCCATGTGTCAAGATCTTGGGCTAATGGACAATTTTGCCCTTGATCCAAGGGCCCAAATTAATCCATATCCAATTATTTAGGGGTAAAATGGTCATTTGCCCTTAACCATGGTTGACCAGACCTGGTTTAGCCCTAACTAACCTTGGTTAACCCCAAAATTAAATTCAATTTTCGGAATTAATTAAAAATTGCCTAGCGGCATTTTCGTAATTTTTCGATCCCGAACCGAAATTCCAATTTTCGCACATACGCGTTCCATATGTGTGTGGCCAACATAATATGGCGTCGGATTCGCGAATTCACTTTTTAAGTCCTCGAAAATCAATCATAAGTTTCGGGAATAAAATAATATTATTTTTCTAATTTTTGTCGAAATTCCAATTTTTGTCAAAACCACTCTAAATGTGCGTGGCCACCCCCCAAATGACCTTGGCAGCGAAAAATGACCTCAAACGGCCTCCGAATCCAAATCGGTGCTCACGAGGGCAAAACCGTAATTTTTCATTCCGGGGTCGAAATTTCAATTTTTGATCGTACGCACTCTAGACGTGTGTGGTTGCCCCAAAATGGCATCGATTCCGAAAAATAATTTTGTTTGGGTCTCGGAAATGGACATCGAGGTCCCTAGGGACTATATTGCAATTTTTCCCAATTTCAGTCAAAATTTCTATTTTCAGTCATTTTTGTCCCAAATATGTATGGCCACTCTAAAATGATGTTCGTCTTGCAAAATAGTCGTAATTACCCTTGAAATTTTGATATCAAAGTTCGGGTCCAATATCGCGATCAAAATAGCTCGTCTTGAAGTTTTAGGGCCTCTTAGTAAGGGGCGGTTGTTTAGGTTTTACGCGTATCGACCTAAGATTGTCCGAGTTATGATGGTCTCGAATTTCGAGAGAGCGAGTGTCACGCCCCGAACCCTACGGACACGCGACATCCCGCTATGGTCGTTATGATGCGACGTCCCAAGACTCGTCGCCGACCCTTCATTTTATCTTTTAATTACGCATGCAGAAACGAACACAACAATCCCCGAACAAATAACAAATTGGGATAGTCAGGAAAACAAATCACAATAGTCAAACAATACTATTTTAATTTTCACTTGATTAACCTTTGAGGGTATTCTTACATGCCCACTTCGGGCGCTACCACAAAAAGCCAGCAAAAGACAAGGGCCATTGTTGATCTACTTCATCAACAGGTTGAACTCCAAAAATCAGCTTCCAAACAACCCGAACCAAACTAGGTGCGTCAACACGCTAAGGGCTTGAAAAAAGGGGTTAACAACAACAATGAGACAAAAGTCCCAATAAGTTAACAGCCTAAGCCTCGCTTAGGAGGCCTACTCGCACGGGGGTCCCTAATCAGGCAACATAACATCAACAAAGACATTAATAAACAACCACAGGCATCCTTACCTCGCCTTTGATACACACGTTGATGAAATGCATATGTCGATACTCAAGCATTTAACAAGATTTTTCATGCATTAATGCAACATAGTCGCGCGTGTCTCGATTATAAGGCAAAACCCCACTACCATGCCTAGGCACCCCATAATCAAGCCCCATACCATGCCTAGCGCGCTTTCTACCCCATAATCAAAACCGCACTATGCATCACACGTATTTCAATTATTACGCAAAAATTTTCTTCTCAATTTTTTTCTTATAAATACTCACACAATTCTCTCAATACTCACATAATTCTCTCAAATTCTCTCAAATTCTCTTCTCTCAAGTCTTAAATTTTCTCAATACTCAAATTCTCTCCAATTGCCAATTCTCTTAAATTCTTCCAATTCTCAATCCACGCGATTCTTTCTTAATTCTCCCAATTAATCCGCTCAATTCTCTCAATCCACTCAAAAATGGCAAGTGGAAGTCGAAAGTGCCATCCGGCAAAGGTAAGAATATCGCGACGGAAGCCCATCATTCTTTTGATCCTCGTGAATATGCAGATTTTCAAGATGATGAAATCAACATTTTTCCCGATATGGAGCGTCCCCCGACTCAAGAAAGTTTTAATCCTCCTGGAGAAATATCTACAACAAAGGAAGCGGAACGAGAATTTACATCGACATTTGGAATCGCTTCACGAAAACGGAAAGGTTTGATATTGGTGAAAAAAGGTATGATATAATTTGTAAATATTATGGGAAAATATATAAATATACAGGTGGACAAGGATATGGAATATTTAAACGACATCTTAGAAGCAAACATCCAACCGAAACGGGAATCGATATTGGGCAACAATAAATTTCCGGTATGCGTCAATCCTAACACTTCCCCTTTATTTCGTTTTAATGACAAAACTTATAGGGAAGAATTAGGCAAATTTATTTCCGTTGAGCATTTAGCATTTAATTTTGGAAAAAGATTTGGTTTTAATGAATTTGTACAAAATGCATGTGCTCCACAAGCAAAACGTGTTTCTAGAAATTCAGTTAAACGAGCAATTAAAGATCTTTACAAAAACGGAAAAAAAAGATTTACAAAACTTTTTATGCAATTTAATGGATGCGTGCATATATAGGTAGTGACATTTGGAGTGATCCTTGGCAAAGTCATTCTTACATGGTCATAACATGTCATTGGATGATGACGAGTGGAGTATTCAAAAAAGTCATTGCATTTAGAGTTTTCGATGATAATCATACGGCAAATAATATTTATAGATTAATTAGGCAAATTTTAGAAGAATATTATTTGCTTAACAAAATTTTTTCAATTGATTTTGATAATGCTGCAGCAAATACCGTTTCAATTACCAAGTTAGAAAATATTTGTAAACCCGCTTTTGGCGGAAAATTTTTTCACGTTAGATGTGCTTGTCATGTTTTAAATTTATGTGTACAAGATGGTTTGAAAACTCTCGATATTTTTCTTCAACCAATAAAAATGGCTATTCAATTTTTATGGAAACATCCCCAAAAAATGAGAGAATGGGGTAAATTTTGTAGAGAAAATGGCAGAAGGCCAAAAAGATTTCCAAAAGATGTTCCAACTCGTTGGAATTCTACTTTCCACTTGCTTACTGAATCTTTAGCATATAAAGATTTATTATGTGCATTCATTTCTGATAATGTACCTCAGATTAATTTATACCCACAAGAGTGGGATATTTGCCAAAAAATTTTAGATGTTTTAAAGGTTTTTAATGATGCAACTTATACTTTGTCCGGTGTTTATTATCCTACTACACATTTATTTTTAGTAGAGTGTATTAATATTGTCGGAATTTTTGATGAATATGAAAATGATGTTGAATTACAACATACTACACTTGCAATGAAAATGAAGTGGCTACATTATTATAGGGAAATTCCCATTATTTATTTAGTTGCTTGTGTTTTTTATCCGCGTTGCAAATTGGATGGCTTAAATGATTTTTTGCGTGTGTATTATCAATGTTTACATTGTGATGAGATAAATGTTACAACTTTAGTACGTAATATTAAAAAAAATTAGTAATAGAATTATATAATGAATTTTATACTAAATATAATTTAGGTGATACTGGATCTTCTCAATCTATGGAGATACAAAATGACGGTACAGGTAAAATTAGTAGAGGGTACCAACTTTTATTACATAGACAAAAAAAACAAAAGGGAGTAATAGGAAATATTTCTGAATTAGAGAGTTATCTAAGCGTTTCATTTGAGATTACTGAATGTGGTACAGATTTTTTAATTTTGGATTGGTGGAAGGGCACGCAAGCTGATATCCAATCCTTTCTCTTATTGCAAAACAGATTTTTTCAATCCCTTGTTCCACAGTTGCGGTCGAACAAGCATTTAGTGCCGGAGGTAATATTTTGGATGAACATCGTTCAAGATTAGATCCAGAATCAGTGCAGATGCAAGCTTGTGTTGCTGATTGGACGAAGGCTCAATACCGGCAACAAGAGATAGATCGCAATACTGAATCCGAATTCTTTAACGATGGAGATACTATCGCTACCGGTACTGGAACGGGTAGTGACGATTGAGGGTAAAAGAACTATTGGAGTTGGCAAATATTTCGGGAACCCTTGTTTCTCATATCGGGTACGCCCACATGAGCTTAGGGAAATCCAAGCATAATCCGACGACATGTGACCTCGATCCCCTTGTGCGGTGTACACGGAATGTTTAGGTTTTGGGATCATTTTAGGGCATATATATTGTGCTCCTTTTTTTTATATATCGTTGTAACGAATTGTAATGTGCTTAATGATAATTTATTGAGTTCAAGTCATGTCTTTTTATCCCCAAATTTAATTACAATTTATATTTAATTTTTTTTTCCTTTTCTGTTTTTTTTTTTTTTTTTTTTTTTTTTGTCTTCCTCCTCCTCGGCTAGGGGTCGGCCGGGCTCTCAAAGAGCCTCGCCGGCGCCGGGCGAGGCTCACCGAGGGTGGGCGAGCGAAGCGAGCCTCACCCCGCCGGCGAGCTGCGCCCTCCGCGGCCTCGCCAGGATCTAGGCGAGGGGCGAGCCTGCGCCAGCGTCGGGCGAGGCTCGCCCTCGCTCGCCAGCCCCACCCTCGGAGAGCCTCGCCCGACGCCGGCTCGCCCTCGTCTGGCGAGGGGCAGTACGGTTCCGAACGGACGGTCCCGTTCAATCGGACGGTTCGGAGCATTCTTGGCCACGAACGGAACCGGTCGGTTCGAACCGTGGCCATCTCTACCGTAAAGACATCAAGTCGACCCCGGGCGCAACAACAAGGTATCTCTAGTAATCTTCGGATAATCTTGAAATCTTCGCATCCGATAAATCGGGTATTGTCAAGCGATCCGGCAAGACCTCGATAAATCGTGCATCATCGTCAAGCGATCTACAAAGAAGACGGCTCCGACGCGTGACCACACGAGCACACAAGCATTCCAGCCAATTATTATCTTCTCAATTAGCCCATACGTTCATGAATAGTGCTCATATTAATGCCATACAACAATATCACATGGTCACACATACAAACAGTCAATTAATTCTCACAAGCTTCGATATCAAACACGAATATCAACCAACAAGCATCACTAACATTACTTGGCATAACAGAATAAAATAATTTAATTCCAAAAGCCTCATAAATTTTCCACAGAAATTTTTGATCAAACCATTTGCTAAAAAATCAATTTAATACGACAATTCGCGGCAAAATCGCCAACATTCAAACCAGAAATAATAATTTGAAATTATAAATTTTCCGAAATAATAATAAATAGATTCGGAATTTAATTATTCAATAATATCCGAGAATAATTTAATTTTCCAAAATTCAAAATATTTTCTCGAATCGAAATAATTCAAATCATTTTCTAAATACGTCAATTTATACGGCGAAATCCAACATTGGCATCATAATTGACGTTAGAAAATTTTCCGAAAATAATAATATTTAAATTTTCGGAAATTAATTATTTAATAATAAAATAATAATATTTAATTCCGAAAATAATAAAATGATATTTAATTCGGAATTAATATATTAACTAATAAAATAATATTTAAAATTCCGAAAATAAATAATTTAATAATAATAATAATCAATAACAATAAACTAATCAACAATTTATATCGTAAACACCATTAATTAAACACTAATCCATAATCAACACATAATCCTAACTAAACAAATTTAATATTAACCTAAACACTAATTAAACTACCCTAAGCAAGTTTAACACCCTAAGCACGGGATTAGGGGTTAACTTACCTATTCAACGTCGGCGAAGGCGCGAGGACGACGGCGGCGGCGAGGGCGGTCCGCGGTGGTTCCGGTTCGGAAACGTCGACCGGCGAACGACGGCGACCGGCGAGGGACAGCTGCTGTGTTGGCTGGTCCGGAGCGGCCTGGGCTGTTCCGGGCGGAGCTGGCGGCTGGTGGCGGTGTCCCGGCAGCCGGAACGGCGGCGGCGACGTCCGGGACGGCGGTGGCGAGTGGCGGCGGGCGTCCGGCGTGTGACGCGACTCGCGAGCGGCTTGGGCGAACCGGCGATGGGAGTTTCTGGGGTGACGGCGGCAACGCGGGCTCAACTAGGGCGGAGCCGGGGTGGAGCGGCGAGCGGTCGGTTCCGGCGAGGGGTGATCGGCGTGAACAGAAGCAGGAGCCAGACGCAGTCGTGGAAGAGAGGAAGAAAAAGAAACGGCGTCGAAGGGGGGAGGAGGAAGGGGAAAAAGGAAGCGGCCGGGGTGAGCCGCGCGGCCGGATGGCGCGCGGTGGCTGGGCCGGTCGCCGGCGATGAGTGGCAGAGGAAGACCAGAAGCACGGCGTCGGGGAGGAGGGAAGAAGGGAGGAAGAAGAAGAAGAGGAGAAAAAGGAAAAGAAAAGAAAAAGAAAAAGAGAAGAGGAGAGAGGGAAGGAGAGGTAGGTGGGGTAGGTGGGGGAAAAGGAAGTCAGACGTAGGGGGGAGGGTGATCGGCGGAAAAGAAGGAGGAGAGAGAGAGAGAGAGTGTCGAATCGCGATAATCGCGATCCAACTGACACGATTTAAATCCGAAAATGATCCGACGGTCCCCTAAAAATCCTAATTAATAATTTGAGGATTAGGATAAAATTGTGTTAATAAAAACACACTGTGAGGGTGGTTTACTAGTCCCAAATTCGTACCCAGTCAAAAATTCACTTTTCACATTTTTCGGGCAATATCGAGGTTGGCAACAATAATATCGACACCGTCCAATTAAATTCGTTTTGGAATTCCGAGAAATTCGACACCAAAGTTTGAGCTCTAAATAACGGCCAAATTCGATCGAGTGCGTTTCTAGCGAAATCTCTAATTTAAAGATTTAAAATAACCGAGAGTGATCAGTTTTCTGGCGAGATTTTACTATAAGCACACTGACGAATTACACGTTTCATAAATCCCAAAAATGGGTCGAAAATCGGAATGTCACAGCGAGAGGAAGTATCGCTAGTACCGGGGGTCACGATCGTTTGGATTAAAATCGGGGTTCATTTGTCAAGCGTACTTTCGGTCGTGCGGAATCACCCGCGATCTGATCGTACGTTACTGACGATATCAACCCGTCATTTTCCCAAGATCGGCCTATATTGGCTCAAAATATTCCC
The DNA here is from genome assembly GCA_024733475.1 of Syzygium grande. NCBI lineage: Eukaryota > Viridiplantae > Streptophyta > Magnoliopsida > Myrtales > Myrtaceae > Syzygium > Syzygium grande. The sequence goes on from JAMXDD010000006.1 coordinate 6,536,890, forward strand.
TCGACGTTCGTCGAAATCGGCGCTCAACTGCGATCAGGTTCTCGGTCCACGTACCTGTTCCTATTTAGCCTTTCCCATTTGGTTAGTATCCCGTGATTGATCAAGTCCGGGCGAGACTTACTAAAATCAAACGAGAATTAATGTATACTTTATTGGTCCCGATAACAGGTCAAAATTTAGGATGTTACACTCGTACCCGGAATCAAGCAGAATGTTGTTACTCGAAATATCTCGATGAACGATTGGAGGGTTACAATCATGGTGCATATAACATAGAGCATAAGCCATGCCTTTTACAATATTCACCCTCTTGTTCCAGTCTAACTCTTTAGCTTCTTCTTCATTGAGCAAGATTGTAGACAAGCTTCCTCTGTCCAAGTACTCGTACACCAAGAATGAGTGTCGTGCATGCGAACAAAAGCCCACAAGTTTTACAATATTGCAGTGTCGAATTTCCGTCAATGCCCTGATCTCATTCAAAAATTCCCTTTGATCTGTTTGTCCACTATCAGCCGTTTGATGGAGCTTCTTTACAGCTACTATATCACCTGATCTTAATTTGGCTTTGAAGACACTTCCATAGCCTCCCCTTCCAATACAGTAAATCTCATCAAAAGCCCCGGTGGCTTCCATGATGTCTTCATATAAGATCTTTCCAACGTACTTTGATAGAGAAAAGACTTCAGTTGTCTCGAGTGTTAGTTCTGCTGTTGGATGGAACTTCTTTCTACGGAAAATGAAGAATATTCCAATAAAACCAAACAGAAGAACTGCTCCTAGCAGAGGAAACACAATAAGAAATACTCTGTGTCCTGCCCGAGATTTATCCCTGTTTACCACCGCTTGATTACTGGGCTCAAGTCCTTCAACATTTCCACACAATCCACTGTTACCTTGTAATGCTTCTTTGTTGCATCTTGGAATGCTGTGGTGTTGGGAATTGGACCCTCAAACTCGTTGTGGGAGATGTCAACCTCCGCCAAACCCGGCATACCCTCGAAAATCTTGTATATAAAGGCCAGAAAGATTATTGTGTGAAAGGTCAAGTTTCACTAGGCTTTGCAGCTTGCTGAATTGAGCTGGGATCTCGCCGCTCAACAAGTTATAACTGAAGTCTAGCTCGGATAAATGAGTTAGCATCCCTAATTGCCCTGGAATATCTTGGCTTAACTGGTTGTTGCTCAGATCCAAGAGGACCAAGTTTGAAGAAAGCCCTATAGTCTGCGGGATAGGCATGCTAAATCTATTCTTGGACAAATCCAATTTTTGAAGAGCAGGTAGCAATACAATCTCGGGACTTATTTGGCCAGAAAGTCGGTTCCCGCTTAGATTCAAATTCACCAAAGAGGTCAATTTTCCAAATTCTTTTGGAACCTCGCCAAGTAAACCATTGGAAGAAAGATCAACTGCATGTAGTTGAGTGGCGTTTCCAATCTCAGGAGGCAAGCTACCAGTGATGTTATTTCCAGCAATTCTTAGATCACTTAAACGCATGCAACTTCCCCAGTTTGTTGAGATTTCTCCATAGAACTTGTTGAAACTCATGTCAATAAAGTCCAAATTGGGGTAGACACCGAAGGTCTCAGATATGTTTCCAGTGAGCTGGTTTTCCTCGAGGCGTATTCTGACTAAGCTGGTGCAATTTCTCAAGGTTCTTGGGATAGAACCAGTTAAGTTGTTGTCACTCACTGTGAGGTTTTGGAGCAATCCACCTTGGCACAAGTTATCTGGTAAGGAGCCGGTGAACTGGTTGGTATCCAATTGCAGCACCTTCAAGTTCACTAGATCACCTAAGGATCCAGGAATCGAACCAGAAAGCTGATTATCCCGGAGGAACAAATATACTAGGTTGGTCAAGTTACCCAAAGAAGAAGGAATTGGGCCAGTGAGCTGATTTGTACTCAGCTCTAAGTCAACCAAAGCGTGGAGATTTCCTATCTCATCAGGAATGTGACCCGAAAGCTGGTTACCATAGAGATAAAGAAGGGTAAGCTCCATCAAATTGCCTAATGTCGACGGGATTGAACCGGTAAGATTATTATCACAAAGATTCAACGTGCTAAGAAGGTTCGAATGCCCTAGCTCTAATGGGATGGAACTAGTAAGTTCATTAGAAAATAGGTGTAGCTCCTTCAATTTGGTTAAGTTCCCCAAAGTGGAAGGAATCGGTCCTGTTAGGAAGTTGGTGTCCATGTGGAGCACTTCTAGATTTATCATATTTCCCATTTCAGGAGGAATAGAACCAGAAAGGGAGTTGTTGTAGACATACACTCTAGCTAATTTACTCAAATTACCCAATGAGGAAGGTATGGATCCATGCAACTGATTGGAATACAACGCAACCTCACTGAGCAAATGCAATTGCCCTATTTCTAGGGGAATTGAGCCATTCAAATCATTGAAAACCAGGTGTAGGACCTCTAGTTTCGTTAGACGGCCAATCTCTTGTGGTATTTTGCCCGAGAATTGATTGACAGAGAGGTCGAGATAGGTGAGATTGCTCAGGAGACCGAATTGAGGCGAAATGCGGCCAGAGAGACTATTTATGCTCAGGTCCATGTACATGAGATGAGACAAAGATGAGAATGGAAATTCCTCTAGTGTACCTTCGACATAGGTGCTAGTGAGATTTATCCCGATCACGGTTCCCGCCTGATTGCAGGAGATGCCATACCAAGAGCATGGACTCACGGTCGAACCGGAGCCGGTGGCATTATGAGGAGAGGGAGTCCACGAAGAAAGGGAAGAAACCGAATGGTTGCCAAGACTGGACTTCCAGTCGAGGAGGGCTTGTGCTTCCGCAGGGGAAGCATGAACAGGAAGTGGAATGACAAAGGTAGCAAAAAGGGCAAGGGCTGTCACAAGGCTCATGACCCTCTTGAATTCTGGCGAAGTATCCATGGATTCTTATTCTTCTGTTCTTCTTTTTGGTTATGGGAAGTTGGTTTTCTTTGTTCCTGAGGCACTGAGTGATGCTTAAGATGCTCGTGAATACTCCCCTTTTTATCGTCTTCCATTACAATGGGCATGCAATAACAATCATTATTTTAAGGAAGACTAAGAAAAGTTAGTGGATATAGCTTGGCAGTAAGCATCCGAAAGCCTACTTAGACGAATTTTTGGTTCCTTCAAGACTTTGGAGCTTTCTTCCATTCAGTCTTCCTTGGCGACTTTCTGACTCGGATCCGTCCCTGTTTCGACCCCACCATAGTTCGAAATCCAGAGAATTTGACAGAGAAGTTGTTGTGGAGAGTGATCAAATCCTAAATTCGTTTCACACATTATGCAGTTCTGAATGCGCCGAAGGGGACTCCTCTAATGAAGTCAAATCTGGCGCCGGTTTACTTCATTCCTGCAGAAATTACAGCTGACGATCGAGCTAATGCGTCTGGACCATACCCACTTGCAAACCCATATTAATCGAAAGGAAAATTGAAGAAGAAGAAAAATCAAGATCGTCTTTGGCCTGCTTGTTCGAGCCCTTTTCGACAAACGATAACGTGGTTGTGGAGGTATGCTCTTTTGTTTTATTGTACTTACAAGTAGAAAAATAATTTGCGATCGTGATTTAGGGTTCACTTGTTTGAAGGAAAACTGTTACTGAAAATTGTTTTCCGACTTTCCTGTGTTTGGATGACGGAAAACTAATCGATTTACATAAAACATTTTTCCAGAAACTGAAAACAACAAGTTTTTTCGATTGGGGAAAATAACTTTCTCTTCTACCAAGGAAGAAATCACTTTCCATAAATTACTAAACAAAATAAAATTAATTATTTTACTTGAAAATGGTTTTGATGATAAATATTTTTCTTTATCGTGAAATATTTAGTGAAATAAATGCACCATTATGTCAAATGATTTATATTTTTTGAGCTCATGAGCTGTGATTATTTTGTAATTTTTGAAGTGCTTGATGGCCCCAATACAAATATTCCCGCATGTTACACGGGGTAATGATTTCGTTGTTGGATTATGAATGTGTGTACACTTTGATTATGTCGAAGTTTAATGACCATCACTGGAATCTAAACATTATAAGAACTTATCTTCCTTTTATTTATAAGCTTTGGGATTCATTTTTACTTTAGTTTATTGCATTTATTATTTTTGTAATAAATCAAATTAGTGAGAACCATTGCCTTGCTTTGATTAAATAATCTCGCGGCTGCAAGAAAATGATGGACATTTGTTTTCAGTTGGTTATTTCTTTCAGTATGCTATTTTCCATAATCAAAAAAAAATTACTAGGAACCAAAACCTGGTTGGATTGAGTATGAGTTGGGTCCAGGTGGAGTCGGATTTGAGTCGCTAAAATTGTATTACATAAATATGGGATTGTATGAGTTAAATTGATTAATTTGAGTCGGATCCATTTTCGACTGGACTCAATTTGACTTACTAGTTTGACAACTCTATATAAAAGTTGTACGATTATCAATTTTACTGGAATAACATTAGATAAACCTAAGAGACAAGGTCTAATAAATACCCATGCCATAACAACTTGCACATTGCACTCGAATAGGAACTGATTGAATGCACTCTCTCAAGAGTGAGTTATACCAAACACCATATTGGAATATTGGCCCATATCGCTTGACAACGCGCTTTAGATGCTCTTTATATTGTTGTGTTGTTTTTGCACCTATTAATTTAGGCTTTTTGGGTTGGATTTTCTAATATGGTATCAGGACTAGGCTATTTCTTTTCGCTTATGCGCGTTCACGTGAGAGAAAGTGTTGAAATATCGTCCCCACATTACTTGACAACGATAACAAAACAAAATTATGGTTGATGGCTGCGATTAGAACAATTAGATTCTCCCTGAAAAGATGCATGATTGAAACTCTTCTGCATGTCAGAGGATTTTGTATCTACACAAATCCAAAATGATCCTCATGAAAGGACTAACAATGGACAAGATTTCAGAGACTTCATATAAATGTTCCGTTTCGACTTTACATCGACCCTTCACCTTCAAGATGACAACGCTAGATAGACAAGCAACTTTATGCTGATACAAAAGTCATATTTTCTAACTCTAACTTGACATGGATACATAGCATTCACCGCGACGACACGGGTTTGATTAAGACTAGATACAGAAACAGACTGAAATATCTCGAGTTCAGCTGTTCTCTAAAAATGAAACAAGATGCCAGTGAGTTCAGGTTTTGCTCCTTCGAAAACAGAAGGCAATTCTATACTTACTTGGGTATGAACGAAATGTAGTCCTCATCGGGCTAAAAACGAAACCTTGTGTCCCGTCAAAATATTTCTCCTAAATGCAAATGAAGTTAACACATCAGTAAGCGAAACAATATATTAGAAAAAGTTTGAGACTTAATTTATTAGTTTAAAACGACTGTGTTTTTCATTAACGATCTAGTCCTTCTTGCATTTGGTTTACAGAGCAAAAACGATATTCAGCCGATATCTTCTACAGATTGATCCAGTGAACGGCTTGAACTTGTTGCATCTGTCCCGGGATCAGTGGGTGTCTCTGAATTTTGAACATTATGGAAAATGGTTGAACAAGCTGAAAGCTCACGAGAAATCAGTTCCATCGACGGCCTGAGTTGGGGATTAGCAGATAGGCAAGCGACTGCAAGCTTTAAGATGGTCAGAAGTTCATCCTCGATGCCTGGTGTGGGTATTGGCAGGCGTGAATCCAATATATTCCTCAGAACTGCTGAGATCTCCATGTCGACTGGAGCTAATAGAGTTGAAACGCTGTCCCCTGGATGTCTTCCTTTGATCACCTCGATGGCCACTGTTCCAAAGCTATACACATCACATTTCTCCGTCACCTTCATTGTGTAAGCAAGCTCTGCACGAAGAAGGAGATATATATGTGTTAGCACGAAGACGTTGCTTTAGCTAAATGGACGGATCAAGAGTCAATTTTAGATATTAACCTGGAGCTACGTAACCATATGTGCCGACGACTGCACTCCAGTTTGATGTGTCCAGTTTGAGAAGTTTAGCTGTGCCGAAGTCAGAAACATGCGCCTCGTACTCCGAATCAAGCAGAATGTTGTTACTCGAAATATCTCGATGAATGATTGGAGGGATACAATCATGGTGCATATAAGATAGAGCATGAGCCACGCCTTTTACTATATTCACCCGCCTGTTCCAGTCCAACTTTTTAGCTTCTTCTTCATTACTCAAGATTGTAGACAAGCTTCCTCTGTCCAAGTACTCATACACCAAGAATGAGTGTTGTGGATGCGAACAAAAGCCCTTAAGTTTCACAATATTGCGGGTGTCGAATTTCCGTCAATGCCCTAATCTCATTCAAAAATTCCTTTTGATCTGTTTGCCCGCTATCAGCTGTTTGATGGAGCTTCTTTACAGCTACTATATCACCCGATCTTAATTTGGCTTTGAAGACACTTCCATAGCCTCCAATTCCAATACAGAAAATCTCATCAAAAGCCCCGGTGGCTTCTATGATGTCTTCATATAAGATCTTTCCATCGTACTTTGATAGAGAAAAGACTTCAGTTGTCTTGGGTGCTAGTTCCGCAGTTGGATGGAACTTCTTTCTACGGGAAATGAAGAATACTCCAAAGAAAATAAACAGAAGAACTGCTCCTAGCAGAGGAAACACAATAAGAAACACTCTGCGTCCCGCGGTAGAGTTTTCCCTATCCACCACCGCTTGATTACAGGGCTCAAGTCCTTCAACATTTCCACACAATCCACTGTTACCTTCTAACGCTTCTTTTGTTGCATTCTGGAATGCCGTGGTGTTGGGGATTGGACCCTCAAACTTGTTGTAGGAGATGTCAACCTCCGCCAAACCCAGCATACCCTCGAAAGTGTTGTTTATCAGGCCAGAAAGATTATTGTGTGAAAGGTCAAGTTTCACTAGGCTTTGCAGCTTGCTGAATTGAGCTGGGATCTCGCCGCTTAACAAGTTACAACTCAAGTCTAGCTCGAATAAATTAATTAGCATCCCTAAATCCCCTGGTATATCTTGGCTCAACTGGTTGTTGCTCAGATCCAAGAGGAACAACTTTGAAGCAAGCCCTATAGTCTGCGGGATAGACATGCTAAATCTATTCCTGGACAAATCCAATTTTTGAAGAGCAGGTAACGATGCAATCTCGGGACTTATATGGCCAGAAAGTCGGTTCTTGCTTAGATTCAGATTCACCAAAGAGGTCAATTTTCCAAATTCTTTCGGAACCTCGCCAACTAAATCATTGAAAGAAAGATCAATTGCACCCAGTTGAGTCGCGTTTCCAATCTCAGGAGGCAAGCTACCAGAGATGTTATTTCCAGCAATTCTTAGATCACTTAAATGCATGCAACTTCCCCAGTTTGATGAGATTTCTCCATAGAACTTGTTAAAACTGATGTCGATAAAGTTCAAGTTGGGGTAGACCTTGAAGGACTCGGATATGTTTCCAAAGAGCTGGTTTCCCTCGGGCGCACTCGACTAAGCTTGTGCAATTTCTCAAGCTTTTAGGGATAGAACCAATTAAGTTGTTGTCACTCACTGAGAGGGTTTGGAGCAATCCACCTTGGAACAAGTTCTCTGGTAAGAAGCCGGTTAAATGGTTGGCATCCAATTGCAGCTTTGTCAAGTTCTTCAGATCCCCTAATGATCTAGGAATTGAACCTGAAAGCTGATTTTGGCGAAGGAACAAATATACTAGGTTGGTCAAGCGACCCAAAGAAGAAGGAATTGGGCCAGTGAGCTGATTTCTACTTAGCTCTAAGTCAAGCATAGCGCGAAGATTTCCTATTTCATCAGGAATGTGACCAGAAAGCTGGTTACCGTAGAGATAAAGAAGGGTAAGCTTCGTCAAATTGCCTAATGTCGGCGGGATTGAACCAGTAAGATTATTATCACAAAGGATCAAAGAGCTAAGAAGGCTCAAATTCCCTAACTCTTGGGGGATGGAACTGGTAAGGTTATTAGCAAATAGGTGCAGCTCTCTCAATTTGGCTAAGATCCCCAAAGTGGATGGAATTGGTCCTGTCAGGAAGTTGGTGTTCATGTGGAGCACTTCTAAATTTGTCATATTTCCTATTTCAGGAGGAATAGAACCAGAAAGGGAGTTGTTGTAGACATACAATGTAGTTAATTTGCCCAAATTACCCAATGAGGAAGGGATGGATCCATCCAACTGATTTGAATACAGCGCGACTTCACTGAGCAAATGCAACTGCCCGATTTCTTGGGGAATGGAGCCATTTAACTCATTGGAAACCAGGTGCAGGACCTCCAGTTTCGTTAGACGGCTGATCTCTGGCGGTATTTTCCCCGAGAACCGATTGATAGAGAGGTCGAGATAGGTGAGATTGCTCATGAGACCAATTTGAGGTGGAATGTGGCCAGAGAGACTATTTATGCTCAGGTCCATGTACATGAGATGAGACAAAGTTGAGAATGGGAATTTGTCAAGCGTACCTTCGACATAGGCGCTGGTGAGATTTATCCTGATCACGCCTCGGCCGTATTGCAGGAGATGCCATACCAAGCACACGGACTCACGGTCGAATTGGAACCGGTAGCATTATGAGGAGAGGGAGTCCAGGAAGAGAGGGAAGAAACCGAATGGTTGCCAAGACTGGACTTCCACTTGAGGAGGGCTTGGGCTTCTGCAGGGGAAGCATGAGCAGGAAGCGGAATGACAAAGATAGTGAAAAGGGCTAGGGTAGCCACAAGGCTCATGACCCTCTTGAATTCAGATGAAGAATCCATGGATTCTTCTTCTTCGTCTTCTCTTTTGTTTCAGGTAAGTTGGGTTTTCTTTTCCCGAGGCAACGAGCGATGCTTAAAAAGGTTGTGAAAACTCTCACCTTCCTATCATTTTCCATGATAATGGGAATGCAACAACGACAACTAACTAGTGAAGACTATGAAAAGGTACGTTCTGACTCGGTCAGTCCCTCTTATCGGAATTGAGGCCCACCCCCCAAAAGAAATCCAGAGACTTTGACGAGGAAGTCTTCGAGGAAAGTGATTCGAGGTCTTTCTTGTTGTGTGTGAACACTCTTAACTTTCCACACGATCAAATCCTAATCCGTGCCACACATTTTGCAATTCAAAGCGCAAAAGGGAAGTCGTCTCACTCGGCATTCACGAAAGCCAAATCTTGACGCGGTCGACTCCGTTCTTGCATAAACGACAGCCATTGATCATGTTCGAGCAAAGGGAGAGGTGTCGAAATGGATTAACGACCTGCTCTTTAATTGGCGGAGTCGGGTTAGCTAAAATCTAAAAATGAGCTGGGCCCGCTTCTGTGAGCCATTTTGACAGACCATAACATGATTGTGGAGGTCTGCTCTTTAATACTGTTCTAACTTACCATTTAAAAAGAGTGTGCCGTGATTATATGTGGGAATTTTGAAGTGCTCTCGATGGTTCCAATAGAGATTGTCCCGCACGCTATTCTGTGGTAACGACATTGTTGTTGGATTACGAAGTGTAAACTTTTGATTGTGTCAAAGTTTAATGACCAGCATTGAAATTTACACATTAATAAGAACTTATTTTCCTTAAGTCTTAAACTTGTCATAAAAGTGCAATTAAGTTCTAAAACTTGCGAAAAGTGATATCAAGTCCTAAAACTTGTCAAATTGGTTCAATCGAATCCCAAAGTTAAAGCTGTCAAACTTACAAACGGAAAATACTGACATGGCGTTAACATGGCATATTTAATATTTTCTCCCTCCTACGTGGTGATAACGTCGTTAAAGTATGAAACACTAAAACGACATCATTTGCCCTAAATTTGATTTTTAATACGAATTTTGTTTAAATTAAATTATAAAAATAAGATTTAGAAAAAAGGAGGAGGACGGGCGAGGAGGGCTACAAGTCCTCGCTGTTGCCACTACAGCCACCACCGCCTTGCCATCATCGAGAGGGCCCGGTGACCCTTGCCAGGCGAGGGCCTACAAGCCCTCACCTACCGTTGGCGAGGGTCGCTGATCCCAACCGTCCTCCACCCTCGCTGGCCCCTCCCAGCAATGGTGGGGTGGCGGTAGGGAGGCCCTCCTCGCTTGTCCTCTTCCTCCTCCTTCTTTTAAAATTTTTTAAAATTTTAATTTAAATAAAATTAGTATTAAAATAATTATAAAAAAAGCCATGTCATCGCCACATAGGATAAAAAATAATAAAAAAGTTGCATCAACATTTTCCATTAGCCAAATTAGGCAGTGTTAACTTTAGGACTAGATTGAATTAATTTGACAAGTTTTAGGGCTTAATTACACTTTGTAGATTTTAGGAGTCAATTATACTTTCGTCACAAGTTTTAGGATTTCTAGTAAATATATCCCTTTCCTTTATTTATAAGCTTTGTGTTTGTTTAACTTTTATTGCATTTATCATTTTTGGTGATAAATTAAATAGTAGGTAGCATTGCGTTGCTTTGATTGAAGAATCTAATGACCGCAAAAAAAGAGCAATCCATGTCAATTTTTTTTTTCAAGTATGTTATTTTCCATTAATAAAGGGGATGTCGCGACCTAAATTTTCTCTCGTGCTAATGGATTGTTAAGACTAAGCCTAACTTGGGCCCTCCCAAGCCCTACCAATCGCAACTTAGGGTTTAAGTTTTTAACGTGCAAAAAAGCTTTCATGCTTGAGTCGCCACTAATCTATTTGTGGTAGGTCGATTAGAAACCTAAATAAAACATAGGGAGATATGTTTTATTCCTACGAACCAGAGATTTTAAGCTCGGGGACTTGGTTACACTAGATCTAGTCTAACGCCCTTTTTGTACCCTTTTCTTTTCAAAAAATGTTTATGCATGCAGTCTGGATCCATTTTAACTTAGTCATTAGCATGTGAGGTGATCATGCGAGCACGCAAACCACCAAAGTAACACCCAATAATCAAAACATTAAATAAATTGCAAGATTGGGAGAATTACTTACCTCGAAAACAACGTAAGCATCTGCATGGTTAGCTAGAAAATCACATCAATAATCCTAATATGATTTCTAAGCAATTCACTCAATATTTTTTGGATTTTCACTTATTTAAATGAAAGCTAACCTATATGTAATGACGTGCAAAATTAACATGCGATTAATGCAGCCTAACGTGCAAACTATATGTCATGCGACGACGTGACCTAATTCTAATGACGGGCAAATGATTTATTTTTGGTATTTTTCAAAATGAAATTCGGAATAAAAAAAAAATGCCTAAAATAACATGCAATCTAACAACTTCTTTTTTTTTTTTTTTTTTTTTTTTGTAAAATTCGAAATTAAAAATTACCCTAAAATGAATCATCGAAATCAGGATAATATCTAAATTAAACTAGGAAATAAATTACTCTAATTCCTAATTTAAATTAAAAAGTTATCCTATCGACTTATTCAAAGCAATTTATTCTAAACCTATCCTAAATATGCATCATTATCCTCTAATAAATTAATTCAAATTGCATCTAATCTTTTTGGCTTTTCTTTTAAAGAAACAAAATCAAATAAGAGATAAACACCACCACCAATCGATATCCATACGATCCATAAAATTTTTCTTATCAAATTTAAATGAGGTAAAGAAATCAAACTAACGGTCATATCTATAGGGTTATAGATATCGACAGAAAGTTGATTGTTTAAATTTGGAAAGCAAATAAAATCTATTATCGTGTCCAAGTGATTATGGACAAGATAATGATCTTCCGTATCGCCGCGTATCGTACCTTAGGGATAAGGTCGGATAGTCGTCCATATACGTTGCTAAATTAGGCAAAAATTCCTAATTTTAAGTGTTTCAAATATTATGGATATCGCAACTATTATTCTAAGATTTAACAATCCACCAAAGAATATCCACGAAATATTCAAACACCGAAAACTTAGGAAATTAAATATTTCGGAAAATATTCGGATAATGATCTTACCTACTTTGCGGATATCTTCCAAATTTGAACTCGACTCGGGATCGGGTTTGCGGATCACAGCGACGGGACGGCCAACGGTGGTGCTCGGCGACGGGGACGGCAGCTCGATGACGGTCACGGTGGTGACTCACGATGACCGGTACGGCTAACCGCGGTGGTGACAGCGTCAGATCGGCGGCGAGCCCAGCGTGACGTGCTTCCGGTGGTGATTCAATTTGTAGTTTGGGGATCTACTGGCGCCACTGTAATAGCAGCTCGTCGTCACGGACTGCATGGGAATCAGCAAAAATCGGACTTGCGGGTGGAACACGACGATGAAGAGTAGCAATAGACGTGTTATTGATTTGCGGATGTCACGTTGCTTGCTCCAACCAAAATTTCCAATTGCCACCTTCCCTTTTGTTGTTTTTTCTTCTTTGGAATTTCCTTCTCAGATCATGTGGCCATGAATCTCTTTGACTGGATGCTTCTGACCTTGGCGACCAGTGGTGACAATGGAATAAAGTCCACCTCTTGGACTCGTGGCTTTCAACCTTCAACTTAGATCCAGTGCTATAGTGGTGATTGCTGGTTATAGATACAAGTCATGGGACTGGACGCGGTGATGAGAGGTGGATATGTGGCTATGCAGACGAGAAGCGAAGCAGCAGCGTGGACCCTCAGCACTCGAGGAACTGCCGTGAATTTCTTTCCCTCTCTTACTTCTTTTTCTTCTCTTTTTTTGCTCTCACTCACACTTGTGCTCTCTGAAAATTCTGATCTGAAAGTTATGAGAGTCCCCCTTTGATTATGACGCATAACGACGTATTTATATCGCAACCCTAGGTCAATTAACTGGGCTTCCTAGTCCTAATGGGCTTAGACTTAGGCTTTTATCCCTTAATTTTTTTAATTCCAAATGGGCTAAACTAATTCGGGCTAATTTAAGCTCAAATTAAAATAACCAAAGCCTTTTAGATTTGCGAATTTTGGCCCCCGATCCCTTGAGTGAGCTGAGTACCTGAGCTCAGTTTACGCGAAGAATTTTCAGATTTCTCGCCATCGTCGGTCTGATGTAGAATGCAATTAACCTATATGAACCTAAACTATATGCTATGCAATTTTAATATTTTTGTTTAGGGGTTAAAATTTAATCCCTAATTTTCTATGCAAATTATTATTAAATGGTCGATCGAAATTTAGGTGTCAACAGCTGCCCCTCTTTAAAGGTGAGCTCGAAAAGGTTGCATTGAAAGACTAAATGATGCCTAAATTTTGACCATGAAAATGCAATGAATGTTATTTTGTGAGAGTACTAATCCCATTTTGGAATGCAATATGTCATGATGCATGCTGACGTGAATAAAACATACATGGAATTACTTACCTAACTTGAGTGGCAAAGCAACTTGAGGCATTGCCATGATTCTTGAGATTGTTTGGCAAATGTTTGGACTCTATCTCAAAGGTATTGCCTGATGAACGCTGATGAACTCTGGTGACCTGCAATTCAGTCAAGACACGCGAAGAAAGCTTGACGTATCCAGTTATCATTTGGGGTTCTCGAGAGAAAAATTTAGCAAAATGGAAAATGTTCCGACCTTTGCAAAATACCTATACATCGCCATAGGTATTTGTAAAGATTTGGTCGCTGCACCTAATTATCATCGTAGGTGCAACACGGGGGAACTTTCCGAGATCAAGAGGATATTCCGACCTTTACGAGATACCTATACATCGCCATAGATATTCGTAAAGATTTGGCCGCTTCACCTATACCTTCCTCCTAGGTGAGTCACGGGGGAACATTTGGGATTGAGAGAACATTCCAACCTTTACAAGATACATATATATCGCCATAGGCACTTGTAAAGATTTGGCCGCTACGCCTATACCTTTTCTCATAGGCGTGTCACGGGGGAATCTTCTAAGATTGGAAGAACATTCCGACCTTTACAAGATACCTATACATCGCCATAGGCACTCGTAAAGATTTAGCCGCTGCACCTAGTTATCGTCGTAAGTGCTACACGGGGGAATCTTCTTGAGATTGTGTGAAAAATGTGCCTAACAAAATATCTAGTTATCATCTAAGATATTTGAAAGGACTTTATCGATAAATACCTGGATATCGTCACAGGTACTTAGGGTGAGATATCCGGATTTCTCCTCGGATACTCGGATGAGATACCTGGATTTCTCCTCAGGCACTCGGATGAGAAATATATATACGTCTGGACATTGTCGAAGACGCCGAGTGGCTGCAACAAAACTGATTAGATATGGAGCCTGTCGATTGCTCGAACAGGTGAATGAATACCTGATAAACACAGGCACCTGAAGGGGTAGTGACATACTTACCTGTTGATATCTCTGACTCTTGAGTGTGTGTCTCCTGCTAGACACGGTTATAGTCAACAAGTAATATGCATTCATGGGCAATCAAGAACACATATACTCATGTACTATAAATTCAACTGGTTTTCATGCATAACGGTTTTGTCAAATCAACATCATTAAATTTCACTGGGGAAAATCATGACAAGACAATCTGATTTCATAAGTTGGTGTCTTGAAAATGTTAAATGAGGGACTTCCAGTCTGAAAGGGCTTTCATTCACTCTCATCGAAAGTGGCTAATTTATGAAATTCACTCTATCTCACCATCATCATGTCGACAAGGGTCCGAGTATTCTCGCAAGCGGTACGACCTTACCAATCTGAGAGGTCTTTGCTGGGACCGTAACGTGGGCTTGGTCAATGGCTTAGCAAAAGGGGACTCTTTGAGTCAAGGCTATTGAAAGAAAATACTCCGTAATCATCTCCGGGTTTACAAGTCAAGAACCCTGCAAAATGAGATAGAAATGGACTTGCTCACACTTCTTCGAGCTAAGCTTATAAACATCCGAATCCTACGTTAGTTCAAGTGCCATAATCTGAAGAGACTTTATAAAGGACGTAACGTAGGCTAGGCTCATGGGTTGAGAAATGAAAGGATCATTAGGCTCAAAATGTGTATAAATAGGGGTGAATAAGTTGGTGATCATCTTGGCATTGTCACTAGTCTTTTTCTTCATCCTCAGGCATTGTCATTTCAGTAAATGCTTCATTGGGCTTGAATACTCCACTTGATTCCTTTGAGACTTGTAAGACCACTGCTCCATTGGGATTCATGACTTTGACATGTCATATCTTGACATTTTTTTTTTCTCTAAAGTTCTCCCCCCTTTTTTCAACTTTCTTTTCTCTTCTTTTTTTTTTTTTTTTTTTTTTTTTTTTTGGGCATTGACTTTGCTTTTTTTACTAGGCACACTTTTTTTTTCATGCCCCCTAGTTCTTCTTCTCTTTTTTTTTTTACATACACACTGTCTACAATACACATATTGGCCAGCCACATTTTGGCTTGTTTTGACCGAATGACTAACATTTGGATTTTCAGGGTCTTCGTCTTCTATCGGCGCTCCAAATATGCTGCGTGGACAGTGATGGCTTTTACCTTGCCCCAGTGGGGGGATGATCACCAACTGGGTTTAAGAAACGAATTTGCAGGCTCAATTGGGCTTAGCAAAGGATAAAGTGTGTATAGGAGAGAAAAAAAAAAAAATCTTAAGTCATCCTAAGGCACTTGAACTTCGTGTGAATTCTTCTGAAAAAGCAACACTCGAAGATTGATGCAAGTGAGAGCAAGAAAATCTCTATTCATTTTTCACCTTATAATGCTGACTTACCTCCAGTTTGCCCCGATGTGGGGTGGTTCTTGACAAGGGTAATTTGAAAGGATTTCTCCAAGCGTTTAGGCTCAAAGTGGCGAAACAATGGATAACTTGTAGTGTTTGGGATAGAGAAATGAACTGCCTTTCGTTATTTCAGTTGCCGTACCTTTTTCGAGATAACTCTTTACCTTGCGGACATAAAATTGTTTTTTACTCAACTTCTTCGGGGATCGGTGCATGGGACTATGTATAAGATAGGGCTTGCCTTTCATCATCCCGATGCACCTCATTCAACATATTCAATTCATTTTACATGAGTTATCGATTGTCCAAATAGATTCCCCTTTTGAAATCAATGATGCAGACTGACAAAATGATCAAGCAGAATTTAAAGTAAGTGCACGCATTCCATCTTTAAATTGATTGAAAGCATTTATTCATAAGTGAAATGTTTGTGACTCAGAGTATAAACCAGACATTTGAAAACTTTTGCCGCAAAAATGTTAGATCCTATCAGGGATAATACATCATCACAGCATCAGAATTAACATGAGTAGAAAACTCACAACCTTCCATTTCTACGAGAATCAGGGCACCTTTGGGAGCACCTTCTTAACTGCGTATGGACCGATATAGTTTGGGGCCTCCACTCATGCGGCAACTAAATCAGAGTTTCGCCTCACTCTCGGGGGATTTGCCCCTCTCTTTGCTTCTCTGGGTTCCTCCGCATCACCCAAGTGATAGTTTGGCTACGCAACATTTTCGAGGAATCTTGAGTTCACAAGATCATCAAGATCAGGCTTGACTGCACATAATCCATCAGATTGGACCGTTTTCATACCCTCACGTGTCACAAGATTGCTCCTGAAACATAAAGTAGGGGGTTCGGAAGGACAAACAGGGCTAAACAGTGCATTTTTATTTCTTTTTGATTTTTTTTTCAAATTTTTTCCGAAATTCTTAACATGAGGAAGCACGAAGAAGCCCAGGCCTCGAAATTCTCCTTGGACTATATTTTTCTTTTATCGGTTGGATATCATCACCGAACTGGTTTGATGTACCTCAACATGCCCTCAAAAATGAAAATAATTTGTAATTTCATTGATTATCACCAAATGAATTACATTTATTGGAATGGAAATTGCAACAATCAAATCCTAGAAATGAAAAGTCCTAAAAAGCAGCTCCCGAGACGGGGCAGATCCTAAAAAGCAGTAAAATTCCCACGCAGGGGAGTGTGCGAAAAAAGTAAAGGTGTTACTCTTGTTTCTTGAGAAACAAGGGTTCCCAAAATATTTGCTAACTCCAATAGTTCTTTTTACCCTCAATCGTCACTACCTATTCCAAAGACCGTAGCGGTAGTATCTCCATCGTTAAAGAATTCGGATTTAGTATTGCGATCTATCTCTTGTTGTCGGTATTGAGCTTTCGTCAATTAGCAACACAAGCTTGCATCTCCACTGATTCTGGATCTAATCTTGAACGATGTTCATCCAAAATATTACCTCCGGCACTAAATGCTTGTTCGACCGCAATTTGTGGAACAAAGGGTTGAAAAAATCTGTTTTGCAATAAGAAAAAGGATTGGGTATTGGCTTGCGTGCCCCTTCCACCAATCCAAAATTAAAAACTCTGTACCACCTTCGGATTCAAAGAAACTCAAATGAAACGCTTAGATAACTCTCTAATTCAAAAATATTTCCTATTACTCCCTTTTGTTTTTTTTTTTTTCTATGTAATAAAAGTTGGTACCCTCTACTAATTTTACCTGTACTGTCATTTTGTATCTCCATAAATTGAAAAGGTCTAATATCACCTAAATTATATTTAGTATAAAATTCATTATATAATTCTATTATTACGTTTTTAACATTACGTACTATAGTTGTAACATTTATCTCATCATAATATAAACATTGAAGCAACTAAATAAATAATGGGAATTTCTCTATAATAATGTAGCCACTTCATTTTCATTGCAAGTATAGTATGTTGTAATTCAACATCATTTTCACATTCATCAAAAATTCCGACAATATTAGTACACTCTATTAAAAATAAATGTGTAGTAGGATAATAAATACCGGACAAAGTATAAGTTGCATCATTAAAAACCTTTAAAACATCTAAAATTTTTTGGCAAATATCCCACTCTTGTGGGTATAAATTAATCTGAGGTATATTATTAGAAATGAATGCACATAATAAATCTTTATATGCTAAAGATTCAGCAAGCAAGTGGAAAGTAGAATTCCAACGAGTTGGAACATCTTTTAAAATCTTTTTGGCTTTTTGCCATTTTCTCTACAAAATCTACCCCATTCTTTCATTTTTTTGGGGATGTTTCCATAAAAATTGAATCGCCGTTTTTATTGGTTGAAGAAAAATATCGAGAGTTTTCAAACCATCTTGTACACATAAATTTAAAACATGACAAGCACATCTAACGTGAAAAAATTTTCCGTCAAAAGCGGGTTTACAAATATTTTCTAACTCGGCAATTGAAGCGGTATTTGCTGCAGCATTATCAAAACCAATTGAAAAAATTTTGTTAAGCAAATAATATTCTTCTAAAATTACCTAATTATTCTATAAATATTATTTGCCGTATGATTATCATCGAAAACTCTAAATGCAATAACTCTTTTTTGAATACTCCACTCGTCATCTATCCAATGACATGTTATGCCCATGTAAGAATGATTTTGCCAAGGATCACTCCAAATATCACTACCTATATGCACGCATCCATTAAATTGCATAAACAAATTTTGTAAATCTTTTTTTCCTTTTCTGTAAAGATCTTTAATTACTCGTTTAGTTGAATTTCTAGGAACACGTTTTGCTTGTGGAGCACATGCTTTTTGTACAAATTCATTAAAACCAAATCTTTCTCCAAAATTAAATGCTAAATGCTCAACGCAAATAAATTTGCCTAATTCTTCCTTATAAGTTTTGTCATTAAAACGAAATAAAAATGGAAGTGTTAGGATTGACGTACCGGAAATTTGTTGTTGCCTCGATATCGATTCCTGTTTTTGGTTGGATGTTTACTCCTAAGATGTCGTTTAAATGTTCCATATCCTTGTCCACCTGTATATTTTTATATTTTCCCATAATATTTACAAATTATATCATACCTTTTTTCACCAATATCAAATTTTTCCATTTTCGTGAAGTGATTTCAAATGTCGATGTAAATTCTCGCCCGCCTTTGTTGTAGATATTTCGGCAGGAGGATGAAAACTTTCTTGAGTCGGGACGCGCTCCATATCGGGAAAAATGTTGATTTCATCATCTTGAAAATCTACATATTCATGAGGATCAAAAGAATGATGGGATTCCGTCGCGATATTCTTACCTTTGCCAGATGGCACTCGACTTCCACTTGCCATTTTTCGAGTGGATTGAGAGAATTGAGCGGACTAATTGGGAGAATTAAGAAAGAATTGTGTGAATTGAGAAAATTGAGAGAATTTAAGAGAATTTCGAGTATTCAGAAAATTTGAGACTTGAGAGAAGAGAATTTGAGAGAATTTGAGAGAATTGTGTGAGTATTGAGAGAATTTGGGAGAATTTATAGGAAAAAATTGAGAAGAAAATTTTTTTAAAAAAGGAGATAACCGTTGCAATTGCAACGGTTATCTCCTTTTTTTTTTTACTTTTTGTGCCCGTTGGGGCTTTTGCCCGTTGGGAACGGGCCCAAGAAAGCGTGCCCGCGGCGGGGCCCTCACAGACGCGTTGCAGGCCCGCTGCGGGGCAATTTTTTTTTCCCTGCTAATGCGGTAACGGGCGGCCAACCGGCCAGGCCAGCGGCACTTCATCGCCCGGCGAGCTGCCATCCGGCATCGGTGAGGCGGCCTCACCCGATGCCGCCGAGGCTCGGCCTCACGATTGTGCAAAGGCGGCGGTTGGTGAGGCCGGTCGCGAGGCTCCAGCCTCGGCGGCTCTTGTCAAGCTGTTTTTGGAATCGGGCCAGGCTGGCGGCCTGGCCGGTTCTAAATTTTGAGAACCAGAACCGGGCCCGTAGGGCACGGGCCAGTCCAGTTCCAAAGCGGGCCTGGTCAGCGGGCTGGGTCCGGGTTTGATCGGGCAGTTCCTGTCGGTTCCGGGCCAAAATCGGCCCATGGCCATGTCTACTTAATGGGGATCTTTTGGTCCCATCCTTTAACTCCATATTGCCCTGAATCTTCAGAAAACCACCATAATGTCAAGCTACGCACTAGCTATTATATTTCTAGGTTAATCCTTCACTTATAGATACGAGGAGACCCTCGTAAAGAATCGAGAGAAAGGGGAGTAGCGCACGGTTGTGGAGTTTGGACGATTCATAAGACCATTAGTGCTATATCTTTTTACAAAATCACTAGTGCCGTGACTTTTCATCACCGTCGCATGTTAGAATCCGGCAACTAGGTATCAGCTGCACATAAGGCCGACAGATCGAACCCATTTTCAAGCAGCTTCGTCAAGACCCAAAAAAATAGTCCGCGGTCGCATTTTCAAGCAACTTTTCATCACCGTCGCATGTTAGAATCCCGCAACTAATGCATCAGCTGAATGTAAGGTCAACGGATCGAACCCATCTTCAAGTAGCATGGTCAAGACCCAAAAAAACAGCACACGGTCGTGGGTTCATTGTTTTTGTGTTTTATGTTCAAATGCCTGTAAATGATGATTACTGGTGAGAGCTTGGCTGGAGTTGATGTCACACTTACCGATCGTTCATAAAACATTCGAGTTTATCTCCACATGGTGGTCTTACTTCATATCCTCAGTTTCCGTCCGCTTCGGTAAGTCGTAGTAAAGGGGGGTAACGTCTGATGAATGGCTATGGTCGAAGGTAATAGCCAAGGGCATGGGTCTTGTGGTGAATATAGGAGATTGATTGTTAAGTATATACGTTCAATATTTTGGTGTTATGGTGTGATGAGCTCCGGATGTTGATGTGCTTGTATCGCTAATAAATCGTTGTCAACAATAGAAATATTTTTTATTAACTAATTATTTCAAGTGCTTATTTTTTGAGAAAATATTTTTTTAAATACTTATTTTTCGCGAAATAAACGAAACATTAATGAAAATTGAGTTTAATTAGTTAATGGATTTGGGCTTCGCCTGGTTTGATGAATATGAGTCTAGTCTGCTGGTTCTAGACTTAGCTCCGCTCGGTTGTCATTTGGCTTGCTCATAATTAAGTCTTACATGTGTCCATGGTTTCCAATCACTTTTAGCATGTTTAGGTTTCGTTTCTATAATTAAATTGTGGACTGTGTTCGATGAATACTTGCTGGTCATTCATCATGGAATGTGATTTGAATTAATCTCAAGGTAATTTGATGATTCTGATTGCTATTGATGGCATGTTACCATGCGGTTAGTTTTCTGTTTTTCTTTTCCCGAGGGAACGAGCGATGCTTAAAAATGTTGTGAAAACTGTGAAAACTCTCGCCTTCCCATCATTTTCCATGATAATGGGAATGCAACAATGACAACAAACAAGTGAAGACTATGAAAAGGTACGTTCTGACTCGGTCAGTCCCTCTTTCGGAATTGAGGCCCACCCCCGGAATGAAATCCAGAGACTTTGAGAGGGAAGTCTCTGAGGAAAGTGATGTAAAGTCAAGGTCTTTCTTGTTGTGTGCGAACACTCTTAACTTTCCACACGATCAAATCCTAATCCGTGCCACGCATTTTGCAATTCAAAGCGCAAAAGGGAAGTCGTCTCACTTGGCATTCGGGAAAGCCAAATCTTGACGTGGTTGACCCGTTCTTGCAGAAATGACGGCCGATGATCACGTTCGCAAAAGGGAGAGGTATCGAAATGGATTAACGATCTACTCTTTAATTGGCCGAGTTGGGTTAGCTAAAATCTAAAAAAATGAGCTGAGCTCGCTTGTTTGAGCCTTTTTGACAGATTATAACGTGATTGTGGAGGTCTGCTCTTTAATTCCGTTCTAACTTATCATTTAAAAAGAGTGCGCCGTGATTATTTGTGGGAATTTTGAAATGCTCTTGGTGGTTCCACTAGAGATTGTCCCGTACATTATTCCGGGATAATGATATTGTTGTTGGATTATGAAGTGTAAACTTTCGATTATGTCAAAGTTTAATGACCACCATTGAAATCTACACATAATAAGAACTTATTTTCCTTTTTTTTGCTAGAAAGAACTTATTTTCCTTAAGTCTTAAACTTGTCACTAAAGTACAATTGAATCATAAAACTTACAAAAAATACAATCAAGTCTCAAAATTTGTTAAATCGGTTCGATCAAGTCCTAAAGTTAATACTGTCAAACTTATTAACGAAAAATGCTGATGTGACATTGACGTGGCTTAGTTTAATATTTTCTCTCTCTTACGTGGCGATGACGTCGCTAAAGTATGAAACGTAAGACTAAAACGATATCGTTTTGGTCCAAATTTGATTTTCAATACTAATTTTATTTAAATAAAATTATAAAAATAAGCTTTAAAAAAAGGAGGAGGATAGGCGAGAAGGGCTGCAAGCCCACTTTGCCGCCGCCACCACTGCAATTTTAACTTATTTTTAAAATTTAATTTAAATAAAATTAGTATTAAACTAATTATAAAAAAGTCCCGTCATTGCTACGTAGGATAGAAAAAATAATAAAAAAGTCATGTCTGCATTTTTCTTTAGTCAAATTGGACGGTATTAACTTTAAGACACAATCGAACCAATTTAATAAGTTTTAGAACTTAATTGCGCTTTTTGTAAGTTTTATGATTCAATTGCACTTTTGTGATAAATTTTAGAACTTCTAGTAAACGAATACCTTTCCTTTATTTATAAGCTTTGCGTTTGTTTAACTTTAGTTTATTGCATTTATCATTTTTGGTGATAAATTAAATAGTAGGTAGCATTGCATTGCTTTGATTAAAGAATCTAACGATTGCAAAAAAGAGCAATTGACGTCAATTTTTTTTTTTAGAAAAAGGGCACTAGTTAGAGAATTAGTGCAATTATGTCCTATCTCAAACATGTGGTTGCGTAAAAGTTAGGTACCTCACATACTTCACTTGACTCTTAGCCAGCCACAAGGCTAGTGGCTAGCTAGGAGCGACTTTTAGTTAGGTTGGACTTCATAAATAAATTTATTTCAACTTTAATTTTCCAATGTCGACGCGCCAATTGAGGACTACTGGTTTTCAACTCAACATTACCTCCAAACCCATCTTCTCGTCTTCGCCCTGCTGGGAGAGTTGTGATAGGTACACCCATGTTATATTTACCATGAACTAATTTTCGTGTCACAAAAAGTTTCAAATTGATATACCCAAATTTACCTTAAATTAATTTTGGGATATGTTCGCTAGAAGTCCTAAAACTTATAGCGAAAGTGCAATTGAGTTCTAAAACTTATAAAAAGTGTAATTGAGTCATAAAACTTGTTAAATTGGTTCAATCTCAGTCCTAAAGTTAACATCGTCAATTTGTCTAATGGAAAATGGTGATGTGGCATTTTAAAATGAATTTCTCTCTCCTATGTGGAATTTATTATTATTATTGTTTTATTCAAATCTTTATATAAATTGAATTAAAAAACTAAAAAATATAAAATTACTTTAAAAAACAAAATTGAAAAAAAAAACTAGGGCTAAGTTGGGAGTTGTAGGTGCTTTGCCACATCAGGAAGAAATTGGGTCGGGAGGGGGGGCCGAGGTCGCCGTAAGGGTCGGGCCGAGGTCGCCAGCCCTAGGTGAGGGTGGTCGGCCCTCGCCAGCGCTGAGCGAGGCCTCATTGGCCCCAGGCGAGGGCGCCCAAATCTAGGCGACGCCGGCCCTCGCTCGGGGTTGGCAAGGCTTGTCGGCTTCAAAAGGCTAGGCGCCGCTTAGATCCGGGCAAAGGCGGGTTGCCGACCTAGGCGAGGGCCAATCGCCTAGATCCGGGCGCCCACGCCTAAGCCTAGCGAGGGTGGCTTGCCGCTGTCGGGTCGGTTTTGCTGCCAGCGAGGACCAGCTACCCCCCCACTGTGGTACGACGACTTCACCGGCCCCTTGGGGTCGCTCTCTTTTTTCTTTTTTCCAGTTTTGTTTTGTTTTTTTTTTAATTTTTAGTTTTTAATTTAATTTAAATAATATTTCAATAAAAAATATATAAATGCCATGTAGGAGAGAGAAATTCATTTTAAAATGCGACGTTAGCATTTTCCGTTAGACAAATTGTCGGTGTTAACTTTAGCACTTGATTGAATAAATTTGACAAGTTTTAGGACTTTATTGCACTTTTTAAAATTTTAGGATTCAATTGCATTTTCGTGATAAGTTTTAAGACTTCTAGTGAACATATCCCATTAATTTTTGTGTTACAAAAAATGCTAAACTGGTATACTGGTAACACAAAACTAATTTGTATCACAAAAAAATCCCAAATCACAAAAAAAATTATTGGGAAATTTGCTAAATCTACAAATTTTTCCTTGAGAGCTCCTTCAAGTTTTGAAAATCTGCTAAAAGTCATGTTTTTTTATGACTTGAAAATTAGTTTATGGTAAATGTGACATGAGCATACTAGTTTAAAATTTTTTTATGATATGAAAATTAATTTGAGGTAAATGTGGCACAAGCATAATAATTTGGTATTTTTTGTGTCACAAAAATTAGTTTGGTTAAATGTGGCATGGGCATACCAATTTTGATATTTTTTGTGATAGTAACCGTAAAATTTAGATAATGTTTCTTACTAATTATCTATGAAACTTGATAAATTTGTTATCATGTTAGTAACTTATTGATAAGTTAACTTACAAGCAAGTTACCGGTTATTTTTTTTGTAAAAAGTATTTAAAAATTACCAGCAGCTTCAAAAAAAACACGAACATGAAAAAATTTCAGTTTTTTGGCCTAGGGGATCCTAGAATTTTGCAATAAGATTACTTTGAATCTAAACTTCGAAGATGCTTTGAGGTTTGAACCTTGAGTACCCCTGTTTACTATTGCAGACAAGTATGGCAGGTGCAAGACTGCAAGCCAATGATCTAATACCGAGCTGCAACTTCAACAGAAATGTGTAGTGGGACAATGACAAATTTGGAAATCATTATAGACATATTTCAATGACACATTCAATCATGTAATCCTGGGCAAAATGGGCTTCGACAGCTCTTCATCTTTTTTTCTTTCCCAAGAAGAAAGAAGAATGGCGTAAAAAAAGAATGGCGTACACTAAACAAGAAAAGGACACATAGGGTGTTAATGATGCAAAGCGAGTTTTTGGGAAGATCTCTTTCATGTTCATCTATTCATTCGACTCAATTCAACAATCGCACTTCAAGAAGAAAATGACAGCATGATAAAAACGAGCATCCATATGTGAAATTGCATTGCAATTTGACAAAAATTGTATTCCTCGATCTACATTGCACATAGTTCAAAGGGACCGCTTCCCAACAATTTCATTGGCCTCCATGAAATTTGATGGCCTTCTGCTTTGGCTTCTTCATCAATTTGGCTCTTCTCTCCATGCTTCTCACTTTTCCCACAAGCCATTTGGGTCTTCTAGTTTCACATGAAATGTACGCTATGGAGATTCCAATCACGATTCCGGATGCATAGCCTATCCCGACTGCTTTCCTATCAAACCCGCTACCATGCTCTCTTGTACTATCCTCTCGAAAGAATGAAGGTGGTGGCGTTGGAGGCTGAGCATCACCAGGGCATGTATTTCGTAATGGAGTTCCACATAAGCCTAGGTTTCCATCAAATGAATCGCTTGTGAATGTGCTCAATTGCTTGTCTTGAGGTATGGGGCCCGTGAGTTGGTTATTTGAGAGGTTCAAATACTCAAGGAATGACAAATCTACTAGTTCTCTAGGAACACTCCCACTAAGCTTGTTTGAAGATAAATCCAGCCATTCAAGGTTAGTCAAATTTCCAAGGGTTGAAGGAATGGAACCCGTGAGGTGGTTGTGGGAAAGGTTGAGCCCTATGAGAGAATGAAGATTTCCAATAACACTCGGGATGTTCCCTTGAAAAGAGTTGAGCGATAAGTCGATAGTTGTGAAAATGGTCAAGATCCTCTCTAGCCGAATCTCCTTTCCTTTCATGATCACATTCACAGAAGCTTCATAGAATTCCTTTCCAGCTTGCTGCCTCATGTACAATGATTTGTCTTATGGCTTTTGCCCATTTTGTCCATTCATCATCCCAAATTGGCTGGTAAAGGACCAGCGAAGTCATTGTTTGAGAGATCCAAAATGTGCAACTTCAAAAAGAGATGAGCTACCCTTGGAAAATCTAAAAGACCCTTAAAATTGTTGGACCTCGGAGTAAGAACCTTTAACTCGGGCAGGCTTCCCAAATTTTCCGAACTTATCCTTTATCTTATTATTGCTCAAATCTAGGACTTCGTGTTTTTACAATTGACCAGGGAATGTGGCAATGTGCCTTGAATTGATTTTGACTCAAGTCAAGAGATCTCAAGCTGCTTCGTGGTGAAAATGTTGGAGGGATCGTGCCGAAAGACTATTCATTCGCAAGTTCAAAACTGATAGACAAATATTCAAGTATGATAAGCACTGGGGTAGGCTACCGGTTAAGCTATTATTAGACAAGATGAGGAGTGAAAGGCTGGTGGCATTGCAAATCGATACAGAGATCTTCCCCGAAAGTTGATTCTCACTGAGGCGTAAATAGACTAGGTTTGTCAAATTATCGAAAGAAAAAGGAATTGGACCGGTGAGCTGATTTGCACTCGATGTAACAAGACCATAGCCTGAATATTTCATAACTCATTAGGAATGCTACCAGAAAGCTGGTTGTAACTCAATAGCAGCACCTCCAAGTTCATTAGATCCCTTAAGGATCCAGGAATCAAACCAGAAAGGTGATTGAGATGGAGGCGCAAATGAACTAGGTCAGTCAAGTTACCCAAAGAAGAAGGAATTGGGCCGGTGAGCTGATTTCCACTCAGCTTTAAGTCCTGCATAGCACGGAGATTTCCCATCTCATCAGGAATGTGACCCGAAAGCTAGTTATCATAGAGTAAAAGATGGGTAAGCTTCGTCAAATTGCCTAACGTCGGCGGGATTGAACCGGTAAGATTATTATTGTAGAGGATCAATGAGCTAAGAAGCTTCAAATTCCCTAGCTCTAAGGGGATGGAACCGTTAAGCTTATTAGCAAATAGGTGCAACTCTCTCAATTTGGTCAAGTTCCCTAGAGTGGAAGGAATTGGTCCTGTCAAGAAGTTAGCGTCCGTGTGGAGTACTTCCAAATTTATCATATTTCCCATCTCAGGAGGTATAGAACCAGAAAGAGAGTTGTCATAGACATACAATCTAGCTAATTTGATCAAATTACCCAATGAGGAAGGGATAGATCCATGCAATTGATTCAAATACAGCGTGACCTCATCGAGCAAATGCAATTGCCCAATTTCTAGGGGAATGGAGCCATTTAACTCATTGAAATGCAGACGTAGGACCTCCAGTTTTGTTAGATGGCCGATCTCTGGTGGTATTATCCCCGAGAACCGATTGATGGAGAGGTCGAGATAGGTGAGATTGCTCAGAAAACCGATTTGAGGTGGAATGTGGCCGGAGAGACTATTTACACTTAGGTCCATGTACATGAGATGAGACAAAGATGAGAATGGAAATTCGTCAAGCGTACCTTCCACATCGGCACTGGTAAGATTTATCCAAATCACATTCCCGACCTGATTGCAGGAGATGCCATACCAAGCACATGAACTCACAGTCAAATTGGAACTGGTGGCCTTACAAGGAGAGGGAGTCCACGAAGAGAGAGAAGAAACCGAACGGTTGCCAAGACTGGATTTCCACTTGAGGAGGGCTTGAGCTTCGGCAGGGGAAGCAGAAGCCGGCAGTGGAGCGACAGAGATAGTGAAAAGGGCAAGGGCAGCCACAAGGGTCAAGACCCTCTTGAATCCTGATGAAGAATCCATGGATTCTTCTTCTTCTTCTTCTTCTCTTTTGGTTCTGGTAAGTTGGTTTTTCTTTTTCCGAGGCAGTGAGCGATGCTTAAAAGGGTTGTGAAAACTCACCTTCCTGAAAGCTGACTGGACGAATTGTTGGTTCCTTGAAGACTTAGGAAATTTTTTCCTTTTATAGTCTTCCTTGGTGACTTGCTTGACTCGGTCAGTCCCTATTTCGGAATTGAGTCCCACTTACCATTTGAAAGCCAGGGTGTTCGACAGAGAAGTCTTTGAGGAGAGTGATGTAAAGTCCCTATTTCCACAGGATCGAATCCTAATTTGTGCCGCACATTATGCAATTCTAAGCACGCAAAAGGAAAGCCTTCTCACTTGGCATTCATGAAGCCAATTCTTGACACGGTTAACCCCATTCTTCGTTGGAAAAATATTAGATAATGCAAAATAAGGATTGTTGGAAATCTGTTGAAAAAGATGAGAAAATAAAATCAATTGTTTGAGGTGTGCAAGCACTTGACTTAAGGATAATTACGCTCCTCGGAGTACGAAACTCGGTGCGATAGGCTTTAGTGGCTATCCTCCCAAGATACAACGGACCTTCTTCTTTATTTTGCATAGAATAATAGAAGGCCTAGCAAGGAAAGGAAAGATATGAGAAGAAAAAGAAATTCTCTTTTATTTCATGTCTCTCACTTTTGATTGTGGTTTGAAGTTTCAATTTTATATTCAAATAAAAGAGAGAACGAAACCGTTATAATTAAATTGGTAATTATTGAAGGAGAATATGACCGTTATATAGCCATTATAATTTAAAAGAATGAAGAGTTTATAAAGAAATATATCAAATGTTAGAAAGCTGTTAGAAAGTTGTCGTACAACGTTACTAAACCGTTATAAAACGTTGCAGATTAATGGCGGAAGACAACGGTTACAAATTGATGACGGTAAAAAAAACGTTACAAAAATAATTGCTGCAATATTTCAAAACTATCAAAATATCCAACATTCTATGCAGAAGCGACAGCGGATGATCTAGCCAAATGGCTCCGGCAGCACGGTTAAAAAAATTCCATGGACCTGATAAAATTGATGGTCGCGTTCAAATAAAGGGAGAGGCGTCAAAATGGATTAAAGAACCGCTCTTTAATAGCCGAGTTGGGTTAGCCAAAATCTAAAGAATGGGTTGTCATGTGTCTTAAAATAAGAATGTCTAATAAGATGATGGTCAATCGAAAAGGAAAGCCAGAAATGGAACATAAGATTATTTTGGGCCCGCTTGTTTGAGTAATTAACAGACGATAACGTAATTGTGGAGGTCCGCTCTTTAATCCTGTGATTAATTACACTTGCGATCATGATTTACTTCAGATAATCGAGTCTTTGTTGAGCTCTCTAAGTGGGCTCAATTATTGAGAAATAGTGCGCCATGATTATATGTGGGAATTTTGAAGTGCTCTCCATAATTCCAATAGAGACATTCCCGCACGTTACACGGAATAACGATATTGTTGGATTACGTATTGGAAGTGTAGACTTTTGATTATATCAAAGTTTAATGACCACCGTTGAAATCTAAACTTATTTTCCTTTATTTATAAGCTTTGTGATTATTTTTACTTTACTTTATTGCGTTTATCATTTTTGTAATAAAGTAAATAGTAGGTAGCATTGCATGGTTTCGATTGAAGAATCTTCTTTTTTTGGTTGGATTCGATTGAAGAATCTAAGGACCGCAAAAAGAGCGATCAACGTCAGTTTTTTTAAGTATGGTATTTTTCAAATTTAAAAAGGGTAAATTGCTATAAATTAGAGCGTGGGTTGAATTTGGTATGACTTGGGGTCTGGATGGGATTTGATATGGGTTGCCAAAATTGTGTTACAAAAACATGGGTCAATATGAGTTAAATGGATCAATTTGAGTCAAACCCAAATCGCTCCTCTAAGGGTAGAGGGAACCATAATCAATTATTATATTACAATAAATAAGGAGGTTATCATAAAAGTCCTAAATCTATTGTGATTATGCTAATTCAATCCTAAACAGTTTATTAATATTTTTTCATTTTTCATATTTTTCTTTTGTTTTCTTCCTTCTTTTCTTTTTCTTTTTTCCCACAGTGGCTGGCAACGCTTGTTGCGAATCCCTTGCCAGCCGCTTGCGAGGCCCCTGCCTGGCCTCGTTCAGATCTGAGCAAGGGTAGCCTCGTTATGGCCTTGCCGGCTGCAGGCAAAGGCAGCCTTGCTTGTGGAGAGTGAGGCCATGGTTGCCTTCGCCCACATTCGACGAAGCCATGGTGAGGTTGGCCTCACCTAGATCGGGCTAGGCTGCCTTGCCCGCGGCCCCCATGCCTCATCCAAATTTGGATGAGGGCCACAAGCCCTCTCCGGCCATTGTGGGGAAAAAAAAGAAAGAAGAAAAAGCAAAGAAAAGAATTTGAAAAAATAAAATATTATTAAAAATTTTATATGTTAGCAATGGTTGTCGCTAGCCGGATGGACTAAATTGACACAAATGTAAAAAGTTTAAGATTGAATTGGCACAATTACAATATGTTTAGGATTTTTTTTGTGTAATTTTCCCTAATAAATGTCATATGGTGTAGGCCAAATTTTCTCAAGATCTATTCTTGATTTAGATAAAGACAAAGGCGCTTCATTTTTTTTAATCGCTTCTCACCTTCCTAAATGACCATAATTTCATAAGGCACCTCAAATCCAAACAGAACAGAAGTGTGTATGGGCTCTAGCTGCCAATGAGCTAATCCCGTCTACCTATTCTTAAATGGCTAGTGGGAATAAAACTGAGGCTTCGTAAGGTATCTCTAACTTGGAAGAAATGCAAGCTTTCATTCTGGTAAAAAACAACCTATCATTCTGTCGCAACTTAGAATATTCTAAAGATAGTAAATTGAAATTATATGTGGTATTCGGTAGGGGTATCAGAACTGAATCGAAAAACCGAACCAAGATACGAACAGAAAATTTTGTGCATTTCGGTTTTCGGTTCGGATACTCAAAACAAAACATTCTTTTTCTTTCAGTTTGGTTTATTTCAGTTTGATTCGATCGAGCTGAAAATACACCCTCGCTTTTTACCCTAAAAGGCTTTTAGGGCTCTTCATCGTCCCGCCCTTCCTCAGCCTTACTTCCCAAATCTTTCGGGCCCGTTCTATCAAGAAGAGCTGGGACACTATCAACCTCGTCCTCGTCCTCTTTGCCATTATTTGCGGGTTCCTTAGGAGAACCAACCACGGCGGAGACGTGGGGTCGTCGAGCTTGTACCCAAGGTCGGACTTGCGAGAAGTCGTTATCGTCGAACCCAGCGACGCCGTACAAGTGGTACGACAGCTACGACCGTTGGAGCTCCAATTGGGGCGAATATGGGTTCTCCTCGAGTTCGTCTGGGACGATGAGAAACAGCAGCTTGTACCCAAATCTGAGGGACACTTGATTTACCTTCATGTCTCTTCTTCCCTCTGCTTCACCAGAGGGATGCGGAGGTGGAGGGGCTGAGGGAGAGGGTGGACGAGCTGGTGGATGGCCTCGAAAGGGAGAGGGCGGCTTTGAACGAATGTGAGCGGCAAGAGGGATTCGTTGAAGCTGGGGTGTGTGGGCTTGGTGGAGAAGGTGAGGAGGTATCTGGAAGGGAGGTTCGAGAGGTTGAAGTTGCAGAATGAGAAGTTGGTCAGGGAGAAAGAGGAAGGGGAGAGAGCGATTGAGGTGGCAATGAATAAAAAGAAAAAGAAAAGAAAAAAGAAGGAGAAACCGAAAACTAATCCGAACTAAACCGAATCAAACCAAACCAAATCGGTTTTTCGGTTCGGTTCCAATTCGGTTTGAGCGAGTTTTTGTTTAGTTCAAGGAGTCACTCTTAATGGTTTGGTCTGATTCGATTTTTCAAGAAAACCGAACCGTTTACACCCCTATAGTATTCGGACACTCGTATTTATTGCTCTGAGATCACGACATATGATGTCAAGGCGGGCCCCAACCAACGCCAGGCTGCTTTCCTCATCCAATTCCTGGCGCAACAATTTGGGGCACCAGAACCTCAAGCAGAGGCATTCAATCAGGTTTTCACGGGGCTCTTTTGATACCATCCTGTGCTCCATCTCACCTTGAATCTTGAAAAGCCACCACAAATGTCATGCTACGCTACTAGCTGTCATATTTTTAGGTAAATCCTTCACTTTCAGATACGAGGAGACCCTCGTAAAGAATCAAGAGAAAAGGATGTAGCGCACGGTCGTGGAGTCCGAACAATTCATAATACGAATAGCGCTATATCTTTTTACAATATGACTAATGCCGTGATTTTAATTACGGTCGCTGGTTAGAATCCTGCAACTAATGCATCAGCCGAATGCAAGGTCAACGGATCAAACCCAATTTCAAGCAGCTTCGTCAAGACCCAAAAAAATTGCCAAAAGTAGAAGGATGCCAAGGTGGAACACCTACCGCTGTGAGAATATAAAAAAACTATATGGCACTCTTAGCATATCAACTCTAGAGGTGGCTACTGGATTATGACCAAAAAATGGCAAACCAAGTGTGCAGGATCTCACCAGTACAGTTAAACATCTCATTGTTCATATGCAATATGCATAGATTAAGCTGACACACATCATCTGTGACATCCCTGAATTAATTCACTGGAGATATCGTCCGCTTTGGCCTGTCTTATACCGAGTCTCACAGTTTTGTCCTTTGGTGTATAGGCAAGTACTTCCCAGGAGGTTACTCATCCTGATAACGCTCTAGTATGGACTCGCTTAACTTTGGAGTTCCAAAAGTTGCCTTTACGTCAAAAGGCATCTCTGTGAGTTAATTTCGATTTTCTACTTATATATCTCATAATCGCTCTTCTCATGTTCGGTGTATAATTCGATTCATTCCTGCTCCTTTCGCCATCCTAGAAGCCTGCCATGAGCCACTTTTTGTCCAGGCTCTCTAGCCCAGCAACCACTCCTCGCCTTCATCGGACTGGGTCGTTACGGGCCCACCAACTTCTGCCTGGTTCGTCCCCAAACCAGACACCTACTGAAGAGAGTCCCACTTTGATACCATATAGTGACATCTCTGGATTAAGGTATCTCTAGCTTGGAAGAAAGATATTCTTTAAATATGGTCAAATATAATCTATGATTCTATCGCAACTTAGAATATTCGAGATGATAGTGAATTAAAATTACATGTTATATATATTTCTAAATCACAAGATTTGACACTAAGACCACAACCAACTATATTTGACATTTCCTTGTGATTCGTGGAATTAACCATCACAGAACTTTGTTCTTTTTTTGGTGCACAGTAAAATAGAATCTCGCATTTAATGTGTCCTTAGTTAATTGACTTTTTTATATCAGGATGTACCCTCACGATTGTTGTTAAATCAAGACACATATCGGGATCGATATCTTGAAATTTCTCTGGATCAAATCGAATCATAAGATTTGGTCAAGTATCTAAAATTGGTATTTCAAGACAATTATGAGTTTTGTCAATAACACAATGAAATAAGAACGTTAAGTGAGATTTATTATAAAATATGAACTTAAAGAAAAGAGAATTTTAAATAAATAAGAGAGACCCAGCCCAGTATACTTCCTCAGCCCAAATAAGCTTCAAGAGTCTTCGTGTTCCTCTTACCGTTGCATTCCCGAAATAGAAGAAAAGGAGACAGAAATCGAAAAACATTGATTAATGTCGGAATACGTATTTTGCATGTGATTGTTAAGTGTTTCCCTGTTGTTTTTCCCCTTGCAAATTGGTTTTTGTTTGAGGAGTTAAAATCGTAGTCCTAGCTATGTTGGCTTCGCCATGACGAGGAAGGGATCCATCCAACTGGTTTGAGTACAAAGGCGAGCTCGCTCAGTAAATTCAACTGACCTATTTCATCAGGGATAGAGCCATTCAACTCGTTAGAGATCATGTGTAGCACCTCAAGCTTTGTGAGATAGCCAATCTCCCGTGGTATATTCCCGGATAATTGATTAAAGGAAAGGTCAAGGTAGGTGAGATTGGTTGAAAGACCAACTTAAGGAGGAATACCGCCAATGAGTTCATTTATGTACATGTCTGTATAGGTAAGATACGGCAAAGACGAGAACGGGAAGTCGTCAAGCATACCTCTGATGTTCGAACTGGTGAGATTGATTCCCATCACGCTTCTGGCTAGGTTACATGAGATGCCACGCCAATTGCATGGACTCGCCACCGTTGCGTTGGAGCCGGTAGCATTTTGAGGAGGGAGAGTCCATGTTGATAGAGAGGAGGTGGATTGGTTTTGGTTTTGAAGGCTGGATTTCCATTTGAGAAGGGCTTGTGCTTCTAGTGTGGAGGCAAAAGCAGGAATTGCACCTTGTGGAATGATGGCTAAAAGCACTGTAAAAATGGCAAAGGAGGCTAGAAGATGTATTGGTGTCTCTAATTCTGGTGAACCCATGATTTCTTTTGTTTGTTCTGGAGGTTGATAATCGACCATGAAGTATATATGAAAAGCTTTGTTACTCCGTTTCTGTCATTCTCTACGTCCATTCAAAGAAGGCCAATTTTCAAAGATATCCGATTTCCTGCCCGTTGATTGCTTCTGATTGGGATGGTTCAGATGTCCACAATCTGACCAATACGTGAAAACGGGAAATAGTCTCACTGTCTAGTCTATAGAGTTTCATATGGTTGGAACTTGGAACAACGTACATGACTTTGACTCGGAGCTTCCTAAACTCTGTTCTCCCTACTTGCAACAGTCTCGGGTTTTCGTTGAGGTGGGGGTGCCAAAAGTCAAATGCTGCTATTTTAAAAATGGTAATGCGTGCATCAGCCATTATTAAAAGGGAAGAAAAATGAAGCCAGTCCCCATCTTTGTGCTCAAACTTTGTGACTGCAGCACACATAATTCGACTGAGGGCATTTGTTTAATAGATTTCTTGGGAAATTCTCTGACCCTAGCTTGATAAATCTTCTTAATACAAAGTGGATCTGCTTTGGATGTTGTTTATGGCCTAATGCTTCCTTTCTAGAAGCACTTGGGACGGGATTGCCTTCCAAGCATTTGACAGGGAGAGGTTGAAGATGGATATAGAATAGAGGACCTCCACGTTGTGTTTGCATGCGAAACTATTTCTTGCTTTGCACACGTCTCCTGCATCTAATGAAGGAGAAAAGAGAGGGGATTACATGGGCTAAGGCTTGGTAAGGTAAATGGGTTGAGCTCTTACAAGATAATTGGTAGAAAGAAGAGCGAGCAATCGCAAACTTAGTCATGGTCACTGTCGCACTCCAAATCAGTATTTAGAATTTGGGGAACGACCCCATCCTTTCATAAAATAAAGAACCAAGCTTTTAATTAAATAAACCTATTTTCGAAATGTATCAACCGGATAAAACCTTGCAATAATGAAAATAATCATCAGATCCAACATATCATGAATGTACCCAGCTCGAATTTCTTTCAGAGCCAGCCTAATAAGCTTAATAAAAATAGCAAAATAAATCCTAAAAGCCATTCCCATCCACGCCCTCTCCATGAATCCATTGCTGTCCTCTATTCTTGGAATCCGGGACGGTAAGAAAAGGGGCAAGCAAAACCCCGGCTCACTAAGTGATAATCACTACTTTTATGAAATCAAGTAATGAACGATGCAATCGCACGATAATACCCATTTGCAGGAATTGCACCTTGTGACATGACTAAAAAGCATTGTGAGGAGGGCGACGGAAGCTAGAAGATGTACCACTTCCCTCTAAACTATTTGGTGAGTCCATGATTTTCTGGTGCGGTTTTGGAGCATGATGATCAACAGAGGCATATATACAGCCTTCGGCTGCTCTGTTCCTGTCATTTCCTTTAATCCCATTCATCAAAGGCCAGCTTTCAAAGATCTTATCCCATTCCAGGATTTTGAATGCTTCTGACTATGATGTTTCACCTACTGACAATCGTCTGGTTTGTTTATGCAGATTCTCATGTACGCTGAAGTAGGAGGTTGAGTTGACTCCACCTTGCTAAACTTTGTTTTCTTTGTTTCTTTACTTCTTTTCAATGTGGGACACAATTGTTTTGCTTGCTAAATTACCGGTCTTTGACTATAGGAATTCATGCATCATCCGGCATTAACTAGGCAAAAAGATATGGGAGAGTTGATATCTCCATTTTGACTTCTAGATTGGAGCACCACTACTTTGACCAAGAGCATAGGTTTCTTCACGACTTTGGCATTCCTCGCATTTATAATTCTAGCTTTTTTTTTTTTTTTGTAAGATAAGAATATATATAACTTATAATTCTAGCTTTTGCTTTTTGCTTAATCTAAATCTTGCCATTCAGTCATTTTAATAAATATATTTTTCAATCTAAAAGCCCCGAGACTTTCATGATACTCAAATGTTGACATATACATCTGCAAATAAATTTTTTTGTAATTTTCTGAAATTTGAATACAATTTTTAATTTTGATTGGAAAGTAGAAAGTACTTTTTACCTTGGCATAGGCGTAAACAAACATGCATTTGATAGCAAGAAATAAATTGGATATTGGCTTACGGGGGTTTGATCGGTGGAACCTATCATAGGATTTTACTATAGGCAACGGATATAACGAGAATTACCATCACACTCAAGTTATTTAGACACTCTTAGTTCTCCGCATCCAATTTCTTGCGAAACAATCTCTTAATTTCATAGAAAAATACCCAAAATCTTCATACAGGATTTCTTCGTTAAAACACTCTTCAATTTGAGCACGTTGTAATCGACGAGAAAGTCAATTTCCTTTAGTTTCCCCTTTTGCTC
The DNA here is from genome assembly GCA_024733475.1 of Syzygium grande. Taxonomy (NCBI): domain Eukaryota; kingdom Viridiplantae; phylum Streptophyta; class Magnoliopsida; order Myrtales; family Myrtaceae; genus Syzygium; species Syzygium grande. Next base: position 6,573,191 of record JAMXDD010000006.1, read on the forward strand.
TTTGCTTCATCCAGTTTCAACACGTCAACTACAATGTCCAATTCAGATTTTCTCCATCCCAATTTTGAATCGGATTTCGTTCACGGTTCAAACTCGAAACGTATTTAAGCAATTTTAGGGTGCATTTGTTTAATTGAAAACATAATGATAAAAGAACGTATTTTCCATGGAAATTATTTTCCTTTTTTGGGTGATTGAGGAAAATTGATTTTCTTCTTGCTAGCTGGGGAAAGTCGTTTTTCCCCAATCTTAGCTTATTATTTTAAGTCCATGAAATACGTTTTTCGTAGATCGATTATTTTTCGGTCGTTCAAATACCGGAAATTAGTCAAAAAATAATTTTCGGGAAATAGTTCTTTTTTTTTCAAACAAACGGACCGTTAATGCCTTTTATACACACGTGTAAACATTTTTAACCTTCTCGCATGTATGCTCTGCGAGACGTGCTTTAAAGATTGGGAATAGGCTTCTGCACATATCTAAGACATAAAAGTGAAAGTTACCCAGGGAAATTATATGGATATGGATATTCTCAATCTAATCTAGGGTTGAGCAGTTAGTCAGCTAAGCAAGCAATTATAAATTAATGATCGTCTGTAGTATGTCCAATATCATCAATAGCAAAGGAGGGTGAACGTGCAGGTGAAATGTATGCTTCGAGATGAAGTTCTTCCTAATTAAGTCAGACTGAACTAAGATCTATGCATCAGCAAGTATTTAACTAGTGGAACACATGTTTGAGGATGCCATTTAGCATAATGAAGAAGTTGACTGTAGGCACGAGATGGTTCTTTCTTGACATTGCGTATTACCTGTTGCCTTTCTCCAAAGAAATGAAGCACATTCAAGAATCAAGATTGAATTGACCCAACTGCCGGAGAAAGTTGGGGGAGCATAACTCACTGCCTCGCTACACCTCGATTCAGATAGTTGTTACTTCATTTTCCCCCTGTACTATTCAATTCACAAAGTTTTCTTAAACTGTAATTTTACGATGTCGAGTTTTACTTAAATTGATTAAGGGCAGCATCAAACATTGGTCTACTATAATTTCCTATTTCAATTTCAGAGAACTCTGAGCTCTCAGAGACTGTTTACCATTTTCCAGATAAAGTACACGAGGGAAGTTGTTCTCACATGTTTTGCGTAAGGCAGCATAAGTCTACTATTCTGAAAAACAGAAAAGATGGTTGATGGTGAGCTGCAACGTAAACGAGTTCTACTTGTGTTTGACAATGGAGTGAGGCCGAGCGAAAACACACCAGCACGATTTGATTCCCTCAAGATTTTGGAGGGCAGGATATCGTCTGCCTTCTCAGTCTTGATGTATAAGGTAGTAGCAGAACAGAACTTGCATTCTTTCTGAGACAAAGCATTGTACTATAGAATCTCCTCTTGAGATAAAATGATGATCAGTTAAGCACTTTTAAGTTCGAAGTTATGATGAAAACGAAGTCTGTATTCTCTCTAGTGCCATATTCTTTTTGGAGGAATCAAAAGCTACTGAACTTTCTAATAAAGACTCGTGCCATAGCGACATGCATGTAGCACACTCGGAATAGGAACTGATTGAATGCACCCTGGGTTATAGTAAGTTACACGAAACACAAAATTATGGCAGATGGCCGCGATTAAAAGCAATTAGTTTCTGATTGAAATGATGCATGATTGAAACTCTTCGGGAAGTATAAATGGACTAATAACGGACAAAATTTTAGGCTTCGTTCCTTTCTTGATTGAAAATGTGTTTCACAAAAAACGTTTTTTGGGAAAACATTTTTTGGGAAACCATTTTCCGGCATTTGGATTGCTTAAAAAAATAAGTCAATGGAAAATCGATACTTAAATTTAGGAAAATGATTTCCTCTTTAAAAAATTAAAAATTAATTTCCAAAATATGATTAGATAGTGGCTCTTTGACTAGAAACTCTGCATTTTGGCATAGGAACCTCAACGCTTGTCCCGAGGTCCATGGCAGTAGATGCGCCCCGAGTCCACCGGGGTCCATCAAGGCCAAGCTCGGATCCAAAGAGGTCAGGTTTGGAACCATGGTGCCGGGACCCAAGTCCATAGAGGTTGGGCTCGGGAAACCAGAGGCAGTGGCTAGGCCTAGACTCCGGTATCGTTACCCGGCTTCTTGATGCCACGGCCCATGTCCATAAAGGCTAGGGCCGAGACCTCTGTGCTCATACTTAGATCCCTAGTGCCTAGGCACGGGTCCATTGAGGCCGGGCTCAGTCCACAAAGGTTCGGGCGAGAGACCTCGTGCCCAAGACCAGATCCATCAAGTTGGGCCCATGACCCCTGGTGCCCGTGCTTGGACCCTCGTGGCCGGGCCCGTGAGCATTGAGGCCATGCCCATGTCCACCGAGGTCGAGCCCCGAGTCCATCAAGGTTGGGATAGGGTTCAACGCTCATGATCATGTCCCCGCCGAGGGACCAAGTGCATTGAGGCTAGACCCGAGACCGTGGTGCCAATGCGCGAGTCCATCGAGGCAAGTCCCGCCTATTGAGGTTGGGCCCGGGACCTCAATGCTCGTGCTTGGATCCTTGGCACCGAGCTCAAGTCCATTGAGGTCAGGTCGAGGACCCTGGTGCTTGTGCTCGGGTCCATCAAGGCTTGGCTTGAGACCTTGGTGCTCGGGCGCCTATCCATTGAGGCCATGTTCGGGTTCATTGAGGTTGGGCCCAAGACTCCGGTGCCCTTGCTGGGGTCCCAAACACCTACACCCGGGTCCATCAAGACTGGACCTAGAATTGATGCTCAAGACCCAGGTACCTATGCGCGAGTTGTGGTCCATTGAGGCCGAACCCAAGGTCCGGGTACCCGTACTCAATATTCTGGATACACCCGAATAAGGTATATCTATTTAGGAAAATCAAATCAAATTTTCTTCACCAAACAATGGTAAAAAATTTTCAGTTCATTTTTAAGTTTTAGTTAAACACCGTAAAATATTGTCATTTTTTCGGAAAATATTTTTCAAATGTCACATTTTCCGCCTAACAAACTGAGCCTTAGAGACTTCATATAAATGTTCCATTCCAATTTTACATAAACACTTTGCTGTCAAGATGTAACACTAGATTCATCATCAACTTTACATTAATATAAAAGTTACGTTTTTCTAAACTATAACTTGACATGGATGGTCACCTTTCATTATTACGACACTAATCTGATTAAGACTAGATACAGAAACAGTTTGAGATATCAGTTGACAGCTGTCTTCTCTCTACAAATGAAACTAGATACCAGTAAGTTTAGGTTTCACTTTTTCCAGAACAAAAGGCAGTTCTATATTTACTTGGGCATGAACGAAATGTAGCCCTCATCGTCATGCTGATATGGATTAAACACGAAGTTCTTGTCGCCAGTCAAAATATATCTCCTAAATGCAAATAAAGTAAGCACATCAGTGAGCGAGACAATAGATTGAAAAAGTTTTGAGTTAATGAACTAGTTTAAACGACTCATTTTCATTTAAGATCTTAGACCTTCTTGCATGTGATTGACAGAGCAGCATCATTTATCAGACGTTATCTTCTACAAATTGATCCAGTAAACGGCTTGAAGCTTTTGCATGTCTCACAGGATCAGTGGCTGTCTGTGAATTTTGGACACCATGGAAAATGGTCGAACGAGCAGATAGCACCTGAGAAATCATTTCCATCGACGGCCTGAGTTGGGGATTAGCAGATACGCAAGCCAATGCAAGCTTGAAGATGGTCAAAAGTTCAGCCTCGATGCCTGGCGTGGGCGTAGGCAGGCGTGAATCCAATATATTCTTCAAAACAACTGAGATCTCCATGTCGACCGGACCTAATAGAGATGAAATGCTGTCACCTGGATGTCTTCCTTTGATCACCTCGATGGCCACTATTCCAAAGCTATACACATCACATTTCTCCGTCACCTTCATTGTGTAAGCGAGCTCTGCACAAAGAGGGAGTCCACGAAGAAAGGGAAGAAACCGAATGGTTGCCAAGACTGGACTTCCAGTCGAGGAGGGCTTGTGCTTCTGCAGGGGAAGCATGAACAGGAAGTGGAATGACAAAGGTAGCAAAAAGGGCAAGGGCTGTCACAAGGCTCATGACCCTCTTGAATTCTGGCGAAGTATCCATGGATTCTTATTCTTCTGTTCTTCTTTTTGGTTATGGGAAGTTGGTTTTCTTTGTTCCCGAGGCACCGAGTGATGCTTAAGATGCTCGTGAATACTCCCCTTTCTATCGTCTTCCATTACAACGGGCATGCAATAACAATCATTATTTTAAAGAAGACTAAGAAAAGTCAGTGGATATAGCTTGGCAGTCAGCATACGACAGCCGACTTAGACGAATTTTTGGTTCCTTCAAGACTTTGGAGCTTTCTTCCATTCAGTCTTCCTTGGCGACTTTCTGACTCGGATCCGTCGCTGTTTCGACCCCACCATAGTTAGAGATCCGGAGAATTTGGCAGAGAAGTCATTGTGGAGAGTGATCAAATCCGAAATTCGTTTCACATGTTATGCAGTTCTGAATGCGCCGAAGGGGAGTCCTCTAACGAAGTCAAATCTTGCGCCGGTTGACTTCATTCCTGCAGAAATTACAGCTGACGATCGAGCTAATGCATCTGGACCATACCCACGTGCAAACCCATATTAATCGAAAGGAAAATTTAAGAAGAAGAAAAATCAAGATCGTCTTTGGTCTGCTTGTTCGAGCCCTTTTGACAAATGATAACGTGGTTGTGGAGGTCCGCTCTTTTGTTTTATTGTACTTACAAGTAGAAAAATAATTCGCGATCGTGATTTAGGGTTCGCTTGTTCAAGGAAAACTGTTTCTGAAAATTGTTTTCCGACTTTCCTGTATTTGGATGATGGAAAATTAATTGATTTACAGAAAAACGTTTTTCTATAAACTGAAAACAAGAAGTTTTTTTTTTCGATTGGGGAAAATAACTTTCTCTTCTACCAAGGAGGAAATCACTTTCCGTAAACTACTAAACAAAATAAAATTAATTATTTTACTTGAAAATGTTTTTGATTATAAATATTTTTCTTTATCGTAAAATTTTCAGTGAAATAAATGCACCATTATTTCAAATTATTTATATTTTTTAAGCTCATGCGCTGTGATTATTTTGTAATTTTTGAAGTGCTTGATGGGCCCAAGACAAATATTCCCGCATGTTACACGGGGTAATGATTTCGTTGTTGGATTATGAATGTGTGTACACTTTGATTATGTCGAAGTTTAATAATGACCATCACCGGAATCTAAACATTATAAGAACTAATCAAATTATTTTTACTCTAGTTTATTGCATTTATTATTTTTGTAATAAATCAAATTAGTGAGAACCATTGCCTTGCTTTGATTAAATAATCTCATGGGCAAAGAAAATGATGGACATTTGTTTTCAGTTGGTTATTATTTTTTTATGGTAACCTAAGGAAACCCGCATGGCCGACAAAGGGGAGTAACCCCGAGGGTGACACGTCTTTAGCCACAACACACGTGCCACTGGTTAAGTCACCCTACGGGCGCCGGGATTCAACACTTAACCTTTTGTGAGAGGAAGAGTCTTGTGACTTAGCCCACTTGGTAGCGGGGGTTCAGGTTGGTTATTTCTTTCAAAGATGCTATTTTCCATAATCAAGTAAAAAATTGCTAGGAACCAAAACCTAATTGGATTGAGTATGAGTTGGGTCCAGGTGGAATGGGATATGAGTCGCTAAAATTGTATTACATAAATATGGGATTGTATGAGTTAAATGGGTTAATTTGAGTCAGATCCATTTTCGACTGGACTCAACCTAACTTACCAGATTGCGAGGCTATTTCTTTCGCTTATGTGCATTCACGTGAGAGGGAGTGTTGAAATATCATCCCACATCGCTTGACAACACATAACAAACAAAATTATGGTTGATGGCTGCGATTAGAACAATTAGATTCTGATTGAATGCACTCTGAAAAGATGCATGATTGAAACTCTTCTGCATGTCAGAGGATTTTGTATCTACACAAATCCAAAATGATCCTCATGAGAGGACTAACAATGGACAAGATTTCAGAGACTTCATATAAATGTTCCGTTTCGACTTTACATGGACCCTTCACCTTCAAGATGACAACGCTAGATACATGAGCAACTTTACACTGATACAAAAGTCATATAACTCTAACTTGACATGGATACATAGCTTTCACTGCGACAAGACTAGTCTGATTAAGACTAGATACAGAAACAGTTTGAAACATCTCTCGAGTTCAGCTGTTCTCTCTAAAAATGAAACTAGATGCCAGTGAGTTCAGGTTTTGCTCCTTCGAAAACAAAAGGCAGTTCTATACTTACTTGGGTATGAACGAAATGTAGTCCTCATCGGGCTAAACACGAAACCTTGTGTCCGGTCAAAATATTTCTCCTAAATGCAAATGAAGTTAACAACACATCAGTAAGCGAAACAATATATTAGAAAAAGTTTGAGACTTAATTTATTAGTTTAAAACGACTGTGTTTTTCATTAAAGATCTAGACCTTCTTGCATGTGGTCGACAGAGCAAAATCGTTGATCAGACGATATCTTCTACAAATTGATCCGACGAACGGCTTGAAGCTGTTGCATCTGTCCCGGGATCAGTGGGTGTCTCTGAATTTTGAACATTATGGAAAATGGTTGAACAAGCCGAAAGCTCATGAGAAATCAGTTCCATCGACGGCCTGAGTTGGGGATTAGCAGATAGGCAAGAGACTGCAAGCTTTAAGATGGTCAGAAGTTCATCCTCGATGCCTGCTGTGGGAATTGGCAGCCGTGAATCCAATAAATTCCTCAGAACTCCTGAGATCTCCATGTCGACTGGAGCTAATAGAGTTGAAACGCTGTCCCCGGATGTCTTCCTTTGATCACCTCGATGGCCACTGTTCCAAAGCTATACACATCACATTTCTCCGTCACCTTCATTGTGTAAGCAAGCTCTGCAAAAAGAAGGAGACATATGTGTTAGCACGAAGACGTTGCTTTAGCTAAATGGACGGATCGAGAGTCAATTTTAGATATTAACCTGGAGCTACGTAACCATATGTGCCGACGACTGCACTCCAGTTTGATGTGTCCAGTTTGAGAAGCTTAGCTGTGCCGAAGTCAGAAACATGCGCCTCGTACTCCGAATCAAGCAGAATGTTGTTACTCGAAATATCTCGATGAACGATTGGAGGGATACAATCATGGTGCATATAAGATAGAGCATGAGCCACGCCTTTTACTATATTCACCCGCTTGTTCCAGTCCAACTTTTTAGCTTCTTCTTCATTGCTCAAGATTGTAGACAAGCTTCCTCTGTCCAAGTACTCATACACCAAGAATGAGTGTTGTGGATGCGAACAAAAGCCCTTAAGTTTCACAATATTGCGGTGTCGAATTTCCGTCAATGCCCCAATCTCATTCAAAAATTCCTTTTGATCTGTTTGCCCGCTATCAGCTGTTTGATGGAGCTTCTTTACAGCTACTATATCACCTGATCTTAATTTGGCTTTGAAGACACTTCCATAGCCTCCCTTGCCAATACAGAAAATCTCATCAAAAGCCCCGGTGGCTTCTATGATGTCTTCATATAAGATCTTTCCATCGTACTTTGATAGAGAAAAGACTTCAGTTGTCTTGGGTGCTAGTTCCGCAGTTGGATGGAACTTCTTTCTACGGGAAATGAAGAATATTCCAAAGAAAATAGACAGAAGAACTGCTCCTAGCAGGGGAAACACGATAAGAAACACTCTGCGTCCCACCGTAGAGTTTTCCCTATCCACCACCGCTTGATTACAGGGCTCAAGTCCTTCAACATTTCCACACAATCCACTGTTACCTTCTAACGCTTCTTTTGTTGCATTCTGGAATGCCGTGGTGTTGGGGATTGGACCCTCAAACTTGTTGTAGGAGATGTCAACCCCTGCCAAACCCAGCATACCCTCGAAAGTCTTGTTTATAAGGCCAGAAAGATTATTGTGTGAAAGGTCAAGTTTCACTAGGCTTTGCAGCTTGCTGAATTGAGCTGGGATCTCACCGCTTAACAAGTTACAACTCAAGTCTAGCTCGAATAAATGAATTAGCATCCCTAAATCCCCTGGAATATCTTGGCTCAACTGGTTGTTGCTCAGATCCAAGAGGAACAACTTTGAAGCAAGCCCTATAGTCTGCGGGATAGACATGCTAAATCTATTCCTGGACAAATCCAATTTTTGAAGAGCAGGTAGCGATGCAATCTCGGGACTTATATGGCCAGAAAGTCGGTTCCTGCTTAGATTCAAATTCACCAAAGAGGTCAATTTTCCAAATTCTTTCGGAACCTCGCCAACTAAACCATTGAAAGAAAGATCAATTGCACCAAGTTGAGTCGCGTTTCCAATCTCAGGAGGCAAGCTACCGGTGATGTTATTTCCAGCAATTCTTAGATCACTTAAACGCATGCAACTTCCCCCAGTTTGTTGAGATTTCTCCATAGAACTTGTTAAAACTGATGTCAATAGATTTCAAGTTGGGGTAGACACTGAAGGACTCGGATATGTTTCCAGTGAGCTGGTTTCCCTTGAGGCGTACTCTGACTAAGCTTGTGCAATTTCTCAAGCTTTTAGGGATAGAACCAGTTAAGTTGTTGTTACTCACTGAGATGGTTTGGAGCAATCCACCTTGGCACAAGTTCTCTGGTAAGAAGCCGATTAAATGGTTGTCATCCAATTGCAGCTCCGTCAAGTTCATCAGATCCCCTAAGGATCCAGGAATTGAACCTGAAAGTTGATTTTGGCGAAGGAACAAATATACTAGGTTGGTCAAGTGACCCAAAGAAGAAGGAATTGGGCCAGTGAGCTGATTTCTACTTAGCTCTAAGTCAAGCATAGCGTGGAGATTTCCTATCTCATCAGGAATGTGACCCGAAAGCCGATTACCATAGAGATAAAGAAGGGTAAGCTCCGTCAAATTGCCTAATGTCGGCGGGATTGAACCGGTAAGATTATTATGAAAAAGGATCAAAGAGCTAAGAAGGCTCAAATTCCCTAACTCTAGGGGGATGGCACTGGTAAGATTATTAGCAAATAGGTGCAGCTTTCTCAATTTGGCTAAGTTCCCCAAAGTGGATGGAATTGGTCCTGTCAGGAAGTTGGTGTTCATGTGGAGCACTTCTAAATTTGTCATATTTCCTATTTCAGGAGGAATAGAACCAGAAAGGGAGTTGTTGTAGACATACAATGTAGTTAATTTGCCCAAATTACCCAATGAGGAAGGGATGGATCCATCCAACTGATTTGAATACAGCGCGACTTCACTGAGCAAATGCAACTGCCCGATTTCTTGGGGAATGGAGCCATTTAACTCATTGGAAACTAGGTGCAGGACCTCCAGTTTCGTTAGACGGCTGATCTCCGGCGGTATTTTCCCCGAGAACCGATTGATAGAGAGGTCGAGATAGGTGAGATTGCTCATGAGACCAATTTGAGGCGGAATGTGGCCAGAGAGACTATTTACGCTTAGGTCCATGTACATGAGATGAGACAAAGTTGAGAATGGGAATTTGTCAAGCGTACCTTCGACATAGGCGCTGGTGAGATTTATCCTGATCACGCTCCCGGCCCTATTGCAGGAGATGCCATACCAAGCACATGGACTCACGGTCGAATTGGAACCGGTAGCATTATGAGGAGAGGGAGCCCAGGAAGAGAGGGATGAAACCGAATGGTTGCCAAGACTGGACTTCCACTTGAGGAGGGCTTGGGCTTCTGCAGGGGAAGCATGAGCAGGAAGCGGAATGACAAAGATAGTGAAATGGGTTAGGGTAGCCACAAGGCTCATGACCCTCTTGAATTCAGATGAAGAATCCATGGATTCTTCTTCTTCGTCTTCTTTTTGTTTTCAGGTAAGTTGGGTTTTTTTTCCCGAGGCAACGAGCGATGCTTAAAAAGGTTGCGAAAATTCTCACCTTCCTATCATTTTCCATGATAATGGGAATGCAACAACGACAACTAACTAGTGAAGACTATGAAAAGGTACGTTCTGACTCGGTCAGTCCCTCTTTCGGAATTGAGGTCCACCCCCAAAAGAAATCCAGAGACTTTGACGGGGAAGTCTTCGAGGAAAGTGATGCGAGTTCTTTCTTGTTGTGTGTGAACACTCTTAACTTTCCACACGATCAAATCCTAATCCGTGCCACACATTTTGCAATTCAAAGCGCAAAAGGGTAGTCGTCTCACTCGGCATTCACGAAAGCCAAATCTTGACGCGGTCGACTCCGTTCTTGCATAAACGACAGCCGTTGATCATGTTCGAGCAAAGGGAGAGGTGTCGAAATGGATTAACGACCTGCTCTTTAATTGGCGGAGTTGGGTTAGCTAAAATCTAAAAAAATGAGCTGGGCCCGCTTGTGTGAGCCATTTTGACAGACCATAACATGATTGTGGAGGTCTGCTCTTTAATTCTGTTCTAACTTACCATTTAAAAAGAGTGTGCCGTGATTATATGTGGGAATTTCGAAGTGCTCTCGATGGTTCCAATAGAGATTGTCCCGTACGCTATTCTGTGGTAACGACATTGCTGTTGGATTACGAAGTGTAAACTTTTGATTGTGTCAAAGTTTAATGACCAGCATTGAAATCTACACATTAATAAGAACTTATTTTCCTTAAGTCTTAAACTTGTCATAAAAGTACAATTAAGTCATAAAACTTATGAAAGTGATATCAAGTCCTAAAACTTGTCAAATTGGTTCAATCGAATCCCAAAGTTAAAGCTGTCAAACTTACAAACGGAAAATATTGACATGGCGTTAACATGGCATATTTAATATTTTCTCTCCCCACGTGGTGATAACATCGCTAAAGTATGAAACACACTAAAACGACATCATTTGCCCTAAATTTGATTTTTAATACGAATTTTGTTGAAATTAAATTATAAAAATAAGATTTAGAAAAAGGAGGAGGGCGGGCGAGGAGGGCTACAATTCCTTGCTACAGCCGCTATAGCCACCACCGCCTTGCCATCGTCGAGAGGGGCCGATGACCCTTGCCGGCGAGGGCCTACAAGCCCTCACCTACCGTTGGCGAGGGTCGCTGATCCCAACCGTCCCCCCCCCCTCGCTGGCCCCTCCCAAAGAATGGTGGGGTGGCGGCAGGGAGGCCCCCTCCTCGCTTGTCCTCTTCCTCCTCCTTTTTTAAAAATTTTTAAAATTTTTATTTAAATAAAATTAGTATTAAAATAATTATAAAAAAGCCATGTCATCGCCACATAGGATAAAAAATAATAAAAAGTTGCATCAACATTTTCCGTTTGCAAAATTGGACGGTGTTAATTTTAGGACTAGATTGAATCAATTTGACAAGTTTTAGGGCTTGATTACACTTTTTGTAGATTTTAGGAGTCAATTATACTTTCGTCACAAGTTTTAGGATTTCTAGTAAATATATCCCTTTCCTTTATTTATAAGCTTTGTGTTTGTTTAACTTTTATTGCATTTATCATTTTTGGTGATAAATTAAATAGTAGGTAGCATTGCGTTGCTTTGATTGAAGAATCTAATGACCGCAAAAAAGAGCAATCCATGTCAATTTTTTTTTCTTCAGTATGTTATTTTCCATATTTAAAGGGGAAAATTGCTAAGAATTGGAGCTTGAATTGAGTTGGGTATGACTTGGGTTCATGTGAGATTGGGTATGGGTTGCCAAAATTATATTATAAAAATATGGGTTAATTTGAGTCGGATCTAATTTCAACCCACCCAAACTTGACCTAACCCTTAAGTGGGAAAATTACCGGATAAATGTAAGAGCTTGTTGATCCTAAATGGACAGAGAGAACCACAATCAATCATTATATTACAAACTTTAGCACAAAAACAATAATTATATCACATTAAGTGTCGTATGGTTTGGCCCAAATTTTCTTAAGATCTATTATTGATTTGGATAATCAAAAAGGCGCTTCATTTTTTTTTTTATCGCTTCTCTCCTACCTAAATGACCATAATTTCCAAAGGTACCTCAAATCGAAACAGAACACAAATGTATATGGGCTCGAGCTGCTAATGAGCTAATCCCCGTTTACCTATTCTTAAAAGGCTAGTAATTACTTCATTGGAATAAAACTAAGGCTTTGCAAGGTATCTCTAACTTGGAAGAAAGATAAGCTTTTAATATGGTCAAATACAACCTATCATTCTGTCGCAACTTAGGCCATTCGAGACGATAGTAAATTGAAATCACATGTTATATTTGGACACTCACATTTATTGCTCCGAGAGCACAACATATGATGCCGAGGCCCCAACCGACGCCAGGATGCTTTCCTCATCCAATCCCTGCCGTACAACAATTTGGGGCACCAGAACCTCAAGCGGATGCATTCAATTAGGCCTTCCTGGGGATCTTTTGGTCCCATCCTTTAACTCCATATCGCCCTGAATCTTCAGAAAACCACCATAATGTCAAGCTACGTACTAGCTATTATATTTCTAGGTTAATCGTTCACTTTCAGATAGGAGGAGACCCTCGTAAAGAATCGAGAGAAAGGGGAGTAGCGCACGGTTGTGGAGTTTGAACAATTCATAAGACCATTAGTGATATATCTTTTTACAAAATCACTAGTGCCGTGACTTTTCATCACCGTCGCATGTTAGAATCCGGCAACTAGGTATCAGCTGCACATAAGGCCGACAGATCGAACCCATTTTCAAGCAGCTTCGTCAAGACCCAAAAAAATAGTGCGCGGTCGCATTTTCAAGCAACTTTTCATCACCGTCGCATGTTAGAATCCCGCAACTAATGCATCAGCTGAATGTAAGGTCAACGGATCGAACCCATCTTCAAGTAGCATGGTCAAGACCCAAAAAAACAGCACACGGTCGTGGGTTCATTGTTTTTGTGTTTTATGTTCCAATGCCTGCAAATGATGGTCACTGGTGAGAGCTTCGCTGGAGTTGATGTCACACTTACCGATCGTTCATAAAACATTCGAGTTTATCTCCACATGGTGGTCTTACTTCATATCCTCAGTTTCCGTCCGCTTCGGTAAGTCGTAGTAAAGGGGGTAACGTCTGATGAATGGCTATGGTCGAAGGTAATAGCCAAGGGCATGGGTCTTGTGGTGAATATAGGAGATTGATTGTTAAGTATATACGTTCAATATTTTGGTGTTATGGTGTGATGAGCTCCGGATGTTGATGTGCTTGTATCGCTAATAAATCGTTGTCAACAATAGAAATATTTTTTTATTGACTAATTATTTCAAGTGCTTATTTTTGAGAAAATATTTTTAAATACTTATTTTTCGCGAAGTAAACGAAACATTAATGAACATTGAGTTTAATTAGTTAATGGATTTGGGCTTAGCCTGGTTTGATGAATATGAGTCTAGTCTGCTGGTTCTAGACTTGGCTCCGCTCGGTTGTCATTTGGCTTGCTCATAATTAAGTCCTAAATGTGTCCATGGTTTCCAATCACTTTTAGCATGTTTAGGTTTCGTTTCTATAATTAAATTGTGGACTGTGTTCGTTGAATACTTGCTGGTCATTCATCATGGAATGTGATTTGAATTAATCTCAAGGTCATTTGATGATTCTGATTGTTATTGATGGCATGTTACTATGCGGTTAGTTTTCTGTTTTTCTTTTCCCGAGGCAACGAGCGATGCTTAAAAAATGTTGTGAAAACTGTGAAAACTCTCGCCTTCCCATCATTTTCCATGATAATGGGAATGCAACAATGACAACAAACAAGTGAAGACTATGAAAAGGTACGTTCTGACTCGGTCAGTCCCTCTTTCGGAATTGAGGCCCACCCCCGAATGAAATCCAGAGACTTTGAGAGGGAAGTCTCTGAGGAAAGTGATGTAAAGTCAAGGTCTTTCTTGTTGTGTGCGAACACTCTTAACTTTCCACACGATCAAATCCTAATCCGTGCCACGCATTTTGCAATTCAAAGCGCAAAAGGGAAGTCGTCTCACTCGGCATTCGGGAAAGCCAAATCTTGACGTGGTTGACCCGTTCTTGCAGAAATGACGGCCGATGATCACGTTCGCAAAAGGGAGAGGTGTCGAAATGGATTAACGATCTACTCTTTAATTGGCCGAGTTGGGTTAGCTAAAATCTTAAAAATGAGCCGAGCTCGCTTGTTTGAGCCGTTTTGACAGATTATAACGTGATTGTGGAGGTCTGCTCTTTAATTCCGTTCTAACTTATCATTTAAAAAGAGTGCGCTGTGATTATTTGTGGGAATTTTGAAGTGCTCTCGGTGGTTCCAATAGTGATTGTCCCGTACATTATTCCGGGATAATGATATTGTTGTTGGATTATGAAGTGTAAACTTTCGATTATGTCAAAGTTTAATGACCATCATTGAAATCTACACATAATAAGAGCTTATTTTCGTTTTTTTTTTGCTAGAAAGAACTTGTTTTCCTTAAGTCTTAAACTTGTCACTAAAGCACACAATTGAATCATAAAACTTACAAAAATACAATCAAGTCTCAAAATTTGTTAAATCGATTCGATCGAGTCCTAAAGTTAACACTGTCAAACTTATTAACGAAAAATGCTGACGTGACATTGACGTGGCTTAGTTTAATATTTTCTCTCTCTTACGTGGCGATGACGTCGCTAAAAGTATTTAACGTAAGACTAAAACGATATCGTTTTTAGTCCAAATTTGATTTTCAATACTAATTTTATTTAAATAAAATTATAAAAATAAGCTTTAAAAAAAAGGAGGAGGATAGGCGAGAACGGCTGCAAGCCCTTGTTGCCGCCGCCGCCGCCACTGCCACCGCCACCGCAATTTTAACTTATTTTTTAAATTTAATTTAAATAAAATTAGTATTAAACTAATTATAAAAAAGTCCCGTCATTGCTACGTAGGATAGAAAAAATAATAAAAAAGTCATGTCAGCATTTTTCGTTAGTCAAATTGGACAGTATTAACTTTAAGACACGATTAAACCAATTTAACAAGTTTTAGAACTTAATTGCACTTTTTGTAAGTTTTATGACTCAATTGCACTTTTGTGATAAATTTTAGAACTTCTAGTAAACGAATACCTTTCCTTTATTTATAAGCTTTGCGTTTGTTTAACTTTAGTTTATTGCATTTATCATTTTTGGTGATAAATTAAATAGTAGGTAGCATTGCATTGCTTTGATTAAAGAATCTAACGATCATAAAAAAGTGCAATCGATGTCAAATTTTTTTTTCTTCAGAAAAAGGGCACTAATTAGAGAATTAGTGCAATTATGTTCTATCTCAAATATGTGGTTGCGTAAAAGTTAGGTACCTCACATACTTCACTTGACTCTTAGCCAGCCACAAGGCTAGTGGCTAGCTAGGAGCGACTTTTAGTTAGGTTGGACTTCATAAATAAATCTATTTTAACTTTAATTTTCCAATGTCGATGCGCCAATTGAGGACTGTTGGTTTTCAACTCAACATTACCTCTAAACCCATCTTCTCGCCTTTGCCCTGCTGGGAGAGTTGTGATAGGTACACCCATGTTATATTTACCATGAACTAATTTTCGTGTCACAAAAAGTTTCAAATTGATATACCCAAATTTACCTTAAATTAATTTTGGGATATGTTCGCTAGAAGTCCTAAAACTTATCGCGAAAGTGCAATTGAGTTCTAAAACTTACAAAAAGTGTAATTGAGTCATAAAACTTGTTAAATTGGTTCAATCTCAGTCCTAAAGTTAACATCGTCAATTTGTCTAATGGAAAATGGTGATGTGGCATTTTAAAATGAATTTCTCTCTCCTATGTGGAATTTATTATTATTATTATTTTATTCAAATCTTTATATAAATTGAATTAAAAAACTAAAAAAATATAAAAATTACTTTAAAAAACAAAATTGAAAAAAAAAAACTAGGGCTAAGTTGGGAGTTGTAGGTGCTGCCTACCGCCGGAAGGGGGCTGGCTGAGGTCGCCAGAAGGGTCGGCTGAGGTCGCCAATCCTAGGTGAGGGTGGTCGGCCCTTGCCCGTCGAGTGAGGCCTCGCCGGCCCCAGGCGAGGGCGCCCAAATCTAGGCGACGTCGGCCCTCGCTCGGGGTTGGCAAGGCTTGTCGGCTTCAAGCAAAGGTCAGGCGTCGCCTAGATCTGGGCAGGCGATGGTTGCCAGACCTAGGCGAGGGCTAGCATCGCCTAGATCTGGGCGCCCACGCCTAAGCCTAGCGAGGGTGGCTAGCCGCTGTCTTGGGGTCGGGCAAAGGTTAGTGAGGGCCACCACCCCCCCACCAGGGCCAACAACTTCACCGCCCCCTCTAGCTAAGTCGCTTTTCTTTTTTTTTTTTCCAATTTTGTTTTGTTTTGTTTTTTTTTAATATTTAGTTTTTTAATTTAATTTAAATAAGATTTGGATAAAAAATATATAAAAATGCCATGTAGGAGAGAGAAATTTAATTTAAAATGCCATGTCAGCATTTTCCGTTAGACAAATTGACGGTATTAACTTTAGGACTTGATTGAATAAATTTGACAAGTTTTTAGAACTTGATTGCACTTTTTGTAAGTTGTAGGACTCAATTGCACTTTCGTGATAAGTTTTAAGACTTCTAGTGAACATATCCCATTAATTTTTGTGTTACAAAAAATGCTAAACTGGTATACTGGTAACACAAAACTAATTTGTATCACAAAAAAATCCCAAATCACAAAAAAAAAAAAAAATATCTTGGGAAATTTGCTAAATCTACAAATTTTTCCTTGAGAGCTCTTTCAAGTTTTGAAAATCTGCTAAAAGTCATGTTTTTTTATGACTTGAAAATTAGTTTATGGTAAATGTGACATGAGCATACTAGTTTAAAATTTTTTTATGATATGAAAATTAATTTGAGGTAAATATGGCACAAGCATAATAATTTGGTATTTTTTGTGCCACAAAAATTAGTTTGGTTAAATGTGGCATGGGCATACCAATTTTGATATTTTTTGTGATAGTAACCGTAAAATTTAGACAATGTTACTTACTAATTATCTATGAAACTTGATAAATTTGTTATCATGTTAGTAACTTATTGACAAGTTAACTTACAAGCAAGTTACCGGTTATATTTTTTGTAAAAAGTATTTAAAAATTATCAGCAGCTTCAAAAAAAAAAACACGAACATGAAAAAAAATTGGCCTAGGGGATCCTAGAATTTTGCAATAAGATTACTTTGAATCTAAACTTCAAGATGCTTTGAGGTTTGAACCTTGAGTACCCCTGTTTACTACTGCAGACAAGTATGACAGGTGCAAGACTACAAGCCAACGATCTAATACCGAGCTGCAACTTCAACAGAAATGTGTAGTGGGACAATGACAAATTTGGAAATCATTATAGACATATTTCAATGACACATTCAATCATGTAATCCCGGGCAAAATGGGCTTCGACAGCTTTTCATCATTTTTTTTTTCTTTCCCAAGAAGAAATAAGAATGGTGTAAAAAAAAAGAATGGCGTACACTAAACAAGAAAAGGACACATAGGGTGTTAATGATGCAAAGCAAGTTTTTTGAAGATTTCTTTCATGTTCATCTAATCAATCGACTCAATGCAAACATCACACTTAAAAGAAGAAGATGATGACATAATAAAAACGAGCATCCATATGTGAAATTGCATTTCAATCTGACAAAAATTGTATTCCTGGATCTACATTGCACATAGTTCAAAGGGATTGCTTCCCAACAATTTCATTGGCCTCCATGAAATTTGATGGCCTTCTGCTTTGGCTTCTTCATCAATTTGGCTCTTCTCTCCATGCTTCTCACTTTTCCCACAAGCCATTTGGGTCTTCCAGTTTCACATGAAATGTACGCTATGGAGATTCCAATCACGATTCCGGATGCATAGCCTATCCCGACTGCTTTCCTATCAAACCCGCTACCATGCTCTCTTGTACTATCCTCTCGGAAGAATGAAGGTGGTGGCGTTGGAGGCTGAGCATCACCAGGGCATGTATTTCGTAATGGAGTTCCACATAAGCCTAGGTTTCCATCAAATGAATCGCTTGTGAATGTGCTCAGTTGCTTGTCTTGAGGTATGGGGCCCGTGAGTTGGTTATTTGAGAGGTTCAAATACTCAAGGAATGACAAATCTACTAGTTCTCTAGGAACACTCCCACTAAGCTTGTTTGAAGATAAATCCAGCCATTCAAGGTTAGTCAAATTTCCAAGGGTTGAAGGAATGGAACCCGTGAGGTGGTTGTGGGAAAGGTTGAGCCCTATGAGAGAATGAAGATTTCCAATAACACTTGGGATGTTCCCTTGAAAAGAGTTGAGCGATAAGTCGATGGTTGTGAAAATGGTCAAGATCCTCTCTAGCCGAATCTCCTTTCCTTTCATGATCACATTCACAGAAGCTTCATAGAATTCCTTTCCAGCTTGCTGCCTCATGTACAATGATTTGTCTTGCGGCTTTTGCCCATTTTGTCCATTCATCATCCCTTGAAGTTTCGCTATCAAATTGGCTGGTAAAGGACCAGCGAAGTCATTGTTTGAGAGATCCAAAATGTGCAACTTCAAAAAGAGATGAGCTACCCTTGGAAAATCTAAAAGACCCTTAAAATTGTTGGACCTCAGATTAAGAACCTTTAACTCTGGCAGGCTTCCCAGCCATTCTGGGAACTTATCCTTTATCTTATTATTGCTCAAATCTAGGACTTCCAGGTTTTTACAATTGACCAGGGAATGTGGCAATGTGCCTTCGAATTGATTTTGACTCAAGTCAAGATTTCTCAAGCTGCTTCGTGGTGAAAATGTTGGAGGGATCGTGCCCGAAAGACTATTCATTCGCAAGTTCAAAACTGATAGACAAATATTCAAGTATGATAAGCACTGGGGTAGGCTACCGGTTAAGCTATTATTAGACAAGATGAGGAGTGAAAGGCTGGTGGCATTGCAAATCGATACAGAGATCTTCCCCGAAAGTTGATTCTCACTGAGGCGTAAATAGACTAGGTTTGTCAAATTATTGAAAGAAAAAGGAATTGGACCGGTGAGCTGATTTGCACTCAGATGTAACAAGACCATAGCCTGAATATTTCCTAACTCATCAGGAATGCTACCTGTTGACACCTAAATTTTGGGAATCCATTTAGGTACATATTGCATAGGAAAATTAGGGATCGATCTCGGTCCCTAGAAAAAAAAAATTAATTAGTTAAATTGCATATAGATATTAAGAGCATTCCATTAATAGTTAATTAGGCCCATATAGCTTGCATATTTATTGGACCGACGGCGAATGGACCCGAGCGAATGGCACCAGAGCTTAAATCAAGCTAATTGAACTAAGCCCGCGAGAACTTGCTAGGAAAGAAATATTCACGTTCGGGCATATATTATTTGAGCAATATATCTTTCTCAAAACAAGAAAGAGTATATTGAAGGAGCTTCATGTGTCCATACGTGGAGGAAGGATAGGAAAGAAATATTTGACTGAGGAAAGAAATATGCGAAGAGGTCGGTTCCTATCCAGTATAAATAGGCCATTGCATGGCCGAAGAAAGGGGGCTCTCTGAGAATTTTCAGAACACGATTTTTGAGAGACACACGTGAGTGAGAGTAAAACATAGAGAGAAAACAAGAGAAAAAAAAGAGAGAAGAGGGGTGCCCGCGGCAAGCTCCTCCTGGTCACGCCTTGCTCCCGCACCTCCGCCTCTTGACGCTGACATTAGCCAGTCGTGAGCCTCAACGGTGATTCCTTGCTGCTTTGTGCTATCCTTGCTCCACGACATTCGCTCCACCGTGGATGCTTGCACCCAACCAAGACGCTCCCATCCCGAAGCCCCGTTGACGACCAGCTGCTCCAATCCGACGATTCTCTGCACTGTTGCTGCTGTTTGATGGTTTGGGTCTTGCTAGGAGTCCAATAAATTTTCTTGCAGCACCGTGAGCAACACTCATCACGGTTCCCCCTGACTTGCCACTGAAAGAAGTCCACACTGCAAGATTTTTCTTCCTTGGCCGAGAACCACTGAACCAGTAAGCTTCACACCTCCAAGCCACGAAGACAACAACGTCAAAGGAAAAGTCAAAGAGGAAGCCAAGTGGTGGAAGTTGATTGAAGGACTTTGACTACTCTTCAAAGGAAGAACACGTTCTGCGCACTAAAGGAATATTTTAAAAGGGCACATCTCCACTACAAAGCCATTCCCCCAGCTTACGGCTAGTCTGGCACGATGTGTTATTCCTGCTGTCTTGAGCGCCCACGCCATTGTCGCCGTCCCGTCGTTAGGCCAAGCGTCCCCACCGCCGAGCACCACCGCTGGCCGTCCCATCCCGTGATCCGCAAGCCCGATTCGGCACCGAGTTCGAATTTGAAAGATATCCGCAAATCAGGTAAAAATCTCTATCCAAGATATTTTCAAAATATTTAAATTCTTAGTTTGAATATTTTGAATATTCCGTGAATATTGCGTGATTGATTAGATGCCTTAGGATAATATTTGTGATATCCGCAATATTTGAAACACTTAAAATTAGGAATTTTGCCTAATTTAGCAACGTATCTGGACGACTATCCGACCTTATCCCTAAGGTACGATACGCGGCGATACGGAAAATCATTATTTTGTCCATAATCACTTGGACACGATAATAGATTTTATTTGCTTTCCAAATTTGACCAATCAACTTTCCGTCAATATCTATAACCCTATAGATATGACTGTTAGTTTGATTCCTTTGCCTCGCTTAAGTTTGATAAGAAAAATTTGCGGATTGTGTGGATATTGATTTGATGGTGGTGTTTATCTCTTATTTGATTTTGTTTCTTTGAAAGAAAAACCAAAAAGATTAGATGCAATTTGAATTGATTTTTTTTTTAAGATAATGTTGCATGTTTAGAATATATCTAGATAACATTTTTTTTTCATAGAATAGGACAACCAAGATTTGCTAGAAAGATAAGATAATTTCTAACTTAAATTAGGAATTAGGGTAGTCTGTTTCCTAGTTTAATTAGATATTATTCTAACCTTGATAGTTCATTTTGGGTTGATTTTAATTTCGAATTTTGATTAAAAAAAAAAAACCAAAAAGAGTGTCCTAGAATAGGTTAATTTGTGTTCTTTAGTTTATAATTGCATGCTTAGATAATTGGCATTTTTAATTCCGAATTTCATAAAAATACCAAAAATAAATCATTTGCCTCATTAGAAATAGGTCATATTGTCGCGTGTCATATAGTTTGCATGTTAGGCTGCATCAATCGCATGTTAATTTTTGCACGTCATTATATATAGGTTAGTTTTCATTTAAATAAGTGAAAATCCTAAAAAATATTGAGTAAACTGCTTGTTAATTAGAAATCATATTAGGATTATTGATGTGATTTTCTAGCTAACAACGCAGATGCTTACGCTTAACCGAGGTAAGTAATTCTCCCAATCTTGCAATTTATTTAATGTTTTGATTATTTGGTGTTACTTTGGTGGTTTGCGCTTTTCGCATGATCACCTCACATGCTAGTGACTAAGTTAAAATGGATCCAGACTGCATGCATAAACATTTTTGAAAAGAAAAGGTACCGAAAGGGCGTTAGGCCAGATCTAGCGTAATCAAGTCCCCGAGTTTAGAATCTCTGGTTCGTAGAAATAAAACATATCTCCCTATGTTTTATTTAGGTTTCTAATCGACCTACCATAAATAGATTAGTGGCGACTCCAAGCATGAAAATTTTTGCATGTTAAAAACTTAAACCCTAAGTTGCGAATTGGTAGGGCTTGGGAGGGCCCGAGTTAAGCTTAGTCTTAATAATCCATTAGCCTGAGAAATTTTAGGTCGCGACACTACCGTAAAAGCTGGTTGTAACTCAATAGCAGCACCTCCAAGTTCATTAGATCCCTTAAGGATCCAGGAATCAAACCACAAAGGTGATTGAGATGGAGGCGCAAATGAACTAGGTCACCAAGTTACCCAAAGAAGAAGGAATTGGGCGGTGAGCTGATTTCCACTCATCTTTAAGTCCTGCATAGCACGGAGATTTCCCATCTCATCAGGAATGTGACCCGAAAGCTAGTTATCATAGAGTAAAAGATGGGTAAGCTTTGTCAAATTGCCTAATGTCGGCGGGATTGAACCGGTAAGATTATTATTGTAAAGGATCAACAAGCTAAGAAGCTTCAAATTCCCTAGCTCTAGGGGCATGGAACCGTTAAACTTATTAGCAAATAGGTGCAACTCTCTTAGTTTAGTCAAGTTCCCCATAGTGGAAGGAATTGGTCTTGTCAAGAAGTTAGCGTCCATGTGGAGCACTTCCAAATTTTTCTTTTTTGCCATCTCAGGAGGTATAGAACCAGAAAGAGAGTTGTTGTAGACATACAATCTAGCTAATTTGATCAAATTACCCAATGAGGAAGGGATAGATCCATGCAACTGATTCAAATACAAATGACCTCATCGAGCAAATGCAATTGCCCAATTTCTAGGGGAATGGAGCCATTTAACTCATTGAAATGCAGACGTAGGACCTCCACACTACAAAAAAAAGTTGGTTTTAGCGATGAATTTTGCCACGAAAAATTTGGCAAAATTCGTGGCTAAAAGAATTTATTGACGGAATTAGCCACGGAAAAAAAAAATAAATCAAGCTAATAGGCCAGTCGTCAAAAAATTTTGCGACGGAAAATTTCAATTTTAAGTGGCTAATTTGCGACAAAAAAAATTAAATCGAAAATTCGTTGCTAATTATTCATGGCAAAATTCGTGGCTCATTTGCAACGAAAAAAAATTCGTTGCAAAATTCGTCGCTAATTATTCGTGGCAAAATTCGTGGCTAATTTGCCACGAACTATATTCGTGGTAATTTTCGTGGCTAAATTGTGACGAAAAAAAATTCGTGGCAAAATTCATGATTAATTATTTGTTGCAAAATTCATGGCAAAAAATTGTCGCTAATTTGCCACGAATTTTTTTCGTGGCAAAATTTGTCGCTAATTTGCTAAGAACTTTTTTTTTCTTAGCGACGAAGTCTATGTTCGTGGCAAAATTCATTGCTAATTTGCCAAGAAAATTTTTTTTTCATTAAATTGCAACGAAATCTATTCGTGGCAAAATTCATCACTAATTTGCAAAAAATTATTATTTTTTAGTCAGTAAGTTTTATGACGAATATTGTTTAGGGACGATTTCGATTTTAAATCTAATTAGCAACAAAATTAATTGCTAAAATATATATTTAACATTGCAGCTCCAAAGAGAATCTACAATAATGGAGTTTCAATATAAACAATCCCTCCCCTAATCTAAACTGACTTCAAATAATAGTGTAGTTGTGATTCCCATGGTACTGGTGGGTATCTTCACTGAAGCCCCTTTCGTACCTAGAGGGAGCAGCTGGTCTTGGTCTATTAACTGCATAATATCCTGGAAAGTTTCGATTGCGTGGTGGTTCCAAGATGCCAGAGGATTGATTGTTGTTCAACTTGATATTTAGTGTACTCTTGACAAGACGATGAGCTGCTTCTCCCAGCATTGGACCGACCATTGCTCCGGGTACTGATGGCCTGCAAGATTACAAGCACTGCATTTAGATGGGGAGAGAAAAGAAAGAAGCGTCTCTAAACAGAAACAACAGGGGAAAACGATCTCCAAAGATTCCACAAACACACTCAATAGCCTGCAGGAGTAACCAAAATTTTATTCCAAATGTTCCTGGTTTCAAGTTCATTCTCAACTGCAAAATCTATTGCACCACAAGCCTCTAAATTGATACAAACCACCAATGCAGCAGCAGAAATGCAAAACAAATGGACAGAGACATCAACCGAGACAGCAAGACCATTAGAATTCATTCTCACCTTTGTCTTCCATTCTGGCACCTACCACTGTTATCTTCATGACATAACACAGGGAATGGCTTGTTATCCAAAGGTCCTAAAACCTATAAAAGTGAACAAGTGAGCCATCCATTTTCTTGTCACGACATCCAATATAAAGAGACCTAAACAGTAATTTGAAAAAGGTTCTCCTATATGAAATAATCCGCGCTTTTCAACCGTATTGATATTTCATAGAAATGTTGAAAGGGAAAAGGCCTCATGTAACATCAAACACAAAGCCCTACATAATGCACATAACGTTTTTCCAATTATATTGTATACATTGAGAACAAAATACAAATATTTGCTTTTAGATTAACATATATGAACCAGTAAGAGCATCATGTACCTTTGGAGGAATGACAACACCAGCAGGTGGTCTGGCGATGTGCTGTGCTTTACAGGATTGAGATAAGTAACATTACCGTAAAGCAACAGGGATTGTGAATGATTCAAGTTTGTCACCCAAGAATTACAAAAAGCAAATAAGAAACTTACTATACTTGATTGTTGACAATATCCTCCAATCCATGGATAGGCAAAGGAATTACATTGGTCAGTACATTCCTCTCACTTAGCCAGAGGAATCCGTTCATTCCACCGCTGTAAAAGATTCGCAAAAAATGAATGCAGCATAATATAAAGTTACCCAATGGCAGCCTCGTCAAAATTTTCACACAAAATTCTATGCAAGAAAAAGGCATACTGACCTAACATTTGTGTCAATTGGTACAGGATATCTTTCATATGGCCCTAATTGATAGCTTAATTGGTAGTACATATGAACTTGTAGTGACAAAGGATGAACCCTAAGCTAAGCTCAGAATCCGTTCGACAAGGTCAGCCTACAAAATTCCACCTCCATAGAAGATGACACTCCTTGCCACAACCCTAAGCTAAGCTCAGAATTGATCAAGTAATGGTCTCCAAATAAGCAGGAAAATATCCTTGCCACAATATTAACAAACAGTGAAGCATGGAAGTGCTATTAAAAGGCTTTATCAAAACATTTTCATTCGACTACAAATGTTTAGTATCCCTGGACCAAAAACTCGTCACTATCCTATACGCACTACAAATATGGCTTCAGCACCCCAGCACAAATCGGAGCTCTTCAATCTGTACAAAAGCTTTACTACATAGATGCGGATGATGACAGAACCAACAATCTGTTCAAAAGCTTTATGATTGGCAAACACTATGCTTCAAGGCTAAAGGGTTTCAAAAGCTCAAGATATTAGGTCTTGATCATTTTGAGAAGCTGACATTTGTACAGATAGAGGAGGAAGCGATGTCTAAGCTGGAGAAATTGATCATCCAGCGATGCAAATAGTTGAAGACTATGCCATCAGGAATCAAGCACCTCACCAAGCTGAAATTGCTGGAGTTCTATGAATATAAAAGAATTAACCGAGCAGCTTACGCTAGAAGAGAAGGATGAAGATAATAAGAAAGTGGCACATGTTCCAGACTTGCTCATTTCCAGCTAAAGTAGCCCCAATTCGATGACACAACCGCCACATCGAGCTCAAACAGCAAGAAACGAAGAACAAGGCCGACCGATGATCACCGAGGTCGAAGCCAATTGCGGACGGGTCACATATCCCAACCATCACGACCAACGCAACGCGGGAAAATGCGTAGACAGTAGGTACAAGCCAACTAACCTGAGCTGATGCTGGCTCGAAATTCGCCCCAGAATCGCGGTCCAGACCAAGGGGAAAGAAGAGGCAAGAAACAAGAACGGACTCCGAAAGGAGCAGCGGCCGGAGGAGGTCTTCCCGAGCGAAGGAAACCGGAGCAATTTCGGCTCCGCCGGCACCGAAAGCAGGCGAGGAATGGGGGAGGTGGAGCAGCGACCGGAGGAGGTCGTCCCAAACGAAGGAAATCGGAGCGATTTCGGCTCCGCCGGCACCAGAAGCGAGCGACGAAGAGGGGGTGGAGCAGCTGCCGAAGGAGGTTGTCTCGAGCGAAGGAAACCAGAGCGATTTCGGCTCCGCCAGCACCGGAAGTAGGCGAGGAATGGGGAGGTGGAACCGTGGAGCGAGGCCGGGAAAAGCCCTAGCTTAGATTTGAAAACGAAGGAGACGAAGGAGAGGGATTTGGGGAATTGTTTTGGGTTGCAAGCTTTTCCCTCCAAGGAGACGAAGGAGAGGGAAAACGAAAACGAAAAACAAAGAGACAGAGACAGAGAAGAGAGAGCCGTAATCGTAAATGTAGCCCCAGATTTCATCAAAATGCCATAAATTCAATTTTTTAAAATTCGTGGCTAAAATCCGTGGCAAATTTGCCACAGATTTTAGCCACGAAGTTCAAAAAAAAATGTGTGTATAGGCTTTTTTGATGAAATTCAAGTAAATTCGCTTGCCGGATTTTAACCACGAATTTCATAAGAAAATGTGTGTGTGGGCGTTTTATGAAATTCGTGGCTAAAAATCCGTGGCAAATTCTTATGGATTTTAGCCAAATTTCATGAAAAATGATATGTGGGCATTTTATGAAATTCGTGGCTAAAATCCGTAACAAATTTGCCACGGATTTTAGCCATAATTTCATAAGAAATGAATTGTGGGCATTTTTTTTATGAAATTCGTGGCTAAAATCCGCGGGCAAATTTGCCACGAATTTTAGCCACGAATTTAAAAAAAAAAAAATGCCCATACACATTCCTACGTTCATTTTTATAAAATTAAGTAGCAAATTTGCCACGGATTTTAGCCATGAATTTCATGAAAAAAATGCAAATTTGCTTGACAGTTTTAGCCACGAATTTAAAAAAATGCCCATACACATTCCCACGTTCATTTTTATAAAATTCGTGGCTAAAATTGTCAGAAATTTGTCAATATCGATTTTAGCCACGAATTTCATAAAATGCCCACATATCATTTTTCATGAAATTCGTGGCTAAAATCCGTATAAATTTGCCACGGATTTTAGCCACGAATTTCATGAAAAAATGCCCACAATTCATTTTTTATGAATTTTTTTATGAAATTCGTGGCTAAAATCCGTGGCAAATTTGCCACGAATTTCATAAAATGCCTACACACACATTTTCTTTTGAAATTCGTGACTAAAATCCGTGGCGGGCATTTTATGAAATTCGTAATTAAAATCCGTAAATTAATTTGCCATGGATTTTAGCCACGAAATTTCATGAAAAATGATATGTGGGCATTTTATGAAATTCGTGGCTAAAATCCGTGGCAAATTTGCCACGGATTTTAGCCATGAATTTCATAAAAAATGAATTGTGGGCATTTTTTTTGAAATTCGTGGCTAAAAAATGTGGGCAAATTTGCCACGGATTTTAGCCACGAATTTAAAAAAAATGCCCATACACATTCCTACGTTCATTTTTATAAAATTCGTGGTTAAAATTGCAAGGCAAATTTGCCACGGATTTTAGCCACGAATTTCATAAAATGCCCACATATCATTTTTCATGAAATTCGTGGCTAAAATCCGCGGCAAATTTGTCACGGATTTTAGCCACGAATTTCATGAAAAATGCCCACAATTCATTTTTTTTTGAAATTATGGCTAAAAATCCGTGCAATTTTGCCCGCGAATTTCATAAAATGCCTACACACATTTTTTTTTGAAATTCGTGGCTAAAATCCGTGTGCAAATTTGCCCGGATTTTGCCACGAATTTCATAAAATGCCTACACGCACATGTTCTTTTTGAAATTGGTTAAAATCCGTGGCAAATTTACCATGGATTTTAGCCACGAATTTCATAAAATGCCCACACACATTTTTTTTTTGAAATTCGTGGCAAAAATCCGTGGCAAATTTGCCACGGATTTTAGCCACGAATTTCATGAAAAATGCCCACAATTCATTTTTTTTTTTTTTTTTTTTTATGAAATTATGGGCTAAAATCCGTGGCAAATTTGCCACGGATTTTAGCCACGAATTTCATAAAATGCATTTCTTTTGAAATTGTGATTAAAATCCGTGGCAAATTTGCCATGGATTTTGCCACGAATTTCATAAAATGCCTACACACACATTTTTTTTTTTTTGAAATTTGTGGCTAATTTGCCACGGATTTTGTCCACAAATTTCATAAAAAATGCCCACACATTTTTTTATGAAATTCGTGGCTAAAATCCGTGGTAAATTTGCCATGGATTTTAGCCACGAATTTCATGAAAAATGATATGTGGGCATTTTATGAAATTCGTGACTAAAATCCGTGGCAAATTTGCCACGAATTTCATTTCTACTAGCCCACACACGCGCCTAATTTTTTTTTTCCCGACAATAACGTTTTCAAAATAATAATTGCAATAATAATAATAATAATAACAACAACAACAACAATACTAATAATTAATACAATAACAATAATAATAAAAATATGACAACAACAATAAACTTTTGTCATAATAATAATAATAATAATAATAATAATTACAACATAATTAGTAAAAAGTCTCAAAAATCTAAATCTTCATCTTCACCTTCGTCTTCATCTTGATCTTCATCTTGATCTTCATCTTCTTCTTGAGCATCGTCGTCGTCGTCGTCATTATCATCATCCTCTGTCTCAAAATCGGATTCTGCAACACATTCTAAATTTGATTCGCGAATTTCAATTAGATCTACATCTATCATTACTCCACATGGATCTCGTAGAGTTGGAATGTTATATTCCTCAATTTGAACCGTGTTACAAACTTCCTCTTGTTGATATGTTGTATTCTTCCAGTGTTCCTCGATTTTTCTTTGTGCTTTGATTTTACATACACCAACCAATTAGCTTTGTCACGTTTCAAACTAGGATATAATGCATAATATACTTGAATTGCTTGTTATGCCAACACAAATTGTTCATATTTCATATACTTTTTCTTGTGATTTATTTCAACCAAATTAAATTTCGTATGCACCTTCATTCCTTTGACGGGCTCGAACCACATGCACTTAAATAATACAACCCGCATTAATGGTCCGGGGTACTCTATCTCCATGATTTCATTCAACAAGCCATAAAAATTATCTTTTGAACTGCCATTATTGGATGACCGAACACACACACCACTATTTATTGTGGTTTTTCCCATTCCATATTCTTGCGTGTGAAAATTATACCCATTTATGAAATATGTTGGCCAAGTTCGTACTCTTGACTTTGGACCCCATGACAAATAATATAGCAATCATTGCTC
Source organism: Syzygium grande (assembly GCA_024733475.1). NCBI lineage: Eukaryota > Viridiplantae > Streptophyta > Magnoliopsida > Myrtales > Myrtaceae > Syzygium > Syzygium grande. The sequence continues at coordinate 6,602,196 of JAMXDD010000006.1, forward strand.
TTTAACTTCATCATGATTACTATGAACCTAAGGTCACACACGCAAAGTCAATAATATATATTTAAATGATGTATAAAATATTAATAACTTGGTTTTGGTCTATAGGCAACCTACATATGTTTTGAACCATGCTGCAAATTGTTCATCGCACAAACAATCGAATTCATTTGGTGGTAGTTCATACATTGAAGTTTGAAAAATCCTATTAACAATTTACATTTATATATAAAAATATTTGACACGCAATACATATATTAGCGATGAATTTATTTTTCGTTGCAAATTATGTCGCAAAATTAGCGACGAAAAAAAATAAGTCGCTAACTCCGTCGAAAATTAGCAACGAATACTTTTTCGTCAGAAAATTCCATTCCAAATTAGCGACGAATTTTTTTTTTCGTGGAAAATTCCGTCGCAAATTAGCGATTTATATTTTTTCCGTCGCAAATTAGCAACGGAAAAAATTCGTTGCTAATTTCGTCGCAAATTTGCAAATCTAATTTTTTTCATGGCAAATTCCGTCGCAAATTGGCGACGACTTTTTTTTTCGTCAAATTAGTAACGGAAAAAAAATTGTCGCTAATTTCGTCAAAATTTGCGACAATTTTTTTTTTGGCAAATTCCGTCGCAAATTAGCGACGACTTTTTTTTTTGTCGCAAATTAGCAACGGAAAAAAAAAAAAAAAAAACTAATTCCGTCATAAAATTAGCCACGAATTTTTTTCGTGGCAAATTCCGTCCCAAAATTGTCGGAAATTAGCGACGAAAAATTTATTCGTCGCCAATTTTCGCGGCTAAATCCTTATTTTTTGTAGTGCCAGTTTCATTAGATGGCCGATCTCTGGTGGTATTATCCCGAGAACCGATTGATGGAGAGGTCGAGATAGGTGAGATTGCTCAGAAAACTGATTTGAGGTGGAATGTGGCCGGAGAGACTATTTACACTTAGGTCCATGTACATGAGATGAGACAAATCACATTCCTGACCTGATTGCAGGAGATGCCATACCAAGCACATGAACTCACAGTCAAATTGGAATTGGTGGCCTTACAAGGAGAGGGAGTCCACGAAGAGAGGGAAGAAACCGAACGGTTGCCAAGACTGGATTTCCACTTGAGGAGGGCTTGAGCTTCGGCAGGGGAAGCAGAAGCCGCCAGTGGAGCGACAGAGATAGTGAAAAGGGCAAGGGCAGCCACAAGGGTCAAGACCCTCTTGAATCCTGATGAAGAATCCATGGATTCTTCTTCTTCTTCTTCTTCTTCTTCTTCTTCTTCTTCTTCTTCTTCTTCTTCTTCTTCTTCTTCTTCTTCTTCTTCTTCTTCTTCTTCTTCTAAGTTGGTTTTTTTTTTTTCCGAGGCAGTGAGCGATGCTTAAAAGGGTTGTGAAAACTCACCTTCCTGAAAGCTGACTGGACGAATTGTTGGTTCCTTGAAGACTTACGAAATTTTTTTTTTTTTTATAGTCTTCCTTAGTGACTTGCTTGACTCGGTCAGTCCCTATTTCGGAATTGAGTCCCACTTACCATTTGAAAGCCAGGGTGTTCGACAGAGAAGTCTTTGAGGAGAGTGATGTAAAGTCCCTATTTCCACAGGATCGAATCCTAATTTGTGCCGCACATTATGCAATTCTAAGCGCGCAAAAGGAAAGCCTTCTCACTTGGCATTCATGAAGCCAATTCTTGACACGGTTAACCCCATTCTTCGTTGGAAAAATATTAGATAATGCAAAATAAGGATTGTTGGAAATCTGTTGAAAAAGATGAGAAAATAAAATCAATTGTTTGAGGTGTGCAAGCACTTGACTTAAGGATAATTCTGCTCCTCGGAGTACGAAACTCGGTGCGATAGGCTTTAGTGGCTATCCTCCCAAGATACAACGAACCTTCTTCTTTATTTTGCATAGAATAATAGAAGGCCTAGCAAGGAAAGGAAAGATATGAGAAGAAAAAGAAATTCTCTTTTATTTCATGTCTCTCACTTTTGATTGTGGTTTGAAGTTTTAATTTTATATTCAAATAAAAGAGAGAATGAAACCATTATAATTAAATTGGTAATTATTGAAGGAGAATATGGCCGTTATATAGCCATTATAATTTAAAAGAATGAAGAGTTTATAAAGAAATATATCAAATGTTAGAAAGCTGTTAGAAAGCTGTCATACACAGTTACTAAACCGTTATAAAATGTTACAGATTAATGGCGGAAGACAACGGTTACAAATTGATAACGGTAAAAAAAAAACGTTACAAAAATAATTGCTGCAATATTTCAAAACTATTAAAATATCCAACATTCTATGCAGAAGCGACAGCGGATGATCTAGCCAAATGGCTCCGGCAGCACGGTTAAAAAAAATTCCATGGACCTGATAAAATTGATGGTCGCGTTCAAATAAAGGGAGAGGCGTCAAAATGGATTAAAGACCCGCTCTTTAATAGCCGAGTTGGGTTAGCTAAAATCTAAACAATGGGTTGTCATGTGTCTTAAAATAAGAATGTCTAGTAAGATGATGGTCAATCGAAAAGGAAAGCCAGAAATGGAACATAAGATTATTTTGGGCCCGCTTGTTTGAGTAATTAACAGACGATAACGTAATTGTGGAGGTCCGCTCTTTAATCCTGTGATTAATTACACTTGCGATCATGATTTACTTCAGATAATCGAGTCTTCGTTGAGCTCTCTAAGTGGGCTCAATTATTGAGAAATAGTGCGCCATGATTATATGTGGGAATTTTGAAGTGCTCTCCATAATTCCAATAGAGACATTCCCGCACGTTACACGGAATAACGATGTTGTTGGATTACGTATTGGAAGTGTAGACTTTTGATTATATCAAAGTTTAATGACCACCGTTGAAATCTATATGGTAAGAACTTATTTTCCTTTATTTATAAGCTTTGTAATTTTTTTTACTTTACTTTATTGCGTTTATCATTTTTGTAATAAAGTAAATAGTAGGTATCATTGCATTGCTTCGATTGAAGAATCTTCTTTTTTTGGTTGGATTCGATTGAAGAATCTAAGGACCACAAAAAGAGCGATCAACGTCAGTTTTTTAAGTATGGTATTTTTCAAATTTAAAAAGGGTAAATTGCTATAAATTAGAGCGTGGGTTGAATTTGGTATGACTTGGGGTCTGGATGGGATTTGATATGGGTTGCCAAAATTGTGTTACAAAAACATGGGTCAATATGAGTTAAATGGATCAATTTGAGTCAAACCCAAATCGCTCCTCTAAGGGTAGAGGGAACCATAATCAATTATTATATTACAATAAATAAGGAAGTTATCATAAAAGTCCTAAACCTATTGTAATTATGCTAATTCAATCCTAAACAGTTTATTAATATTTTTTTTCTTTTGTTTTCTTCCTTCTTTTCTTTTTCTTTTTTCCCACAGTGGCTGGCAACGCTTGTTGCGAATCCCTTGCCAGCCGCTTGCAAGGCCCTCGCCCGGCCTCATCCAAATCTGAGCAAGGCTAGCCTCGTTATGGCCTTGCCGGCCGCAGGCCGGCGCGGCCTTGCTTGTGGAGAGTGAGGCCATGGTTGCCTTCGCCCACATCCGACGAAGCCATGGTGAGGTTGGCCTCACCTAGATCGGGGCTAGGCTGCCTTGCCCGCGGCCCCCATGCCTCATCCAAATCCGGATGAGGGCCACAAGCCCTCTCCGGCCATTGTGGGGAAAAAAAAGAAAAGAAAAAGCAAAGAAAAGAATTTGAAAAAAATAAAATATTATTAAAAATTTTATATGTTAGCGATGGCTGTCGCTAGCCGGATGGACTGAATTGACACAAATGCAAAAAGTTTAAGGTTGAATTGGTACAATTACAATATGTTTAGGATTTTTTTTGCTGATTTTCCCTAATAAATATCATATGGTGTAGGCCAAATTTTCTCAAGATCTTTTCTTGATTTAGATAAAGACAAAGGCGCTTCATTTTTTTTTTTTAATCGCTTCTCACCTTCCTAAATGTCCATAATTTCACAAGGTACCTCAAATCCAAACAGAACAGAAGTGTGTATGGGCTCTAGCTGCCACTGAGCTAATCCCGTCTACCTATTCTTAAATGGCTAGTGGGAATAAAACTGAGGCTCCGTAGGGTATCTCTAACTTGGAAGAAATGCAAGCTTTCATTCTGGTAAAAACAATCAATCATTCTGTCGCAACTTAGAATATTCTAAAGATAGTAAATTGAAATTATATGTGGTATTCAGTAGGGGTATCGAAACTGAATCGAAAAACCGAATCAAGATATGAACCGAATCGAACCGAAAATTTTGTGCATTTCGGTTTTCGGTTTGGATACTCAAAACAAAACGTTCTTTTTCTTTCAGTTTGGTTTATTTCAGTTTGATTCAATCGAGCTGAAAATACACCCTCGCTTTTACCCTAAAAGGCTTTTAGGGCTCTTCATCGTCCCCGCCCTTCCTCAGCCTTTTTACTTCCCAAATCTTTCGGGCCCGTTCTATTAAGAAGAGCTGGGACACTATCAACCTCGTCCTCATCCTCTTTGCCATTTTTTATGAGTTTTTTAGGAGAACCAACCACGGGCGGAGACGTGGGGTCGTCGAGCTTGTACCCAAGGTCGGACTTATGGAAGTCGTTATCGTCGAACCCAGCGACGCCCGCACAAGTGGTACGGCACACGATCGACCGTTGGAGCTCCAATTGGGGCAAAATGGGTTCTCCTCGAGTTAAATGCTGGGACGATGAGAAACAGCAGCTCGTACCCGGATCTGAGGGACGCTTGATTTACCTTCATGTCTCTTCTTCCCTCTGCTTCACCAGAGGGATGCGGAGGTGGAGGGGCTGAGGGAGAGGGTGGACGAGCTGGTGGATGGCCTCGAAAGGGAGAGGGCGGCTTTGAATGACGTGAGCGGCAAGAGGGATTCGTTGAAGGTGGAGTGCGTGGGCTTGGTGGAGAAGGTGAGGAGGTATCTGGAAGGGAGCTTCGAGAGGTTGAAGTTGCAGAATGAGAAGTTGGTCGGGAGAAAGAGGAAGGGGAGAGAGCGATCGAGGCGGCAATGAATAAAAAGAAAAAGAAAAGAAAAAAGAAGGAGAAACCGAAAACTAATCCGAACTAAACTGAATCAAACCGAACCAAATCGATTTTTCGGTTCGGTTCCAATTCGGTTCGAGCGAGTTTTGGTTTAGTTCAAGGAGTCACTTTTAATGAGTTCGGTTTGGTTCGATTTTTCAAGAAAACCGACCGTTTACACCCCTAGTATTTGGACACTCGTATTTATTGCTCCAAGATCACGACATACGATGCCAAGGTGGGTCCCAACCAACGCCAGGCTGCTTTCCTCATCCATTCTGGCGCAACAATTTGGGGCACCAGGAACCTCAAGCGAGGCATTCAATCAGGTTTTCACGGGGCTCTTTTGGTACTATCCTCAGTACTCCATCTCACCTTGAATCTTGACCACCACAAATGTCATGCTACGCTACTAGCTGTCATATTTTTAGGTAAATCCTTCACTTTCGGATCGAGGAGACCCTCGTAAAGAATCAAGAGAAAAGGATGTAGCGCACGGTTGTGGAGTCCGAACAATTCATAATACGAATAGCGCTATATCTTTTTACAATATGACTAATGCCGTGATTTTAATTACCGTCCGCTGGTTAGAATCACGCAACTAATGCATCAGCCGAATGCAAGGTCAACGGATCAAACCCAATTTCAAGCAGCTTCGTCAAGACCCAAAAAAATTGCCAAAAGTAGAAGGATGCCAAGGTGGAACACCTACCGCTGTGAGAATATAAAAAACTATATGGCACTCTTAGCATATCAACTCTAGAGGTGGCTACTTTGGATTATGACCAAAAATGGCAAACCAAGTGTGCGGGATCTCACCAAAGACAGTTTAAACATCTCATTGTTCATATGCAATATGCATAGATTAAGCTGACACACATCATCTGTGACATCCCTGAATTAATTCACTCGAGATATCATCTATTTTGGCCCGTCCCATACCGAGTCTTACGGTTTTGTCCTTTGGTGTATAGGCAAGTACTTCCCAGGAGGTTACTCATCCTGATAGCGCTCTAGTATGGACTCGCTTAACTTTGGAGTTCCAAAAGTTGCCTTTACGTCAAAAGGCATCTCTGTGAGTTAATTTCATTTTTTCACTTATATATCTCATAATCGCTCTTCTCATGTTCGGTATATAATTCGATTCATTCTTGCTCGCCATCCTAGAAGCCTGCCATGAGCCACTCCTTGTCCAGGCACTCTAGCCCAGCAACCACTCCTCGCCTTCGTTGGACTGGGTCATTACGGGCCCACCAACTTTTGCCTAATGCGTCCCCAAACCACACACCTACTGAAGGAAGTCCCACTCTGATACCATATAGTGACATCTCTAGATTAAGGTATCTCTAGCTTGGAAGAAAGATATTCTTTCAATATGGTCAAATATAATCTATGATTCTATCGCAACTTAGAATATTCGAGATGATAGTGAATTAAAATTACATGTTATATAAATATTTCTAAATCACAAGATTTGACACTAAGACCACAACCAACTATATTTGACATTTCCTTGTGATTCGTGGAATTAACCATCACAGAACTTTGTTCTTTTTTTGGTGCACAGTAAAATAGAATCTCGCATTTAATGTGTCCTTAGTTAATTGACTTTTTTATATCAGGATGTACCCTCACGATTGTTGTTAAATCAAGACACATATCGGGATCGATATCTTGAAATTTCTCGGGATCAAATCGAATCATAAGATTTGGTCAAGTATCTAAAATTGGTATTTCAAGACAATTATGAGTTTTGTCAATAACACAATGAAATAAGAACGTTAAGTGAGATTTATTATAAAATATGAACTTAAAGAAAAGAGAATTTTAAATAAATAAGAGAGACCCAGCCCAGTATACTTCCTCAGCCCAAATAAGCTTCAAGAGTCTTCGTGTTCCTCTTACCGTTGCATTCCCGAAATAGAAGAAAAGGAGAAAGAAATCGAAAAACATTGATTAATGTCGGAATACGTATTTTGCATGTGATTGTTAAGTGTTTCCCTGTTGTTTTTCCCTCTTGCAAATTGGTTTTTGTTTGAGGAGTTAAAATCGTAGTCCTAGCTATGTTGGCTTCGCCGTTGACGAGGAAGGGATCCATCCAACTGGTTTGAGTACAAGGCGAGCTCGTTCAGTAAATTCAACTGACCTATTTCATCAGGGATAGAGCCATTCAACTCGTTAGAGATCATGTGTAGCACCTCAAGCTTTGTGAGATAGCCAATCTCCCGTGGTATATTCCCGGATAATTGATTAAAGGAAAGGTCAAGGTAGGTGAGATTGGTTGAAAGACCAACTTGAGGCGGAATACCGCCAATGAGTTCATTTATGTACATGTCTGTATAGGTAAGATACGGCAAAGACGAGAACGGGAAGTCGTCAAGCATACCTCTGATGTTCGAACTGGTGAGATTGATTCCCATCACGCTTCTGGCTAGGTTACATGAGATGCCATGCCAATTGCATGGACTCGCCACCGTTGCGTTGGAGCCGGTAGCATTTTGAGGAGGGAGAGTCCATGTTGATAGAGAGGAGGTGGATTGGTTTTGGTTTTGAAGGCTGGATTTCCATTTGAGAAGGGCTTGTGCTTCTAGTGTGGAGGCAAAAGCAGGAATTGCACCTTGTGGAATGATGGCTAAAAGCACTGTAAAAATGGCAAAGGAGGCTAGAAGATGTATTGGTGTCTCTAATTCTGGTGAACCCATGATTTCTTTTGTTTGTTCTGGAGGTTGATAATCGACCATGAAGTATATATGAAAAGCTTTGTTACTCCGTTTCTGTCATTCTCTACGTCCATTCAAAGAAGGCCAATTTTCAAAGATATCCGATTTCCTGCCCGTTGATTGCTTCTGATTGGGATGGTTCAGATGTCCACAATCTGACCAATACGTGAAAACGGGAAATAGTCTCACTGTCTAGTCTATAGAGTTTCATATGGTTGGAACTTGGAACAACGTACATGACTTTGACTCGGAGCTTCCTAAACTCTGTTCTCCCTACTTGCAACAGTCTCGGGTTTTCGTTGAGGTGGGGGTGCCAAAAGTCAAATGCTGCTATATTAAAAATGGTAATGCGTGCATCAGCCATTATTAAAAGGGAAGAAAATGAAGCCAGTCCCCATCTTTGTGCTCAAACTTTGTGACTGCAGCACACATAATTCGACTGAGGGCATTTGTTTAATAGATTTCTTGGGAAATTCTCTGACCCTAGCTTGATAAATCTTCTTAATACAAAGTGGATCTGCTTTGGATGTTGTTTATGGCCTAATGCTTCCTTTCTAGAAGCACTTTGGACGGGATTGCCTTCAAGCATTTGACAGGGATAGGTTGAAGATGGATATAGAATAGAGGACCTCCACGTTGTGTTTGCATGCGAAACTATTTCTTGCTTTGCACACGTCTCCTGCATCTAATGAAGGAGAAAAGAGAGGGGATTACATGGGCTAAGGCTTGGTAAGGTAAATGGGTTGAGCTCTTACAAGATAATTGATAGAAAGAAGAGCGAGCAATCGCAAAACTTAGTCATGGTCACTGTCGCACTCCAAATCGGTATTTAGAATTTGGGGAACGACCCCATCCTTTCATAAAATAAAGAACCAAGCTTTTAATTAAATAAACCTATTTTTGGAAATGTATCAACCGGATAAAACCTTGCAATAATGAAAATAATCATCAGATCCAACATATCATGAATGTACCCAGCTCGAATTTCTTTCAGAGCCAGCCTAATAAGCTTAATAAAAATAGCAAAATAAATCCTAAAAGCCATTCCCATCCACGCCCTCTCCATGAATCCATTGCTGTCCTCTATTCTTGGAATCCGGGACGGTAAGAAAAGGGGCAAGCAAAACCCCGGCTCACTAAGTGATAATCACTACTTTTATGAAATCAAGTAATGAACGATGCAATCGCACGATAATACCCATTTGCAGGAATTGCACCTTGTGACACGACTAAAAAAGCATTGTGAGGAGGGCGACGGAAGCTAGAAGATGTACCACTTCCCTCTAAACTATTTGGTGAGTCCATGATTTTCTGGTGCGGTTTTGGAGCATGATGATCAACAGAGGCATATATACAGCCTTCGGCTGCTCTGTTCCTGTCATTTCCTTTAATCCCATTCATCAAAGGCCAGCTTTCAAAGATCTTATCCCATTCCAGGATTTTGAATGCTTCTGACTATGATGTTTCACCTACTGACAATCGTCTGGTTTGTTTATGCAGATTCTCATGTATGCTGAAGTAGGAGGTTGAGTTGACTCCACCTTGCTAATTTGTTTTCTTTGTTTCTTTACTTCTTTTCAATGTGGGACACAATTGTTTTGCTTGCTAAATTACCGGTCTTTGACTATAGGAATTCATGCGTCATCCGGCATTAACTAGGCAAAAGATGTGGGAGAGTTGACATCTCCACTTTGACTTCTAGATTGTAGCACCAATACTTTGACCAACAGCATAGGTTTCTTCAGGACTTTGGCATTCCTCGCATTTGTAATTCTAGCTTTTGCTTTTTGCTTAATCTAAATCTTGCCATTCAGTTATTTTAATAAAATTTTTCAATCTAAAAGCCCCGAGACTTTCATGATACTCAAATGTTTTTTTTTTTTTTGACCGAGGTGTCCACAGCGGCGGCGAGCTTGCTTATACTCAAACCAGCGGTGAAGCCCGACTAGTCCTCGGGGGGCTAGCGCCATTCCACCGCCACGACCCTCCACTTAAATCACCGCATCTACGAGTTTTGAACCCAGGACCTCTCGTGAAAAAGAATCGAACGCAAACCATCGCGCCACCGATGGGTGGGTAAATGATACTCAAATGTTGACATATACATCTGCAAATAATTTTTTTTTTTTGTAATTTTCTAAAATTTGAATACAATTTTTAATTTTGACTGAAAAGTAGAAAAAACTTTTTACCTTGACATAGGAGTAAACAAACATGCATTTGATAGCAAGAAATAAATTGGATATTGGCTTACGGGTTCGATCAAGAGAACCTATCATAGGATTTCACTATAGGCAACGGATATAACAAGAATTACCATTACACTCAAGTTATTCAGACACTCTTAGTTCTCAGCATCCAATTTCTTGCGAAACAATCTCTTAATCTCATAGAAAAATACCCAAAATCTTCATACAGGATTTCTTCGTTAAAACACTCTTCAATTTGAGCACGTTGTAATCAACGAGAAAAGTCAATTTCCTTTAGTTTCCCCTTTTGCTCTTTGCTTCATCCAGTTTCAACACGTCAACTACAATGTCCAATTCAGATTTTCTCCATCCCAATTTTGAATCGGATTTCGTTCACGGTTCAAACTCGAAACGTATTTAAGCAATTTTAGGGTGCATTTGTTTAATTGAAAACTTAATGATAAAAGAACGTATTTTCCATGGAAATTATTTTCCTATTGATTAGTTTTCATTTTTTGGGTGATCGAGGAAAATTGATTTTCTTCTTGCTAGCTGGGGAAAGTCGTTTTCCCCCAATCTTAGCTTATTATTTTAAGTCCATGAAAAACGTTTTTCGTAGATCGATTATTTTTCGGTCGTTCAAATACCGGAAAGTCAAAAAATAATTTTCGGGAAATAGTTTTTTCAAACAAACGGACCGTTAATGCCTTTTATACACACGTGTAAACATTTTTAACCTTCTCGCATGTATGCTCTGCGAGACGTGCTTTAAAGATTGGGAATAGGCTTCTGCACATATCTAAGACATACAAGTGAGTTACCCAGGGAATCATATGGATATGGATATTCTCAATCTAATCTAGGGTTGAGCAGTTAGTCAGCTAAGCAAGCAATTATAAATTAATGATCGTCTGTAGTATGTCCAATATCATCAAGCAAAGGAGGGTGAACGTGCAGGTGAAATGTATGCTTCGAGATGAAGTTCTTCCTAATTAAGTCAGACTGAACTAAGATTTATGCATCAGCAAGTATTTAACTAGTGGAACACATGTTTGAGGATGCCATTTAGCATAATGAAGAAGTTGACTGTAGGCACGAGATGGTTCTTTCTTGACATTGCGTATTACCTGTTGCCTTTCTCCAAAGAAATGAAGCACATTCAAGAATCGAGATTGAATTGACCCAACTGCCGGAGAAAGTTGGGGGAGCATAACTCACTGCCTCGCTACACCTCGATTCAGATAGTTGTTACTTCATTTTCCCCCTATACTATTCAATTCACAAAGTTTTCTGAAACTGTGATTTTACGATGTCGAGTTTTACTTAAATTGATTAAGGGCAGCATCAAACATTGGTCTACTATAATTTCCTATTTCAATTTCAGAGAACTCTGAGCTCTCAGAGACTGTTTACCATTTTCCAGATAAAGTAAACGAGGGAAGTTGTTCTCACATGTTTTGCATAAGGCAGCATAAGTCTACTATTCTGAAAAAACAGAAAAGATGGTTGATGGTGAGCTGCAACGTAAACGAGTTCTACTTGTGTTTGACAATGGAGTGAGGCCGAGCGAAAACACACCAGCACGATTTGATTCCCTCAAGATTTTGGAGGGCAGGATATCGTCTGCCTTCTCAGTCTTGATGTATAAGGTAGTAGCAGAACAGAACTTGCATTCTTTCTGAGACAAAGCATTGTACTATAGAATCTCCTCTTGAGATAAAATGATGATCAGTTAAGCACTTTTAAGTTCGAAGTTATGATGAAAACGAAGTCTGTATTCCCTCTAGTGCCATATTCTTTTTGGAGGAATCAAAAGCTACTGAACTTTCTAATAAAGACTCGTGCCATAGCGACATGCATGTAGCACACTCGGAATAGGAACTGATTGAATGCACCCTGGGTTATAGTAAGTTACACGAAACACAAAATTATGGCAGATGGCCGCGATTAAAAGCAATTAGTTTCTGATTGAAATGATGCATGATTGAAACTCTTCGGGACGTATAAATGGACTAATAACGAACAAAATTTTTAGGCTTCGTTCCTTTCTCGATTGAAAATGTGTTTCGCAAAAAAACGTTTTTTGGGAAACTATTTTTTGGGAAACCATTTTCCGCATTTGGATCACTTAAAAAATAAGTCAATGGAATCGATACTTAAATTTAGGAAAATGATTTCCTCTTTAAAAAATTAAAAATTAATTTCCAAAATATGATTAGATAGCGGCTCTTTGACTAGAAACTCTGCATTTTGGCATAGGAACCTCAACGCTTGTCCCGAGGCCCATGGCAGTAGATGCGCCCCGAGTCCACCGGGGTCCATCAAGGCCAAGCTCGGATCCAAAGAGGTCAGGTTTGGAACCATGGTGCCGGGACCCAAGTCCATAGAGGTTGGGCTCGGGAAACCAGAGGTAGTGGCTAGGCCTAGACTTCGGTATCGTTACCCGGCTTCTTGATGCCACGGCCCATGTCCATAAAGGCTAGGGCCGAGACCTCGGTGCTCATACTTAGATCCCTAGTGCCTAGGCACGGGTCCATTGAGGCCAAGCTCAGGTCCACAGTGCCGGGCGAGAGACCTCGTGCCCAAGACCAGATCCATCAAGTTGGGCCCATGACCCTGGTGCCCAGGCTTGTGACCCTCGCGGCCGGGCCCGTGAGCATTGAGGCCATGCCCATGTCCACTGAGGTCAAGCCCGAGTCCATCAAGGTTGGGATAGGGTTCGACGTTCATGATCATGTCCCTGCGCCGAGGACCAAGTGCATTGAGGCTAGACCCGAGACCGTGGTGCCAATGCTCAAGTCCATCGAGGCAAGTCCTGCGTCTATTGAGGTCGGGCGCAGGACCTCAATGCTCGTGCTTGGATCCTTGGCACTCGAGCTCAAGTCCATTGAGGTCAGGTCGAGGACCCTGGTGCTTGTGCTCGGGTCCATCAAGGCTTGGCTCGAGACCTTGGTGCTCGGGCGCCTATCCATTGAGGCCATGTTCGGGTTCATTGAGGTTGGGCCCAAGACTCCGGTGCCCTTGCTGGGGTCCCAAACACCTACACCCGGGTCCATCAAGACTGGACCTAGAATTGATGCTCAAGACCCAGGTACCTATGCGCGAGTTGTGGTCCATTGAGGCCGAACCCAAGGTCCGGGTACCCGTACTCAATATTCTGGATACACCCGAATAAGGTATATCTATTTAGGAAAATCAAATCAAATTTTCTTCACCAAACAATGGTAAAAATTTTCAGTTCATTTTTAAGTTTTAGTTAAACACCGTAAACTATTGTCATATTTTCGAAAAATATTTTTCAAATGTCACATTTTCCGCCTAACAAACTGAGCCTTAGAGACTTCATATAAATGTTCCATTCCAATTTTACATAAACACTTTGCTGTCAAGATGTAACACTAGATTCATCATCAACTTTACATTAATATAAAAGTTACGTTTTTCTAAACTATAACTTGACATGGATGGTCACCTTTCATTATTACGACACTAATCTGATTAAGACTAGATACAGAAACAGTTTGAGATATCAGTTGACAGCTGTCTTCTCTCTACAAATGAAACTAGATACCAGTAAGTTTAGGTTTCACTTTTTCCAGAACAAAAGGCAGTTCTATATTTACTTGGGCATGAACGAAATGTAGCCCTCATCGTCATGCTGATATGGATTAAACACGAAGTTCTTGTCGCCAGTCAAAATACATCTCCTAAATGCAAATAAAGTAAGCACATCAGTGAGAGAGACAATAGATGAAAAAAGTCTTGAGACTTAATCAACTAGTTTAAACGACTCTAATTTTCATTTAAGATCTTAGACCTTCTGCATGTGATTGACGGAGCAGCATCATTTATCAGACGTTATCTTCTACAAATTGATCCAGTAAACGGCTTGAAGCTTTTGCATGTCTCACAGGATCAGTGGCTGTCTGTGAATTTTGGACACCATGGAAAATGGTCGAACGAGCAGATAGCACCTGAGAAATCATTTCCATCGACGGTCTGAGTTGGGGATTAGCGGATACGCACGCCAATGCAAGCTTGAAAATGGTCAAAAGTTCAGCCTCGATGCCTGGCGTGGGCGTAGGCAGGCGTGAATCCAATATATTCTTCAAAACAACTGAGATCTCCATGTCGACCGGAGCTAAAAGAGATGAAATGCTATCACCTGGATGTCTTCCTTTGATCACCTCGAAGGCCACTATTCCAAAGCTATACACATCACATTTCTCTGTCACCTTCATTGTGTAAGCAAGCTCTGCACAAAGAGGGAGATATATGTATTGGCACAAAGACAGTGCTTTAGGTCAACCTTCGGATCAAGAGTTGATTTTAGAAATTTACCTGGAGCTACATATCCATATGTGCCAACGACTGCACTCCAGTTTGATGTATCCAGCTTAAGAAGCTTAGCCGTGCCAAAGTCAGAAACATGTGCCTCGTACCTAGAATCAAGCAGAATGTTGTTACTCGAAATATCTCGATGAACGATTGGAGGGTTACAATCATGGTGCATATAAGATAGAGCATAAGCCATGCCTTTTACGATATTCACCCTCTTGTTCCAGTCCAACTCTTTAGCTTCTTCTTCATTGCTCAAGATTGTAGACAAGCTTCCTCTGTCCAAGTACTCGTACACCAAGAATGAGTGTCGTGCATGCGAACAAAAGCCCACAAGTTTTACAATATTGCGGGTGTCGAATTTCCGTCAATGCCCTGATCTCATTCAAAAATTCCCTTCGATCTGTTTGTCCACTATCAGCCGTTTGATGGAGCTTCTTTACAGCTACTATATCACCTGATCTTAATTTGGCTTTGAAGACACTTCCATAGCCTCCCCTTCCAATACAGTAAATCTCATCAAAAGCCCCGGTGGCTTCCATGATGTCTTCATATAAGATCTTTCCATCGTACTTTGATAGAGAAAAGACTTCAGTTGTCTCGAGTGTTAGTTCTGCTGTTGGATGGAACTTCTTTCTACGGAAAATGAAGAATATTCCAATAAAACCAAATAGAAGAACTGCTCCTAGCAGAGGAAACACAATAAGAAATACTCTGTGTCCTGCCGGAGATTTATCCCTGTTTACCACCGCTTGATTACAGGGCTCAAGTCCTTCAACATTTCCGCACAATCCACTGTTACCTTGTAATGCTTCTTTTGTTGCATCTTGGAATGCCGTGGTGTTGGGAATTGGACCCTCAAACTCGTTGTGGGAGATGTCAACCTCCGCCAAGCCCGGCATACCCTCGAAAATCTTGTATATAAGGCCAGAAAGATTATTGTGTGAAAGGTCAAGTTTCACTAGGCTTTGCAGCTTGCTGAATTGAGCTGGGATCTCGCCGCTCAACAAGTTATAACTGAAGTCTAGCTCGGATAAATGAGTTAGCATCCCTAATTGCCCTGGAATATCTTGGCTTAACTGGTTGTTGCTCAGATCCAAGAGGACCAAGTTTGAAGAAAGCCCTATAGTCTGCGGGATAGGCATGCTAAATCTATTCCCGGACAAATCCAATTTTTGAAGAGCAGGTAGCGATACAATCTCAGGACTTATTTGACCAGAAAGTCGGTTCCTGCTTAGATTCAAATTCACCAAAGAGGTCAATTTTCCAAATTCTTTTGGAACCTCGCCAAGTAAACCATTGGAAGAAAGATCAACTGCATGCAGTTGAGTGGCGTTTCCAATCTCAGGAGGCAAGCTACCGGTGATGTTATTTCCAGCAATTCTTAGATCACTTAAACGCATGCAACTTCCCCAATTTGTTGAGATTTCTCCATAGAACTTGTTGAAACTCATGTCAATAAAGTCCAAATTGGGGTAGACACCGAAGGTTTTGGATATGTTTCCAGTGAGCTGGTTTTCCTCGAGGCGTATTCTGACTAAGCTGGTGCAATTTCTCAAGGTTCTTGGGATAGAACCAGTTAAGTTGTTGTCACTCACTGTGAGGTTTTGGAGCAATCCACCTTGGCACAAGTTATCTGGTAAGGAGCCGGTGAACTGGTTGGTATCCAATTGCAGCACCTTCAAGTTCACTAGATCACCTAAGGATCCAGGAATCGAACCAGAAAGCTGATTATCCCGGAGGAACAAATATACTAGGTTGGTCAAGTTACCCAAAGAAGAAGGAATTGGGCCAGTGAGCTGATTTGTACTCAGCTCTAAGTCAACCAAAGCGTGGAGATTTCCTATCTCATCAGGAATGTGACCCGAAAGCTGGTTACCATAGAGATAAAGAAGGGTAAGCTCCATCAAATTGCCTAATGTCGACGGCATTGAACCGGTAAGATTATTATCACAAAGGTTCAACGTGCTAAGAAGGTTCGAATTCCCTAACTCCAGTGGGATGGAACTAGTAAGTTCATTAGAAAAAAGGTGTAGCTCCGTCAATTTGGTTAAGTTCCCCAAAGTGGAAGGAATCGGTCCTGTTAGGAAGTTGGTGTCCATGTGGAGCGCTTCCAGATTTATCATATTTCCCATTTCAGGAGGAATAGAACCAGTAAGGGAGTTGTTGTAGATATACAATCTAGCTAATTTGCTCAAATTACCCAATGAGGAAGGGATGGATCCATGCAACTGATTGGAATACAATGCGACCTCACTAAGCAAATGCAATTGCCCGATTTCTAGGGGGAATTGAGCCATTCAAATCATTGAAAACCAGGTGTAGGACCTCTAGTTTCGTTAGACGGCCAATCTCTTGTGGTATTTTGCCCGAGAATTGATTGACAGAGAGGTCGAGATAGGTGAGATTGCTCAGGAGACCGAATTGAGGCGAAATGTGGCCGGAGAGACTATTTATGCTCAGGTCCATGTACATGAGATGAGACAAAGATGAGAATGGAAATTCCTCAAGTGTACCTTCGACATAGGCGCTAGTGAGATTTATCCCGATCACGGTCCCCGCCCGATTGCAGGAGATGCCATACCAAGAGCATGGACTCATGGTCGAACCGGAGCCGGTGGCATTATGAGGAGAGGGAGTCCACGAAGAAAGGGAAGAAACCGAATGGTTGCCAAGACTGGACTTCCAGTCGAGGAGGGCTTGTGCTTCTGCAGGGGAAGCATGAACAGGAAGTGGAATGACAAAGGTAGCAAAAAGGGCAAGGGCTGTCACAAGGCTCATGACCCTCTTGAATTCTGGCGAAGTATCCATGGATTCTTATTCTTCTGTTCTTCTTTTTGGTTATGGGAAGTTGGTTTTCTTTGTTCCCGAGGCACCGAGTGATGCTTAAGATGCTCGTGAATACTCCCCTTTCTATCGTCTTCCATTACAACGGGCATGCAATAACAATCATTATTTTAAAGAAGACTAAGAAAAGTCAGTGGATATAGCGTGGCAGTCAGCATACGACAGCCGACTTAGACGAATTTTTGGTTCCTTCAAGACTTTGGGGCTTTCTTCCATTCAGTCTTCCTTGGCGACTTTCTGACTCGGATCCGTCGCTGTTTCGACCCCACCATAGTTAGAGATCCGGAGAATTTGGCAGAGAAGTCATTGTGGAGAGTGATCAAATCCGAAATTCGTTTCACATGTTATGCAGTTCTGAATGCGCCGAAGGGGAGTCCTCTAACGAAGTCAAATCTTGCGCCGGTTGACTTCATTCCTGCAGAAATTACAGCTGACGATCGAGCTAATGCATCTGGACCATACCCGCGTGCAAACCCATATTAATCGAAAGGAAAATTGAAGAAGAAGAAAAATCAAGACCGTCTTTGGCTTTGGCCTGCTTGTTCGAGCCCTTTTTGACAAACGATAACGTGGCTGTGGAGGTCCGCTCTTTTGTTTTATTGTACTTACAAGTAGAAAAATAATTCGCGATCATGACTTAGGGTTCGCTTGTTTGAAGGAAAACTGTTATTGAAAATTGTTTTCCGACTTTCCTATGTTTGGATGACAGAAAACTAATCGATTTACAGAAAACGTTTTTTCCATAAACTGAAAACAAGAAGTTTTTTCGATTGAGGAAAATAACTTTCTCTTCTACCAAGGAGGAAATCACTTTCTGTAAACTACTAAACAAAATAAAATTAATTATTTTACTTGAAAATGGTTTTGATGATAAATATTTTTCTTTATCGTGAAATATTTAGTGAAATAAATGCACCATTATGTCAAATGATTTATAATTTTTGAGCTCATGCGCTGTGATTATTTTGTAATTTTTGAGTGCTTGATGGCCCCAATAAAAATATTCCCGCATGTTACACGGGGTAATGATTTCGTTGTTAGATTATGAATGTGTGTACACTTTGATTATGTCGAAGTTTAATGACCATCACTGGAATCTAAACATTATAAGAACTTATCTTCCTTTTATTTATAAGCTTTGGGATTCATTTTTACTTTAGTTTATTGCATTTATTATTTTTGTAATAAATCAAATTAGTGAGAACCATTGCCTTGCTTTGATTAAATAATCTACGGCTGCAAGAAAATGATGGACATTTGTTTTCAGTTGGTTATTTCTTTCAGTATGCTATTTTCCATAATCAAGTAAAAAATTACTAGGAACCAAAACCTAGTAGGATTGAGTATGAGTTGGGTCCAGGTGGAATGGGATATGAGTCGCTAAAATTGTATTACATAAATATGGGATTATATGAGTTAAATTGGTTAATTTGAGTCGAATCCATTTTTGACTGGACTCAACTTGACTTCCTAGTTTGACAAGTCTATATAAAAGTTGTACGATTATCAATTTTACTGGAATAACATTAGATAAACCTAAGAGACAAGGTCTAATAAATACCCATGCCATAACAACTTGCACATTGCACTCGGAATAGGAACTGATTGAATGCACTCTCTCAAGAGTGAGTTACACCAAACACCATATTGGAATATTGGCCCATATCGCTTGACAACGCGTTTCAGATGCTCTTTATATTGTTGTGTTGTTTTTGCACCTATTAATTTAGGCTTTTGGGTTGGATTTTCTAATATGGTATCAGGACTAGGCTATTTCTTTCGCTTATGCGCGTTCACGTGAGAGAAAGTGTTGAAATATCGTCCCACATTACTTGACAACGTATAACAAAACAAAATTATGGTTGATGGCTGCGATTAGAACAATTAGATTCTCCCTGAAAAGATGCATGATTGAAACTCTTCTGCATGTCAGAGGATTTTGTATCTACACAAATCCAAAATGATCCTCATGAAAGGACTAACAATGGACAAGATTTCAGAGACTTCATATAAATGTTCCGTTTCGACTTTACATCGACCCTTCACCTTCAAGATGACAACGCTAGATAGACAAGCAACTTTATGCTGATACAAAAGTCATATTTTCTAACTCTAACTTGACATGGATACATAGCATTCACCGCGACGACACGGGTTTGATTAAGACTAGATACAGAAACAGACTGAAATATCTCGAGTTCAGCTGTTCTCTAAAAATGAAACAAGATGCCAGTGAGTTCAGGTTTTGCTCCCTCGAAAACAGAAGGCAATTCTATACTTACTTGGGTATGAACGAAATGTAGTCCTCATCGGGCTAAAAACGAAACCTTGTGTCCGGTCAAAATATCTCTCCTAAATGCAAATGAAGTTAACACATCAGTAAGCGAAACAATATATTAGAAAAAGTTTGAGACTTAATTTATTAGTTTAAAACGACTATGTTTTTCATTAAAGATCTAGACCTTCTTGCATGTGGTTGACAGAGCAAAATCGTTTATCAGACGATATCTTCTACAGATCGATCCAGTGAACGGCTTGAACTTGTTGCATCTGTCCCGGGATCAGTTGGTGTCTCTGAATTTTGAACATTATGGAAAATGGTTGAACAAGCTGAAAGCTCACGAGAAATCAGTTCCATCGACGGCCTGAGTTGGGGATTAGCACATAGGCAAGCGACTGCAAGCTTTAAGATGGTCAGAAGTTCATCCTCGATGCCTGGTGTGGGTATTGGCAGGCGTGAATCCAATATATTCCTCAGAACTGCTGAGATCTCCATGTCGACTGGAGCTAATAGAGTTGAAACGCTGTCCCCTGGATGTCTTCCTTTGATCACCTCGATGGCCACTGTTCCAAAGCTATACACATCACATTTCTCCGTCACCTTCATTGTGTAAGCAAGCTCTGCACGAAGAAGGAGATATATGTGTTAGCACGAAGACGTTGCTTTAGCTAAATGGGCGGATCAAGAGTCGATTTTAGATGTTAACCTGGAGCTACATAACCATATGTGCCGACGACTGCACTCCAGTTTGATGTGTCCAGTTTGAGAAGCTTAGCTGTGCCGAAGTCAGAAACATGCGCCTCGTACTCCGAATCAAGCAGAATGTTGTTACTCGAAATATCTCGATGAATGATTGGAGGGATACAATCATGGTGCATATAAGATAGAGCATGAGCCACGCCTTTTACTATATTCACCCGCCTGTTCCAGTCCAACTTTTTAGCTTCTTCTTCATTACTCAAGATTGTAGACAAGCTTCCTCTGTCCAAGTACTCATACACCAAGAATGAGTGTTGTGGATGCGAACAAAAGCCCTTAAGTTTCACAATATTGCGGTGTCGAATTTCCGTCAATGCCCTAATCTCATTCAAAAATTCCTTTGGATCTGTTTGCCCGCTATCAGCGGTTTGATGGAGCTTCTTTACAGCTACTATATCACCCGATCTTAATTTGGCTTTGAAGACACTTCCATAGCCTCCAATTCCAATACAGAAAATCTCATCAAAAGCCCCGGTGGCTTCTATGATGTCTTCATATAAGATCTTTCCATCGTACTTTGATAGAGAAAAGACTTCAGTTGTCTTGGGTGCTAGTTCCGCAGTTGGATGGAACTTCTTTCTACGGGAAATGAAGAATACTCCAAAGAAAATAAACAGAAGAACTGCTCCTAGCAGAGGAAACACAATAAGAAACACTCTGCGTCCCGCGGTAGAGTTTTCCCTATCCACCACCGCTTGATTACAGGGCTCAAGTCCTTCAACATTTCCACACAATCCACTGTTACCTTCTAACGCTTCTTTTGTTGCATTCTGGAATGCCGTGGTGTTGGGGATTGGACCCTCAAACTTGTTGTAGGAGATGTCAACCTCCGCCAAACCCAGCATACCCTCGAAAGTGTTGTTTATCAGGCCAGAAAGATTATTGTGTGAAAGGTCAAGTTTCACTAGGCTTTGCAGCTTGCTGAATTGAGCTGGGATCTCACCGCTTAACAAGTTACAACTCAAGTCTAGCTCGAATAAATTAATTAGCATCCCTAAATCCCCTGGTATATCTTGGCTCAACTGGTTGTTGCTCAGATCCAAGAGGAACAACTTTGAAGCAAGCCCTATAGTCCGCGGGATAGACATGCTAAATCTATTCCCGGACAAATCCAATTTTTGAAGAGCAGGTAACGATGCAATCTCGGGACTTATATGGCCAGAAAGTCGGTTCCTGCTTAGATTCAAATTCACCAAAGAGGTCAATTTTCCAAATTCTTTCGGAACCTCGCCAACTAAATCATTGAAAGAAAGATCAATTGCACCCAGTTGAGTCGCGTTTCCAATCTCAGGAGGCAAGCTACCAGAGATGTTATTTCCAGCAATTCTTAGATCACTTAAATGCATGCAACTTCCCCAGTTTGTTGAGATTTCTCCATAGAACTTGTTAAAACTGATGTCGATAAAGTTCAAGTTGGGGTAGACACCGAAGGACTCGGATATGTTTCCAGTGAGCTGGTTTCCCTCGAGGCGTACTCTAACTAAGCTTGTGCAATTTCTCAAGCTTTTAGGGATAGAACCAGTTAAGTTGTTGTCACTCACTGAGAGGGTTTGGAGCAATCCACCTTGGAACAAGTTCTCTGGTAAGAAGCCGGTTAAATGGTTGGCATCCAATTGCAGCTTCGTCAAGTTCATCAGATCCCCTAATGATCTAGGAATTGAACCTGAAAGCTGATTCTGGCGAAGAAACAAAGATACTAGGTTGGTCAAGTGACCCAAAGAAGAAGGAATTGGGCCAGTGAGCTGATTTCTACTTAGCTCTAAGTCATGCATAGCGCGGAGATTTCCTATCTCATCAGGAATGTGACCGGAAAGCTGGTTACCGTAAAGATAAAGAAGGGTAAGCTCCGTCAAATTGCCTAATGTCGGCGGGATTGAACCGGTAAGATTATTATCACAAAGGATCAAAGAGCTAAGAAGGCTCGAATTCCCTAACTCTAGGGGGGATGGAACTGGTAAGGTTATTAGCAAATAGGTGCAGCTCTCTCAATTTGGCTAAGTTCCCCAAAGTGGATGGAATTGGTCCTGTGAGGAAGTTGGTGTCCAGGTGGAGCACTTCCAAATTTGTCATATTTCCTATTTCAGGAGGAATAGAACCAGAAAGGGAGTTGTTGTAAACATACAATGTAGTTAATTTGCCCAAATTACCCAATGAGGAAGGGATGGATCCATCCAACTGATTTGAATACAGTGCGACCTCACTGAGCAAATGCAATTGCCCGATTTCTTGGGGAATGGAGCCATTTAACTCATTGGAAACCAAGTGCAAGACCTCCAATTTCATTAGACGGCTGATCTCCGGCGGCGGTATTTTCCCCGAGAACCGGTTGATAGAGAGGTCGAGATAGGTGAGATTGCTCATGAGACCAATTTGAGGCGGAATGTGGCCAGAGAGACTATTTATGCTCAGGTCCATGTACATGAGACGAGACAAATTTGAGAATGGGAATTCGTCGAGCGTACCTTCGACATAGGCGCTGGTGAGATTTATCCTGATCACGCTCCCGGCCCTATTGCAGGAGATGCCATACCAAGCACATGGACTCACGGTCGAATTGGAACCGGTCGCATTATGAGGAGAGGAGTCCAGGAAGAGAGGGAAGAAACCGAATGGTTGCTAAGACTGGACTTCCACTTGAGGAGGGCTTGGGCTTCTGCAGGGGAAGCATGAGCAGGAAGCGGAATGACGAAGATAGTGAGAAGGGCTAGGGTAGCCACAAGGCTCATGACCCTCTTGAATTCAGATGAAGAATCCATGGATTCTTCTTCTTCGTCTTCTCTTTTGGTTCAGGTAAGTTGGGTTTTCTTTTCCCGAGGCAACGAGCGATGCTTAAAAAGGTTGCGAAAACTCTCACCTTCCGATCAGTTTCCATGATAATGGGAACGCAACAACGACAACTAACTAGTAACTAGTGAAGACTATGAAAAGGTGCGTTCTGACTCGGTCAGTCCCTCTTTCCGAATTGAGGCCCACCCCCCTAAATGAAATGCAGAGACTTTGACGGGGAAGTCTTCGAGGAAAGTGATACGAGTGTGAACACTCTTAACTTTCCACACGATCAAATCCTAATACCTGCCACACATTTTGCAATTCAAGGCGCAAAAGGGGAGTCGTCTCACTCAGCATTCACGAAAGCCAAATCTTGTCGCAGTCGACTCCGTTCTTGCATAAACTACAGCCGATGATCATGTTCGAGCAAAGGGAGAGGTGTCGAAATGGATTAACGACCTGCTCTTTAATTGGCGGAGTTGGGTTAGCTAAAATCTAAAAAAATGAGCTGGGCCCGCTTGTGTGAGCCATTTTGACAGACCATAACGTGATTGTGGAGGTCTGCTCTTTAATTCTGTTCTAACTTACCATTTAAAAAGTGTGTGCCGTGATTATACGTGGGAATTTCGAAGTGCTCTCGATGGTTCTAATAGAGATTGTCCCGCACGCTATTCTGTGATAACGACATTGTTGTTGGATTACGAAGTGTAAACTTTTGATTATGTCAAAGTTTAATGACTAGCATTGAAATCCACACATTAATAAGAACTTATTTTCCTGAAGTCTTAAACTTATCATAAAAGTGCAATTAACGTCCTAAAACTTACGAAAAGTGATATCAAGTCATAAAACTTGTCAAATTTGTTCAATCGAATCCTAAAGTTAACACCGTCAAACTTACAAACGAAAAATACCGACGTGTCGTTGACGTGGCTTATTTAATATTTTCTCTCTTCTACATGGCGATAACATTGCTAAAGTATGAAACATTAAAACGACGTCGTTTTTCCCTAAATTTGATTTTTAATACTAAGTTTATTTAAATTAAATTATAAAAATAAGCTTTAAAAAAAAAGGAGGAGGACGGGCGAGGAGGGCTGCAAGTCCTCGCTGCTGCCGCTATAGCCACCACCGCCTCGCCATCGTTGAGAGGGGCCGATGACCCTGGCCAAGCGAGGGCCTACGGTCCCTCACCTACTGTTGGCGAGGGTCGCCGATCCCAACCGTCCCCCACCCTCACTAGCCCCGCCCAGCAATGGTGGGGTGGCGGCAGGGAGGCCCTCCCTGCTTGTCCTCATCCTCCTCCTTTTTTAAATTTTAATTTAAATAAAATTAGTATTAAAATAATTATAAAAAAAGTCATGTCATTGCCACGAAGGATAAAAAGTAACAAAAAAGTTACATAAACATTTTCCGTTAGTCAAATTAGTCGGTGTTAACTTTAGGACTAGATTGAACTAATTTGACAAGTTTTAGGGCTTGATTGCACTTTTTTTAGATTTTAGGACTCAATTACACTTTCGTCACAAGTTTTAGGATTTCTAGTAAATATATCCCTTTCCTTTATTTATAAGCTTTGTGTTTGTTTAACTTTAGTTTATTGCATTTGTCATTTTTGGTGATAAATTAAATAGTAGGTAGCATTGCATTGCTTTGATTGAAGAATCTAACGACCGCAAAAAAGATCAATCGATGTCAATTTTTTTTTCTTCAGTATGTTATTTTCCATATTTAAAGGGGAAAATTGCTAAGAATTGGAGTCTGAATTGAGTTGGGTATGACTTGGGTGCATGTGAGATTGGGTATGGGTTGCCAAAATTATATTATAAAAATATGGGTTAATTTGAGTCAGATCCAATTTCAACCCACCCAAACTTGACCTTACCCTTAAGTGGGAAAATTACTGGATAAATCTAAGAGCTTGTTGATCCTAAATGGATAGAGAGAACCATAATCAATCATTATATTACAAACTTTAGCACAAAAACAATAATTATATCACAATAAGTGTCGTATGGTGTGGCCTAAATTTTCTTAAGATCTATTATTGATTTAGATAATCAAAAAGGTGCTTCATTTTTTTTATCGCTTCTCTCCTACCTAAATGACCATAATTTCCAAAGGTACCTCAAATCCAAACAGAACACAAATGTATATGGGCTCGAGCTGCTAATGAGCTAATCCCATTTACCTATTCTTAAAAGGCTAGTAATTACTTCATTGGAATAAAACTAAGGCTTTGCAAGGTATCTCTAACTTGGAAGAAAGATAAGCTTTTAATATGGTCAAAGACAACCTATCATTCTGTCGCAACTTAGGCCATTCGAGATGATAGTAAATTAAAATCATATGTTATATTTGGACACTTGCATTTGTTGCTCCGAGAGCACAACGTATGACGCTAAGGCCCCAACCGACGCCAGGATGCTTTCCTCATCCAATACCTGCCGCACAACAATTTGGGGCACCAGAACCTCATGCGGATGCATTCAATCAGGCCTTCATGGGGATCTTTTGGTCCCATCCTTTAACTCCATATCGCCCTGAATCTTCAGAAAACCACCATAATATCAAGCTACGCACTAGCTATTATATTTCTAGGTTAATCCTTCACTTAAAGATACGAAGAGACCCTCGTAAAGAATCGAGAGAAAGCGGAGTAGCGCACGGTTGTGGAGTTTGGACAATTCATAAGACCGTTAGTGCTATATCTTTTTACAAAATCACTAGTGCCGTGACTTTTCATCACCGTTGCATGTTAGAATCCGGCAACTAAGGCATCAGCTGCATGTAAGGCCGACAGATCGAACCCATTTTCAATCAGCTTCGTCAAGACCCAAAAAAATAGTGCACGGTCGCATTTTCAAGCAACTTTTCATCACCGTCGCATGTTAGAATCCCACAACTAATGCATCAGCTGAATGTAAGGTCAACGGATCGAACCCATCTTCAAGCAGCATGGTCAATACCCAAAAAATAGCACACGGTCGTGGGTTCATTGTTTTTGTGTTTTATGTGCCAATGCCTGCAAATGATGGTTACTGGTGAGAGCTTCGCTGGAGTTGATGTCACACTTACCGATCGTTCGTAAAATATTCGAGTTTATCTCCACATGGTGGTCTTACTTCATATCCTCAGTTTCCGTCCGCTTCGGTAAGTCGTAGTAAAGGGGGTAATGTCTGACTAATGGCTATGGTCAAAGATAATAGCCGATGGCATGGTCTTGTGGTGAATATAGGAGACTGATTGTTAAGTATATACGTTCAATATTTTGGTGTTCTGGTGTGAGAAGCTCTGGATGTTGATGTGCTTGTATCACTAATAAATCGTTGTCAACAATGGAAATATTTTCTATTAACTAATTATTCCAAGTAATTATTTTTTAAGAAAATATTTTTAAATTACTTATTTTTCGCGAAATAAACGAAACATTAATGAACATTGAGTTTAATTAGTTAATGGATTTGGGCTTAGCCTGGTTTGATGAATGAGTCTAGTCTTCTGGTTCTAGACTTAGCTCCGCTCAGCTGTCATTCGGCTTGCTCATAATTAAGTCCTAAATGTGTTCATGGTTTCCGATCACTTTTAGCATGTTTAGGTTTCGTTTCTATAATTAAATTGTGGACTGTGTTCGATGAATACTTGCTGGTCATTCATCATGGAATGTGATTTGAATTAATCTCAAGGTCATTTGATGATCATTCTGATTGCTATTGATGGCATGTTACTATGTGGTTAGTTTTCTGTTTTTCTTTTCCCGAGGCAACGAGCGATGCTTGAAAAGGCTGTGAAAACTCTCGCCTTCCCATCATTTTCCATGATAATGGGAATGCAACAACGACAACTAATAAGTGAAGACTATGAAAAGGCACGTTCTGACTCGGTCAGTCCCCTTTCAGAGTTGAGGCCCACCCCCCAAATGAAATCCAGAGACTTTGACAGGGAAGTCTCCGAGTAAAGTGAAAGTGATATAAAGTCAAGGTCTTTCTTATTGTGTGCGAACACTCTTAACTTTCCACACGATCAAATCCTAATCCGTGCCACATACTTTGCAATTCAAGGCGCAAAAGGGAAGTCTTCTCACTCGGCATTCGGGAAAGCCAAATCTTGACGTGGTTGACCCGTTCTTGCAGAAATGACGACCGATGATCACTTTCGCGAAAGGGAGAGGTGTCGAAATGGATTAACGATCTACTCTTTAATTGGCCGAGTTGGGCTAGCTAAAATCTAAAAAATGAGCTGAGCCCACTTGTTTGAGCTGTTTTGACAGATTATAACGTGATTGCGGAGGTTTGCTCTTTAATTCCATTCTAACTTACCATTTAAAAAGAGTGCGCCGTGATTATTTGTGGGAATTTTGAAGTGCTTTCGGTGGTTCCAATAGAGATTGTCCCGCACGTTATTCCAGGATAATGATATTGCTGTTGGATTACGAAGTGTAAACTTTTGATTATGTCAAAGTTTAATGACCACCATTGAAATCTACACATAATAAGAACTTATTTTCCTTAAGTATTAAAACTTATCATCAAAGTGCAATTGAGTCATAAAAATTGTAACAAGTTCAATCAAGTCTCAAAATTTGTTAAATCGGTTCGATCAAGTCCTTAAGTTAATACTGTCAAACTTATTAACAAAAAATGCTGATGTGGCCTTGACGTGGCTTAGCTTAATATTTTCTCTCTCCTACATGGTGATGATGTCGCTAAAGTATGAAACGTGAGACTAAAACGATATCATTTTGGTCCAAATTTGATTTTCAATACTAATTTTATTTAAGTAAAATTATAAAAATAAGATTTTAAAAAAAGGAGGAGGATAGGCGAGAAGGGCTGCAAGACCTCGCCACTGCCACCACCATCGCAATTTTAACTTATTTTTAAAATTTAATTTAAATAAAATTAAACTAATTATAAAAAAGTCGCGTCATTTCTACGTAGGATAGAAAAAATAATAAAAAAATCATGTCAACATGTTTCATTAGTCAAATTGGACGGTATTATCTTTAGGATACGATTGAATCAATTTAACAAATTTTAGAACTTAATTGCACTTTTTGTAAGTTTTATGACTCAATTGCACTTTCGTGATAAGTTTTAGGACTTCTAGTAAACATATACCTTTCCTTTATTTTTAAGCTTTGCGTTTGTTTAACTTTAGTTTATTGCATTTATAATTTTTTGTGATAAATTAAATAGTAGGTAGCATTGCATTGCTTTGATTAAAGAATCTAACGATTGCAAAAAAGAGCAATCGACATCAAATTTTTTTTTCTTCATAAAAAAGGGCACTAGTTAGAGAATTAGAACAATTATGTTTGATCTCAAATATGTGGTTGCGTAAAAGTTAGGTACCTCACATACTTCACATGACTCTTAGCCAGCCACAAGGCTAATGGCTAGCTAGAAGCGACTTTTAGTTCGGTTGGACTTCATAAAAAAATCTATGTTAACTTTAATTTTCCAATGTTGACACGCCAATTGAGGACTGCTGGTTTTCAACTCAACATTACCTCTAAAACCATCTACTTGTCTTCGCCCCGCTGGGAGAGTTGCAACAGGTACACCCATGTTATATTTACCCTAAACTAATTTTCGTATCAGAAAAAGTTTCAAATTGATAAACCCATATTTATCTTAAATTAATTTTGGTATATGTTCACTAGAAGTCCTAAAACCTATTGCGAAAGTACAATTGAGTTCTAAAACTTACAAAAAATACAATCGAGTCCTAAAACTTATCAAATTGGTTCAATCAAGTCTTAAAGTTAACACTGTCAATTTATCTAACCGAAAATGATGATGTGGCATTTTAAAATGAATTTCTCTCTCCTATGTGGCATTTATTATTATTATTTTATTCAAATCTTATATAAATTGAATTAAACAAATAAAATAAATCTAAAAATTACTTAAGAAAACAAAACTGAAAAAAAAAACTAGGGCTAAGTTGGGAGTTGTAGCCGCCGCCCATCGCTGAAGGGGGGCTAGGTAAGGTCGTCGGAACGGCCAGCTAAGGTCGCCGGCCCTAGGCAAGGGTGGCTGACCCTCACCAGCCTCGAGCGAGGTCCTGTCGGCCCTAGGCGAGGGCACCCAGATCTAGGCGATGCCGGCCCTTGCCCGATCCTAGCGAGGGTCGTCGACCCTTGCCCGGGGCTAACAAGGCTTGCCGACCTTAGGCAAAGGCTAGGCGTTGCTGAGATCTGGGCAGGCAATGGTCGTTGGCCTTAGGCGAGGGCCGTGTTGCCCAGATTTGGGTGCCCTCGCTTGGGCCTAGCGAGGGTGGCTGGTCATTACCCGGGACTAGCAGGGCTAAGCGAGGGCTGGCCATCCTTGACTAGGCCCGGCAACCTCGGCCAGCCCCTTTGGCGACCTCAACCGGCCCCTTAGCGACCTCCACCGGCAAAGCTACTTCTCTCTTCTTCTTTTTTCCAGCTCTGTTTTGTTTTGTTTTTTTGTTTTTTTAATTTTTTGTTTTTAATTTAATTTAAATAAGATTTGAATAAAAAATATATAAAAACGCCATGTAGGAAAGAGAAATTCATTTTAAAATGCCACGTCAGCATTTTTTGTTAGACAAATTGATGGTATTAACTTTGGAACTTGATTGAACCAATTTGACAAGTTTTATGACTTGATTGCACTTTTTGTAAGTTTTAGGACTCAATTGCACTTTCGCGATAAGTTTTAGGACTTCTAGTGAACATATCCCATTAATTTTTGGGTTACAAAAAATGCTAAAATGGTATACTAGTAACACAAAACTAATTTGTATCACAAAAAAATCCCAAATCACTAAAAAAAATTATTGGAAAATTTGCTAAAATCTACTAATTTTACCTTGAGAGCTCCCTCAAGTTTCGAAAATCTGCTAAAAGTCATATTTTTTTATGACTCGAAAATTAGTTTCTGGTAAATGTGACATGAGCTTATTAGTTTGACATTTTTTTATATGAAAATTAATTTGAGGTAAATATGGCACGAGCCACAAAAATTAGTTTGATTAATTGTGGCATGGGCATACCAATTTTGATATTTTTTGTGATAGTAACTGTAAAATTTAGACAATGTTACTTACTAATTATCTATGAAACTTGATAAATCCGTTATCATGTTGGTAACTTATTGATAAGTTAACTTATAAGCAAGTTACTAGTTATATTTTTTGCAAAAAGTATTTAAAAATTACCAGCAACTTCAAAAAAACCACGAACATGAAAAAATTTCAGTTTTTGGCCTAGGGGATCCTAGCATTTTGCAATAAGATTACTTTGAATCTAAACTTGAAGACGCTTTGAGGTTTGAACCTTGAGTACCCCTGTTTACTATTGTAGACAAGTATGATAGGTGCAAGACTGCAAGTCAATGATCTAATACCAAGCTGCAACTTCAATAGAAATGTGTAGTGGGACAATGACAAATTTAGAAATCATTGAAGACATATTTCAATGACACATTCAATCATTTAATCCCGAGCAAAATGGGCTTCAGACAGCTCTTCATCTTTTTTTCTTTCCCAAGAAGAAATAAGAATGGTGTACACTAAACAAGAAAAGGACACATAGGGTGTTAATGATGCAAAGCGAGTTTTTTGGAAGATGTCTTTCATGTTCATCTATTCATTCGACTCAATTCAGAAATTGCACTTAAAGAAGAAAATGACAACACGATAAAAATGAGCATCCATATGCAAAATTGAATTGCAATCGGACAAAAATTGTATTCCTTGATCTGCATTGCACATAGTTCAAAGGGATCACTTCCCAACAATTTGTTTATGATTGAATGCACTCTGAAATGATGCATGATTGAAACTCTTCGGCATGTATAAATGGACTAACAATTGACAAGATTTTATGTTCCGTTTGTTTCGTGAAAAACTATTTTTGGAGAAAATATTGTCCGGCATTTGAATCGCTTAGGAAAATGCATCAACGGAAAATCTATACTTAAATTCTGAAAAATGATTTCCTCTTTAAAAAATCAGAATTTTCCTATGTATGATTATATATCGATTGCTTGGACCAAACATTCTGAGTTTAGGCACACAAACCCTAACGCTTGTTCCTGGGTCCATGGTAGCGAACCTAGGCTGAGTCCACCAAGGTCCATTGAGGCGAAGCTCAGATCCAAAGAGGTCGAGTTTGGAACCTCGATGCCTGAGCCCGGGTCCATAGAGTTTGGGCTGGGGACACCAATGCCAGTGGCTAGGGCTAGACTTCGGTATTGTTGCTCGGCTCCTCGACACCTTGGCCCGGGTCCATAAAGGCTAGGCGCGAGACCTTGATGCTCATGCTTGTGCTTAGATCCCTAGTGCCTGAGCACGGGTCCATTGAGATCGGGCTCAAGTTCACAGCGCTTTCGAGCCCGAGACTCCGTGCCTAGGACGGAGTCCATCAAAGTCAAGCTTGTGTACATCAAGGCCGAGCATGAGTCTATTGAGGTCAAGCTTGCATCCCCGAGTGCATCAAGGGCGGGCCCAAGATCCCGATGCTAGTGCCCAAGTCCATCGAGGCCAGTCTTATGTTTATTGAGGCCGGACGGGACCTTGACACTAGTGCTTAGTGTTGACACCTAAATTTTACCTAGTCATTTATGATGTAGCTAACAAAGATCACCTAGAGGGGGGTGAATATGTGATCTTAAATAATTTTTATCGATTTAAGCGGAAATAAATAACCACAATTGATTCTGAATAAAATTTAGATTCAAAACAGTTTATATAGACAATGCTTTTGATGTGCATTATATAAAGTAATAGATAATGGATAGAAAAACTGCACACAAGTTTATAGTGGTGTCGCGACCTTCCTGAAACGGCCCCGCCGCCTACGGGGTTTGGCTAATGGATTGCTAAGTCGAACCTAGCTCGAGCTCTCCCAAGCTCATACCAATTCGCGACTTATGTTTAAGTTGTTAACATGCAAATCAGTTTCATTCAGGAGTCGCCACTAATCAATTTTTGGTAGGTCGATTAGACACCTAAGTAAAACACGGGAGAAAATCTTTACTTCTACGAACCAGAGATTCAACAAGTACGGGGACTTGATTACACTAATTGACAAACTAGTGCCTTTTCGGTACCTAATCTTGTTCAATTCACCACCTAACGTGTTCTTGCTAATCGGGAGTCTCAAAATTCCATCCCTATCTAAGCTAAGGGGAACGACAATCAATATCCAAACCTAGACATGCATAATCAACTACGTGCGAGGTTAAATTAAATGTGCAATTCAAAATGTGGGAACCAAGTATCGTGCAATTAAATATGACGCTAAACGCACAATAGGGCAAGCAAAATCAATTCCAAAACCCAAATGAATTTTCTGATTTTTGGAATTTTTTTTAAAATAAAAAAGTAAAAAATAAAAAAAATGAAATTTTTTTGATTTTTTTTAAAAAAATGAAGTATTTTTTTGAAATTCTTTTTCGAATTTTTTGATTTTTTTTTTTTTTTTTTTTTTTTGAAAAAAAAAAAAAACAAAACAAAACAAAATAAAATAAAATAAAATTCGGGTCTTTCTCCTTTTTAAAAATTTTTTAATTAATTTTTTAAAATATTAAAATAATACAATATAAAAAAATGGATAAATAAAATAAATAAATAAAAGGATCCGGGTCGGATCTCCATATCCGACCCGGATCGGGACCGACCCATGCACGCCGGCCCGAGTCCCCGAACAAACCGGGCTCATTTATTGAGCTCGGTCTAATAATAACCCCTTTTTAATAAAAGCCCAGCCCAAAACAAATAAAATTTTCTTTAAAAAGCAGGGGGCCCAAAGCCCAATAAAAAAACACCTAAAAAACAAATAGGCCAACTTTGGCCCAATCGCAAAACTGAAGCCCTACCCGGTTAGACCCACGATCCGACCCGGACGTGAAAACCCTACCCACATCGCCCCTTTGACCAGGTTCAAGCGACCGACTCGCCGGTACCCACCCCGTAGGCTCGCCCGGATGCCCGGCCATCGCTCCGACCCGCGGGCGCGTGCTCAACCTCCACGGCCGAGACTTTCCGGCGGCGTGGGCGATCGCCTCCTCCCGGCCTCGTGGTCGGGGTTTCGGGCCGGGCCGGAGGCCCTTGCTCGGCCGTCGGGCGACCTTTCCGACCTCCGCGGTGGGGTTTTATCAAATGTGAACCAGCCAAGTCCCGACCAAGGGTGGCTGTTGGCTTCCCCTCATGGCGACACTCCGATCGCCAGGACGACCGGGCGGCGTCACGAGACCGACCGACGCCCCAAAATCACAAAGAAGATACGTTAAACTTTGAGTTGGTCTTGGGCAAATTGTCAAAACAGCTGGTGCGACGCCAAGACAAAGAATTCCGGCCCATTGAGACCCAAATGCATCTAAGATTCACAACCAACGATGGCCGGACCCAGTAAGATTGTTTCGGTGTCACCGACAACTACCTTACAGCCGGACGGCCGGAGGGTCGGCCGGTGAACCCCTCAAAGTGGTCGAGGCTTAATGCTAAGGACCCTACCCGATATCGGTCGCCTCGTGCACTCGAACCGGGATCCTGGGAACTCGACCCACGATTCAAACAACAACAAAAAATGGAC
Source organism: Syzygium grande (assembly GCA_024733475.1). Lineage (NCBI taxonomy): Eukaryota > Viridiplantae > Streptophyta > Magnoliopsida > Myrtales > Myrtaceae > Syzygium > Syzygium grande. Next base: position 6,635,705 of record JAMXDD010000006.1, read on the forward strand.
CGGGTAAAGTCCGGACGAGGGACTCAAACCGGACCTCACCGTGAGGAGCGCCGGAGCCGCCGCCCGCGGTCATCAGGGACGAAACCTACCGTGAAAAGGGGCGTCCCTCACGCGTCGAGGCCTTCGACGGTCACCGACCGGGGACCGTTCGCCTCGATCTCGCTCTCCGGACTTTCTCCCTCGCTCCCTCTCGCTCGGCTCTCTCGCTTTCTCTCTCTCTCTCTCTGGACTCTCTCGCTTTCCCTCTCTCTCTCTGGACCCTCTCGCCTTCTCTCTCTCTCTCTCTGGACTCTCCCCGATTTTCCCCGTGATCCCCCTTGTGGACGTGCCTTCGTCTCCCTAAAAGAAGAGGGCGAGTCCTCTTTTAGTCCATTGTCAAACTCCTTTCTTTTTGTGTCCTTTTTCTTTTACTTTTCCTTTCTTTTCTTTTTTAGCTTCTCTTTTTCGTAGCCCCCCTTCTGACATGCCCTCCCCAAAAGCAAATGGCCTTCCTCTCTTTTGTCTCTTCTCTCTTTTGTGTTTTTTTTTTTACCCCTTTCATGAAAACATGTCGAGCCCTCTTTCTTCTGTGTCCTTTCTTCCTTTTTGCTTTTTTTTTGTGAAAGTGTAGGTAGACTGCCTAAAGGAAGAGATCACGTGTTTATCTTTCTCTATTTTCTTCTTTTTTTTTAAAAGATAATTTTTAGAAAATGAAATAAAATAATAGGAAAATATGTTTCACTAAATTCTACTAATGCAAATGCGCCTAACATTTATATGCCATGCAATTTAATGAAAATATTTTTTGTTTAGGGGTTAAGAATCAATCCCTAATTTTTATGCGATAAAACCCTAAATGATTGAGCAAAATTTAGGTGTCAACAGTTACCCCTCTTTGAAGGAGAGTTCGAAGAAGTTCCATTCAAAGATAAGAGACACTTAAATTTTGTTCATGGGGGGCATGAGAAGATGCATGAGATGATTGAAGGGCTTGTGATTGAATGAAGAGGGAGACATACCGTGAAAGAACGGGTCTTTGGCTACATGAAATCCTGTTGTGTAAGGAAAGGGACTCTAGGTCGCGAAAGCTCACTAGGTCGACGGGGTACTCCGGGCTGTGAAAGCTCACCAGACAAGGAAAGAGAAAGAATGGGGATTGGCTTGCGCCGGATGAGGTGCTCAGTCATGGCTGCTCACCGGCAAGGAAAGAGGTAGACTCTAGGCTGGGAAATTAGAGCTTGAGGAAAGATCAGGATTTTGGGAAAAGACCTAGAACTTTTGAGATCGGGGTTTGAGGAAAGACCCGGAACCTTCTGAAATCGGGGTTTAAGGATGGACTCGGAACCTTTTAAAATCAGGGTTTAGGGATAGACCCGTAACCTTTTGAAATGAGGGTTTAAGGATAGACCCGAAACCTTTTGAAAAGCGTGGTTTAAGGTTAGACCACAAACCTTTTGAAAGAGCGTGGTTTAAGGTTGGACCACAAACCTTTGATGCGTGGTTTAAGGTTGGACTACAAACCTTTTTGAAAAGCGTGGTTTAAGGTTGGACCACAAACCTTTGAAAGCGTGGTTTAAGGTTGGACCACAAACCTTTTGGAAAGAGTGGTTTAAGGTTGGACCACAAACCTTTGATCTGTGGTTTAAGGTTGGACCACAAACTTTTTTTGAAAAGCGTGGTTTAAGGTTGGACCACAAACCTTTTTGAAAAGCGTGGTTTAAGGTTGGACCACAAACCTTTTGGAAAGAGTGGTTTAAGGTTGGACCACAAACCTTTTTGAAAAGCGTGGTTTAAGGTTGGACCACAAACCTTTTTGAAAGTCTGGTTTAAGGTTGGACCATAAACCTTTTGGAAAGAGTGGTTTAAGGTTGGACCACAAACTTTTGATGCGTGGTTTAAGGTTGGACCACAAACCTTTGATGCGTGATTTAAGGTTGGACCACAAACCTTTTTGAAAAGCGTGGTTTAAGGTTGGACCACAAACCTTTGAAAGTCTGGTTTAAGGTTGGACCATAAACCTTTTGGAAAGAGTGGTTTAAGGTTGGACCACAAACCTTTGATACATGGTTTAAGGTTGGACCACAAACCTTTGATGCGTGATTTAAGGTTGGACCACAAACCTTTTTGAAAAGCGTGGTTTAAGGTTGGACCACAAACCTTTGAAAGCGTGGTTTAAGGTTGGACTACAAACCTTTGAAAGCGTACCTAGGTGTACATACCTGTAGGTCAGATTGGATTGCTTAAAAGCCCTCTGTCAGCAAGGCTTGAAAAGACTTAGACACTTAGGGGTCCTTGTCCGAGGGTTTGATAGATCGCTTATTGTGTCCTTGCCAACAGGGCCTTGGGAATTCATGAATGCTTGGATGCATTTTAGCATTTCCGAGATCAGCATGAAGGTTGGTGTTTAAGGAAACGTCACCTGTCTTATAAGATTAGTAATAACAGGTACGTGTTATAACAAGTGCTCTAGTAGCGAGTGCGCACCAGGCAAGATAACATCACAATAGGCCATATCAAAATGGTATCGTCAATGAAAGAGCATTGATTGCACGAGTAATTTAAGATAAACTCAATTGTTTGGAAAGCATTCAATATCCTTCAATATTGTAAAATTGTCTTAATGCATGGAGGACGTCATTAATCATCAAATTCCCTTAGGAGAAAGTCTTTTATCACAGTGATGTTAACTTCCAAAGAGAGCCTATTAAGCATGCCAAACAAGAATTCCTTAGTCTGAAAGGACTTCTCACATATTCTCAAAAAGGCTGTTTGATCCCATCCATTGATGTGGGAAATAAACATGATCTCTCTATATATCTCACACTATCAGTGTCAAAGGTTTCGAGAATCATTCGCAATAAGTACGCATTAACCGATCCAAGAGGTCTTTTAAAGGACCGTAATGTAGGTTTGGTCACGGTTTCAGCAATGAATGAGCATTAGCGGCTAAGGAGTGAAATAATTATCAATCAGCATGTCCATCGGGTTTACAAGTCAAGAAACCTTAAGATGAGATAAGATAACTTTGCCCCCACTTCTTCAAGCGATAGCTTGTTTGGAAATCCAAATTTCTACTTAAACCATCCCAATCAGAAGAGACTTTGAAGAAGGCTGTAACATTGGCTTGGGTAAAGGCTTGAAAGGCTTAGAAATTCTCAAATGGGATTTACGAGTTGGTGACTATCATAGCATCATTACCATATCATCCAATCTTTTGGAGGAACTCGACTTCTGAAATTCAACCTGTCTCGAAAGTCCATTGACTGATCATTTTAACGTAAGAGCTTTGCTCTTTTCTCTAATGACTTTTGCTTTTGCAATAAATTTTTCTTTGCAAGCATTTTGGTTTTGACATTTCCTTTTTTTCTGAGAATTTTTCTCTTGATGCAACTTTTTTGCTCTTCTCTTTTTTTTATGGGCATTGGCCTTGCTTTTACCAGGCACACTGCTTTTTCATGCCCTCTAGTTTTTATTTGACTTTTGCTCATTTGAATCCTTTGAGCTCCTAGGACTTTCGAGATTTTTTGTTTTTTACTTGTTGTGACATAAGCACCAATCGTCATGGTAAATCATGTCCCTTTCCCCAAGGTAGGAAGACAATCACCACTCGGGCTTTAGAAATGAATATTCAGGCTCAACTTGGCTAAGCAAATGGTATGAGTGTTTGGTGTAGAGAAACGAATGCTCTTCTTCATTTTGGGATGTTTCGAGCTTCCACAAGGATTCACCTGAAGTTACCATAAAAAGATTAATGCAAGTAAGGGCAAAGAAGTCTTTCTCATCTTTTCCTCCAAAGCATGTCAACCAAAACTTCCAAATTTGTCCCGTTGTAGGGTGGTTCTTGACAGGGGTATTTTGTACAAATTCTCCACATATAAAGGCTTAAAGGGGCTTTACTATGGTCACCTGTAGTGTGGAGGATATATGAAAGAAATGCCTCTTTTCATTTTGGTCTGTATACTACTCGTGAATGAATCTCTTGTCCTTGAACAACACGGATTTTCTTTTCACTCAACTCTCAAAATATTTACGGGACGTGTTTAGAAATGGTTTGCCTTTCCTCATCCTAAGTGTTTCTCGCTTGGCATAATCAACATCTCCCTTTCATTTTGTCAAGATCATCATGGATAGATTAATCTCCACAGGGAAGTTCGATTCAAAATGAATGACCCGTCAAACACTAAGGTAATTTTTTGGATAAAGATGATATTCGAAATTTTCGTGAAAATTTTGCTTTCACAATTCTATTTTTGTGTTCTTTTTTCAAATACATCAAAAACTCCCTCATTTTTCGTGAAGAAAATTTTCATTTAATTTTCATTTGAATTTTGGAGAAAGAGTACTTACCTGCGATATGGCGCTTGGCAACCCTGTAAAGAATTAGAAAGAAAGTGTTAGTGCATGAATCTTTATATATCGAAAGATTGGAAACGACACATCATTACCCTTCACTTGCATTTGTCCTTCGAGTCTTTGATGCATCCTATTAGAGAAAAAAAAAAGAATCATGGCAAAAATGGTATTAAAATGGACAATTGGAAACGATACCATCTGCTCTCATTTGAATTTTCCTTCCCAGGTATTTGACAACTCCCTTCATCCGCTTTCTTCTGCCTTTGACTTTTTGGCACTTCTTATTTCAACGTTTGAGGGCATTGTCCCATGCGTGCTTTCCTTTTTCATTGTAGCAAAATGGATGATTTGTCTTCATTGTGCTTTCTGGGAAGAAGGTGTTGTCACCTTGATCAAACATTGTTTTATCTACAAAATGAGAGACGGGGCGAGTCATTTCCATTCTCAGTTGGAATAATTTAGAAACGATATACACCCTTTTGTTTTGGGGATAGCTCAATTAAGTCGTCCTCTTCGTGCAATCTCGTCGCTTGAGCTTTTTCTTTGCAACTCCTTCCTCAAGAGTTGCTTGATATTCCCTCTTAAGTGTTTGGAGGCATCGTCCACAACATGACCTACCCTACATTTATCTGTCTGGCATATGTCTCTTTTGCATCCATCCACTTGTTGGAGGAGAAGGAACTTACTCACAGGCTTGATTATACTAAAGCTATTTGCCCCAGCTAGATGACACTTGCCCCAGCCAGATGCCTTCTCTTCCGGAGACTTCAGTATGTTCAATACTCCTTCATGCCTTCTTATAGACACTTGTTTAATCTTCATGGTCCTTTGCTTGGGTCTTCACTTTTGATCATCTTGACTCTTCGTGCCCCCGACTATTTTCACGTGTCCCTAGTTTGATGGATAGAAATTCTTCAAATGCACTATTTTGCCCCATCATGACGGACCTTTCAATTGTCACAATGGGATGGACGGTTTGGCCTCGTCATGTCTTTCTAGCTAGAAGCATTATTGCTATGGTCAGACACATTCTTTATTTTGTGTTGAACAAGTCGACTCTACTTTCTTATACTTCATGGACGGGGTTTATTGCCCTTTCAGCGACATGCCCTGTTTATCACCTTGTAAAAAGGGAATGAAACATGTCATCTCCATTCTCAAGTGAACTTAATTTAGGAACGATACATCCCTTTGTGCTAATTTGGATGGTTTTGTCACGATTTGGTGACGGGAGGCGCTGCCCCTATGATCAGGTACACTCCCCTTCAATGTGTATTGCCTCATCATGCTTTCTTGGAAGAAGTTGTTGTCGCCATGGCCAAATACATTATTTCATCTGCAAAACGAGAGATGGCACAAGTCATTTCCATTTTCAGTTAGACTAATTTGGGAACGATATACACCCTTTTCTTTTTGGGACGACGCAATTATGGACTAAGTTGTCCTCCTCACGCAATCCTACCGATTCCTGGGAATTTGCCTTACATCGACCCTTTTGTCCTCACGAATTCTGCACAAGAGGAGGAAAAAGTCATTATTTAAACAAATCGAATTTAACTTGGAACGATTACAACCTTTTACTCAGGGGCACCATTTGATGGCTAATTCTTGCTCGTGTACATCCATGCCATGAAGGATCATTTCGTAAACCACCAATAATCATCTCCACGCTGGATTAAATGCTGAAAAGCTATTTGAAGGCGCAAAAATTGCAGCTACTAATGCTTAGCAATTCCAAATGGATCATAGCTCATTCCTCTTCTTGTCTTTTGACAATATCATTTGGATAGTCCGCATCCATATATGTGGACCCATCAAAGAGCTTCCCCATGAGTTATAGATGTCACTAACCCAGGAAGTAGCCTTGGTGTCGAGGAATCTTCGCACATTTCTGTGGACTCTTGATGCCAAATGCAAAACTCAGGAATGTTCAGGTTCTGTCAATCCTGGCATTCATTATCAGGAGTCAATTAGAAAATTTTCCCCAAAATGGCATTCTCAGGCATCCATCCATTTCAGCATTGGTCATGACATCGAAGGGCACATTTTGTTCTCGAAAGCCCATCTTCTCGTGACTTCAGGGCAACAATTTCCCACAAGTAATTTGTCTCAGTAAACTCTATCAGATGTGATGAGTTGTATGACTCGAAATAACTTTCTTCAAAGCTTGTACGTGGAAAGTGGCCAAAGAGGATCCACAGCAACGTTGTAGGAACGACAAACAGTGTCTTCCGAAGGTAGATCTCCACCGGTCTCGTTAGATGAGTTTGTTGATGATTAACTCATTTATCTTTACACATATCATACACGCGCCTTGTGTGCTCGTATCTTCTTGCACGACCTCATGTGGGTGTCCCTCTAGCTTGTTAGTGCCTTCACTATCCGCATGCCCAACTCTCTCGATGACGTATCATTGCACGTTTTCAGGCTCAAGTTATCCGTGCCTTCAGAGTTCTGCCTTCGGAGTTCTAACTCTGACCTTGATCTCCCAATTAGCCAACTTTCTTGCACCTCCCATCAACAATGTAGATGGGGTATCTTTCACGTGGAGAGCAATTTGATTTGGAGTTTTGAGAAATTTTGTCCTCCAGGCTAGTCGACCAAGGAAACTCAATATTGCTTCTTTCACAATCTTGGCTTTCTCAAAATTTCGAGGATGCCTCCATTTTTAGCCCAATGTTAATAACTAAGAAACTTGTCAACAAATTCTTGCCAGATAGCTCATATTATTCAAGTTGCAGACTGAGCAAACACGCAACGCTATCATGACATAATCAAAGACCACACATATGGGGCAACTAATTCTCTTCTTCTGATAAACATCTGCAAAATAGAGCAAAAATCACGAGCACTTGTATTTCCCGCGACACACTTCAATTGGCGATTATGGCACGTTGTGTTTGACTCGAGCTTCAAGTGCCTACACTTTTGCCTTTTAGAGGATGAGAATGCCGATATTAGGCAAACCTTTAATTTTTCCTGTTTGACAAAAATGGATGAAAAAATCAGTTGATGCACGAGGAGGCTATATTAGAACGATTACGGAGTTACCATATCACGATGTCCTTTTACAAATCAACTTGCAAAATTGGCCAGGTGAAGAGATACAATTTTACGCAAGTCGCTCTTGAAACTCCATTTCAAAACATTTTGAAGGTAAAGCATAAAAACCTAACTCGAGGGGTTAAGTTTGAAATATTCCAAGAACTTTCAAAGGACAATGCCACAAATTAGAATCTCACTACTCAAAGGTGTGAGTCGCATGATTTTCAAAAACATCAATTGGGTTCACATTAAAACCCAAAATGGAAAACGCAATTCCAAATGATAATAGAGGGATGAAGTTCGAGAAACTTTTGAATGGATGAGTGTAAATAAGCAATTCACATTCTAACTCTAAACTCCGGTTCCTTGCATGATTAAGCAAGAGAATTCCAAGGGATGACTGTTATGCATAACCGCGAAAGGAAGACAACGTTAGCATGTGAATGAGAAAGTGATCTTTCACTGATGCCGCCTCTTATGACAAAAGCGGGGCAACAATACATGCCCCTATGGTTCCTATTTGTGGGCATTTAGTATTTCACCAAGATTTCATCGTAAGTGGAGACATCATTAAAAGATTAAATCGCGGCTATCAATTGAGCGCCCTTTTTATTCCAAAAGTTTCATCGCAAAATGCAGCATCAATTTCGAAAGGCTGATTTGTGATTTTACTTTTGCAAAAATGAGGTGATTCCTATTTTAAAAAATTAATACACAAAAGTGATTTGAATTTTGATTCTGAAATGTGAACAAAAAAGAATTTTATTGAAAATGTGATTTCAATTTTATGCCCCAAGATGCAATCTTGACTTGAAAGAATTTCTGCACAAAAAATGTGATTTTTAGCCTACCATTGAAAATTTAGACAAAATCATTTGTTTTGGTAGGGTCAAATCAAAAGTGTTTGAGATTTATGCTCAAGGTTCACTGTCAAAAGTGATTGCCTAAAATTTTCAATTATAAGCTTAAGTCACCTAGGACACTTGATTGATTTTCGCGAATTTCAAAAATGAAAATTTCAATTCAAAGTGAGCTAGTAAAAAAGAAACCATACTTACAGTGGATGACGAACTTTCAATCACATAAACATGCGAATGTAACGTGTGGCTCGATTTCTATTCTAAACAGCTTGACAAATTGAAGCTACGAGGGTGGGATGATTAGTCGCAGCCTCGCGTACTAAGTCAAGTACTCGCGACTCCGGCTCAGTCAGGAATGATACCTCGATGCGACGCGGCCTCGCGAGCAAAGGTAAACATTCTCGACATCAAGAAGGAAACTTTCGGGATTGAGTCGGGCAACCTCTACTACGCGGCCTCGCGGTTGAAGTCGTATCCAGCTCAATACCATCCTAAACATTCCTAGTGCAGCCCAGGTCCGGCAGCATGGTTGTGTGTGCAACAGTGTAGTGTTAAAACATTTAAAGCATGCACAACAGTTTATACACAAAAGCACTTCAAGAGTTTGAAAGAGAAAAACATTCATTCCCAAACTACAAACCTACAAAATAAAGGGTCAACAATTACTCCACCCCTTATAACTCCAAACCTGCAAGACCATTTAACACTTTGTTAGCGGACTTACCTTAGCCTTCACGATGCTCTGCCATAAGATCACGTTAGTTAACATACGATCAAGATATACTAGGCCTAAGTCCTCAAGTCCCCAGCGGAGTCGCCAAGCTGTCGCGACCTTCCTGAAACGGCCCCGCCGCCTACGGGGTTTGGCTAATGGATTGCTAAGTCGAACCTAGCTCGAGCTCTCCCAAGCTCATACCAATTCGCGACTTATGTTTAAGTTGTTAACATGCAAATCAGTTTCATTCAGGAGTCGCCACTAATCAATTTTTGGTAGGTCGATTAGACACCTAAGTAAAGCACGGGAGAAAAGCTTTACTTCTACGAACCAGAGATTCAACAGGTACGGGGACTTGATTACACTAATTGACAAACTAGTGCCCTTTCGGTACCTAATCTTGTTCAATTCACCACCTAACGTGTTCTTGCTAATTGGGAGTCTCAAAATTCCATCCCTATCTAAGCTAAGGGGAACGACAATCAATATCCAAACCTAGACATGCATAATCAACTACGTGTGAGGTTAAATTAAATGTGCAATTCAAAATGTGAGAACCAAATATCGTGCGATTAAATATGACACTAAATGCACAATAGGGCAAGCAAAATCAATTCCAAAACCCAAATGAATTTTCTGATTTTTGAAATTTTTTTTTAAAATAAAAAAAATAAAAAATGAAATTTTTTTTTTTTTTTTTTAAATGAAGTATTTTTTGAAATTCTTTTTTTTTTGAATTTTTTGATTTTTTTTTGCGAATTTTTTTCGAAAAAAAAAAAAAAAAAAAATAAAATTTGGTCTTTCTCCTTTTTAAAATTTTTTTTTAAAATTTTTTAATTAATTTTTTAAAATATTAAAATCATACAATATAAAAAAATGGATAAATAAAATAAATAAATAAAAAGGATCCGGGTCGGATCTCCATATCCGACCCGGATCGGGACCGACCCATGCGCGCCGGCCCGAGTCCGCGAACAAACCGGGCTCATTTATTGAGCCCGGTCTAATAATAACCCCTTTTTTAAATAAAAAGCCCAACCCAAAACAAATAAAATTTTCATTAAAAAGACGGGGGGCCCAAAGCCCAATAAAAAAAACACCTAAAAAACAAATAGGCCGACTTCGCCCAAAAACCAAGCCCTACCCGGTTAGACCCACGATCCGGCGACACAACTTGACCTCCGCGGTTGGGTTTTGTCAAATGTGAACCAGCCAAGTCCCTACCAAGGACCGCCGGTTCCGCCTCCCTCATGGGCGACACCGGATCGCTGATGACGCATCGGGCGAGGACCGGGACCGACCCCAAAATCACAAAGAAGACACAAACTGAGTTGGTTTGGGCAAATTGTCAAACAGCTGGTGCAAGAATGTCAAGACAAAGAATTTTGCCTCGGCCGAGACCCAAATGCATCTAAGATTCACAACCAACGGCGCGCGGGATCCTCGGGAGGCCCGACCTCGAGATTCAAACCAAAAAAATGCGGCAAAAACCCGGTGAGGAATCAAACCGGACCTACCACCTGCCGTGAAAAAAGCGTCGACCCTCTTGTCGAGGATCAGCGGTCACCGACCGGGGACCTTTCCCCGATCTCTCTCTCTCCCGACTTTCTCCCTCGCTCCCTCTCGCTCGGCTCTCTCGCTTTCTCTCTCTCTCTGGACTCTCTCGCTTTCCCTCTCTCTCTCTGGACCCTCTCGCCTTCTCTCTCTCTCTCTCTGGACTCTCCCCGATTTTCCCCGTGATCCCCCTTGTGGACGTGCCTTCGTCTCCCTAAAAGAAGAGGGCAGAGTCCTCTTTTAGTCCATTGTCAGACTCCTTTCTTTTGTGTCCTTTTTCTTTTACTTTTCCTTTCTTTTCTTTTTAGCTTCTCTTTTTCGTAGCCCCCTTCTGACATGCCCTCCCCAAAAGCAAATGGCCTTCCTCTCTTTTGTCTCTTCTCTCTTTTTGTTTTTTTTTTTTTACCCCTTTCATGAAAACATGCCGAGCCCTCTTTCTTCTGTGTCCTTTCTTCCTTTTTGCTTTTTTTTTTTTGTTGAAAGTGTGGGTAGACTGCCTAAAGGAAGAGATCACGTGTTTATCTTTCTCTCTTTTCTTCTTTTTTTTTAAAAGATAATTTTTAGAAAATGAAATAAAATAATAGGAAAATATGTTTCACTAAATTCTACTAATGCAAATGCGCCTAACATTTATATGCCATGCAATTTAATGAAAATATTTTTGTTTAGGGGTTAAGAATCAATCCCTAATTTTTATGCGATAAAACCCTAAATGATTGAGCAAAATTTAGGTGTCAACAAGTGGTTCGGCTTATAGCAAGCCTACGTCCACTCTTCCACACTGACAGCCTACCGGCTGAATTTCACTATGTAATTAAGAGGAATTACAGATTCTGAGTGATAGTACTTTTGTGTATGATCGGACTCTCTATCTCACACAATCACTCTTACAAAGTGTCCCTCAAGATCTTAATGTATAGCTCAAGAAAGACAAGAGAAAGGATCAGAGTATGCTTAGACTTTGGAATTTTTTATTCTCGATTTCGTTCTACCTTCTGCTCATCGTAGATCTTCTTTTATACTCCACTACCAATCTAGCCGTTGGACAATCTTCAGAGGATAATCTTCCAAACTTCATCTTGGACAGATTTGTATAAAATGGATTGAGTAGCCGTTGGTTGACAAAATTTGAATCCCGCTGATTCTGGTTGCTTATACAATTAGAATCTTGGTTTCCATAAGTAGAGTTTTGTCTATTGTATTGCATACTTATCATAATGTTTGGTTGTCAATCAATTAGACTGAGATTGAGTCAATCAAAACCTTCCTTTTGTGAAATCCATGCAAGATCACTAGCTGTTGTGATTCTTTCCGAATGAGTTTTGCTTCTGCGTCTAAAAACTTCAGCATCTAAGAAATTTCAGCGTCTGCGTCTACATAATTACTATGTCTAAAGAATTTCAGAACTTGAGTCAACGTAGATCTTTAGTAAAATCTGAATATTTCATAATTAGAGTCTAAATGTCTTTTATTGCAAAGTTTGAATATCTTATGTCTAAGTCTGAACTTTTAGTCCTAAGTCTGAACTTTTAGTTCTGAAAAGTTATAAAGTCTGATATTTCCTTCTGAACTTCCAGAATATATTAACTTGGAATGGAATGCATGTCAGATTCACAAGATAAACATAGATAGTTTTGTCAGTTTCATTAAATTCATTAGGAGTTTTCCTTAACAATCTTTCCCTTTTTTATGGTGACAAAACTTCCATCCAAATTCAATAAATGTCAAATAAATTTGAAGAAAATAATCATATTGAGCTCATGAAACACATATATATAAATGTGTAAACTCGTAAGATCTGTGTGTTTCTCTTACTTTGAGTATAACTTGTATAACCTGTATAACCTGCATATTGAAGTATTAGTACAACAATATCTACATAATCTCCCCCCCTTTTTGTCATCAGCAAAAAGTGTAAATCAATAATAAACAGAATAAAGTGATGATATAAAGCATCCAATCTAACAAAGTCGAATGTTAAGAATACAGAACCAAAATGATTTTAAAAGGAGGGTGTGAAAAACATGTTATTTCTTTGATGAGTTCGAACAAGTTGAAAGGTCTCCAGGATAGAAACAGCTTCATCAATCTTGGTAGAATATTGACCTATAGCTTTCTCCATATTGGTTGAACATAGAGCAATAGCTTCTCCTATCTCTGCCTTGTCTTTTTCTGCTTGAAGACGTTGAGTCTGATTGTTTTCCTCAATAATTTTCTGAAGGTTCTTTACGTCTTGTTCAAGTGCAGCTTGTTTTTCTATGATTTCTTGCAGAAGAGTTAGACTGGTCATGTTTTTTGAAGTCCGTCCCTAGACATTTTCTGGTGCATGTTGTTCGAACTTATCCATTGTCTTTGTAGGAATCTCCCCTGAATATCTGCATGTTCTGCAGCAGTAGTGTCATTAAAAGTTTCTTCAGGATCAAGTGGAGATTGACTTACATCTGTCTTTTGTGGAATATCATCATGTTGATGCAGATGTGAGTTTCGAGATGCTGGTTCTAAAACCTTTGTACTAGGTTCAGAAACATGTTCTGGACCAATATTTTGTCCTGTTTCAACATCTTCATCTCGGAGAAGAATTCTTCTTTTCTTCCTGTACACCTTGAATGGGCTTGAAGAGACAGTTTGCTTTTTTTTTTTTTTTGTACTTGTTCTTTTTCTTTCCTCTTTGTCTTCGTCATTTTTCTTCCCAACAGATTTTGGTTATGACTACTGAGCATCATTTCCTCTAGCTATGCTTGCTCTTTCCTTTTTATCATCAAAATGCTTCATGTTGGTAAGCATTTTTTCTCCAACAAACATACAAGGTACAAAGGTTTTGAACAAATCATCAGGAATAGTTATCTTTAAAAACATAAAGATTTGAGAGATTAGTACACCATAAGGAAGCTGTCCCTTGTCCTTTTGAAGAGTTCTGTACATGTGGAAGATGATGATATGTGAAAGAGAGAAAGACTATCCATTCAGAATGGCCTAAATAAGCTTGATTTCAGACTTGGACAAGTCAGTTTTGGAAGCAACTTTAGGCTTCAAGCAATTGATGATGATCTTATGCAAGATCACAGTTCTTCTGGTCATATCAGAATATGAAATATGGCGTTTAGAGCCTTGAGCAAAATTCTAATTCTCTGAAGCCTCTTTGGAAGCATCTTCTAGGTTCACTTCCAATGGAGTAACCTTGTAATTTTTTGCTCCAATAATCAAAGCCAGTTCTTCCACTTTCAAATCATACTTTTTATCACCAATAGTGAATTGAAGCTAATTTGGTGACAAAATGGAAAGATTTGAATAAAAATAGGCAGTAAGTTCGGCATATACATTGGCAAATTGCAAACAAAATTCATAAATCTCCAATCTTTCAAACAAATGTTTCATAGAGAAGCCAGCCTTTTCAAGATATTCAAAATCCACGGTTCGATGGTTCATAACCCCTTGAGCAAGTAGCAACTAATAGTAGACATCATGCTTTGTACTTCTGAATAAACCTCCAGTACCTTGCACACCAGATACAATGCCGACCTTCATCTCAAAATTATGAAAGAATCTAGCATCATCATTAGGAATCACAAATTTAGATGCATTGGTAGACTTAGGGCTTATGCGAACGGATTTCTTGTTAGAGGGAGTGGATGGTTCCCTGACTTTCTCTTTTCCCTTTCTGGAAGAAGTTTCCTTTGGAGTAGTACTGACCTGATCATGATCAGTTCGAGAGGAAAATTGAGAATATTTTTGCACAAGACTTTCTTCCGTGTGAAAGCCGTTATCTTTCGACATTGATGAAGGACCGATGCAGAAGCATTACTTCGTTTAAACCTTTCATAAGCATTCCACACAAGTTTGATGCTACTGAACCGAAAGTCAGTTTTAACCGTGGTTTTTGGTGGAGGCGATGGTTGTAGTGCTGATGTCGCTTCTAAAGGGTCTTGTTGTTGGTCCGATTCTGTGTCTGATATCTCCATGTACTCTGCTGGTGTTGTAGACTTTGAATCTTTATTGAGAATACGCGAAGATCATCTTTTGAAAGGCATACTAATTCACATAGACGAAAAAGATTTGATCTTGGAGAAGGAGGAGGAGTAGACTCTAAGTGTAGTGATGGACGGGAGTGAGAAAGGTTCGTACTAATAGGGTTTTAGAAAAGAGAAGGACAGTTTTATAAAAGATAAAGACAGTTTTTGGAAAGAAAGACCACTTTTAGAAAATATAATAAGTGATCCTATTAAAGAGGAAGGGAAAAAAAAAATATTTTAAGCACACACAATCAATTAGAGAAATTAGAATACATTCCTGATTTGCTTCCGAAAGTAACAAGGACGAAAATATCCTGCCAGAAATACCAAAAATATACCCGCCAAAATTTGAATTAAGGACGTACCTTTCTTTTTGAGTTTGAAATGGACATTTAGATGGAGAACATTTGAGTCTGAAAAATTCTTGTCTAACAAATACTTCAAGAAAATGGATAAGTAATGTATAGTTTATTTCTAATATACTCAAATGAAGACTTATCAAGAGGTTTTGTGAATATATCAGCTAATTGATTCTTTGAATCAATGAATCGAATATTCACATCACCGTTCTAAAGATGATCTCTAATGAAGTAATGCTTGATTTCAATATGCTTAGCACGTGAATGAAGAATTGGGTTCTTTGTCAAATTGATAGCACTTGTATTGTCACATTTGATTGCAACACTTGAATTTTCAATAGCAAAGTCTCGCAACTGTTGCTTCATCCACAGAATCTGTGCACAACAACTTTCCAAAGCCACATATTCTGCTTCTGCTGTAGAAAGTGCAATTGTGTTTTGCTTTTTTGAGTACGAGGATACCAACATGTTTCCAAGTAGTTGACATATTCTTGTAGTACTTTTTCTATCCACTTTACATCCAGTTAAATCAGCATCAGAATAACCAGTAAGAGTAAAATCTGATTCTTTGGAATACCAAAGACCTAATATTGAATAAGTTCCAATGTATTTGATTATTCTTTTAACTGCAGAAAGATGCGATTCTTTTGGGTCAGATTGAAATCTTGCACACATACAGACACTAAACAATATGTCGGGTCTAGATGCAGTAAAATATAACAATGATCCTATCATGCTTCTATATACCTTCTGATAAACCTTTTTACCATTTTCATCTTTATCCAGTTTGAATGAATAAGACATGGGAATATCTGTTTTCTTGCAGTTTGTAGTCCAAACTTCTTGACAATCTCCTTTGCATACTTCTCTAGGCAAATGAATGTACCATTTTTAGTTTGTTTCACTTGTAGGCCGAGAAATAATGTCAATTTACCCATCATACTCATCTCGAACTCATTCTGTATATTCTTAGAAAATTCTTTGCAAAGCAGTTCGTTAGAGGATCCAAAAATGATATCATCAATATAAATTTGAACAAGTAAAAAATCCTTACCTTTTCTTTTAATGAACAAAGCTGTATCAACCTTACCCTTGGTGGAGTCATTTTGCAGAAGAAAGTTACTTTACCTCTCATACCAAGCACAATGTGCTTGTTTTAGACCATAAATGACCTTTTTGAGTTTATAGACATTGTCAGTCTTCCTTGGTTTTTTAAAACCAGGTGATTGTTCCATATATACTTCTTCTTTGATATAACTATTCAGGAAGGCACTTTTTACATCCATCTAAAATAATTTAAAGTCATGGAAACAAGCATAAGCTAATAGTAGCCTAATGGCTTCCAACGTGGCAACTGGCGCATAGGTTTCATCATAATCTATGCCTTCTTCTTGAGAATAGCCTTTTGCTACCAGTTTTGCTTTGTTTCTTGTGACTTTCCATTTGTCATCCAGTTTGTTTCTGAATACCCATTTTGTTCCAATTACTGGATGATTTTTGGGTCTTGGCACAAGTTCCCATACTTTATTAATTCTAAACTGCTGAAGTTCCTCCTACCTCGCTTCGATCTAGCTTTCATCTAATAATACTTCACCAACTTCTTTTGGTTCTATTTCTGATATCAATGCCGAGTTACTGATGTTCTCTTTGTGTTTAGATCTAGTTTTAATGCTATCTTCTATTTCTCCAATGATGAGGTTCTTCGGATGACTGGATTTATGTTTCCAGTTTCTGTCAAATCTTTCCTTCTGAATATCATTAGACTCTGAAGGATCGGATTGAGTCTGGATTATGTCTTATTTTCCTTCTTCTACAGATTCAACGTTCTTCGGAGATTCTTATTGAGCTTCAGATAACTCTTGAATATTGGAATATGGTTCAGATTCATCTTTGTGAGTCTGAATATTTTTATCAAATCTCACATTCATTGTTTTCTCCACAGTCTGAGAATTCTTGTTAAAGACTCTGTATGCTTTACTTGTAGTAGAATATCCAAGGAAAAATCATTCATCTGCTTTCTCATCAAACTTACCAGAGCGGTCATTTGGATTTTTGAGTATAAAGCATTTACAACCAAATACACGAAAATATGAAATATTGGGTTTTCTACTTTTGTAAAGCTCATAAGGGGTTTTCTTAAGAATGGGTATGAGAAAAGCTCATTAATGATATAATAAGCTGTAAAAACTGCATCTGCCCAAAAATGAAAAGGAATCTTGCTTTCAATCAATAGAGTTCTTGCCATTTCTTGCAATGAACGATTTTTCCTTTCCACAACACCATTTTGTTCTGATGTATAAGGAGTAGAAAAATTACGTTAAAAGCCATTTTTCTCACAGAAATCTGAAAAACTTTTATTTTCAAATTCTCCCCCATGATCAGTTTTAATGTAAGAAATGATATAACCCTTTTCATTCTGAACTCTTCTTGCAAATTTTGAAAAATATGAAAATGCTTCATTTTTATAAGCAAAGAAGAACACCTAAGTAAATCTTGTGAAGTTATTAACAATAACTAAACAATATTTCTTACTACCAATGCTTTATGTTTTAGTTGGTCTAAATAGATCCATATGAAGAAGTTGCAAAGTACGAATAGTGGAAACATGATGTATAGACTTAAAAGAGCTTTTTACTTGTTTTCCTAAAGTACATGCATTGCATAACTCTATTTTCTTGTACTTCAAATCTGGCAAACCTCGAACCAATTTCTTATTTGAGATTTTTGAGATTTATTTCATACTGATATGCCCCAATCTTCTATGCCGTAGATTTTCATCCTCTTTGATTGAGATCAAGCAATGAGTGGAGTTTGGATTGACATCCAAAAGATAAATATTGCCATGTCTTCTTCCTGTGAATGTTTGAGAAGAATCTTTGCTTGTTCCTGAGCATGTAGCTTCTTGAAAATTGATTCTGAAACCTGTATCAAATAGTTGGCTTATGCTTATCAAGTTGTAGTTAAGTCTTTTTACCAATGACACATCATTAATTGTGAGTCCTCCAATTTTAACCGTTCATTTGCTAACTATTTTTCCTTTGTTATTTCCTCCAAAGGATACTTTTCCACCATTTAGGCTTTGTAGTTTAACAAATAAGTTTGGATCTCTTGTCATGTGTCTAGAACATCCACTGTCTAGGTATCACTTTTTTTTTCTTTGTGGTAACCTGCAAAAATTACAACCTCTCAAATTTTCTTTGGTACCCAAATTTGTTTGGGTCTTTGAGAATTAGTATAGGCTGTCTTAACAAAGTCTCTTCGAATAGATCTCTAGACCTTAGGACATTCATTTTCAAAATGTTGTGGATCTCCACATTTTGAGCACTTGAGTGCACTTCGACCAACAGGTCTAACAAAATTCCTTTTAAAATGATTTTTATAAATTTGTCGATGAGGTCTTTGCCTTAATCTCTCCTTAACTTTTGGAAAATTAATCAAATTGTCACTTTCCTTCATAAATCCAAGACCAGATTTGTTGTAATAAGGAATTTGTATAGAAAGAATATGCTTCAAGGTTTCTGAACCTTTTGAAAACTTGGAAGTAATTCCTGAAAATTTCTTTTTCAAAACAGTATTTTCTTTGAAAAGAAAATCTCGATTTTCCTTGACTTGATGAAATTCTTTTTGAAGGAAATCGATTTTTTTTCTTTTTGAGAAACATTCTGTTGCCTCAGTAATGAATTTTCCTTTTTCAAAGAAGAGATTCTTTTAAAAGCTGCCTTAAATTTAAAGCATAATTCATCAATGTAATTTGACACTTCAATAGACACTTCAGAATGCTTTACCTCAATCTCAGCTTTAGCATCAGAATTTGAATATAAGTCTGAGTCTGACTTAGCCATCAAACAGAAGTTTGAGATATCTTTGTCACTATCTTCACACTTTGTATTACTCCAGGTTTCTGCTTTTGAGGCTTTTTTTGCTTTCTCAAATTTGATCTTCTTTTTCAGAAGTGGACAATTTGGCTTTATATGTCTTTGTTTCCTACAGTGAAAGCAGATTACTTCCTTTGATTTTTCTATTTCTTCAAGATCCTTTTTCTTCTCAAAAGGCTTCTTCCCTTTGAGATTTCTTCCTTTGATTTTCATCTTCTCGTACTTCTTTATGAAGAGAGCTAGCTCTTCATCATCAACATCTTCATTTTCAGAATCTGCATCAGAATCAATGTTAGTTTTTAATGCAATTGACTTATTACCTCTGGATTCATTCTCCTCATTCCGTTGCTCAGTTTCATATGATTGAAGGGCTCCAATTAACTCATTCACTGAAAGAGGCATGATTCTTTGTGTTTCTCGAAGAGATGTTTTGATATTATCTCACTGCTTTAACAGTCCTCTAAGTAGTTTGTTGACTTTTATCGCATCTAAGATTGGTTGTCCTTGGTACGCAAGACCGTTTACTATGTTAGCAAACCTGTCATACATATCAGCAATTGATTCTCCAGGCTTCATTTTGAAGGATTCATATTGACCAAGCAATAGATTGATTTGAGTTTCCTTGGCTCGATCTGTCCCTTCATAAGTAGTATAGAGAGTATCCCATATATCCTTAGCTGATTCACAAAAAGCAATTTTTTTTTATATTCAATAGGTGTTAAAGTACAATAGAAAGAGTAAATTGCTTTGGAATCTAAGGCTTCTCTTTTTGATATCTTAGTTTGAGATAATGGAGGATTTGCTGGTATGCTTCCGTCTGCCTTTTCTTTTGAATCACAAGGTCTTGGTTTGACTTCTCTGATGATGATATCCTATTACATGTGATCACTTGACTTTATAAATGCCTTCATCTTATTCTTCCGGACACTATATTCCTTACCATCGAAATATGGTGGTCTGTTGTTGCTTTATCCTTCAATGAGACCTCGGGTACTCAAGCTAGCCATATAGATTGTTAGCTTAGAAGTAAAGCACTTCAATAGACGAGCAACCTGCTCTGATACCAATTGATGTAGTTAGCAAGGATCATCTAAGGGGGGGTGAATAGGTGATCTTAAATAATTTTTATCGATTTAAGCGGAAATAAATAACCACAATTGATTCTGAATAAAATTCAGATTCAAAAAAGTTTATATAGACAGTGCTTTTGATGTGCGGTATATAAAGTAAGAGATAAAGATAGAAAAACTGCACACAAGTTTATAGTGATTCGACTTATAGTAAGCCTACGTCTAGTCTCCCACGCTGACAGCCTACCGGCTGGATTTCACTATTTAATTAAGAGGAATTACAAATTCTGAGTGAAATCACTCTTGTGTATGATAGGACTCTCTATCTCACACAATCACTCTTACAAAGTGTCCCTCAAGATCTTAATGTATAGCTCAAGAAAGACAAGAAAAAGGATCGGAGTATACTTAGACTTTGAACTTTTTGATTCTTGATTTCGTTCTACCTTCTGCTCATCGTAGATCTTCTTTTATACTCCTCCACTACCAATTAGTCGTTGGATAGTCTTCAGAGGATCATCTTCCAATCTTCATCTTGGACATATTTGTATAAAATAGATTGAGTAGCCGTTGGTTGACAAAATTTGAATCCCGCTGATTCTAGTCGCTTATATAATCAGAATCTTGATTTCCATAAGTAGAGCTTTGTCCATTGTAATGCATACTTATCATAATGTTTGATTGTCAATCAATTAGACTGAGATTGAGTCAATCAAAATCTTTCTTTTGTGAAATCCATGCCAGATCACTAGTTGTTGTGATTCTTTTTGAATGAGTTTGGCTTCTGCGTCTGAAAAACTTCAGCATCTGAGAAATTTTAGCGTCTACGTTTACATAATTGCTGTGTCTAAAGAATTTCAGAAATTGAGTCAATGTAGGTCTTTAGTAAAAGCGGAATATTTCATAATTAGAGTCTAAATGTCTTTTATGGTAAAGTCTGAATATCTTATGTCTGAGTTTGAACTTTTAGTCCTGAGTCTGAACTTTTAGTTCTGAAAACTTGTAAAGTCTGATATTTCCTTCTATACTTCCAGAGAATATATTAACCTGGAATGGAATGCATGTTAGATTCACAAGATAAGCATAGATAGTTTTGTCAGCTTCAAAATTCATTAGGAGTTTTCCTCAACAATTTAAGCTTTAACTGCATAAAAAATTAGGGATTAATTTTTAACCCCTAAATAAAAATATTTTCATTAAATTTTATGGCATATTGGTATTAGATGCATCTACTTTAATAGGGTTTATTGGAATATTTTTTTTCTAGTTATAAAAAATGTAATAATTAAAAATATAGTTAAAAAAAATAAAGAAGAAGAAGAAGAAGATTTGAGCCAGTTTGACCCGACTCGTCCTACATGAACCCATTCCCTTCCTTTCTTTCCTTGGCCTATTTCTATTATTTTGTTTAATCTTGGCCCAGCCCATAGCTCATTTTCCCTCTCTTCCTCTCTCCTCGCAGCATGCGTTCTAACCGAGACAAAGAAGCAAGCAAAGCAGCGTGGACAGACTCATCAATGGCAGCTTCGAGCTGAAAATAGAAAGAAGAGGAGCTGGCTTAGTTGACTCACCCAAGGCCGTTTTGGAGGGACGCCGAAGAGAGAGGACCAGCACGAGTCTAAAAGGGGGGAGCCGAGAGAGAAACGGGTGGAGCTAGTTTGAAGGAGAGCTGAGACTGGGAAAGAATCAGAAAAAAGAGAGATTTTTGCTCGTTCACCGGTGGTCCGTTTGGGAAGCTATCGTTCCCATCGAAAGCTCCACCGGCTGGCTGTCGTTCGTCATCGAGGGAGTCGCTCGAACCAGGTAAACCTCCCAAAAATTCCCCGTTTCTTCTCCGCCTACTGTTTTTTTTTAGGAACGTTGAACCAACCAAAGAGATTCTGAGCATACCACGCGAAACCTACACTGATTCGTGATGAAAAATGGTCGAGTTAACACTTAATATACTAGGTTTAGGCCTTAAATGATGGTAAATCCAGGCTTGGGAGTGATGGTCCAAGTTGCACACTGCTTGTTTGATAAAATGCCCAAACGAACGCCGAATCCTTTTCTGTAAAACCTACTCTCCACAACTTCGATTTATGCGCGATTTGCTCTAATACTGTCACTGACTTCAAGTTCTCTGTCTTTCATGTGGTTTTGTCATGATTCGCACATCACGACTCGGTCGTGGACGGTAGGGGTGTCAATGGGTCGGCTCGGGTCGGGTTTTATGATACCCGACCCGACTCGAAACAATGCATATGTGTGCTTGGCCCGACCCGAAACAAGACCCGAACATGATATGGCCACACATTCGGGTCGGTTCAGGTCATGTTCGGGTTGGGTCGGGTTCGTGTTTTGGAGAGGGGACTCTGTTGAAGAGCTTTCTAATGCCAGAAAAGTGGAATCCCCCAATCTTTTGTCCAAGGGAGGATGCCTAGCAGGCTGGTGCTACCAGATTAAAACTTGCAGAAAAAGATTATTATAGGTTGGCATCAGTTTCACATATTTCATGGATGGAAATGCAAAGTATACAGGTGGCTCTAACCAACATGTGAAATATGCAATGGAATTCGGCAACACAAGTTCTTCCAAAGAAGAATATATCGCCTTTTCACTACAATGGATGTAAAAACAGAAATTGGTCATGTTCAAAGACCGGCAGAATGACCTCGTGATATACAATCAAAAAACACGAAAATGCACTCTTTATCACCTACAAAAGTTCTAGAATGGAAGACTTCATTCAATTACTTCCATCAAAACCTGCTAAGCCTTCATAAAATCTTAACGATGGGATCCCAATAATGCGCATCGTAATCCTAAAAGCATCCCACCTTATTTCAATATTCCAAAATAGAAAGGGACTTAACAAAACATCAAATAATCAACAGAAAACAAACATATAAAGAAGAAACACCCAGCCAAAGCATATATTCCGTTCTTCCCTTCTTCGAATAAGCTCGATAACCTAGAGGGGCTCAAGCAACTTGCTCAAGCATCAACATAGCAACACCATCCATGAAACACAGCCAACAAAAAAGAACAGAAGCACCAAAACCCAACTTTTAATCAAAGCACGAAAGCAAATCAAATCTCAACACAGAGAGAGACCCAGAAGATCGAAACCCCCTAACGAAGTGCGCGGTTTCACCCACACCCAAAATGAACAAACAAGAAAAATGAAAAGAGGAATAGCGCATCACACTACAACACAGCAAACATCGAACTCCCAACAATTCAGCCCTCCACCAATCCCTCAGCTAGCCGAACCCCAAAAATCACCAGATCAACGCATCACCGCCCAACCACAGTACCGCATTGCCGTTCAGATCCGAGGCGAGACGGAACCGGCACGGATCAGATCGAGAAAAGCGACCAGGAACTCACCAGCTCCAGCTCCGTCAATGGCGCCGCATAAGGACGCGGGAAAAGGCTGACAGCCGCCGCCGCTCGAAATTGGAGGGCGGAGGGATTCAATCCGCAGCCCGAGCGCGAGGGCGCTATGTCCAGGCGAGTGCTGCGAGTCACGCAACAGCGACCCCTTCCTCCTCCTTCTTCTTCTTCTGCTCGTGGATTCAACAGCAACACTTTTCGTCAAGACAATTTTCGTCAAGACGATGGAAGAACGAAGAAGAAGATAGGGTTACGTAATGTACCTCAGCTTGTTTCCTTGTTTTGGTTGGGCTCGGGTGTAAACAAGAAGAAGATAGTGTTTCTTTGTTTCAGTTGGGCTCAGGTACCCAAGCCCAATTATTTTTTCTGTTACCCAAACAAGTTAAGATCTAACACGATCTAATATGAAAATTCCCTATTTGGAACGGGTCGGCTTGGGTCGGGTCGTGTTTGGGCGGGTACTTTTGACACCCCTAGTGGACGGAGCCTCCACAGGAAAATAATTCCTCTTGCCGGAGTGTTGCCCGCGGTTAGAGGCCGCTAGTGTGAGTCTTTTCTTTGCTATTTGAATGAGATATGCGTGTTTGTTTGGCGAGAGAAGTTTTGTTTGAGATGAATCAATTTGGTGAGGAAAATAGCCACCGACTGTGTCGTTTTTGCGGCCCGAGTTAGCCAACGGTCGGGTGGGGTGGGGTGGTGGACGTTGGTGGCGACGTGGTGGCCGATGTTGGACTGGCCGTGGTCTCGCCGAGAGATCGTCTGACATGGCAGACTCTCGGCGAGGGAACCCACCGGCAAGCTTGAAGGTGAAGGCGTGAAGAAGAAGTCTCGGTGAAGAAGTTCTAGGCAGAAGGCACGAAAGTGGGGAGGACGACCAGAAAAGACAAAAATGGAATAAAGAGGAACTAAAAAGAAAAAATAGAAAAAAAAAGGAAAAAGAAAAGAGAGAAAAAAAATCAGAAAAGAAATAGGAAAAAAGGATAACCGGCAGCGCAGGTCAGAGAGAGTCGGGTCAGGTGTCGGGCGGATCGGGTCAAAGGACCCGGTCTGGAATTTTTATTTTATTAATAAAAATATAAAATATATTTTAAAAAAAATCCGAAAATGTTTAAAAATCCAAAAATATTAAAAATTCTGAAATTTTTTTAAAAAAATTAAAACATTAAATTTAAAAAAGATTAATTAAAAAATCAGAAAAATTCCAAAAATCCGGAAAATCAAAAAAAAAATATTGTTTGGGCTTTGGAATAGGCTTTTCTCGCCCTTTTGTGTGATTAGTGCCACGTTTGATTACACGTTGCTTGATTTACACATTTTAAATTGCGCGTTTAATTTAACCTTGCATGTGATTGATTAAGCACGTTAGGTTCGCATATTGATTGTTGCTTCCCTTACCTCGGTTAGGGATGGAATTTCGAGACTCCTAATTGCTGCATGAATACGTTAGGTGGTGTTTGAACAAGGTTATGTTCTGAAAGGACACTAGTTGATTAATTAGTATAATCAAATCCCCGAACCTTTAGAATCTCTAGTTTGTAGAAGTGAAGCAAGTCTTCCATGCTTTACTTAGGTGTCTAATTGACCCACTAAGAACTGATTAGTGGCGACTCATAAATGAAATTGATTTGCATGTTAATAACGTAAACCCGCACATGAGACGAGACAAAGATGAGAATGAAAATTTATCAAGTGTACCTTTAACATTGGCACTGGTGAGATTTATCATGATCACGCTCCCGGCCTGATTGCAGGAGATGCCATACCAAGCACACGGACTCACGATCGAATTGTAACCAGTGGCATTACGAGGGAGAGGGAGCCCAGGAAGAGAGGGAAGAAACCGAAGGGTTGCCAAGGCTGGACTTCCACTTGAGGAGGGTTTGGGCTTCTGCAGGGGAAGCATCAGCAGGAAGTGGAGTGACAAAGAGAGTGAAAAGGGCAAGGGCAGCCACAAGGCTCATGACCCGCTTGAATATTGATGAAGAACATGAAGAATCCATGGGTTCTTCTTCTCCTCTTAAGTTGGTTTTTCTTTTCCTGAGGCAATGAGCGATGCTTAAAAAGGTTGTGAAAAGCGAAAACTCACCTTCCTATCATTTTTCCATGACATCGGTTTGTAGGTAGCCCATCTGAAAGCTGACTGGACGAATTTTTGGTTCCTTGGAGACTTTGGAATTTTATCTTTTGGAGTCTTCGTTGGTGACTTTTCTGACGCGGTCTGTCCCTGCGAATTGAGTCCCGCCCATTATTTGGAGGAAAGTGTTCTTAAGGTCAAGGTCTTTCGGGATGTGAGTGAACACTCGACTCGACTTTCCACACGATCGGACCCTAATTTAGGCTACACAATTTGCAATTCAAAGCGCAAAAAGTCATCTCACGCGGCCTTCATGAAGACAAATCTTGACGCGGTTGACCCATTCTTGCAGAAATGACCGCTGATGATCTATCCAAATGGCCTCGAGAGCACGGTAAAAAAGAAAAACTAACTGTCTACGAAAAAAAAAGTGATCAACGTCATTTTTTTTAGTATGCTATTTTCCATATTCGAAGGGAAAAATTGCTAAGAATTGGAGCTTGGGTCGAGTTGCGTATGAATTGGGTCAGTGGGATTGAGTACGGATTGTCAAAATTGTATTACAAATATATAAATCGATATGAGTTAAATTGGTCAATTTGAAATGGATCCATTTTCAATCCATCCAAACTTGACACGATCCTTTACTCGGAATAGCACCAGATAAATCTAAAAGATTATTGATCCTTAAAGGGTAGAGAGAACCATATCAATAATTATATTACAATAAATGTCGCATGACGTAGCCCATAATCTCTTAAGATCTATTCTTGATTTAGATGATGACAAAGGCACTTCACATTTTTAATCGCTTCTCTCCTTCCTAAAGGACCATAATTTCCAAACGTACCTCAAATCCAAACAGAACAGAATTTATATGAGTTCGAGCTGCTAATGAGCTAATAACCATTCGAGATGACTACTGAATTATGACCAAAAAATGGCAAACGAAGAGTGCAAGATCGCACCCTGTCGCGACCGACTTCCCGAGCCTTTTTTGAATAACGTGCAAAAAGCAGAGGGGCTCGCCTGGTACGTGCTAAGTCTAGGTTCAAGATTTAACTCGGGCTCTCCCAAACCCATACCATATCGCGACTTAGGGTTTAAGTATTTAACATGCAAATAGTTTATATCAAGGAGTCGCCACTAATCGATTTGGGGTAGGCCGATTAGAAACCCAAATAGGGTGACGGAGGATCACCCTATTCCTACTGACCGTAGATTGACCAATTCGGGGACTTGGTTACACTAGTTGAATAACTAATGCCCTTTCGGTACCATTTTACCTTGTTCATTTTTTTTTTTGAAAACATTTATCGTGCAGTTTGGATTGATTTTAGGACCTTTCTCCTAACATGTGAGGTGATCGAGCGAGTGCATAATAAAAAATGATCAGCAGTCAGGAACACAAGTCATGCAGCCTAGGGTTCTAATCCTAACTAAGCCAGATGACATTCAAAATACGGCAGTTCATGCAATTGTATTAAAACATGCATACTAACTACACTACGGTAATTAAAAACATGCAACATGCTATCGTGCAATTTCGGGCCTATTTAATTTAAATAAAACCACAACATGCATAATTATAAAGGAGGAAAACACTCATATAAGTCACAAAAAAAAATTTGAATTTTTTTTTTCGGAAAATAAATAAATAAAAACATTTTTTTTAAAAATTTCCTTTTTTTTAGAGGAAAAATAAAAAGGAAAACGAAAATATTTTTTTTTGAAAATATTTTGAAAATATTTTTTTAAAAAAAAACTGAAAAAAAAAGGAAAGGAAAACCCCTTTTAAAATTTTTTTTAAAATTTTTTTTAATTTTTTGATATTTTAAGAATAAAATAAAATAAAATAAAAATTTAAAACCGGTCGGGTCGGGTCGGATCCAGGTCGGTCAGACCCGGGTTAACGACCCGACCCATCGCATTGACCCGGGTCGGATTTCCGAATCCGACCCGGGTCAAGGGTCAACCCGGGCCATTGGCCCGGGTTTGGACCGGATCGGGCCCGGTTTGGAGCCCAGTCCGGTGGATAAGGACGAAATCGGGCGGTTGACCGGGTCGGACCGACCCGATTCTCACCGGCGATCTGCAAGCGGTCGGAACCGTCCACGCGACCGGGAGGGCGGCTTTCGTGGATGAAAGCAGCGGGGAGCCTCGCCGGCGAAAATCCGGCGACCGGCCCGGATTACCTTAAAAGCACCGCGACACAGGTTTCAACCCACAACCCCCATTTTTCGGCGAATTTGGGCTCGCCCGTCCGTACCGATCGCGGTCGCCCGACCACTCAGACCCGGCTCATGGAGGCATTTCATCGAACACTTGGCGTCTTGGCGATGAAAATTGGAAGATTTCGACCTCCTCCAGCATTCCGGTGGACTCTCAAGCAGTCCTTTACTCACTTAGAAGGCCTCTTGGGGCCAGGACGGCGGCGGTATGGGCGGGATTATGCAAGCGGCGGTAGCGAATCCGGCCAAACCGAATGCCAAAACAGGGGAAAACAGGGGCTATTTGGACCGGGTGAGGTTTTCGACGGCCGACGTGCGTGCAGGGGGTCTCCTACTCGTGGCGGCGACGAACCGCTCCGGCGAGGCCTCGGTCACGCTTTCTCTCTCTCTTTCTCTCTTTTCTCTCTCGGTCTCTCTCTATGGATTTTTTTTTTGGAAAATGGCCGACCTCCTCTCACTCTCTCTCTCTGGCCTTTTATAGGCCGGCGACGATGACACTGGCTCTCCCTCTCTCCGTGGCGCTCGCTGACGGCGGTGGCGCTCACGCGCTGGGACTCGCAGGCCGCCGCAGGGAGGAGCAAGCCTGGGACGCAGAGAGGAACAGAGGGGCCGAGAGAGGAGAGACAGGCCCGAAACGGGAGCGACCTGACCGGCATTAATTGCCAGTCCGTTGGCGTGCACACCATGCCTTCTTCTGACCGGATGACGACGAGGAGGAGCGGCGCCGCCGTGCGTCATGCTTCGGTCGCGCAACAGGGGAGAGCAGAGGCGGACAGTGACGGGGCGCGGGAGGAAGAGGAAAAGAAGGGCTGGGCTGGGCCGGACTAGGCCCAGCTCGCGCGAAAAAAGAAAAGAGAAAACAAATGGGCTGGGCCCGTGAGAGAAAAAAAAAAAAAAAAAAAGGGAAGAGAAGAGAGGTGGGCCGCGCGAGGGAGGTGGGTCGCGCGGGGAGGGAAAGAAAGAAGAGGAAAGGGGCCGGGTTGGCTCGGCTTCGACCCGGCCCAGTGCATTTTTGTAATTAACTAATTAATTAAAAAAATTATTTTTTTATTTTTTTTTGAATTTTTTTAAATTAACATTTTAATAGACCATATTAACACAAATATGCCTAATTTCTACATGCAATGCATTTAAATAGAAATATTTTTGTTCTAGGAATTAAATGAATTTAACTCCTAAATTTTATGCAATTAATTTTGGGCAAATTAAAAATAGGTGTCAACAGCTGCCCCTCTTTGAAGGTGAGCTCGTAGAGATTGAGCTCGCAGAGATTGAGCTCATAGAGGTTACATTCAAAGATAAAATGACACCTAAATTTGGCCCATGCATGTTCGATGAATGTTATTTTTGACGAGACCATGAGTCCCATTTTTTGTAATGTGATATAAGATGATCCATGCTAAAGCAAATAAAAACTTACATGGGGCTACTTACCTTGCCGAAGGATAGAGTAATTCCAGATAGTTGATATTGTGTGTCGAGGACCCGAACCTTTCTTCGGTCGCCTTAACGGGGAAATGGTTTGTCTAGGACCCGAACCTTTCTTCGGTCGCCTTGACGAAGGAAATCTTTTGTCAAAATACCTGGGGGACCTTGCCCAAGGATTTGACGGTTTGCCTGGTGAGTCCTCGCCATCAGGTCTTGGAAAGCTCAAATGATGAGCACCTCGGGGTCCTCGCCCGAGGATTTGGTGGTTTGCCTAGTGGGTCCTCCCCAGCAGGTCTTGGAAAGCTCAAATGATGAGCACCTCGGGATCCTCGCCCGAGGATTTGATGGTTTGCCTGGTGGGTCCTCGCCAGCAGGTCTTGGAAAGCTCAAATGATGAGCACCTCGGGGTCCTCGCCCGAGGATTTGATGGTTTGCCTGGTGGGTCCTCGCCAACAGGTCTTGGAAAGCTCAAATGATGAGCACCTCGGGGTCCTCGCCCGAGGATTTGATGGTTTGCCTGGTGGGTCCTCGCCAAAGGTGTCTTAGAAAGCTCAAGCGATGAGCACCTCGGGGTCCCCGCCCCGAGGATTTGATGGTTTGCCCGGTGGGTCCTCGCCAGCAGGTCTTGAAAAGCTCAAACGATGAGCACCTCGGGGTCCTCGCCCGAGGATTTGGTGTGAACAGAGGGAGTCAGGTCCGTGTTCAAAAGGGTGAACAGAGGGGTTAGTCCAATGTTCAAAGGGTACCATAACAATTATAGGTACATGGATTTTTGGAACCAGGCATAGGTAGAATATACTTACCTGGATACGTTCCTGCCTCTTAAGGGCATGTCTCCTGTCAGACAAGTTTTTCTTTGTGCAAACGCATATGCATTCATTGGAGGAATAAACAATTGAAGCTATTCTTGAATATTGTACGAAATATCTTGACCAGCTAGTCAAGATGCATTTCATTTTCAAAGAAACACCCGGTTTACCTTCTGGGTAATTTGAAAAGAAATTTGATGATTTTGGGATCGGGTAAGAGCAGAATGTACTTACCTAGGCACGTTCCCGGAGGTTTGATGTATCATCTGCTGAATAACCAACCTTTTTCGGGGCATCTCTCTTGGGATGATAATGATGGCTTTTCCAGTGCCCGAATTTTTGTATTCTATCACTGGGGATTAAAACTCTGAGCTATCAAAGATGATTAGCACAAATATGCATGTATTCATCAGGGATAGACAAGCTGGGCTGTTCCAGAATGTGCATTTGAGGGTTCATGCATGATGATTTTACCATATTTACATCACCAGAAATCCCCCAAGGGTCAATCAAGACAATTTTTCACAAGGTGGACTTTCTCAAGATGATGAACGAGGGACTTTCAGTCAAAAAGGACTTTCCACTCACTCTCATTGAAAAGGGTTGTTTGTCCCGACCATTAATGCGGGAACAGCAAAAATACTCAGTCTGACCGCTATCACATCAACAAGGGTCTGAGTTTTCTACTTAAGCGATGCGACAACGCCAATCGAGAGGTCTTCTTCAGGGTCGTAATGTAGGCTTGGTCAATGGCTTAACAAAGGTGACTGTCCAAGTCAAGACCATGAAAGAAAATATTCTTCAATTATCTCTGGGTTTATAAGTCAAGAACCCTGCAAAACGAGATAAAAATAGTCTTGCTCGCACCTCCTCGAGCGTTGTTTATAAACAATTGAAATTCCACGTTAATTGAAGTGCCCCAGTCAAAAGAGACTTCATGAGGGATGTAACATGGGTTTGGTTTATGGGATGAGAAACGAAATGATCGTTGGGCTCAAAAATGTGTGTAAGGGTGAGAATTGGTGATCCTCTTAGCATTGTCACCAGTCTTCTTCTCCACCATCAGGATCCTTCTGGAAGATTCCCCGGATAATCCTGTGTTTCAGCATCTTTAACAACTTTTCCTTGGGGAGTTTCTGTGTCAAGAATTTTCCTGGACACCATTTTATCTGTCAGGTAGCAGATCTTTGCCAAGACAGAGTTCCTAAAATAGGAATCTGTATCAAAGGAGAGCTCAAATATATTTTTCATCGTTTTTCTTCTTCTCCTTCTTTTTTTTTTTTTTTTTTTTATCCATGGGCATTGGCCTTGCTTTTACCAGGCACACTGCTTTTTCATGCCCCAATTCTTCAGCATTTTTTTACTGTTCTTTTGGTGTTGTTAGGACTAGCCTAAACAAAGTTGAATAGAACAATGCTTTTAAGCTCTCATAGTCTTCATCTTCATTTAGTACTTGAGACTGTGATGCTCAAACTGTGGTGACTTTTGCCTTGCCCCGGTGTGGGGGATGATCACCAATTGGGTTCGTACGAAATGAAATTGCCGGCTCAATTGGGCTAGCAAAGGATATAAGTATATGGGGTAGAAGAAAAACTGCTCTTCATCATCCTGGGGCATTTAGATTAACGCGAGAGTTCATCTGCAATAAAAACACTCAAAGATTGCAAGTGAGAGCAAGAAAATTTTTATACATCTTTTCGCCTTGTGCGAGCTGTTGCAGCGGATGATCATAGAAAATTTTAGATATTACAAACTCTTCATCCTTCTTGTCTTGCTCAGTGAAAACATCACTGTTATCAATAATATCATTGGCATTCTGGGCAAGCATTAGTTTGCTGCTTCTCTCTTGACAAAACCCTCTTAGTCTCGACTGTCCGGCCGTTGATGGTGTGTTTGTCTTGGAGGACTCCGTCGAGGACCACGGGTTCCATGAAAATAGCGAGGTCGAAGCCAGGGGGCGGTGACCGAAAGGAAGGGATGTTTTTCTTGTTTCCTCTGAGTTTGAATCCATCCCGTGAGGCTAATTTGCCTCAAGCTGCCCCAATGTGGGGTGATTCTTGACAGGGGTAATTTGAAAGAAATCTCTGAGTGTATGGGCTCAAAAATGGTCAAGCAAAGGATCAATGGTAGTGTATGGGGCAGAGAAATGAACTGCCTCTCGTCACTTTGGCTACCGTACCTTATGCGAGAAATTCCTTCACCTTGTAGAAATGAAACTCTTTCACTCCTCTTGCAAGAGTTTGGTACATGAGAATGTGTATAGACCAAGGGTTGCCTCTCATCACCCTGACACACCTCGTTCAATACACCAGAGCAGTTCGACACCATTCGTCGAATTGTCAAGATTTTCACATGGAATTGGTGAATTAAACAGGCAAAATTACCCTGCAAGAGTCCCTTCCATGTAATGCATTTGAGGAAGAAAATAGTATCCATTTTCTTTAATTATTTCTTCCTTCTTGTTTTTTTCTACTCTTATGAGAAAAGTTTCTTTTAGGGAAAAAGATACTTACCTATGCTGGGACAACAGGGCATACCTGCAAGGTAATAAGAAAGATCGCGTTAATGAATAGACTTTTTAAAGGGAAGGAATTGGAAACGATACAACATTACCCTTCGTGATTCCCTTCATTGGAGATTTGACTAACAACTCCTTGAGTTTTCTCGGATGTCAGTGATTCCATTCTGACAAAAACATGAGCTTATGTTAGAAGTGAAATGATTAAAGGTAAATTGAAAACGATACAGATTACCCTTCTTCCATTTTGCCTTCAAAGCTAGTAGAGTCTTTTCTCCTCTTTACTTTGTTCAGCCTTCTCTGTCTCAGTCTACTCCTCCCTAAACTTGGTCTCGAAGCTCGAATGAGATCCTCTATAATTGGGGGTGCCTCCAGTTGGAAAGCCCTATTGTCGGCGCATCTGTGCCAACGCGGTTCTGGTATGCTTTGAGGCATTTCTCGAAAATCCTCTGATTCCCGACATGCATAGGGCATATGCAATTGCTTATCTTCGCAGCAAAGCTAATCTCTACTTTAAAGGTCTTTGACCGATGTGGGCATGACTGACGTCGAGACCTCCATGATTGGTGAGACTAGAATTGACTCTATCTTGTCATATGCAAAGTCCTTTCCAGTTGCTTGCACAAGATCTCTATTCAAATTTGGCCTACATAAAAGGAAAGAATGTGTCATTTCTAAGCTAAAGTGGATGAACTTTAGGAACGAAATACACCCCTTTTTTACGGACTGGGGGATTGCATGCCCCTAGTCTACTTTCCTAATTAAGCATTTCTTTGACTCTGTGGGGCTGATGTCACCCATTGGCAGTAATGAGATTTGCCCCATGTTTCATTTGAAGACTGAATGATCTTTGCTCGGACTGCTTCTATCAGATTAGTTGGTCCGCTAGCCTCACCAGGGTCTGATGTGCTCTTCAGTTTGTGTCATTTTCAAATGTCCCTTTTGTAATAACAAATCAAAAAGGAATATGCTCAGAAACATGAAGTGAGCGAGTTAGAAGAACAAATAGGGCTATGAGCATACATGCTTTTCCAACACCATTTTTGTCCTTTTGGAAAATGACAAATCGTTTGTTTTATTTTCAAAGATTTTAGAAATAAGGAAGCATGAGGAAGCCCGGGCCTCAGAACACTTTCCTTTACATGGCTGGATATCATCAACGGGCCGGTTTGGGATACTTCCTCAGGCCCTCAAAACAAAACATTTGTAATTCTTTTGAATAATTCAAGCGAATTACATTTGTTGGAATGGAAATTACAGTATTGAAATTCCAAGCATAATCACAAATTCAGAAAACTGAAATCTTAGAAAACAGCTGAGACTTTAGAAAGTAAGAAAAGCTCCCACATGGGAGTATTCAAACTATTAAATATGCCTCTATTCTAAGGTAGGAAAGTTGAGTCTTCAGTTTACTCAACGACGACATCCGCGCTTCCTGCTTGATCGGGTGGTGCGTTGCGGAATGAAAACATCTTCGCATCCCACAATTTCTGGACCT
Organism: Syzygium grande; assembly: GCA_024733475.1. NCBI lineage: Eukaryota > Viridiplantae > Streptophyta > Magnoliopsida > Myrtales > Myrtaceae > Syzygium > Syzygium grande. Next base: position 6,669,461 of record JAMXDD010000006.1, read on the forward strand.
TATTTTTCAGGAGCACACAGTCATCGACGGAATGTCCCGTTTCACCCAAATGACAATCACACGCCTTGGAAGGATCGTAGTTGGGGAAACGCTCGGGATTTTCACACTTTGGCTCTTTAGCAAGCAATCTCTTTTCCAGGAGAACAGGCAGGATCTGAGACATAGGCAAAGGGAGTGGCGTGAACTGCTTTTTGTCATTTCGCCTTTGGGGCGGCCTGTGGCCTGAGGCCGGTTGCTGTCCACTGCTCTTCTGAACCATTGGGAACGGACGAGCGGTTTGGGTGTACGCAACATCCATATCTGTCAGGGGTTCTTTCTCCTTCTTCATGCCAAGTTTCTTGGAAACATGGTCTATGAACCACCCTTCACGCAATCCCATCTCGATTCGTTCGCCCACAGGAACAAGACGATTAAGGGATTCAGCAGTGGCACCCACGAGGCGGTGTCTGTATTCATACGGAAGAGACTTGATGAACAACTTCACTTGTTCATGATCGATGAGTTGTGGGGGTAACTTGGGCGCCAAGTTTCTCCATCCGTGGCGTACTCCTTGAAGGACTCGCTCTTTTTCTCTCAGCAAAGACGTTCCGGATCATCACGGGTAAAGGTGACGTCGAGGTTGAATTGATATTGCTTAAGGAATGCATCAAAGACATCATCCCAAGACTTAAAAGTATCCACATCCTTCGACATATACCATGTCGAGCCGGACCCGTCAAACTCGCTTGAAAGGTCTGAATCATGAGGGGTTCATTGTCAACGTACTGAGTCATCCGCACATGATACATGTGCAAATGGTGTCTGGGGCATGAAGTGCCATCATACTTCTCAAATTCCGGCATCTTGAACTTTTCAGGTATTTTGACCCGTTTGTATATAGACAGGTCAAGTGGGACAAAGATGTTGCGGGCCTTGTAGCTGTTTCAACATCTCCCTCGACTTTTGCAAGGCGTTTATCATGCTCTGTTATCGGTGTGACTTCAAGTTCAGGCTCCCTGACAGCAAGGGGAAGCGGATCATCCTCTAGCGGGGGCATTTTACTGTCGCTGGCGGAGGCTTTGTCTTTTCCAGAAGACGGTGGTGATAACACCACCTCAATTGCTGCAGGCGCGGGCGTGAGCTTGTCCTGAATGGATTCCACCTGCTTTGTGAGATTTTGGATCGCGTTGAGGACCAGCTTCATTTCGTCCTCCATAGCATTGAGACGGACGTTTTCTTCGGCCATTTTTTATAACCACCTAGGAAAACGTTCAAATAAATAAGTATAATGCCCAATAAAGAAGCCTTTTATGACTTAGTCATAATATTATTACATATTTTCTTTATTTGCAAAGAAAAAATAAGCAAAAAGGGTTTTTATTAATATCAACATTACAAGCGGCGTCCCCGGGGTTCGAACCCCGGTCGCCTCGGACCGATACGGCTCATCCCCGGATACCACTCGGCCAAAGGCCGCGGTGGTGTCATAAAGGGGCGAGAAAATTAATTTAAAGCTTAAAAAGCGGCCTGAGTTATATTAACATTAGTACAACCCAAAAACACTTTTAAGGAAGAAAATCAAAACCCTTAAACATACATACTAGGGAAATATACAAAAATGGGATTTTTTAACAAAAAGGGTGCCCTTCCCGGATGCTCATTTTATAAACGATGGGAAGACTACAGTTCTTCTCGGAGCTGCTTATTTTCACGGACAAGCTCCGGGATAAGTGTATCACTTGTCTTGTAGGTCCCACCGTGCCAAAAATTTTCTTAGGAGCAGGGACAAATTAGGCATCAATTCTTCTCGTGTATAGAATATAATTAACAGGTGGCCTAATAATAACAAATCAATTGAATTAGTAGGCTGCAAAATAAAATGAGAAGGGATAGAATATATACCTTTCCTTGAACCATGGCATATATACCTTTCCTTGAACCATGGCAATCACAACGACATACACATGAGGAGTGAGGTTCGATTTCTATCTAGACTGGCTTAACAAAGTGAAATTAAAAGGGTGCCTGACCGTCGCAGTCTCGCGTTGGTGTCAAGTCCTTTTAATCTCGGCCAAATCGAAAGGAATATCTTATAGTCACGCGAATAGCGGCTAAAGATATTTCTTTACGATTTTTAGAAATAAATTTCGGGGAAAAGAAAGGCAACCTCTACATCGCGGACTCGCGTTCGAGGTCGATCTTTCTTAACACCATCCTAAAATGCCCTATCGCGGCCCAGGTCCGGCAGCATGGTTGTGTGTGCAACAGTGTAGTGCTAAATTATTAAAGCATGCACAATAATTTATAAACAATCAATTCGAACCTGCAAGAACAAATAACACCTTACTGTCAGGGTCATACCCGAGTCCTTGCTGCCAAACAAAAATTATTTTGAACAAGGTAAAAATTTGGCTTAAGTCCACTTTTAAAAAACAAGTCCCCAGCGGAGTCGCCAGTCTGTCGCGACCGACTTCCCGAGCCTTTTTTGAATAACGTGCAAAAAGCGGAGGGGCTCGCTTTGGTACGTGCTAAGTCTAGGTTCAAGACTTAACTCGGGCTCTCCCAAGCCCATACCATATCGCGACTTAGGGTTTAAGTATTTAACATGCAAATAGTTTATATCAAGGAGTCGCCACTAATCGATTTGGGGTAGGCCGATTAGAAACCCAAATAGGGTGACGGGAGGATCACCCTATTCCTACGAACCAGAGATTGACTGAATTTGGGGACTTGGTTACACTAGTTGAATAACTAATGCCCTTTCGGTACCATTTTACCTTGTTCATTTTTTTGAAAACATTTATCAGGCAGTTTGGATTGATTTTAGGACCTTTCTCCTAACATGTGAGGTGATCGAGCGAGTGCATAATCAGAAATGATCAGCAGTCAGGAACACAAGTCATGCAGCCTAGGGTTCTAATCCTAACTAAGCCAGATGACATTCAAAATACGGCAGTTCATGCAATTGTATTAAAACATGCATACTAACTACACTACGGTAATTAAAACATGCAACATGCTATCGTGCAATTTCGGGCCTATTTAATTTAAATAAAACCACAACATGCATAATTATAAAGGAGGAAAACACTCATATAAGTCACAAAAAAAAAAAATTTGAATTTTTTTTTTTCTGAAAATAAATAAATAAAAACATTTTTTTTTTAAAAATTTCCTTTTTTTTTAGAGGAAAAATAAAAAGAAAAACGAAAATATTTTTTTTTTTGAAAATTTTTTTGAAAATATTTTTTAAAAATTTTTTTTAAATAAAAACTGAAAAAAAGGAAAGGAAAACCCCCTTTTAAAATTTTTTTTTAAAATTTTTTTAATTTTTTTGATATTTTAAGAATAAAATAAAATAAAATAAAAATTTAAAACCGGTCGGGTCGGGTCGGATCCGGTCGGTCAGACCCGGGTCAACGACCCGACCCATCGCGTTGACCCGGGTCGGATTTCGGGATCCGACCGGGTCAAGAGTCAACCCGGGCCATTGGCCCGGGTTTGGACCGGATCGGGCCCGGTTTGGGGCCCGGTCCGGCGGATAAGGACGAAATCGGGCCGGTTCGACCGGGTCGAACACCCCGATCACCCGGCCGGTGCGCCGACGGTCGAGCGGTCCACCAGTGAGCCCAGGTCTAGGGCGGCTCCAGCGTGGCCTTGCAGCGGGGCCTGTGCGGCGAAATCCGGCGACTTCGCCGGATTACCCAGGCCACCCACGGCCTGGGTTTTCAACCCACAACCCCCATTACCTTTTCCGTGGCTGGGGCTCGTAGGTCCGTACCGTCGCGGTCGCCCAGACCAAAACAGACCCGGCTCATGGAGGCATTTCATCGAACACTTGGCGTGCGCGATGAAAATTGGAAGATTTCGACCTCCTCCAGCATTCCGGTGGACTCAAACCAGTCCTTTGCTCACTTCAAAGCTCGGGGGCCGGGACGGCCAGCGGTATGGGCGGGATTACGCCGCGAAAGCGGCGGCGCGAATCCCAGCCAAACCGAATGCTAAAAGCGGAAAGCAGGGCTATTTGGTTCGGTGGGCTCACCCGGTCGACGGTCGCGTTAGGGGTCTCCCGGCTACTCAGAGTGGCCGGCTTGACCCGAAACTCGTGAGGCCTCGATCACTTTCTCTCTCTTTCTCTCTTGCTTTTCTCTCTCGGTCTCTCTCTATGGATTTTTTTTTGGAAAATGGCCGACCTCCTCTCCTCTCTCTCTACGGCCTTTTATAGGCGGCGGCAGTGACAACGGCTCTCCCACTCTCTCCCAGTGGCGTCTACGTGGCGATGGTGGCGTTCACGGCGGAGACTGCGAGAGCCAGCGAGGCGGTTGGGGCCTTGAAGGCGAGCGAGAGGAAGAGATAAAAGCATCTACGAAATGAGCGGCGGGCGCATTAATTGCGATCCGTTGGCGTACACACCATGCCTTCGCCGACCCGGATGGCGGCGAGGCGCGCGCTGCGTGCGTCATGCCGGTCGCGCCTTGAGGAGAAAGCGGGCGGACGGTGGCGCGGGAGGAAGAGGAAAAGAGGGGCTGGCTGGGCGGACTAGGCCCGGCTTTCAAAAAAAAAAAAAAAAGAGAAAACAAATGGGCTGGGCCCGTGAGAAAAAAAAAAAAAAAAAAGGGAAGAGAAGAGAGGTGGGCCGCGCGAGGGAGGTGGGTCGGGCGGGGAGGGAAAGAAAGAAGAGGAAAGGGGCCGGGTTGGCTCGGCCGACCCGCCCAAAGGCATTTTTGTAATTAACTAATTAATTAAAAAAAATTATTTTTTTTATTTTTTTTTGAATTTTTTTAAATTAACATTTTAATAGACCATATTAACACAAATATGCCTAATTTCTACATGCAATGCATTTAAATAGAAATATTTTTGTTCTAGGAATTAAATGAATTTAACTCCTAAATTTTATGCAATTAATTTTGGGCAAATTAAAAATAGGTGTCAACACACCCGTTCAGTGAAACCTCTCATTGAGATAACACATTCACAATATAATTTCTCTATCACTCATTATAGTCATCACCACTCAAGATTCTAAAGGTGGCTTCCACGAGACTCGTGTCATAATGTAGCACTTAGTCTTTGAGATGTACATATCAATAGTACAAGGTCCTAGAAAAAACTCCCACGGGACTCATGTCATGGTATAGCACTTAGTTTTTTACTAATCTGTATCGATAGTACAAGATTCGAGAAGTGGCTCTAATGTGACTTGCTTCACCATTCAGTACTTCATCCTTAACCAACATATATTTATAGTACAAGGTTCTAGAGATAGCTCCCACGAGACTTATGCCACCATGTAGCATTTTGTCCTAGAGCAAATTCGTATTGATAGTATAATGTTCTAGTAGTAGCTTCCACAAGACTCACGTCACCTAGTACCACTTAGTCCTTGGTATAATATTCACAAACTTTATTTGATTTACAAACCGAGTTCATAAATTAGTTCGTATAACCTTTTGCAATTCGTTTTTAAATTACATCTCATGCCATTCGCTAGCATTTAGATCAAACTATTTCAAATAATCAAAATCAATTCAAATATATCGAATATCATAAAGGGTAGCAAATGCCCGATCCGGTTTTTCTACAACAAATATGCTATTTAATCCTTACCACTTTCAAAATATGAGTGTCCAAAATTAAAGAATAGATAAGTACCACTCATTTGGGAAAAGTCTAAACTAAATCACGAAAGTTATCTCAAGGCAACGAATTCGAAATCGTATCAATTAAATGAGAAATAATATCAGAACTCAAATAAATAACCACCTTAACCAAGAATCAACTCAAGAACAACCAACCATGACGAATAACCTCTAAGTTAAATAACAACCTCTCGCACAACGTACGTCCACTCGTGCAATAAACTCCTTGGCAATGTGTCTCTCTCTACCAAACTCCAATTCAAGTGTTCTTATGATCAAAAGAAAACCTTGAAGATATTATGATCAAAAGAAAACCTTCACCGACTCAAAAGATGCCGACATGTGAAAATTATTGCCAAAAACAAAAATTCGAAACTGAGCAGCAACGCACGCAAAACTTTAACAATTCATTATGATCAAATCATAACTTGAAATCGACTAATGTAAAATCTCATGACTCCAAAATACTCTAATCAATCATCTAAATAACTCCTAGATTGAATGCAGCAACTCGTAATTCACATAAATCTGAATTTATGCTCTAATTCTAAAAATTTGTCCGAATTAAGGAATAAAGTCTTTGAATCATTACTAGGCGCTACGAAACGAGGTTTTGACTCGTCAAGGTCTTCAAGGTATGTACGCGTGAACCCTCTTTCGTTTTCTTTGTTTCTCTCTTCGTTTTCTTTTTTCCTTTCTTCCGTTCCCTCTTTAATCTCCTTTATTTTTTTTCTCTCGTTTTTCTAAGCCCATCCTTTTTGACTAATCATCTTTTCTTTTACTTTTTTTTTTAAAACATAACCGTTACCACTCGGACTAAATGCATTCGAAGCATTTGCCAGGGAGAGGTTGAAGAAGAAAAGTGGGACATAAAATAAGAAGCTTTATGTTGTGTTTGTGAGTGAACACTCTAACTTTTCACACATCACCTCCATAAAGTTTGGCTGCATATTCCTTTTCCATTTGCCATTTCTTGCATTGCATCAAAATAATAACCATTGTTACACTGCATCATAAGTTGAAAGCTTGTCAGTCAAAAAAGGAAAGGGCCGGAAAACTGCCCCATGACCCTTCCCATACGACGAGTTAGAAATTTTAGGTCCAATCATCATCAATAAAAGTCCATAAAGACCATGACTTCCCATGAACCATTGGAACGCGCACTGATCCAAAAATCATCACACATGAAACCCCAAAAGACCTTGACTTCTTGAGTAGGCACATTTCTATTCTATTGCCGGAAGACCTTGATTTCTTCACACTTAAATTGCATATTGAGATACACATGTGAATTGTATTAGAGATGTCTCAAAGTGGATAATTGATATGGCATGTAGAAATTAATATATCATAGTTAGCCTAAAACTCAACAACTTAAGGTTTTGAATGAAAGTGGGACTAACTAAATATGTTGACGAGCTCATACTTGAGCTTTAGCTTGGTTATCTCCCCAGACAAAAGTATTGGGCTTCTACTACGCGGTTCTAACAAATAGTATTAGGGCCAATGGTAAATTAGTGAATCCATAATCTGTTCCAATGTTTGGTGGATATGTCAAAGAATGAATCCAGTGACCAACGCAGTTTCCGAGCGGTGAGCATTGTGGGGTAGTAAAATAAGAAGCTTTATGTTGTGTTTGTGTATGAACACTCTCTAACTTTTCACACATCACCTCCATAAAGTTTGGCTGCATATTCCTTTTCCATTTGCCGTTTCTTGCACTGCAGCATAAGTTGAAAGCTTGTCAGTCAAAAAAGGAAAGGGCCGGAAAACTGCCCCATGACCCTTCCCATACGACGAGTTAGAAATTTTAGGTCCAATCATCATCAATAAAAGTCTATAAAGACCATGACTTCCCATGAACCATTGGAACGCGCACTGATCCAAAAATCATCCCACATGAAACCCCAAAAGACCTTGACTTCTTGAGTAGGCACATTTCTATTCTATTGCCGGAAGACCTTGACTTCTTCACACTTAAATAGCATATTGAGATGCACATGTGAATTGTGTTAGAGAAGTCTCAAAGTGGATAATTGATATGGCATGTAGAAGTTAATATATCATAGTTAGCCTAAAACTCGACAACTTAAACTTTTGAATGAAAGTGGGACCAACTAAATATGTTGACGAGCTCATACTTGAGCTTTAGCTTAGTTTTCTCCCCGGACAAAAGTATTGGGCTTCTACTACGCGGTTCTAACAAATAGTATTAAAGCCGATGGTAAATTGGTGAATCCACAATCTGTTCCGATGTTTGGTGGATATGTCAAAAAGGAATCCAGTGACCAACACGGTTTCGGAGCGGTCAGCATTGTGGGGTAGTAACGTGGGCCCGATGCAAGACTTCATGGTTCAGTCAGGAGAAAGAGAAGTTATCACTCAAGTCTAGCTCGGACAAATGAGTTAGCATCCCTATTTGCCCGAGAACATCTTGGCTCAACTGGTTGTTGCTCAAATCCAAGAGGACCAAGTTTGAAGAAAGCCCATTACTCTGCAAGATAGACATGCTTAACCTATTCCTGGACAAATCCAATTTCAGAAGACCAGAAGTCATTTCCTACTTAAATTCAAATTAACCAAATAAATCAATTTTCCAAATTTTGTAAGAACCTTGCCGACTAAACCATTCGAAGAAAGATCAATTGCCTGTAGTTGAGTCACATTTCAAATCTCAGGAGGCAAGCTTCCAGTAATGTAATGTTATTTCAAGCAATTCTTAGATCACTTGAACGTGTGCAGCTTCCCTAGTTTATTGAGATTTCTCCAGAGATCTTGTTGAAACTCATGTCGATAGAGTCCAAGTTGGGGAAGAGACCTAAGGTCCCAAATATGTTTACAGTGAACTAGTTTTCCTGCGAACTCTGACAAGGCTCATGCAATTTCTCAAACTTATAGGGATAAAACCATTTAAGTTGTTGCCACTCAACTGTGAGTTTTGGATAGATCCACCGCGGCACAAGTTCTCTAGTACGGAGCCACTCAACTGGTTGGTATCCAACTACAGCACCTCCAAGTTCATTAGATCCTCCAAGGATCCAGGAATCAATCCAGACAGCTGATTCTCGTAGAAGAACAAATATACTAGGTCGGTCAAGTTAACCAAGGAAGAAGGAACTGGGCCGGTGATATGATGTGTACTCAGCTCTATGCCTAACAAGCATAGAGCGGAGACTTCCTATCTCATCAAAAATGTGACCCAGAAGCTTGTTACCATAGAGATAAAGAAGGGAAAGCTCCATCAAATTGCCTAATGTCGACGGGATTGAACCGGCAGATTATCATCTAAGAAGTTTATTATATGAAGGCTCAACGAGCTAAGAAGTTTTACGTCCCCTAGTTCCAGTGGGATGGAACCTGTAAGCTCATTAGCAAATAGATTCAGCTGTGAAATTTGGTTAAGTTCCCCAAAGTGGAAGGAATTGGTCCTGTCAGGAAGTTGGTGTCCATGCGGAGCCCTTCCAAATTTATCATATTTTCCCATTTCAGGAGGAATAGAACTAGAAAGGGAATAGTTGTAGACATACTACTGAGTTAGTTTGATCTCCGCAATATTTTCCCCGAGAACCAATTGAAAAAGAGGCAAGAAAGGTGAGATTGCTCGGGAGACCGATTTGAGGTGGAGAGATTATTTACACTCAGTCCCATCACAAATGAGAATGGGAACTCGCCAAGCATGTAAATTCGACATCGACGCTGGTGAGATTAATCCCAATCACACTTCCGGCCTGATTGCAGGAGATGCCATACCAAGCACATGGACTCACGGTCAAATCAGAACCAGTGACATTACGAGGAGAGGTGCGAAGAAACTAAATGGTTCCCAAGACTGGACTTCCACTTGCAAAGGGCCACAATATTCGAGACAACAGCTAACTCAAAATGTTTGATAAATATAGAACATTCAAATTTGTCGCTCCGAGAGCACAACATATGATGCTAAGGCCACTACCACCGCCAGGTTGTGTTCCTCATCCTATTCCAGCCGTACAACAATATGACACGCCGGAACCTAAAGCAGACGTTTTCAAGCAGGACTTCATAGGGCTCTTCTAGGTCCCATCCTATACTCAATATCACCATGAACCTTCAGGAAACCACTATAATGTCATGCTACATGCTAGCTTAATCCTTCACCTTCAGAAATGAGAAGACCATCGTAAAGAACTAAGAGAAAAAGGAAATAGGGCAATCACGTCGTCTGAACAATTCATAAGACCAACATCGCCTCATCTCTTTAAAAGACTAGTAATGCCGTGACTTTTTGTCACCCAATCATTGCACGTTAGGATCAGCTGAATGTAAAGCCAACAAATGGAACCCATTTTCAAGCAACTTTGTCAAGACTCGAAAAAATTGCCAAAAGAAAGGATGCCAAATCGGAGCACCCAACGTTCTGAGAATATAAAAACCATACTAAATTCAGAAGCATGATTTCATGAAGAATAAAAAACCATATGGCACTCTTAGCCGACCACCTTTGGAGATGGCTAGTGGATTATGACCCAAAAATATGGCAAACAAAAGTGCATGATCACACCAGTACAATTAAGTCTCTCATTGTCCATGCACAGTATGTATGATTAATCCAACACACCCCATTCACAAAAGTGTAAAGTGTAGGCAGAGACCGATGAAAAAGTACATTACAAGAAAGACTTTTAATGGACTTCATGAACGCACATTACAGCACAAGAATAAGATCAGAGCATCACAATAACCACCTAGGTCAGAATTGACGGACTAGCTGCCTTCAAAGAAGGAAAACATTATGCCCGACTAAACCTAGGATTAATATCTAAATCACCACATGCAAGGAAGTCTCTGTCCACCCAATCAAGAGCACCTCAGGAGAAAGTAATATTGTTTGTTGAGCAAAAATGACTCTCACGACCTTGCACACTCATCTTTCCTAAATAGGCAACACAAAAAAGCAGAGACATAAGGTCCATATAGTTGCAATAGAGTGGGACATAAGCAACAAATCCACTCACGTCACTTTACCACTCCATCTATGGACTTCATGGAGATGCGCTAGGGGAATCGGCAGGACGTTCACTGGGCATATCTCTGTGGAGCTGAGAAACTCTTTCACCATTTCGTACATCAGGACTTTCAAGTGTAGAAGGTCTCTGATTAGGAGAGGACTCCTCTCATGTTCAGCTTTCCGCGGGCTACGGGATGAACTGAAAATTGGGGAACTCCAATCATATAAAAACTCTCGACAAAAGATGACCAAAAGAAGCATTAAAGGGAAACAAGGAGGGCCCTCACCTTCTGTATGATCCACTCCGACTTCGGTCCTCGTCATCATACTTGGGTGACCTTCAGTTTTTGCGAAGGTCAGTACTTGCGCTATAGCTCCTACTTCGGTGACGATAACTCCTTTCCCTGTCTCTGTTCCTGTCGCGAACATATCATCCTCTGCTTCTACTGCGACTTCTCCTCCTGTAATCGCTGTCTCTAAATTCGTCTCTGTACCTGAAAATCCATTTTACTATCAGTTGCAGTAGAGAATGAGAGGGAATTACTTGCAACTCTGCAAGATGCAACAACTCATTAAGATGGCCAAGGGTTAACCACTACTTGATGTCACATTAGTGGATATTCTATTTTGTTCATTTCACTACGAACAAAAGAACAAGGTGCAACAAGCTTGGATGTCACCTAATATCTGAACTGTTGTTTCAAAGCTTTAAATGACAAAAAAGCAGAAACTAGAAACCAACAACTCAATGACATAATGGGAACTGGATGAAAGAAATTAGCAACACCACATTGACAACATACTGACTTGTTAAAAGGAGGCCACCAGAGTTTACAGTTTCATGCATGAACATTTTAGTTATAGGCGACACAGTCACAATATTGCTAGGATGTATCATCAAGTGCTGATCTTCATCCAGCACAAATTAATAAGAATAGTTTTGGGAAAAGTGCAAAACAAGTTGTCAACGTTTTACACATTGTCCCACTAATCAATTGAGTTCTAAATCTTTTGGTGAATGTTCAATCAGTCCTAATCTTGCGGCTGACCCCATCTTTGCACTGGAAAATGGAACCCACTTAATTTTACATGAAAATTAACTATATTTTTGTACTATAACACTGGATTTTGCAATTAAAAGACTCAGACAAAAACTAAAGCTCAAATTTTCATTTAAATTGAGGAATCGTTGGAGTTCAACTCAAAGCCCTAAATTTGGCCCTTCAATCATCAAATTGTTTTGCTAGTCAGGTGATTCTCATAATCAATTCTGTCACTCAATGATTGATTAGACTGATGTGTTTTATCCCTTATGGTCCAAATTATCCAGTTACTCTTTTTCCAAAGTAATAAAAATGATGACCAGTTGCTTAGCTGGCTTGAGCAACCATAATGTAACTGCACTCTGGAAATTGCGTTTCCAAACTTAGTTGCTTAGATCTCAAGCAAAGGTGGGAAAGTCCAATCCACTAACTGAAGAACTAAAGAGTCAAATTTACTATGCGTGTGAGTAACTGTGGTTTTAGGCATTCAAATTCAGCTCCAGGATTACACCTTTTGGGATGTGACTCCATTTCTTGACATTTGATTACCGTGAAGAAATTTAATACATATATCGCCCCAATTCTTTAAAAGTAATTGCCTTTAATGTCATTTCAATGTTAATATATATTATGATTTGTATCTTTAAAAACGTATAGATATTTTCCATAAGCCATAAGATGCGTAAACAAGCTTATCATCATTGTTAACAGCATTAACTCCTCCGTAGAATCAGTTCTCTCCACGAACTTGATCAATTGCTTTCATTACTTGCGGACAACTAACAAGGGATGGTAAGGATTACTCACAAAGTTTGCAAATTGATTTTAATAAGGCCAGGAGGGAACCTATAAATAAATTGGCAGTGACATCGTTAACCCAAAGGGACAGGTGTCCTCTCATGTTGAGGTAAACTGAGAGAATTTCCCTCCCGTTCCTCTTCAAACATCTTCACAATGAAAAGAAATTAGATAGCTTAAACCTTCGTACATCAAAGAGCTCTAGTCATGGGTCCTCCATCCACTGTAGTAGCATCATGATTTCAATGGTAAATTGACCATGCCGATTTTCTCATAAATTTCAATCAGGATCCCCATCGAAGTGTCAGCTACCTTTATTAAATCCCAATCAAAGTTACAGCAACCTTTATTAGCTCTTGAAATGTAGAGATATATGAATTGTGCAGCTAGTAAACAGGCTCGTCTAAGTATAAGACGACCAAACACCTTAACCTATCCATAGAAATGATTTTGGAATTTTAACCTCAAACACAATCCACAACTGAAGCAATAGGGAGTTACAGACAGTTTAGCATACATAGACACAATTGATAATCAAGTGTAGAATTTTTCTCATTTTAGCATACATAGACACAATTTGCATGACTTTACTAACTTAACAAACTTAAACCATACCTTGGACAAGGACTACGACTCCTTGACCGCCTTCTTATCTTTGAAACCGGTTCAGCAATCTTCCCCTTATTGCTGTTGCGAAATAGAGGCCGAGCTCATCAGAAAAATTGATAATAAGAAAATGACAGCTAACTTATTCAAGAAATTCACTTTCTAATTTTCTTTAGACTATCGTTTACAGGTTAATTTGCAAAACGAATCCTCCCACTGACAGAACCATACTAACAAGGTTACAGCAACTTGAACCGTTTGAAGGTTTATTCCAAAAACACCAAATTCCCTCCAGTGAGCTCGCACCAGATTAGCATTGCACTGTATCTAGACCGGAAAAAGGCACAATCTATTTCACCAAAAAACTAAGAGATAGAGAAAATTAAACAGCTTACATTCTCTCAGCATTGGGACCGTACTTCGCGAACTGAACCCCAATCTCTCTCCCATCCACGACTCTTCCTTCCAACAAGAAAACCAAACAAGAAATCAAACGCCAATCCAAGCATTCCCCACAACGCAAAACAGAAACCCTCGTGACCGAAGGAACTAAAAAGAATCAGAGCAAGAGCGACACCGTCAAGCTTGTCCACCACCTTCTGCGCCTCGTCCGCGTACTTGTACCTCACGAACGCGAACCCCCTCGACTCCCCAGCCCTGCAACGGCCGCATCAGGACACGGAAAACCCGAAAGAAGCCCCAACCCCCAACACGCGACCCACGAAGGCAAAAGCGCCGAGCCCAGAGGGAACAACCTACACGTACCTCCGGTCCCTGGGGATGAACACGTCGACGACCTTGCCGTACTTGTCGAAGAGAGGGAAGAGGTCGTCGGCGGTGGTCCCTGAGAACGAAACAACAACCCGCCCGCCCGCGGCGGCGAGGCGTCGATGAGAGAGCGGACGGAGACGAAGAGGAGTTTGGGATCACTCACAGTAGAGGTGGCCACGGGCCGGTTTTGGCCCGGAACTGGCCCGGTCAAACCCGGGCCCGGCCCGTTGACCGGGCTCGCGGTTCGGAACCAGAACCGGCCCGTGGCCTACGGTCCCGGTTTCGGTTCCATAAAATTTGGAACCGGCCCGGAACCGCCGGTTCCGGGCCCGGTTCTACCAAAAAAAAAAAGTGTAGCAGCAGAACAGCCTGTAGGTGCAGACCTGCAGGCTGTGCTGTTGGCCTGTTGCTACTGCAGCGCAGCGTGCGGGCCGTTGCCCTTGGCAACGGGCTTGCGGCCCGTTGCCCGTTGCCAACGGCCAACGCCCAAACGCAACGGGCAAAATTTTTATAAAATAAATAAATAAATAACCGTTGCAAAATTGCAATGGTTATCTTTTCTTTTTTTTTTAATCTTAAATTTTCTTCTCATTTTTTTCTTATAAATTCTCTCAAATTTTCTTCTCTCAAGTCTCAAATTTTCTCAATACTCAAAATTCTCTCAAATTCTCTTAAATTCTTTCAATTTTCTCAATCCACACAATTCTTTCTTAATTCTCCCAATTAATCCGCTCAATTCTCTCAATCCACTCGAAAAATGACAAGTAGAAGTCGAATGCCAACTGACAAAGGTAAGAATATCGCGACGGAATCCCATCATTCTTTTAATCCTCATGAATATGCAGATTTTCAAGATGATGAAATCAACATTTTTCCCGATGTGGAGCACGTCCCAACGCAAGAAAGTTTTCATCCTTCTGCCGAAATATCTACAACAAAGGAAATGGAACGGGAATTTACATCTGACATTCGGAATCATTTCACAAAAATGGAAAGGTTTGATATTGGTCAAAAAATGTATGATATAATTTGTAAATATTGTGGGAAAATATACAAATATACAGGTGGACAAGGATATGGAACATTTAAACTATATCTTAGGAGCAAACATCCAACCGAAACGGGAATCGATATCGGGCAACAACAAATTTTCGGGTACGTCAATCCTAACACTTCCCCTTTATTTTGTTTTAATGAAAAACTTATAAGGAAGAATTAGGCAAATTTATTTCCGTTGAGCATTTAGCATTTAATTTTGGAGAAAGATTTGGTTTTAATGAATTTGTACAAAAAGCATGTGCTCCACAAGCAAAACGTGTTCCTAGAAATTCAATTAAACGAGTAATTAAAGATCTTTGTAAAAATGGAAAAAAAGATTTACAAAACTTTTTTATGCAATTTAATGGATGCGTGCATATAGGTAGCGATATTTGGAGTGATCATTGGCAAAATCATTCTTACATGGGCATAACATGTCATTGGATAGATGACGAGTGGAGTATTCAAAAAAGAGTTATTGTATTTAGAGTTTTCGATGATAAGCATACGACAAATAATATTTATAGAATAATTAGGCAAATTTTAGAAGAATATTATTTGCTTAACAAAATTTTTTCAATTGGTTTTGATAATGCCGCAGCAAATACCGCTTCAATTGCCGATTTAGAAAATATTTGTAAACTCATTTTTAGCGGAAAATTTTATTCACATTAGATGTGTTTGTCATGTTTTAAATTTATGTGTACAAGATGGTTTGAATACTTTTGATATTTTTCTTCAACCAATAAAAACGACAATTCAATTTTTATGGAAACATCCAAAAAAATAAAGAATGGGGTAGATTTTATAGAGAAAATGGCAAAAAGCCAAAAAAATTTCCAAGAGATGTTCCAACTCATTGAAATTCTACTTTTCACTTGCTTAATGAATCTTTAGCATATAAAGATTTATTATGTGCATTTATTTCTAATAATATACCTCAGATTAATTTATACCCACAAGAGTGGGATATTTGCCAAAAAATTTTAGATGTTTTAAAGGTTTTTAATGATGCAACTTATACTTTGTCTGGTATTTATTATCCTACTACACATTTATTTTTAGTAGAGTATAATTGTCGGAACTTTTGATGAATTTGAAAATGATGTTGAATTACAACATACTATAGTTGCAATGAAAATGAAGTGGCTACATTATTATAGGGAAATTCCCATTATTTATTTAGTTGCTTGTGTTTTTGATCCGCGTTGCAAATTGGATGGCTTAAATGAATTTTTGAGTGCGTATTATCAATGTTTACATTATGATGCGATAAATGTTACAACCATAGTACGTGAGGTTAAAAACGTAGTAATAGAATTATATAATGAATTTTATACTAAATATAATTTAGGTGATATTGGATCTTCTCAATCTACGGAGATACAAAATGACAAAGACAGTAAAATTAGTAGAGGGTACCAACTTTTATTACATAGACAAAAAAAACAAAAGAGAGTAATAGGAAATATTTTTGAATTAGAGATTTATCTAACCGTTTCATTTTAGTTTACTGAAGCCGAAGGTGGTATAGATTTTTTAATTTTGGATTGGTGGAAGAGGCACGCAAGCCAATACCCAATCCTTTCTCTTATTGCAAAACAGATTTTTTCAACCCCTTGTTCCACAGTTGCGGTCGAACAAGCATTCAGTGCCGGAGGGAATATTTTGGACGAACATCATTCAAGATTAGCTCGAGAATCAGTGGAGATTCAAGCTTGTGTTGCTGATTGGACGAAGGCTCAATACCGGCAATAGGAGATAGATCGGAATAATGAATCCGAATTTTTTAACGACGGAGATACTACCGCTACCGGTATCGGTACTGGAACATGTAATGACGATTAAGGATAAAAGAACTATTGAAGTTGACAAATATTTCGGGAACCCTTGTTTCTCATACAGGGTACGCCCACGTAAGTTTAGGAAAACCAAAGTATAATCCGACGACATGTGACCTCTGATCCCCTGCGCATGGAATGCTTAGGTTTTGGGATCATTTTAAGGGCATATATATTGTGCTCCTTTTTTTATATATCGTTGTAACGAATTGTAATGTGCTTAATGATAATTTATTAAGTTCAAACCTTCTTTCTCTCTTGTCTTTTTGTCCCCAAATTTGATTACAATTTACATTTTAATTACAATTTATATTGAATAATGTTCTGTCACCGGAATAGTAATTTTTTTAATTTTTTTAATTTTATTTTCTATTTTTCCTTTTCTTCTTTTTTTCTTTTCCTTTTCCTTTTCTTTTTTTTTTTATTTTCTTCCTCCGCCGGCCATAGCCGGGGCCGGTGGAGGTCGCCGGCCTCAGGCAAGGCCGCCCTTGCCAGCGTCAGTTGAGGGCCGGCCTCGCCTAGGCTGGGCGAGGCCGGCCTCGCCAGATCTGGCGAGGCTCGACCTCACCGGCGTCGGGCGAGGCCGACCTCGCCTGCAACTGGCGAGGCCGGCGTCGGACGAGGCCGGCCTCGCCCAGCCCAGGCGAGGGCGGCCCTCGCCTGAGGCCGGCGACCTCCGTCGGCCTTGACTATGGCCGGCGGAGGAAGAAAATAAAAAATAAAAAAAAGGAAATTCTGAATCGGCCCAAAACCGGTTCCGAATCGACCGCTTCAGAACCCTGAACCGGCTCGGAACCGGACGGTTCCGATTCATACTTTGCCACGAACCGGAACTGTCGGTTTCGAACATTGTTAGGAGAGGAGGAGGGAGAGAGTTACGGAATGAGATGTTAAGGATGAGGAGGGAGTAGGTGTCGGTGATGTCCGGCGGCCCTAATCTCCTGAAATGTGACTAGTTTAGTCTGCTGGTTCTAGACTCATGTGTCATCTTGCTTGTTCATAATTAAGTCTTAATGTGTCCATGGTTTCCGATCACCAAATAATTATCCTATCTTCTAGTTACATTTAGGATTCCCTAAAAATACAAAACTTCTAATTGAAATTCTATTTAATATAATTTTGGATTTTCTTTATTTAAAAAAAATTAAACAAAGACAACAACCACACTCAAACAATCCACGCAATCCGCAAGATTCTTCTTATCAAATTCGTATTAGGAAAGAGAATCGAACTAACGGTTATATCTATAGGATTATAGATATCGACGGAGAGCCGATTATTTGAATTTGGAAAGTAGATATAATTGATTATCGCATCCAAATAGTTATGAATGAAATAACGATTTCCGTATCGCTGCATATCGTACTTTAGGAAAAAAAAGGTCGGATAATCATCCAGATACGTTGCCAAATTAAGGATAATTCCTAATTTTGAGAGTTTTCAAATGTTACGGATATAACACACATTATCCTAAGATATCTAGCAATGCACACAATATTCACAGAATATTTAAAATATTCAAATTAGGAATCTAAATATTTTGAAAATATACCGGATAGAAATCTTTACCTGATCTGCGGATTACTTTCTAAATTTGAATCGTCGGGATTGCAGATCACGGGTCAGCCGACGGCAGTGGACCGGCGGTGGGGCTCGGCCTCGGCCAGCTTGCGACGGTGGTCGAGGGCGGTAAGCTCCACGGAAATCTGCAATGGAAAGATTAGTCATAGCGATAAAAAGAGCAAAGCTCACTGGACGTTGATGAGGCGCGGTGACGCTTCAGTTAGGGACTCTCTGGTCAAACTAGCTCTTCCAAGTAGATTCGTCTTCTTCTTTTGGGTGGCTTTTGTTCTTGTCCCCTGCACTTTATGATCTCCACCGAGTCTCCCTCCACTTGGCACTAGATTGATGATGGGGCGTTTCAACTTTTACAGGTGAGCGCCCGCTGTGCAAGAATTCTGCAAGAAACTCAAAGTACATGAGCATATGTAGCCGAGCATACTCTCCCTTTGAATTCTTCAATGTCCGAGCCTCTTGTGAATGCCTTCGACTGGATACTTCGCCGTGGACCGTCGAGGGACTGCAAATGCTCGATTAACTTTTCGGGGACTCGCCTGACTTGTGGATATCTCCAGAGAACTTGATAAGGGCGGCAGTCACATAGCAAGGCACGATGGTGGCAACTCGGTAAAGGGGGTTCGTGTCGATGAAGCCACGAACTCGAGATCACAACGGTGGGGAACGCGCCTGCTTCCTTTTTTTTCCGTTATCTCTTCCAGGACGTCTTGTAGAAGTGGAGGCGTCCGTCTTTGTAACCACTCTTTTGAAGCTTTTTCTTCCCTCATCAATCTCTCTGCATGACGAAGATCACTTTTTGGCGTCTTCTACAGAGTGGTGAACCTCCAAGGGGGCGTGAATCTCTCTCCCTTCAACAATCTCAATTGTGGCCGGGTACATCAATTGTGTGCCCTCTCGCTCTCTCTAAAAATTCTGATCTCCGAAATTATGAGAGCCTCCTTGATTGAGGGGTATAATCATATATTTATACCGCAATCTTAGATTAATTGGCGGGACTTCCTAGTCCTAATGGGCTTAAGCTTAGGTTTTATCCTTTAATTTTTATTTAATTCCAAGTGGGCTGAATTAATTTGGGCTTTTATTCAATTAATCTTGATGAGGTAATTTAAGCTCAAATTAAGATAACCAAGCCCCTTTTGTCTTGTAATTTTCGGCCCCTATTCCTTGAGTAAGCCGAGTTTCATTCGGTGCCCGAACTCGGTTTACGTGATGAACTTTATGCTCGCTCGCCACTGCCCGTTCAATGTGGAATGCAATTAACCTACATGATCCTAAACTATATGCTATGCAATTTTAATATTTTTTTAGGGTTTAAAATTTAATCCCTAATTTTTTATGCAAATTAACCACTAAATGGTTAGCCAAAATTTAGGTGTCAACACACGAAAATTAGTTTGGTTAAATGTGGCACGGGTATACTAGTTTGGGATTTTTTATTATACTAACCCTAGAATTTAGAAAAAAGTTACTGATTAACTATGAACTTGGTAAATTCATTATGATGTTGGTAACTTATTGACAAGTTCACTCATAAGTAAGTTACCGGTTATATTTTTTTTTGCGAACAGTATTTGAAAATTACCAGCAACTTCAAAAATCTACAAACACAAAAAAACTTCAGTTTATCGGCTTAGGGGACCCTAGAATTTTACAATAAGATTACTTTGAATCTAAACTTCGAAGATACTTTGAGGTTCGAATTAGTACCCCTATTCACTATCGCAAAAAAAGTATGATAGGTGCAAGACTACCAGTCAATGATCCAATACCAACCCGCAACTTCAACAGAAGGTGCAGTGGGACAATGACAAATATAGAAATCATTAAGGACATATTTCAATGGCACATTCAATCATGTAACCCCGGGAAAAATGGGCTTCGATGGCTCTTCATCTTTCTTTCTTTTCCATGGAGAAATAAGAATGGCATGCGCTAAACAAGAAAAGGACGTATAGGATGTTAATGATGCAAAGCGAGTTTTTGAAAGATCTCTTACATGTTTATCTTGTCACATCCCGAACCCTACGGACACGCAACATCCCGCTATGGTCATTATAATGCGACGTCCCAGGACTCGTCGCCGACCCTTTTCTTTTTATCTTTTAATACGCATGCGGAAGCGAACATAATAATCTCCGAACAACAACAATAAACAGGGATAGTTAGGAAAACAAACACAACAGTATTTTACTTCTCACTTGATTAACCTCTGGGAATGTTCTTACAAGCCCGCTTCGGGCTCTACCACAAAAAGGCCAGCAAAAAGTAACAGGCTGGGGGTTAAACTACTTCACCAACAGGTCAATCCCAAAAAGCCAGCTTCCAAACACCCTGAACCAAACTGGGTGCGTCAACACGCTAAGGGCCTGAAAAAGGGGTTAACAACAACAAATGAGATGAAAGTCTCAATAAGTTAACGGCCTAAGCCCCGCTAGGAGGCCAACTCGCACGGGGGTCCCTAATCAGGCAACACAACATCAACATAACATTAATAAACAACCACAGGCATCCTTACCTCGCATTGGTACACACGTTGATGAAATGCATATGTCACATACTTGAAGCATTGAGCGAGATTTTCCATGCATTAATGCAACACAGTCGCGTGTGTCTCGATTATAAGGCAAACCCCGCTTGGACACGTCCTATACCATGCCTAGCAGTTTCTACCCCATAATCAAGCACTATGCATCACATGTATTCCAATTATTACGCCCCCCTTGGGGCCACCACACATCAAGCGATACGCAGTAAGATGGCGGTCTACCGGTAAAAACCGGGCTCCGTCCCGCCCCGTCGGGCACGGCTACGTCAAACGATATACAGGATGACGGCATTCCAATACGGCAACATTAAACGATACACAGTAAGATGGTATCTCGTAAGGAGCATCAAGTCCGGCCTCGGGCCGTGACAAGGCATCCGGGGTATCGGCACTCCAGATAATCCCCAGGCATCTGATAAATAGGGCATCGTCAAGCGATACACAGCAAGACGGCTCCAACGTGTGACCACACGAGCACACAAGCATTCCGACCAATTATTATCTTCTCAATTAGCCCATGCATCCATGAATAGTGCTCATCCAATGTCATACAATATACAAAGTGGCCACACATGCAAACAGTCTATCAATTAATGCAAACTTCGATAACGACACAAGTATTAACTGCAAAACACCACTATCAATACTGGCATAACAATAAAAGAAAATAATTTAATGCCAATAATCTCGTAAACTTTCTTGAAAACTTCCGATCAAAAATAAATTGTCATAAAAGTAATTTTATACGACAAATCACGGCACAAACGCCAACAGTCAAACTAGAAATCATAATTTGAAATTATAATTTTTTCGAAATAATAATAAATTAATACGGAATTTATTTATTTAATAATATCCGTAATAATTTCTTTTCAAAGAATTCGAAATATTTTCTCGAATTAAAATTGCTCAAATAATTTTCTAAAACGACAATTTATACGGCGAAAACCAACATTGGCATCACAATTGACGCTAGAAAATTTTTTGAAAATAATAATATCTAATTTTCGAAAATTAATTATTTAATAATAAAATAATAATATTTAATTCGAAATTAATTGATTAACTAATAAAATAATATTTAAAATTTCGAAAATAAATAATTTAATAATAATAATCAATAACAATAAACTAATCAATAACTTAAACGCTAAACACAATTAACTAATCACTAACCTGCAATTAACATAAATTAAACATAAATTAAACTACCATAAGCAAGTTTAACACCCTAAACATGGGATTAGGGGTTAACTTACTCGACTAACACCGGCGAAGACGCGAGGACGACAGCGGCGACGAGGGCGGTCCGCGGTGTCCTTGGATTTGCTCCGACGACCGGCGAACGACGACAAACAGCGAAAGGAGATTGGCCGGGGGGCTACGCGCGACCTGGTCTATCCTAGGCGGAGCTGGCAACTGCAGACGGTCGCTAAACCACGGGCGTGGAGGCGGGCGACGACGTCCGGGACGGCAGGCGGACGCACGGCGGAGGCGAGCGGCTGGAGGAGAGCTGGCCTGGGAACCAGGGTCGAAGCTAAACGACGGGACGCCAGGCGAGTGGCGACGCCAAGCGGATGGCGAATGGCGGCTGGGCGGTCAGCACGGCGACCGAACGGTGCACGGTGGCAGGTAAAGAAGCTGAAGATGAAGCAGAAGCCCGGACAGATGCAGAACCCACGAAGAAGAAGAAACAGAGAAGAAAAGACAAGAAGAAGAAAAGAAAGAAAACAAAAGAACAAGAAGAAAGGAGGAATGATGGGGGCTGGTGGTGTCAGACGCAAGGGGGTTCAGCGGGAAGGGGGAGAGAGAGAGAGAGAGAGAGAGAGAGAGAGGAAGAAGAGTCAACATTATGAAGCCAAAAATATATATAATAATAAATTATCTCCAAATTTTTCCTTGATCGACACGTGTTCCTAAAAAAAAATCCTAATTAATAATATGGGAAAAGGGCCAAAAGATATTAATAAAAACATACTACGAGGGAGGTCTACTAGTCCAAATTCGCATCCGGTCAAAACTTCACTTTTCATATATCCCGGGTAATATCGAGACTGGCCACAATAATATTGACACCATCCAATTAAATTCATCCCGGAACTCCGAGAAATTCGACACCAAAGTTTGGGCTCTAAATAATGGCCAAATTTGATCGAGTGCGATTCTAGCGAAATCTCAATTTTTAAAAATAATAACCGGGAGTGATCAGTTCCCAGGTGAGATTTTACTATCAGCACATTGACGAATTACACGTTTTATAAATCTCAAAAATTGGCCGAAATTCGGAATGTCACATATCTATTCAATCGACTCGATTCAGAAATCGCACTTTAGAAGAAAATGACTACATAATAAAAATGAGCATCCATATGCGAAATTGCTTTTCAATTTGACAAAAACTGTATTCCTTGATCTACACTGCACATAGTTCAAAAGGACCACTTCCCAACAATTTTATCGGCCTCCATGAAATTTGATGGGCTTCCGCTTTTGCTTCTTCATCAATTTGGCTCTTCTCTCCATGCTTCTCACTTTTCCCACAAGCCATTTGGGTCTTCTAGTTTCAAATGAAATGTACGCTAGGGAGATTCCAATCACAATTCCGGATGCATAGCCTATCCCGATTGCTATCCTATCAAACCCACTACCATGCTCTCTTGTACTATACTTTTGGAAGAACAGCTGCAGTGGAGGAGGAGGCTGAGCATCACCGGGGCATCTATTTTGTAATGGAGGTCCACATAAGCCCAAGTTCCCACGAAATGAGTTGCTCGTGAATGTGCTCAATTGCTTGTCTTGAGGTATGGAGCCTGTGAGTTGGTTCTCTGAGAGGTCCAAATACTCAAGGAAGGACAAATCTCCCAGTTCCATAGGAACCCTCCCACTAAGCTTGTTTGAAGATAAATCTAGCCATTCAAGGTTAGTCAAATTTTTAAGGGTTGAAGGAATGGGACCCATGAGGTGGTTATGGGAAAGGTTGAGCCCTATGAGAGAATAAAGATTTCCAATAACACTCGGAATATTCCCTTGAAAAGAATTGAGCGATAAGTCGAGGGTTGCCAAGGTGGTCAAGATCCTCACCAACCGAATATCCTGTCCTTTCATGATCACTTTCACGGAATCTTCGTAGAACCCCCTTGCAACTTTCTTCCTCATGTACAATGATTTGTCTTGCGACTCTTGCCCATTTTGTCCATTCATCATCCATTGAAGTTTCTCTATCAAATTAGCCGATAAAGGACCAGCAAAGCTGTTGTTCGAGAGGTCCAAAATGTGCAACTTGGTAAAGGGATGAGCTACCCTTGGAAAATGCAAATGACCCTTCAAATTGTTGGACCTCAAAGAAAGAACTTTAAGCTCTGGCAGTGTTCCCATCCATGCCGGGAACTTGTCCTCTATCTTATTATTGCTGAAATCTAGAACTTCCAAGTTTTGACAATTGACAAGGGATTGTGGCAATGTGCCTTCAAATTGATTTTCACTCAAGTCTAGACTTCTCAAGCTACACCATGGCAAAAATGTTCGAGGGATTGTGCCCGAAAGATTATTCATTCGCAAGCCCAAAACCGATAAATTAAACTTTGATAAGCACTCGGGTAGGCTACCGGCTAAGCTATTAT
This sequence comes from Syzygium grande, assembly GCA_024733475.1. Taxonomy (NCBI): domain Eukaryota; kingdom Viridiplantae; phylum Streptophyta; class Magnoliopsida; order Myrtales; family Myrtaceae; genus Syzygium; species Syzygium grande. The sequence continues at coordinate 6,693,909 of JAMXDD010000006.1, forward strand.
TAGACAAGACGAGGAATGAGAGGGAGGTGGCATTGCAAATGGATAAAGGGATCTTTCCCGCTATTTTGTTATTTGCGATCGAATAGTACTCTGTGAAGGGTGATGGGAGTGGAAGTGGACCATCAAGTTTGTTGTTGGACAAATTAATTGCAAACAATGAGGCATTTGAGAAATCTTCTACTGGCCACCGTCCTGAAAGTTGATTGTCGTTGAGGAGTAGAAGAGTCAAATGGGGGTAGACACCAAAGCTCTCAAATATGTTTCCAGTGAACTGATTTTTATCGAGGCGTAGGTTGACTAAGCTTGTGCAATTTCTCAAGCTTTTAGGGATAGAACCAGTTAAGTTGTTGTCACTCACTGTGAAGTTTTGCAACGACTCACCTCGGCACAAGTTCTCTGGTAAGGAGCCGTGAACTGGTTGGTATACAATTCCAGCACCTCCAAGTTTACTAGAGCACCGAGGGATCCGGGAATCGGGCCAGTGAGCTGATTTGTACCCAATCGCAGCACCGTAAGCTTCGTCAAATTGCCAAATGTCAGCGGAATTGAACCGGTAAGCTCATTATCAAATAGGCTCAGGTCTGTTAATTTGGGCAAGTTCCCCAAAGTGGAAGGAATCGGTCCTGTCAGGTTGTTGGCGAGCATCTGGAGCACTACCAAATTTGTCATATTTCCCATTTCAGGAGGAATAGAACCAGAAAGTTCGTTTGTGTAGACGTACAATCTAGCTAATTTGCTCAAATTACCGAACTCCTGTGGTATTTTCCCGAGAACCGATTCTCAGAGAGGTCAAGATAGGTGAGATTGCTCAGGAGACCAATTTGATGCGGAATGTGGCCGGAGAGATTATTTACACTCAGGTCCATGTACACGAGACGAGACAAAGATGAGAATGGAAATTCGTCAAGCGTACCTGTAACATTGGCACTTCTGAGATTTATCATGATCACGCTCCGGGCCTGATTGCAGGAGATGCCGTACCAAGCACATGGATTCACGGTCAAATTGTAACCGGTGGCATTACGAGGAGAGGGAGTCCAGGAAGAGAGGGAAGAAACCGAAGGGTTGCCAAGGCTGGACTTCCACTTGAGGAGGGTTTGGGCTTCTGCAGGGGAAGCATCAGCAGGAAGTGGAGTGACAAAGAGAGTGAAGAGGGCAAGGGCAGCCACAAGGCTCATGACCCGCTTGAATATTGATGAAGAACATGAAGAATCCATGGGTTCTTCTTCTCCTCTTTTTGGGTCTGATAAGTTGGTTTTTCTTTTCCCGAGGCAAGGAGCGATGCTTAAAAAGGTTGTGAAAAGCGAAACTCACCTTCCTATCATTTTTCCATGACATCGGTTTGTAGGTAGCCCGTCTGAAAGCTGACTGGACGAATTTTCAGTTCCTTGGAGACTTTAGAATTTTATCTTTTGGAGTCTTCGTTGGCGACTTTTCTGACGCGGTCTGTCCCTGCCAATTGAATCCCGCCCATTATTTGGAGGAAAGTGATGTTAAAGTCAAGGTCTTTCGGGATGTGAGTGAACAATCGACTCGACTTTCCGCACGATCAGACCATAATTTGGGTTGCACAATTTGCAATTCAAAGCGCAAAAAGTCATCTCACGCGGCCTTCATGAAGCCAAATCTTGACGCGGTTGACCCCATTCTTGCAGAAACGACCGCTGATGATCTATCCAAATGGCCTCGAGAGCACAATAAAAAAGAAAATCTAACTGTCCACGAAAAAAAGGTGATCCACGTCAATTTTTTTAGTATGCTATTTTCCATATTCGAAGGGAAAAATTGCTAAGAATTGGAGCTTGGGTCGAATTGCGTATGAATTGAGTCCGAGTGGGATTGAGTACGCATTTTCAAAATTGTATTACAAAAATATAGATCGATATGAGTTAAATTAGTCAATTTGAAATGGATCCATTTTCAATCCATCCAAACTTGACACGATCCTTTGCTAGGAATAGCACCAGATAAATCTAAGAGATTACTTATCCTTAAAGGGTAGAGAGAACCATATCAATAATTATATTACAATAAATGTCGCATGACGTAGTCCATAATCTCTTAAGATCTATTCTTGATTTAGATGATGACAAAGGCACTTCACATTTTTAATCGCTTCTCTCCTTCCTAAAGGACCATAATTTCCAAACGTACCTCAAATCCAAACAGAACAGAATTTATATTAGTTCAAGCTGCTAATGAGCTAATAACCATTGGAGATGACTACCAGATTATGACCAAAAAATGGCAAACGAAGAGTGCAGGATCACACCCGTTCAGTTAAACCTCTCATTGAGATAACACATACACAATATAATTCCTCTATCACTTATCATCGTCATCACCACTCGAGGTTCTAAAGGTGGCTTTCATGAGACTCGTGTCAAAATGTAGCACTTAGTCTTTGAGATGTACATATCAATAGCACAAGGTCCTAGAAAAAACTCCCACGGGACTCATGTCACGGTATAACACTTAGTTTTTTACTAATTCGTATCGATAGTACAAGATTCAAGAAGTGACTCTAATGTGACTTGCTTCACCATGCATCACTTAGTCCTTAACCAACATATATTTTGTGTACAAGTTTCTAGAGATGGCTCCCACGAGACTTATGTCACCATGTAGCATTTTGTCCTAGAGCAAATTCGTATTGATAGTAAAATGTTCTAGAAGTGGCTTCCACAAGACTCACGTCACCTGGTACCACTTAGTCCTTGGTATAATATTCACAAACTTTATTCGATTTACAAACCAAGTTCATAAATCACCTGGTACCACTTAGTCCTTGGTATAATATTCACAAACTTTATTCGATTTACAAACCAAGTTCATAAATTAGTTCGTATAACCTTTTGCAATTCGTTTCGTAATTTACATCTAATGCCATTCGCTAGCATTTAGATCAACCTATTTCAAATAATCAAAATCAATTCAAATTTGTCGAATATCATAAAGGGTAGCAAATGCGCGATCAGGTTTTTCTACAAGAAATATGCTATTTAATCCTTACCACTTTCAAAATATGAGTGTCCAAAATTAAAGAATAGATAAGTACCACTCATTTGGGAAAAGTCTAAACTAAATCACGAAAGTTATCTCAAGGCAATGAATTCGAAATCCTATCAATCAAATGAGAAATAATATCAAAACTCAAATTAATAACCACCTTAACCAAGAATCAACCCAAGAACGACCAACCATGATGAATAACCTCTAAATTAAATAACAATCTCTCGCACAACGAGCGTCCACTCACACAATAAACTCCTTGGCAATGTATCTCTCTCTATTGAACTCCAATTCAAGTGTTCTTATGATCAAAAGAAAACCTTGAAAGATATTAACTTCACCGACCCAAAAGACGCCGACATGTGAAAATTATTGCCAAAAACAAAAATTCAAAACTGAGCAGCAACGCTCGCGAAACTTTAAAAATTCATTATGATCAAATCATAACTTGAAATCGACTAATGTAAAATCTCATGACTCCAAAATACTCTAATCAATCATCTAAATAACTCCTAGATTGAATGCAACAACTCGTAATTCACATAAATCTGAATTTATGCACTAATTCTAAAAATTTATCCGATTAAAGGAATAAAGTCTTCGAATCATTACTAGGCGCTACGAAATGTGGTTTTGACTTGTCAAGGTCTTCAAAGTATGTACGCGTGAACCCTCTTTCGTTTTCTTTGTTTCTCTCTTCGTTTTCTTTTTTCCTTTCTTCCGTTCCCTCTTTAATCTCCTTTATTTTTTTCTTCTCTCGTTTTTCTAAGCCCATCCATTTTGACTAATCTACTTTTCTTGTACTTTTTTTTTAAACATAACCGTTACAACTCGGACTAAATGCATTCGCATTTGCCAGGGAGAGGTTGAAGAAGAAAAGTGTGACGTAAAATAAGAAGCCTTATGTTGTGTTTGTGTATGAACACTCTCTAACTTTTCACACATCACCTCCATAAAGTTTGGCTGCTTATTCCTTTTCCGTTTGCCATTTCTTGCACTGCATCAAAAGAATAACCATTGTTACACTGCATCATAAGTTGAAAGCTTGTCAGTCAAAAAAGGAAAAGGCTGGAAAACTGCTCCATGACCCTTCCCATACGATGAGTTAGAAATTTTAGGTCCAATCACCATCAATAAAAGTCCACAAAGACCATGACTTCCCATGAACCATTGGAACGCGCATTGATCCAAAAATCATCGCGCATGAAACCCCTAAAGACCTTGACTTCTTGAGTAGGCACATTTCTATTCTATGGCCGGAAGACCTTGACTTCTTCACACTTAAATTGCATATTAAGATACACATGTGAATTGTCTTAGAAAAGTCTCAAATTGGATAATTGATATAGCATGTAGCAGTTAATATACCATAACTGGCCTTAAACTCAACAGCTTAAGCTTTTGAATGAAAGTGGATTCAACTAAATATGTTGATGAGCTCATATTTGAGCTTTATCTTGGCTATCTCCCCGGACAAAAGTATTGGGCTTCTACTGCGCGGTTCTAACAAATAGTATTAGATCCGATGGTAGATTGGTGAATCCACAATCTGTTCTGGTGTTTGGTGGATATGTCAAAGAAAGAATCCAGTGACCAACGCGGTTTCCAAGCGGTGGGCATTGTGGGGTAGCAACGCGGGCCCAATGGAAGACTTCATGGTTCAATCTGGAGAAAGAGAAGTTATCACTCAAGTCTAGCTCGGACAAATGAGTTAGCATCCCTATTTGCCCGGGAACATCTTGGCTCAATTGGTTGTTGTTCAAATCCAAGAGGAACAAGTTTTAAGAAAGCCCAATACTCTGCGGGATAGACATGCTTAACCTATTCCTTGACAAATCCAATTTTAGAAGACCAGAAATCATTTCCTACTTAAAATCAAATTAACCAAATAAGTCAATTTTCCAAATTTTGTAAGAACCTCGCCGACTAAACCATTCGAAGAAAGATCAATTGCTTGTAGTTGAGTCACATTTCCAATTTTAGGAGGCAAGCTTCCAGTGATGTTATTTCCAACAATTCTTAGATAACTTGAATGTGTACAGCTTCCCCAGTTTATTGAGATTTCTCCAGAGATATTATTGAAACTCATGTCGATAGAGTCCAAGTTGGGGTAGAGACCAAAGGTCCCAGATATGTTTCCAGTGAACTAGTTTTCCTGCAAACTCTGACAAGGCTCGTGCAATTTCTCAAACTTGTAGAGATAAAACCATTTAAGTTGTTGCCACTCAACTGTGAGTTTTGGAGAGATCCACTACGGCACAAGTTCTCTAGTACGAAGCCACTGAACTGGTTGTTATCCAACTGCAGCACCTCCAAGTTCATTTGATCCCCCAAGGATCTAGGAATCAATCTAGACAGCTGATTCTCGCAGAAGAACAAATATACTAGGTCGGTCAAGTTAACCCAAGAAGAAGGAACTGGGCCGGTGATCTAATGTGTACTCAGCTCTATGCCTGACAAGCATAGAGCGGAGATTTCCTATCTAATCATAAATGTGACCCAAAAGCTTGTTACCATAGAGATAAAGAAGGGAAAGCTCCATCAAATTGCCTAATGTCGGCGGGATTGAACTGGCAGATTATCATCTAAGAAGTTTATTATATGAAGGCTCAACGAGCTAAGAAGTTTCGCATCCCCTAGTTGCAGTGGGATGGAACCTGTAAGCTCATTAGCAAATAGATTCAGCTGTGAAATTTGGTTAAGTCCCCCAAAGTAGCAGGAATTGGTCCTGTCAGGAAGTTGGTGTCCATGTGGAGCCCTTCCAAATTTGTCATATTTTCCCATTTCAGGAGGAATAGAACAAAAAAGGGAATAGTTGTAGACATACTGTCGAGTTAGTTTGATCTCCATACTATCAAGTTAGTTTGATCTCCGGCAACATTTTCCCCGAGAACCAATTGAAAAAGAGGCAAGAAAGGTGAGATTGCTCGGGAGACTAATTTGAGGTGTAATGTAGCTGGAGAGATTATTTACACTCAGTCCCATCACAGATGAGAATGGGAACTCGCCAAGCATGTAAATTCAACATCGACGCTGGTGAGATTAATCCCAATCACACTTCTGGCCCGATTGCAGGAGATGCCATACCAAGCGCATGGACTCACGGTCAAATCAGAAGCAGTGACATTACGAGGAGAGGTGCGAAGAAACCAAATGGTTCCCAAGACTGGACTTCCGCTTGCGGAGGGCCACAATATTCGAGACAACAGTGAATTCAAAATGTTTGATAAATATAGAACACTCAAATTTGTTGCTCCGAGAGCACAACATATGATGCTAAGGCCACTACCATCGCCAGGCTGTGTTCATCCTATTCCAGCCGTACAACAATATGACACGCCAGAAACTCAAGCAGACGTATTCAAGCAGGGCTTCGTAGGGCTCTTCTAGGTCCCATCCTATACTCAATATCACCATGAACCTTCAGGAAACCACTATAATGTCATGCTACATGATAGCTATTATTTTTCAAGGTAAATCCTTCACCTTCAGAAATGAGAAGACCAAATTAAAGAACTAAGAGAAAAGGAAATAGGGCAATCACGTCGTCTGAACAATTCATAAGAGCAACATCGCCTCATCTCTTTAAAAGACTAGTAATGCCGTGACCTTTCATCACCCAATCATTGCACGTTAGGATCAGCTTAATGTAAAGCCAACAAATAGAACCCATTTTCAAGCAACTTTGTCAAGACTCAAAAAAATTGCCAAAAGAAAGGATGCCAAATCGGAACACCCACCATTCTGAGAATATATAAACCATACTAAATTCAGGAGCATGATTTCATGAAGAATAAAAAACCATATGGCACTCTTAGCCAACCACCTTTGGAGATGGCTAGTGGATTATGACCCAAAAATATGGAAAACAAAAGTGCAGGATCACACCAGTACAATTAAGTCTCTCATTGTCCATGCACAGTATGTATGATTAATCCGACACACCCCATTGACAAAAGTGTAAAGTGTAGGCAGAGACCAATGAAAAAGTACATTACAAGAAAGACATTAGATGGACTTCATGAATGCACATTACAGCACAAGAATAAGATCAGAGTATCACAATAACCACCTAAGTCAGAATTGACGGACTAGCTGCCTTCAAAGAAGGAAAACATTATGCCCAACTAAACCTAGGATTAATATCTAAATCACCACATGCAACGAAGTCTCTGTCCACCCAACCAAGAGCACCTCAGGAGAAAGTAATATTGTTCATTGAGTAAAAATGACTCTCACGACCTTGCACACTCATCTTTCCTAAATAGGCAACACGAAAAAGCAGAGACATAAGGTCCATATAGTTGCAATAGAGTGGGACAGAAGCAACAAATCCATTCATGTCACTTTACCACTCCATCTATGGACTTCGTGGAGACACGCTAGGGGAATCGGCAGGACGTTCACTGGGCATATCTCTGTGGAGCTGAGAAACTCTTTCACCATTTCGTACATCAGGACTTTCGAGTGTAGAAGGTCTCTGATTAGGAGAGGGACCCCTCTCATGTTCAGCTTTCCGCGGGCTACGGGATGAACTGAAAATTGGGGAACTCCAATCATATAAAAACTCTCAACAAAAGATGACCAAAAGAAGCATTAAGGGGAAACAAGGAGGGCCCTCACCTTCCGTATGATCCACTCCGACTTCGGTCCTCGTCATCATACTTGGGTGACCTTCGGTTTTTGCGACGGTCAGGACTTGCACTATAGCTCCTACTTCGGTGACGATAACTCCTTTCCCTCTCTCTGTTCCTGGCGCGATCATATCATCCTCTGCTTCTACTGCGACTTCTCCTGTAATCGCGGTCTCTAGATTCGTCTCTGTACCTGAAAATCCATTTTACTATCAGTTGCAGTAGAGAATGAGAGGGAAAAACTTGCAACTCTGCATGATGCAACTACTCATTAAGATGGCTAAGGGTTAACCGCTACTTGATGTCACATCAGTGGATATTCTGTTTTGTTCATTTCACTACAAACAAAAGAACAAGGTGCAACAAGCTTGGATGTCACCTAATATCTGAACTGTTGTTTCAAAGCTTTAAATTACAAAAAAGCAGAAACTAGAAACCAACAACTCAATGACATAATGGGAACTGGATGAAAGAAATTAGCAACACCACATTGACAACATACTGACTTGTTAAAAGGAGGTCACCGGAGTTTACAGTTTCATGTACGAACATCTTAGTTATAGGCGACACATTCACAATATTGCTAGGATGTATCATCAAGTGCTGATGGAGTAAGTCCAAGTTCATAAGCTCTTCATCCAGCACAAATTAATAAAAGTAGTTTTGGGAAAAGTGCAAAACAAGTCATCAACGTTTTACACATTGTCCCACTAATCAATTGAGTTCTAAATCTTTTGGCGAATGTTCGATCAGTCCTAATCTTGCAGCTGATGCCATCTTTTCACTGGAAAATGGAACCCACTTAATTTTACATGAAAATTAACTATATTTTTTTACTATAACACTGGATTTTGCAATTAAAAGACTCAGACAAACTGAAGCCCAAATTTTCATTTAAATTGAGGAATTGTTGGAGTTCAACTCAAAACCCTAAATTTGGCCCTTCAATCATCAAATTGTTTTGTTAGTCAGTTGATTCTCATAATCAATTCTGTCACTCAATGATTGATTAGACTGATGTGCTTTATCCCTTATGGTCCAAATTATCCAGTTACTCTTTTTCCAAAGTAATAAAAATGATGACCAGTTGCTTAGCTGGCTTGAGCAACCATAATGTAACTGCACTCCCAACCTTTTTCTGGAAATTGCATTTCCAAATTTAGTTGCCTAGATCTCAAGAAAAGGTGGGAAAGTCCAATCCACTAACTGAAGAACTAAAGAGTCAAATTTACTATGCGTGTGAGTAACTGTGGTTTTAGCATTCAAATTCACCTCCAGGATTACAACTTTTGGGATGTGACTCCATTTCTTGACATTTGATTACTGTGAAGAAATTTAATATATATATCGCCCCAATTCTTTAAAAGTAATTGCCTTTAATGTCATTTCAATTTTAATATATATTATGATTTGTATCTTTAAAAATGTATACATATTTTCCATAAGCCATAAGATGCGTAAACAAGCATATCATCATTGCTAACAGCATTAACTCCTCCGTAGAATTAGTTCTCTCCATGAACTTGATCGATTGCTTTCACTACTTGCGGACAACCAACAAGGGATGGTAAAGATTACTCACGAAGTTTGCAACTTGATTTTAATAAGGCTAGGAGGGAACCTATAAAATAAATTGGCAGTGACATTGTTAACCCAAAAGGACAGGTGTCCTCTCATGTTGAGGTAAACTGAGAGAATTTCCCTCTCGTTCCTCTTCAAACATCTTCACAAGTCATTGAAAAGAAATTAGATGGCTTAAACCTTCGTACATCAAAGAGCTCTAGTCATGGGTCCTCTATCCACTGTAGTAGCACCATGATTTCAATTGTAAAATGACCCTGCCGATTTTCTCATAAATTTCAATCAGGATCCCCATCGAAGCGTCAGCTACCTTTATTAAATCCCAATCAAACTTACAGCAACCTTTATTAGCTATTGAAATGTAGAGATATATGAATTGTGCAGCTAGTAAACAGGCTCGTGTAAGTATAAGACGACCAAATATCTTTACCAATCCATAGAAATGCTTTTCGAAATTTAACCTCAAACACAATCCACAACTAAAGCAATGGGGAGTTACAGACAGTTATTGAAACATTCAACCCGTATTTATAATCAAGTGTAGAATTTTTCTCATTTTAGCATACATACACACAATTTGAATGACTTTACTAACTTAACAAACTTAAACCATACCTTGGACAAGGACTACGACTCCTTGACCGCCTTCTTATCTTTGAAACCGGTTCGGCAATCTTCCCCCTATCGCTGTTGCGAAATAGAGGCCGAGCTCATCAGAAAAAATGATAATAAGAAAATGACAGCTAACTTATTCAAGAAATTCACTTTCTAATTTTCTTTAGACTATCTTTTGCAGGTTAATTTGCAAAACGAATCCTCCCACTGACAGAACCATACTAACAAGGTTACAGCAACTTTTACCATTTGAAGGTTTATTCCAAAAACACCAAATTCCCTCCAGTGAGCTCGTACCAGATTAGCATTGCACTGTATCTAGACCGGAAAAAGGCACAATCTATTTCAACAATTCGAAAACTAAGAGATGAGAAAATTAAACAGCTTACATTCTCTCAGCATTGGGACCGTACTTCGCGAACTGAACCCCAATCTCTCTCCCATCCACCACTCTTCCTTCCAACAAGAAAACCAAACAAGAAATCAAACGCCACTCCAAGCAATCCCCACAACGAAAAACAGAAACCCTCGTGACCGAAGGAACTAAAAAGAATCAGAGCAAGAGCGACACCATCAAGCTTGTCCACCGCCTTCTGCGCCTCGTCCGCGTACTTGTACCTCACGAACGCGAACCCCCTCGACTCCCCAGTCCTGCACGGGCCGCATCAGGACACGGCAACCCGAAAGAAGCCCCAACCCTCAACACGCGACCCACAAAGGCAAAAGCGCCGAACCCAGAGGGAAAAAACTACACGTACCTCCGGTCCCTGGGGATGAACACGTCGACGACCTTGCCGTACTTGTCGAAGAGAGGGAAGAGGTCGTCGGCGGTGGTCCCCGCGAAACGAAACAACAACCCGACCGCACGCCCGCGGCGGCGAGGCGTCGATGAGTGAGCGGACGGAGACGAAGAGGAGTTGGGATGTTAGGAGACGAGGAGGGACGGAGTTAGGGAAGGAGATGTTGAGGATGAGGAGGGAGTAGGCGTCGGTGATGTCCGGCGGCCCTGATATCCCGAAATGCGACTCGTTTAGTCTGCTGGTTCTAGACTAGCCCGCTCATGTGTCATCTTGCTTGTTCATAATTAAATCTTAATGTGTCCATGGTTTCTAATCACTAAATAATTATACATTTAGCATTCCATAAACATCCAAAACTTCTAATTGAAATCCTATCTAACATGTTTCTGGATTTTCTTTATTTAAAAAAAATAATTAAATAAAGATAACAACCGCACCCAAACAATCTAAGCAATTCGCAAGATTCTTCTTATTAAATTCGAATTAGGAAAAAGAATCGAATTAACGATCATATCTATAGGATTATAGATACCGACGGAGAGCCGATTATTTGAATTTGGAAAGCAAATAATATCGATTATCGCATCCAAATAGTTATGGATGAAATAACGATTTCCGTATCGCCGCATATCGTACCTTAAAAATAAAGTCAAATAATCGTCCAGATACGTTGCCAAATTAAGAATAATTCCTAATTTTGAGTGTTTTCAAATATTACGGATATAGCACACACTATCCTAAGATATCTAGTAATCCACACAATATTCACGGAATATTCAAAATATTCAAACTAATAATTTAAATATTTTGAAAATATACCCCATAAAGATCTACCTGATTTGCGGATTACTTTTCAAATTTGAATCGCTAGGATTGTGGATCATGGGTCGGCTGACGGCGGCAAACCGGCGGTGGGGCTTGGCCTTGGCTAGCTTGCGACGGTGGTTAGGGGCCGGTAAGCTCCACAGAAATCTGCAATGGAAAGATTAGTTACAGCGATGAAAGAGCAAAGCTCGCTGGACGTCAATGAGGCGCGATGACGCTTCGATTAGGGACTCTCTGGTCAAACTAGCTCTTCCAAGTAGATTCGTCTTCTTCTTTTGAATGGCTTTTGTTCTTGTCCCCTGCGCTTTATGATGATCTCCACCGAGTCTCCCTCCACTTGGCACTAGATTGATGGTGGGGCGTTTCAACTTTTATAGGTGAGCGCCCGCTGTGAAAGAATTCTGCAAGAAACTCAAAGTACATGAGTATATGTAGCCGAGCATACTCTCCTTGTGAATTCTTCAATGACCGAGCCTCTTGTGAATGCCTTCGACTGGATACTTCGCCGTGGACCGTCGAGGGACTGCAAATGCTCGATTAACTTTCCGGGGACTCGCCTGACTTGTGGATATCTCCAGAGAACTTGATAAGGGCGGCAGTCACATAGCAAGGCACGATGGTGGCAACTCGGTAAAGGGGGTTCGTGTCGCTGAAGCCACGAACTCGAGATCACAACGGTAGGGAACGCGCCTGCTTCCTGTTTTTTTCCGCATCTCTTCCTGGACGTCTTGTAGTAGTGGAGGCGTCCGTCTTTGTAACCACTCTTTTGAAGCTTTCTCTTCCCTTGTCAATCTCTCTGCACGGCGAAGATCACTTTTTGGCATCTTCTGCAAAGTGGTGAACCTCCAAGGGGGCATGAATCACTCTCAATTGTGGCCGTGTACATCAATCGTGTGCCCTCTCGTCCTCTCTAAAAATTATGATCTCCAAAATTATGAGAGCTCCTTAATTAAGAGGTATAATCATATATTTATATCGCAACCCTAGATTAATTGGCCGGGCTTCATAATCCTAATGGACTTAGGCTTTATCCTTTAATTTTTATTTAATTCCAAGTGGACTGACTTAATTTGGGCATTTATTCAATTAAACTTGATGAGCTAATTTAAGCTCAAATTAAGATAACCAAAGCCCTTCTGTCTTGTAATTTTCGGCCCCTATTCCCTTAGTGTGCCAAGTTTCATTTGGTGCTCGAACTCGATTTACGTGATGAATTTTATGCTCGCTCGCCACCGCCGGTTCAATGTGGAATGCAACTAACCTACATGATCCTAAACTATATGCTATGCAATTTTAATATTTTTGTTTAGGGGTTAAAATTTAATCCCTAATTTTCTATGCAAATTAACCACTAAATGATTAGTCAAAATTTAGGTGTCAACACACGAAAATTAGTTTGGTTAAATGTGACACGGGTATACTAGTTTGGGATTTTTTATTATACTAACCCTAGAATTTAGAAAAATGTTACTAATTAACTATGAACTTGATAAATTCATTACGATGTTGGTATCTTATTGACAAGTTACCGGTTATATTTTTTTTTCGAACAGTATTTGAAAATTACCAGCAACTTCAAAAATCTGCAAACACGAAAAAACTTCAGTTTATCGGCCTAGGGGACCCTAGAATTTTACAATAAGATTACTTTGAATCTAAACTTCGAAGATGCTTTGAGGTTCGAATTAGTACCCCTGTTCACTATTGCAGAAAAGTATGATAGGTGCAAGACTACCAGTCAACGATCCAATACCAACCTGCAACTTCAACAGAAATGTGTAGTGGGACAATGACAAATATAGAAATCATTAAGGACATATTTCAATGGCACATTCAATCATGTAACCCCGGGCAAAATGGGCTTCGACAGCTCTTCGTCTTTCTTTCTTTTCCATGGAGAAATAAGAATGGCGTGCGTTAAACAAGAAAAGGACATATAGGATGTTAATGATGCAAAGCGAGTTTTTGAAAGATCTCTTACATGTTCATTTATTTAATCGACTCGATTCAGAAATCGCACTTTAGAAGAAAATGACAACATAATAAAAATGAGTATCCATATGCGAAATTGCTTTTCAATCTGACAAAAACTGTATTCCTTCATCTACACTGCACATAGTTCAAAAGGACCACTTCCCAACAATTTTATCGGCTTCCATGAAATTTGATGGCCTTCCGCTTTGGCTTCTTCATCAATTTGGCTCTCCTCTCCATGCTTCTCACTTTTCCCACAAGCCATTTGGGTCTTCTAGTTTCAAATGAAATGTACGCTAGGGAGATTCCAATCACGATTCCGGATGCATAGCCTATCCCGATTGCTTTCCTATCAAACCCGCTACCATGCTCTCTTGTACTATACTTTTGGAAGAACAACTGTGGTGGAGGAGGAGGCTGAGCATCACCGGGGCATTTATTTTGTAATGGAGTTCCACATAAGCCCAGGTTCCCACGAAATGAGTTGCTCGTGAATGTGCTCAATTGCTTGTCTTGAGGTATGGGGCCTGTGAGTTGGTTCTCTGAGAGGTCCAAATACCCAAGGAAGGACAAATCTCCCAGTTCCATAGGAACCCTCCCACTAAGCTTGTTTGAAGATAAATCTAGCCATTCAAGGTTAGTCAAATTTCTAAGGGTTGAAGGAATGGGACCCATGAGGTGGTTGTGGGAAAGGTTGAGCCCTATGAGAGAATGAAGATTTCCAATAACACTCGGAATATTCCCTTGAAAAGAATTGAGCGATAAGTCGATGGTTGCCAAGGTGGTCAAGATCCTCACCAGCCGAATCTCCTGTCCTTTCATGGTCACTTTCACGGAATCTTCATAGAAACTCGTTCCAACTCCTTGCATGTACAATGATTTGTTTTGCGACTCTTGCCCATTTTGTCCATTCATCATCCCTTGAAGTTTCGCTATCAAATTAGCCGGTAAAGGACCAGTGAAGCTGTTGTTCGAGAGGTCCAAAATGTGCAACTTGGTAAAGAGATGAGCTACCCTTGGAAAATCCAAATGACCCTTCAAATTGTTGGACCTCAAAGAAAGAACTTTAAGCTCTGGCAGTGTTCCCATCCATGCTGGGAACTTGTCCTCCATCTTATTATTGCTGAAATCTAGAACTTCCAAATTTTGACAATTGACAAGGGATTGTGGCAATGTGCCTTCAAATTGATTTTCACTCAAGTCTAGACTTCTCAAGCTACACCATGGCAAAAATGTTCGAGGGATTGTACCCGAAAGATTATTCATTCGCAAGCCCAAAACCGATAAATTAAAGTTTGATAAGCACTCGGGTAGGCTACCGGCTAAGCTATTATTAGACAAGACGAGGACTGAGAGGGAGGTGGCATTGCATATGGATAAAGGGATCTTTCCCGCTATTTTATTATTTGCGATCGAATAGTACTATGTGAAGGGTGATGGGAGTGGAAGTGGACCATCAAGTTTGTTGTTGGACAAATTAATTGCTGCCAATGAGGTATTTGAGAAACCTTCTACTGGCCACCGTCCCGAAAGTTGATTGTCGTTGAGGAGTAATACTTGTAGGTGAGTCAAATCAGCCAAAGAAAAAGGAATTGGACCGGTAAGACTATTGTTGTTTAGGCTGAGTTCGAGAAGAAGTTTCAATTTCCCAAGTTCTTTTGGAATCTCGCCAACTAAACCGTTGGAAGAAAGATCAAGTCGTTGTAGTTGAGTAGCGTTTCCAATCTCAGGAGGCAAGTTACCAGTGATGTTATTTCCAGCAATCCTTAGAGCAACTAAACGCGTGCAACTTCCCCAGTTTGTTGGTATTTTCCCCGAGAACAGATTCTCAGAGAGGTCAAGATAGGTGAGATTGCTCAGGAGACCAATTTGATGCGGAATGTGACCGGAGAGATGATTTACACTCAGGTCCATGTACATGAGACGAGACAAAGATGAGAATGGAAATTCGTCAAGCGTACCTTTAACATTGGCACTGGTGAGATTTATCATGATCACGCTCCCGGCCTGATTGCAGGAGATGCCATACCAAGCACACGGACTCATGGTCGAATTGTAACCAGTGGCATTACGAGGAGAGGGAGTCCAGGAAGAGAGGGAAGAAACCGAAGGGTTGCCAAGGCTGGACTTCCACTTGAGGAGGGTTTGGGCTTCTGCAGGGGAAGCATCAGCAGGAAGTGGAGTGACAAAGAGAGTGAAAAGGGCAAGGGCAGCCACAAGGCTCATGACCCGCTTGAATATTGATGAAGAACATGAAGAATCCATGGGTTCTTCTTCTCCTTTTGGATCTGATAAGTTGGTTTTTCTTTTCCTGAGGCAATGAGCGATGCTTAAAAAGGAAAAGCGAAAACTCACCTTCCTATCATTTTTCCATGACATCGGTTGTAGGTAGCCCATCTGAATGCTGACTGGACGAATTTTTGGTTCCTTGGAGACTTTAGAATTTTATCTTTTGAGGTCTTCGTTGGTGACTTTTCTGACGCGGTCTGTCCCTGCGAATTGAGTCCCGCCCATTATTTGGAGGAAAGTGATGTTAAAGTCAAGGTCTTTCGGGATGTGAGTGAACACTCGACTTTCCACGCGATCGGACCATAATTTAGGCTGCACAATTTGCAATTCAAAGCGCAAAAAGTCATCTCACTCGGCCTTCATGAAGCCAAATCTTGACGCGGTTGACCCCATTCTTGCAGAAACGACCGCTGATGATCTATCCAAATGGCCTCGAGAGCACGGTAAAAAAGAAAATCTAACTGTCTACGAAAAAAAAGTGATCAACATCATTTTTTTTTGTATGCTATTTTCCATATTCGAAGGGAAAAATTGCTAAGAATTGGAGCTTGGATCGAGTTGCGTATGAATTGGGTCCGAGTGGGATTGGGTACGGATTGTCAAAATTATATTACAAAAATATAGATCGATTTGAATTAAATTGGTCAATTTGAAATGGATCCATTTTCAATCCATCGAAACTTGACACAATCCTTTGCTAGGAATAGCAACTGATAAATCTAAGAGATTATTGATTTTAAAAGGGTAGAGAGAACCATATCAATAATTATATTA
Organism: Syzygium grande; assembly: GCA_024733475.1. NCBI lineage: Eukaryota > Viridiplantae > Streptophyta > Magnoliopsida > Myrtales > Myrtaceae > Syzygium > Syzygium grande. Next base: position 6,710,413 of record JAMXDD010000006.1, read on the forward strand.
CAATAAATGTCGCATGGCGTTAGCCCATAATCTCTTAAGATCTATTCTTGATTTAGATGATGACAAAGGCACTTCACATTTTTAATCGCTTCTCTCCTTCCTAAAGGACCATAATTTCCAAACATACCTCAAATACAAACAGAACAGAATTTATATGAGTTTGAGCTGTTAATGAGCTAATAACCATTGGAGATGACTACTGAATTATGACCAAAAAATGGCAAACAAAGAGTGCAAGATCGCACCCGTTCAGTTAAACCTCTCATTGAGATAACATATTCACAATATAATTCCTCTATCACTCATTATAGTCATCACCACTCAAGATTCTAAAGGTGGCTTCCACGTGACTCGTGTCAAAATGTAGCACTTAGTCTTTGAGATGTACATATCAATAGTACAAGATCCTAGAAAAAACTCCCACAGGACTCATGTCACAGTGTAGCACTTAGTTTTCTACTAATTCGTATCGATAGTATAAGATTCGAGAAGTGGCTCTAAAGTGACTTGCTTCACCATGCAGCACTTAGTCCTTAACCAACATATATTTATAGTACAAGGTTCTAGAGATGGCTCCCACGAGACTTAGGTCATCATGTAGCATTTTGTCCTAGAGCAAATTCATATTGATAGTACAAAGTTCTAGTAGTAGCTTCCACAAGATTCGTGTCACTGTGTACCACTAAGTCCTTGGTATAATATTCACAAACTTTATTTGATTTTACAAACCAAGTTCATAAATTAGTTCATATAACCTTTTGCAATTCGTTTCGTAAATTACATCTCATGCCATTTGCTAGTATTTAGATCAAACTATTTCAAATAATCAAAATCAATTCAAATATGTCGAATATCATAAAGGGTAGCAAATGCCCAATCCGGTTTTTCTACAACAAATATGCTATTTAATCCTTACCACTTTCAAAATATGAGCATCCAAAATTGAAAATAGATAAGTACCACTCATTTGGGAAAAGTCTAAACGAAATCACGAAAGTTATCTCAAGGCAACGAATTCGAAATCCCATCAATCCAATGAGAAATAATATCAGAACTCAAATAAATAACCACCTTAACCAAGACTCAACTCAAGAATGACCAACCATGACGAATAACCTCTAACTTAAATAACAACCTCTCGCACAACGAACATCCACTCGTGCAATAAACTTCTTGGCAATGTATCTCTCTCTACCGAACTCCAATTCAAGTGTTCTTATGATCAAAAGAAAACCTTGAAAGATATTAAACTTCATTGACTCAGAAGACGCTGACATGTGAAAATTATTGCCAAAAACAAAAATTCGAAACTGAGCATCAACGCGTGCGAAACATTAAAAATTCATTATGATCAAATCGACTAATGTAAAATCTCACGACTCCAAAGTACTCTAATCAATCATCTAAATAACTCCTAGATTGAATGCAGCAACTCATAATTCATATAAATCCGAATTTATGTCCTAATGCTAAAAATTTATCCGATTAAATGAATAAAGTCTTCGAATCATTACTAGGCGTTACAAAACGCGGTTATATGTGTGAACCCTCTTTCGTTTTCTCTTTTTCTCTCTTCATTTTCTTTTTTTCCTTTCTTCCGTTCCCTCTTTAATCTCCTTTATTTTTTTTTCTTTTCTCTCGTTTTTCTAAGCCCATACTGTTTGACTAATCATCTTTTCTTTTACTTTTTTTTTAATTACATAACTGTTACAACTCGGACTAAATGCATTCGAAGCATTTGCCAGGGAGAGGTTGAAGAAGAAAAGTGTGACATAAAACAAGAAGCTTTATGTTGTGTTTGTGTATGAACAGTCTCTAACTTTTCACACATCACCTCCATAAAGTTTGGCTGAATATTCCTTTTCCATTTGCCATTTCTTGCACTGCATCAAAAGAATAACCATTGTTACACCGCATCATAAGTTGAAAGCTTGTCAGTCAAACAAGGAAAGGGATGGAAAACTGCTCCACGACCCTTCCCATACGATGAGTTAGAAATTTTAGGTCCAATCATCATCAATAAAAGTCCATAAAGACCATGACTTCCCATGAACCATTGGAACGTGCACTGATCCAAATATCATCACACATGAAAACCCAAAAGACCTTGACCTCTTGAGCAGGCACATTTCTATTCTATTGACGGAAGACCTTGACTTCTTCACACTTAAATTGCATGCCGTGATACATATGTGAGTTGTGTTAGAAAAGTCTCAAATTTTATAATTAATATGACATGTAGCAGTTAATATATCATAGTTAGCCTAAAACTTAACGATTTAAGCTTTTGAATGAAAGTGGGTTTAACTAAATATGCTGACGAGCTTATACTTGAGCCTTAGCTTGGCTATCTCCCCGGACAAAGGTATTGGGCTTCTACTGCACGGTTCTAACAAATAGTACTAGAGCCAATGATAGATTGGTGAATCCACAATCTGTTCCGGTGTTTGGTGGATATGTCAAACAAGGAATCCAATGACCAACGCGGTTTTTGAGCGGTGGGCGTTGTGGGATAGCAATGCAGGCCCGATGGAAGACTTCATGGTTCGATCCGGAGAAAGAGAAGTTATCACTCAAGTCTAGCTCGGACAAATGAGTTAGCATCCCTATTTGCCCGGGAACATCTTGGCTCAATTGGCTGTTGCTCAAATCCAAGAGGACCAAGTTTGAAGAAAGCCCAATACTCTGTGGTAGGGGTGTCAAAAACCGAACCGAAAACCGAATTGAAATCGGAATCGAATGGAAAATTCGTGCATTTTTTATTTGGTTTCGATTTCGATTCGGATAACAAGTAAAAAATTTTGGTTAGATGATAATTCGGTTTGATTCGGTTCGGATGGAATCGGATCTCGATTTCTTTATATTTCTTTTTCTTTTCGCGTACACTCTCTCTCCTCACTTTCTCCTGTCTCACTGTCAAGAGCCGTCCTCTCTCTGGCTCTGCCTTTTCTCTCTCTTTCTCTATCTTCGCAAACACTTCTCTCACTCACTTTTCTCTCTCCTCTATCCCTCTCTCTCTCTTGCTTTTTGCTTTATTCTCTCTCTTCCTGACCTCACACGTGCCTTTCCACGCGCCGGGGACCGGACGGAGGCCCTAATCGAAGAAGCTTTGCCGCTCGGGCCAGATCCAAGTATCGAGAACCCTGATTATGATGTTGTCCGCATAATTGAAATTCGGCCAGAGGCCGGTGCTCTCGGTGAGGCCGAGGAAGTGAGGGGTCCAGGTGGTGTGGAGGTGGCGGATGCGGTCTAGGACGATGGAGAGGACCCCAAGGGCACGACGGAGGGCCTCGGCCTGGGGGGCTGTGAGGTGGGTGGAGAAGCTGCCGGCGGTGGCTCGGTAAGTGTAGAGGATCTGGGAAGGAGGGTCTGAGGGTGGGAAGGAATGGAGGAGGGAGGAATACCAGTGGTGGTGGGTGGAGAAGAGGGAGGGCTTGTGGGAGGATGAGGCATGGATGATGAAGGTCTGCTGGGGGCTGTGTGGCGATTGCTCTCGTGGGGTTGAGAGAGATGGAGAGATGAAGAGCAGGAGGATGAGGAAGAAGGTGGAGGAGTGAGAGAGATTGGCCACGGATGAAGAACAAGGAGAAGAGGACGAAGGAGACGAGGAGGAGGAAAATGAGGGACCCCAAAACTGAACTAAGCTGTGAAAAAAAGCCAAAAAAAAGGAAAAAAGAAGAAAAAATCGAACCGAACCGAACCAAACCAAACCAAATCGATTTTTGGATTTGGTTCGAGCGAGATTTGGTTTGGTTCAAAAGTGCACCCTAACAGTTCGGTTCGGTTCAATTCGATTTTTCAAGAAAATTGAACCAGTTACATCCCTACTCTGCGGGATAGACATGCTTAACCTAATCCTGGACAAATCCAATTTCAGAAGACCGGAAGTCATTTCCTACTTAAATTCAAATTAACCAAATAAGTCAATTTTCCAAATTTTGTAAGAACCTCGCAGACCAAACCATTCAAAGAAAGATCAATTGCTTGTAGTTGAGTTGTATATCCAATCTCAGGAGGCAAGCTTCCAGTGATGTTATTTCAAGCAATTCTTAGATCACTTGAACGTGTGCAGCTTCCCCAATTTATTGAGATTTATCTAGAGATCTTGTTGAAACTCATGTCAATAGAGTCCAAGTTGAGGTAGAGACCAAAGGTCCCAAATATTTTTCCAGCCAACTAGTTTTCCAGCGAACTCTGACAAGGCTTGTGCAATTTCTCAAGCTTATAGGAATAAAACCATTTAAGTTGTTGCCACTCAGCTGTGAGTATTGGAGAGATCCACCGCGGCACAAGTTCTCTGGTACGGAGCCACTGAACTGGTTGGTATCCAACTGTAGCACCTCCAAGCTCATTAGATCCCCCAAGGATCCAAGAATCAATCTAGAAAGCGGATTCTCGCGGAAGAACAAACATACTAGGTCGGTCAAGTTAACCAAAGAAGAAGGAATTGAGCCGGTGATCTGATGTATACTCAGCTCTATGCCTGACAAGCTCAGAGCGGAGATTTCCTATCTCATCAGGAATGTGACCCAAAAGCTTGTTACCATAGAAATAAAGAAGGGAAAGCTCCATCAAATTGCCTAATGTCGGCGGGATTGAACCAGCAAATTATCATCTAAGAAATTTATCATATAAAGGCTCAATGAGCTAAGAAGTTTTACGTCCCCTAGTTCCAGTGGGATGGAACCTGTGAGCTCATTAGCAAATAGATTCAGCTATGAAATTTGGTTAAGTTCCCCAAAGTGGAAGAAATTGGTCCTGTCAAGAAGTTGTTGTCCATGTGGAGCACTTCCAAATTTGTCATATTTTCCCATTTCAGGAGAAATAGAACTAGAAGGGGAATGGTTGTAGACATACTATCTAGTTAGTTTGATCTCCGACAGTATTTTCCCCAAGAACCGATTGAAAGAGGCGAGATATTAGAGATTGCTCAGGAGATCAATTTGAGGCAAAATGTAGCTGTAGAGATTATTTACACTCAGGCCCATTACAACTAAGAATGGCAATTCACCAAGCGTGTACATTCGACATCGACGCTAGTGAGATTAATCCCAATCACACTTCCGGCCCAATTGCGGGAGATGCCATACCAAGCGCATGGACTCACAGTCAAATCGGAACCAGTGGCATTACGAGGAGAGGTGGGAAGAAACCAAATGGTTCCCAAGACTGGACTTCCACTTGCGGAGAGCCACAATATCCGAGACAATGGTGAATTCAAAATGTTTGACAAATATAGAACACTCAAATTTGTCGCTCCGAGAGCACAACATATGATGCTAAAAGGCCACTACCAACGCCAGGCTGTGTTCCTCATCCTATTCCAGCCGTACAACAATATGACACGCCGGAATCTAAAGCAGACGTATTCAAGCAGGGCTTCATAGGGCTCTTCTAGGTCCCATCCTACACTCAATATCACCACGAACCTCCAGGAAACCACTATAATGTCATGCTACATGCTAGCTATTATTTTTCAAGGTAAATCCTTCACCTTCAGAAATGAGAAGACCATCGTAAAGAACTAAGAGAAAAGGAAATAGGGCAATCTCAGCGGCTCAACAATTGATAAGACCAACATCGCCTCATCTCTTTAAAAGACTAGTAATGCCGTGACTTTTCATCACCTAATCATTGCACGTTAGGATCAGCTGAATGTAAAGCCAACAAATGGAACCCATTTTCAAGCAACTTTGTCAAGACACGAAAAAATTGCCAAAAGAAAATATGCCAAATCGGAACACCCACCGTTCTGAGAACATAAAAACCATACTAGATTCAGAAGTATGATTTGATGAAGAATAAAAAACCATATGGCACTCTTAGCCGATCACCTTTGGAGATGGCTAGTGGATTATGACCCAAAAATATGGCAAACGAAAGTGCAGGATCACACCAGTACAATCAAGTCTATCATTGTCCATACACAGTATGTATGATTAAACCGACACACCCCATTGACAATAGTGTAAAGTGTAGGCAGAGACGGATGAAAAAGTACATTACGAGAAAGACTTTAAATGGACTTCATGAATGCACATTACAGCACGAGAATAAGATCAGAGTATCACAATAACCACCTCAGTCAGAATTGACGGACTAGCTGCCTGCAAAGAAGGAAAACATTATGCCCGACTAAACCTAGGATTAATATCTAAATCACCACATGCAACAAAGTCTCTGTCCACCCAATCAAGAGCACCTCAGGAGAAAGTAATATTGTTTGTTGAGCAAAACTGACTCTCACGACCTTGCACACTCATCTTTCCTAAATAGGCAACATGAAATAGCAGAGACATAAGGTCCATATAGTTGCAATAGAGTGGGACAGAAGCAACAAATCCACTCACGTCACTTTACCACTCCATCTATGGACTTCATGGAGATGCGCTAGGGGAATCAGCAGGACGTTCACTGGGAATATCTCTGTGGAGCTGAGAAATTCTTTCACCATTTCGTACGTCAGGACTTTCAAGTGTAGAAGGTCTCTGATTAGGAGAGGGACTCCTCTCATGTTCAGCTTTCTGCGGGCTATGGGATGAACTGAAAATTGGGGAACTCCAATCATATAAAAACTCTCAACAAGAGATGACCAAAAGAAGCATTAAAGGGAAACAAGGAGGGCCCTCACCTTCTGTATGATCCACTCCGACTTCGGTCCTCGTCATCATACTTGGGTGACCTTCGGTCTTTGCGACAGTCAGGACTTGCGCTATAGCTCCTACTTTGGTGACGATAACTCCTTTCCCTGTCTCTGTTCCTGTCGCGATCATATCGTCCTCTGCTTCTACTGCGACTTCTCCTCCTGTAATCGCGGTCTCTATATTCGTCTCTGTACCTGAAAATCCATTTTACTATCAGTTGCAGTAGAGAATGAGAGGGAATTACTTGGAACTCTACAAGATGAAACTACTCATTAAGATGACTAAGGGTTAACCACTACTTGATGTCACATCAGTGGATACTCTATTTTGTTCATTTCACTATGAACAAAAGAACAAGGTGCAACAAGCTTGGATGTCACCTAATATCTGAACTGTTGTTTCAAAGCTTAAATGACAAAAAAACAGAAACTAGAAACCAACAACTCAATGACATAACGGGAACTGGATGAAAGAAATTAGTGACACCACATTGACAACATACTGACTTGTTAAAAGGAGGTCACTGGAGTTTACAGTTTAACGCATGAACATCTTAGTTATAGGCAACAGAGTCACAATATTGCTAGGATGTATCATCAAGTGCTGTTGGAGTAAGTCCAAGTTCATGAGCTCCTCATCCAGCACAAATTAATAAAAATAGTTTTGGGAAAAGTGCAAAACAAGTCCTCAACATTTTACACATTGTCCCACTAATCAATTGAGTTCTAAATCTTTTGGCAAATGTTCGATCAGTCCTCATCTTGCGGCTGATGCCATCTTTTCACTGGAAAATGGAACCCACTTAATTTTACAAGAAAATTAACTATATTTTTTACTATAACACTGGATTTTGCAATTAAAAGACTCAGACAAAAACTAAAGCTCAAATTTTCATTTAAATTGAGGAATTGTTGGAGTTCAACTCAAAACCCTAAATTTGGCCCTTCAATCATCAAATTGTTTTGTTAGTCAGTTGATTCTCATAATCAATTCTGTCACTCAATAATTGATTAGACTGATGTGTTTTATCCCTTATGGTCCAAATTATCCAGTTACTCTTTTTCCAAAGTAATATAAATGATGACCAGTTGCTTAGCTGGCTTAAGCAACCATACTGTAACTGCACTCCCAACCTTTTTCTGGAAATTGCATTTCCAAACTTAGTTTCTTAGATCTCAAGAAAAGGTGGGAAAGTCCAATCCACTAACTGAAGAACTAATGAGTCAAATTTACTATGCGTGTGAGTAAATGTGGTTTTAGCATTTAAATTCAGCTCCAGGATTACACCTTTTGGGATGTGACTCCATTTCTTGACATTTAATTACTGTGAAGAAATTTAATATATATTGCCCCAATTCTTTAAAAGTAATTGCCTTTATTGTCATTTCAATGTTAATATATATTATGATTTGTATCTTTAAAAATGTATACATATTTTCCATAAGCCATAAGATGCGTAAACAAGCTTATCATCATTGTTAACAGCATTAACTCCTCCGTAGAATCAGTTCTCCCCATGAACTTGATCGATTGCTTTCATTACTTGTGGACAAGCAACAAGGGATGGTAAGGATTACTCACAAAGTTTGCAATTTGATTTTAACAAGGCCAGGAGGGAACCTATAAATAAATTGGCAGTGACATTGTTAACCCAAAGGGACAGGTGTCCTCTCATATTGAGGTAAACTGAGAGAATTTCCCTCCCGTTCCTCTTCAAACATCTTCACAATGAAAAGAAATTAGATGGCTTGAACCTTCGTACATCAAAGAGCTCTAGTCATGGGTCCTCTATCCACTGTAGTAGCATCGCGATTTCAACGGTAAACTGACCATGCCGATTTTCTCATAAATTTCAATCAGGATCCCCATCGAAGTGTCAGCTACCTTTATTAAATCCCAATCAAAGTTACAGCAACCTTTATTAGCTCTTGAAATGTACAGATATATAAATTGTGCAGCTAGTAAACAGGCTCGTGTAAGTATAAGATGACCAAATACCTTAACCAATCCATAGAAATGATTTTGGAATTTTAACCTCAAACACGATCAACAACTGAAGCAATAGGGAGTTACAGACAGTTTAGCATACATAGACACAATTTATAATCAAGTGTAGAATTTTTCTCATTTTAGCATACATAGACACAATTTGCATGACTTTACTAACTTAACAAACTTAAACCATACCTTGGACGAGGACTACGACTTCTCGACCGCCTTCTTATCTTTGAAACCGGTTCGGCAATCTTCCCCTTATCGCTGTTGCGAAATAGAGGCCGAGTTCATCAGAAAAATTGATAATAAAAAAATGGCAGCTAATTTATTCGAAAATTTTACTTTTTAATTTTTCTTTAGGCCATCTTTTGCAGGTTATTTTGCAAAACGAATCCTCCACTGACAGAACCATACTAACAAGGTCATAGCAACTTGCACCATTTGAAGGTTTATTCTAAAAACACCAAATTCCCTCCGGTGAGCTCGTACCAGATTAGCATTGCACTGATTCTTGACCGGAAAAAGGCACAATCTATTTCACCAATTCGAAAACAAAGAGATGAGAAAATTAAACAGCTTACATTCTCTCAGCATTGGGACCGTACTTCGCGAACTGAACCCCAATCTCTCTCCCATCCACGACTCTCCCTTCCAACAAGAAAACCAAACAAGAAATCAAACAAGAAAACCAAACAAGAAAACCAAACGCCAATCCAAGCATTCCCCACAACGCAAAACAGAAACACTCGTGACCGACTGAACTAAAAAGAATCAGAGCAAGAGCGACACCGTCAAGCTTGTCCACCGCCTTCTGCGCCTCGTCCGCGTACTTGTACCTCACGAACGCGAACCCCCTCGACTCCCCAGTCCTGCACGGGCCGCATCAGGACACGGCAAACCCGAAAGAAGCCCCAACCCTCAACACGCGACCCACAAAGGCAAAAGCGCCGAACCCAGAGGGAAAAACCTACACGTACCTCCGGTCCCTGGGGATGAACACGTCGACGACCTTGCCGTACTTGTCGAAGAGAGGGAAGAGGTCGTCGGCGGTGGTCCCTGCGAAACGAAACGAAACAACAACCGCCCGCCCGCGGCGGCGGCGAGGCGTCGATAAGAGAGCGGAAGGAGACGAAGAGGAGTTTGGGATAGTAGGAGAGGAGGAGGTGGAGGAGGAGAGGAGGAGGGAGGGAGTTACGGAAGGAGATGTTGAGGATGAGGAGGGAGTAGGTGTCGGTGATGTCCGGCGGCCCTGACCTCCCGAAATGCGACATCTGCGCCGCCGCCGCCGCTGCTTCTTCTTCTCCTACGGCGAGGAGAGAGAGAGAGAGAGAGAGATGCTACGCTGGGGTTTTAGCGCAGGGGGTTCGACTTCGAGAGCAAGATAAGAGAAAGGCACGAGGGCGGGTAAGAGGGCCGGGATGGGCCGGATCGTGCGGGTTCGATCCGGGTCGGTTTGTGGTGAGACCATTCGATCTGGATCTCCAAGCCAAGACACCACTTTGAAGAGAAAAAAAAGTTGTCGAACTACTTCTTGCAAAGGGTTTTGGATGAAATCTTTTTTATGTTTTTTATTAAAAAAAACTCATACCCATCGCCGAGGCCATCGCCGAGCTAGATCTGGCATCGGCGGCCGTCACCTGACCTCGAACAGCCCCCAGCGAGGGTTGCGCGACCTCGAGCGATCCTCGATGAGGGTAACATGACCCAAGTGACGATCGCTTGGGTCGCGCAACCTTGCCAGCCTCGTAGGCCCCACACCAGCTAGATGTGGCCTCGTCGGCCGTCCTCGCACAGAGAAGATGAGCAATCATAATAAGGGCAAAATCGAAAAATGAAAAAGTTAGTGAGCGTAGTTTTGAATGAAAAAAAAATCATTTAAACCTAGAAATGGCCTTTGGCAAATGCTAATAGCCAAAGCAGATGAGGACTTGCCTTGGATTTTCAGCTTTGCCAAGGCGGGCATTTGGCCAAATACTTAACCGAACATCTCATGTTTTTCTCCAAAAGCTTTAGAGACTCGAAACCCCTTGAGAAAACTACTCCAAACGCAGTCATAGTACGTTGTTATAAGGATTTTTGGGGTTCTTCAAGCCCGTAACCAAAATAAAGAAGCCAAAGCCCATTACTCATCACTGAGATTCAATTTTGCATTATTTCACAATGCTTAATTAAAAGTAACATTTGACCTAAAAAATTAAAAGAACATTAAGAAAAATCTCTTATTCCGAGAGCAGATGAAGGGGCTATATTTGGCATAGCATTGTCACTGTAAATTGAGCAGTGAAATGGTATGTTGTGGCCAAAAGATCTTGTCGTTAGGTTGTTTGCTTCTCCTGAAGGAAAACTTGATATGGGCGAGTTTGGTTTGATCGGATCTCTCAAATTTAAGAAACCAAATCAAACCACTGCAAATGCTATGCTTGATTATATAAAACTTTCGGTGAATTTGTAATTGCGCAATTCATGAGAATTAGACATGTTAATGTTGCATAACCAAATCGAGTAATTTTGGATTTAGTAGTATTCATTTCAAATTTCGTTGACTAATTGTTATCTGCATGGTTTCCACTATTAAACCCGATCAAATTACAAAGTTGGCCAATAGGTAGTTGTAACACGTTTTTTGACGCTCTTAAACCGTCAATTTGAACGGGGAAAATTACCTAAAAAGTCCTAAATCTATTGCACGGCAACCAATTTAGTCATAAACCTTCAATTGTGCCAATTTTTTTTTGGTCAAACGATTGTGCCAAATTAATCTTGAACTTTTTGATGATTTGTCAATGTAATCCTTTCGATCAATCTTGACTGGAAATCGCTGACGTAGATATTGGCCATTTTATGTGGCATGACCACTGTTAACGTAGACAATTCTTACAATTTTTTTTAAAATTTTCTAATATCTTTATTATTTTTTGTTCTTTTCTTTTCTTTTCTTTTTCAACTCTGGGCTAGCAAGGGTCGTGTCTAGCGAGGGTTGGCTAGCAACCTCGCGCGGCCCAAAGGGGGAAAATTAATGAAAAAAAAAAGAAAAAAGAAAAATAATAATAAATAATTCAAAACATTTTATGAAAGTCGCAAAAATTATCCATATATATATTGTTCGTCCATCAGCCGTGCCATATAAGACATCCGGCGTCCACATTAGTAATTTCCTGCCAAATGATCGGACAAACATGTTCCCACTTTCCGTGACTAGGAATCGGACTGCCGAGTCCTGAGACCGGACCAATCCGGTCCGGTTCTTGGGCGGTCCAGTGGAACTAGTGGAACACACGCGGAGTCTATTTTTTTTTTTCTCTCTGTTCTTTGCGTGTGTTCTTGATTTTAAACAGGTTATTAGGGCGATCAATGGATGCAGGAGAGAAGCTGTGGGGCTGCAGGAGTAGAACAGGGCAACTCAAGGAGATGAAGTTCAGGCCACTCTCCCTGAGGATTCGAGGAGATGGGCAGCGCTTTCTAATCGAACCTCCATGGGTTCAACGGCTTCAGGGGAGCTCTGTATTCGATGAAGAACGTGAGCTCTCTGCTCACGATGATCCTGTCATATGGGCTAGTCTATCACTGGCCAGAGGAATCCAATTTACTTGGGAAAGAGTATGAGCTGGAATGGTGCTTACTCTATGGGTCATCTTTCATGGGGTTGACAAAACCTGGAGGAAATATCAGCTTATATAAAATATCAGCTTACATGTAATAAATTAAAATATATACAAATATCCGGTCCGGTTTGGGCAGCCCGATTCCTCTCTAGAATGGGAAACCGGACCGAAATTCACCGGTTTCAATTTTATAGAACTGGAAACTGGACCGACACTCTCGGTAATCGGACTGAACTAGCCAATTCGGTATGGTCCGAGCAGTTTCTGGTTCGGTCAGTCCTAGTTGCTCATCCCTAATTTTTTACTGCCAATTCACACGCTTTGGCACCCACATGGCACAAAAGTGTTAATCTACAGATTTGATTATGAAGTGAGCATCGCAAAGCTAACAAGCATTTAGAAAAGACTAGTTATATTCAATACCCAATATCAATCTATTGTTTTGTTTGTTTCAATTTGGTAAATTAGTATACACTTGAACAATACTTTCAGAAGAAACAATAATAAAAGAAGAAGAAGACGACGAAGAAGAAACATGGAGCCTCAACACGACAATCTCCAGCTTTCTCGTGGAGTAGAAGGTGCACCCAGTCGGACGCTCCCGCACGTGGCCAACTACCACCAAAGTAAACCATCTACTCCTACTTTCCTAGGACATAGTTTAATGCTAAGAATGTGAGATCAACCACTTAAATTACTAGATTATTATTAGGGTCTACTGTTGATTACGCAACCATCTTTGTACGCACATGTTGTTCATCCAATAATAAATACGTAAAAGAGTTCGTTTTCGCGGGCAGTGGACTTAATAAAAATCTAATTGCTATAGTTACGAGCAAGTCTTACCTTTTTTTAAGCATAATTTCATGTGCCATTATGTTATTATTTCATTGACAGCCACATCCCGCTATCCATCTTAAGTCTGTTAATCACCAAACCAAAAAAAAAAAAAACATTTGCTTTGCTTCTTTATAACGAGGAGATTGTTCATTAGTTGAAACTTTAATTGGTGTCGCCTGAAATAACTAGGGTGCCATTAAGTACCTGAATAAATGAAGAAAACTTTAGTTGTTTCTTTCGGAACAAAAGTGGCTAGCGCTATTTCTACTTAGGGCTAATACCACAAAAAGCCTTAAACTGGTAGATTTATAATAATTTTACCCCAAATTAATTTTTTGACTAACTGGTACACTTGTAACAAATTTTCCCTTAGTTAGTTTTCGTTAAATTTTATCGTCAAATTGCTGAATTGGATATCATGTGACAGTTGACGACTGTACCAGGGTTTAGGGTTTTATTCTTACATTTGTCATAGGTGTACCGGTTTGTAATTTTTTATGGTATTAATTCAATTTAACATTGAGTAAATTTGTCACAAGTGTACTAATTTGAAGTTTTTGGTGGTCAAAAAATTAGTTTGAGGTAAATTTATCCCAAATATACCAGTTTGGGGTTTTTCATGGTCAAAAAATTAATTTGAGGTAAATTTATCACAAGCGTATCAGTTTGGAATTTTTATGGGATTAACCTTTTCTACTTAACTTGAGAATAATTTCGTATTTTAAGTGATTCATTGGAATCAAATGTTTTGAAAACTGGGTATCTAGAATGCCAAAAAGCTATGGGATCTTGCAGGACAGCATTTTTCAATTTTGACAGTCACGAGGAAACTGAAGCACAAAAAACAAAGTTTCAAAGGAATTTCAGGATTCAATTAACGAAGGACCTTCAAAATCTCATAATGTATGGGTGATCGGTTTTAGAGTGTGTTGATTTCAATCCTGGTACCAAGAACTGGACCGAATAAGGTTGGCTCCCAATTTGTGATATTAGGAACCGGCCCTGTCTCCTCTAGAACTCGACGATGTTTTTTCTTTTCTGAATGTCTTATTTTTTTTCTCAAAAATTCCTAAATATATTGAAAGTTAACTAATTACAGGGAAGTTATTAGTAAAAGAAGAGATTATTCTCACAACAACATGTACTTTTTTCCTTTGCTGAATAAATATATATGTATATACACACACACTTTAAACCGACTCTGCTAGTTTGGTTCGTTTCTCCAAGAACTAGGAATCAGACCGATTCCTGCAGCAACCATCCAAGACCAGCCAATTTGGTCCATTCCAATTTGGTTCTCAAATTGGACTGAAATCGATACACACCCCTATCATCAAGTAATCAAATGATGAAAATCTCAGTTTTCGAAGACTTTGTGCCTATCGTATGTAGTGTTTGCTCTAAACATGATCTACTCATCACTTATGTTTCACTTACCTATGATAACTTTTCAAGTCCGAGGGAATTATTTTCACTTGATAACAACGTTATTTACTTGTTCATACATTACTCGTAAAAACATTCATTTAGTTAATTACCTTATTGGAGTGTGGTTTACAAGATATTATAACAAACAAAAAAAAATAGTGAAATCCACATAGTTTTTAATTTGACTTTCTATTTATAGTCCAGGAAAACAGACATAAAAATCCGCTCATCTTGAGGTCCATAAAACACCATGCAATCCACATGAATCGATTAAATCCGAACTTTTTGCCTGAGCATGCAATCCTGACCTGGAACAACTTTTATATCGTTGATAGGATTCAAATGAGTGACATCTAATTCCTTAGCTGGAAAACTCTATAGTCCCATAAAAAAGTCCGCAAACCTAGTAGATTGAACTTATGCTATCGATGTTCCTGAGTGACCAAATAATTTTCATGTGCAAAATTATGTAGGGAGAATCTTTCTAGTTGACTTACAAGGTAGTGGTCTGTTTTAGCGGTTTAATTATTAAAGCACGTTGGATTGCCATGTACTCAACATTAAACTTAAAAGCAACAACAGCGCATTACATCAAGATTAGCATTAACAAATAAACAAATAAACACAATGCCAATGGACTCAAAGTCAATCATGGAACATAAAAATAAAAAGATAAAGAGCTGATAAGTATCGAAAGATGTACTAGGGCTGGTATATCCCAGACAAGATGTAACTGCACCAAAGTTAACTTGAAAAAGCACCCATCTTTTTTTTTCTTAACGATCCCCGAAAAGTAGGGAAGAAATTAGCTCCTAAATATATCAATCACTGCCGAATTAAGTTTCAAACCTATACTCAACATAACAAAATCCAGTCGGTCAAGTGATACATGCGTGCGGATTAGACCCACGACACGTATTCAATCTTACCTTTGTGTTTCGGCCGAGCCACCCAAGATTTCACCTTGTGTTTTACCTAATCCATGAAGCATTTCATGAATCCGGTTTCATCAAAATTCCCGTGTCGAAAAAAAAAGGAAAGAAAATCCGCATTTAATCAGACATGCAATACTTTCTTGCCTATGTTTTACCTAATCCACGAAGCATTTCATGAATCCGGGTTTATCAGAATTCTCGTGTCGAAAAAAAAAAAGAAAAATCTCAAATAAGAGCCTGAAGTAAACTTTGTGTCAAATAAGGACATGAAGCGTCCTCATTTTCTCAAATAATGATCTGAAGTAGATTTTGTTTTAAATTAAGACCTAAAGTGGCTATAATTGTTTCAAAAAGGGCATGCATGACTTATCGGATGATAAGAGAATTTTTGTCTTTTAACCTTTTTTCCTTTCTTTTTGCTTTTTCTTTCCTTTTTCCTTTTTTTTTTCTGATTTTCTCTTTGTTCTTCGCCGGTGGGCGATTTTGATGGCCAGCCGGCCACCGATTAAGCCCGAGAAGGGCTAGGTGAGGGTCACCTCCACCCTATCTAGTGAGGGCCACCCTTGTTGGCAACAAGCGAAGGACGGCCTCGCCTGGGTGAGGCAACCCTCGCCTTAGGTGAAGTCACCCTTGCCGGCCATGAGCAAGCTCAGCCCTCGCCAGATCTAGGCAAGGGTCGCCTTGCCAGCTGCTAGCGAGGATGACCTCGCCTCACCCAAGCAAGGTCGTCCCTCATTCGGCTTTAAGGGTGGGGGTGACTCTTGCCCAAATTTTTCCCTAAGCTTCGCTTAGTGGCCGACAACCCACACCGACGAAGAACAAAAATAAAACCAACAAAAGGAAAAAAGAAAATAAAGGAAAAAGGGAAAAAAGAAAAATAAAAAATAATTTAAAATTAAAATTATTTTTGATGAGAATATCCTTGACTGATCGGAATCGGAGAGGTCGGGCCCTTATTTGAGACTATTATGGCCACTTCAGGTCATTATTTGAGACTGTCATGTCATTTCAGGGCCTTATTTGATACATAATCAACTTTTTTATTTGAGAAAATGAAAGCACTCCCGAGCCTTTGTTTAAAATTTTCTCCAAGAAGAAAAGAAAATCCGCATTTAATTGCTTTCTCGGCCACATGATCCACTTGGTTCTATCCCGCACGCCTCTCTGTCTCTCCCTCATAGTGCTTATAAAATGACGGTCTCGTAAGCAACGAGCCATTTTGCCACTCCCGTCAACACTCGCTTCTGACGAAAACCTCCCGGAAAGTCCTGCTCTGCTCGCACTCGAGCGAGAGAGTGAGAGAGAGAGAGAGCGAGAGAGATGGCGGTCGGAGGGTTCGCCGTGGACGGCGGCAACGTCGACGGCCTCGGCGGCAGGATAACGCTGTCGGTGGTGATCACCTGCGTCGTGGCGGCGACGAGCGGGCTCATCTTCGGGTACGACATCGGGATTTCAGGTGCGTCTTCTGCCCCTCCCTCTCCTCTGTCCAGTTTCTCCACCGTGAAAGATGGCGTGCACGTCCGACGATCTCAGGATCTTTCATCATGTACTTTGCGCACTGACTCCCATCCGCTGCTGTCATCGAACGATATTAATACGCGCTTTGTATGTGGGGCCGTTTGAACTGGGGGGGCGATCGAATCGAAACAGTCGTACTGGAAACTGCTGATGAATCGCCATCGCTGTCTCCTTCCAGCAATAAATGCGAAAAAACGTCAAAATTCATCTCTTCACAGTTTCAATTATTGAAAGCTCCGATGTTCTCCATCGACACCCCCTGTAGCTTCTGCTCCATGAACGGACTTGAATTTGACTCCACACGGTGTTGCTGCGAGGTAGTTGCTGGTTTCAACTGCTGTCGTTCGGATGAAGCGATGACGTCGGAATTTTTTGAAGAGTAGAGAGTGCGTTGTTTGACTGTTAGCTCATCCAGGCTCACGAAATTAATTAAAAATTGCATTAATAGTAATTTATATATAATATATATTATATATTCAACAAGCTGATGTTCATCTTCCCTTTTGCATGGACCCCTCCGAGGTTGGAACAAAATGATGTTGTTACCCTGTCCCATCCATGCTGTGGAATAGATAGAGAGAAGAGAGGGTGGCGGTCCATTTCGTTTACCTAATCTCAAAAAAAAAAAAATTCAAATTTTTTTGCGCAATCACTCGATTGAAACAGTGATTATATATGATTGCATGTTTTCCTTAATGATTTCCAGTTTTGTTTTCCTTCCCGGGGGCGTCGTTAGTAAGGATGGCCGGGTCGGTATAGTTCGAAACCGAGAAAAATATAAAGAACTGAGTTGTGTTCAATGATCTCGCCCTATCGTGTTAGATACAAGTCAAAATCCACGCGAACTTTACTTTATGCCTTGCATCACAATGTGATATGTAGATATCTCTATACTTTTATGGTTGGTGCAAGTTAATGATCTAATGATCTCGATGTTAAAACTGTTCTCATCTTGAGGAGATTCTTTTATATTTTAGGATACTTCGATCCAAAAAAAAAAAAATTGGGATTGTGGTAGTAGGTTGCCATCAACATCTAACACGATTTTCTGATCTGTAATTATGGCAAAAATGAAAATGACTATTATCGGTTGATTGCACCACGTTAGCCATTTAATGACATTAAATTTATGACTTTTTTTTTGCATAGAGCATAGAGATCTATTTTGTAAAAGGATGGTGAGTCCTAAGCGTACTTCATTCCCACCGCACTCTCCATCACCTAGCTATATCGGGCACAAACAATTGCTAAATTAGATGTCACATAATTACTCATATGAGTAAGTTTTAGAGTGATTGTGGAGATGAAAATTGCACGAAAAAACGATATGAAAAGTCAACACATGGGTGAAAGAGGAAAATTGGCCAACCCATGATGATAATTGCGCCTTGTTAGATGAACGTGGACTGTTCATCCGTAGCCCAAAGTAAGTTAGGCATGAGCCGATAGGGTTGGCTATTGCTCTTTAAACATTTGCAGATGATCAGTAGCAACGACAACACAGAGTAATCCTCGAAAATTTATGGATTCATATTTCGAAAAATTCAAAACCAGTACATTTACAAATTTACCCAAACTAATTTTTTGATTATCAAAAACTTTAAATTAGTACATCTGTGATAAATTTAGCATCTATTAATTTTCATTAAATTTTATTGCTGAGTTTGATGACACGTAGCAGTTGACAGATATAGTAGGTTGGGGTTTTACCCCTCCGTTGGTCACATGTTTATCAATTTGTGATTTTTTGCGGTATTAATCCAATTTATCTGAGGATATATTTGTCATAAGTGTACAAATTTGGGATTTTTGGAGGTTGGAAAATGATTTTAGGGTAAATTTGTCATAGGTATATCAGTTTGAGGTTTTTTGTGATCAAAAAATTAGTTTGGGGTAAATTTATCACAGATGTACCGATTTAAGGTTGTTCGTGGTATTAACCCAAAAATTATTACATGAGTGTAGTATATCTGTGAATTCTACTAGCATGATCCCTCCAACAACGGAGCAGCTACGGCCACGAGCTTTTCAAGTCGAATATTGGAAACCAAGCAGATCGGTTGCTCTTTATTTTCACACCTTTTCTCTGCTTTAAAGGTGTTCTTTGTATCCCCCTATGTTATTTCACGCGCTAAAAAAATAAGTACGGCCCTTGAACTCACCTCTTTTTGACCCTTATATGTATTTTCATGAAGAGAATCCACAAACATGAAAATCTACAAACTTATTGTAAATGGCTTGTTTAAAAAACCACCAATGGTGTTGTTTTCACGTAAGCAGATTTGTAACTTTATTTTGTTTCGGGTAACCGCTCCTACATAATTTTAAGTTTTTGTAAAATGGGTAAAGAAATTATTACCACGGTAAACGGAAAAAATAGACTTTATTCCTCGCGCGTACGGTATAAACTCTTCAATTCATTCATGGAATGCCAACTAGTCAATTTCTGTACGCACAAGTACATTTATTCATGTAATGCCGACCAAGAATCTTGTATGTGCACGAGCCTTGACATCAATTTTGGGCCTTATGTGGGGGACATTCACACCTAGTCAATGCAAAAATTTATGCAAGAATTGCAGTGTGTGGATAATGCTCCAACCTGTTTCTTTTGATGAGATTCATTGCAATCAAGAACAGAGCGATATGACTTTTACTGTACTAACAGATAGATGGTGCGAACTTGCAATTAATCTGTGCAGGGGGTGTCACTACAATGGCTCCGTTCTTGAAGAAATTCTTCCCGTCGGTACTAAGGAAGGCTGCCGAGGCCAAAACGAATATGTACTGCGTTTACAACAGCCAAGTCCTGACGGCGTTCACGTCCTCACTCTACATCGCGGGGTTGGCTTCGTCCCTCTTGGCGAGCCGCCTCACCGCGGCATTCGGCCGGAGAAACATAATGGTCCTCGGCGGCTGCACCTTCCTTGCTGGGGCCGCCATCAACGGCGGGGCTGCCAATATAGCCATGCTCATCCTCGGGCGTATCTTGCTCGGGTTTGGTGTCGGCTTTACTAATCAGGTACTAGTTCATTTGCTGTTTTTCTATGTTCCGTTTTCAAGACCATATGTCAAGGTTATTCACTTGTACTCCTGATTTCATGATTAAGGTTTAGCTATTCTGAAATTAATTGCCGGTAGGTTTGGGCTCTAAGTTTATGATCAATTAAAATATAGAACTTGCATTTGGACTCTTTGTTGATAATTATATGTACTCAGTTGATATTTTTTGTGATCGACGAGACATATATAAATGTATTAGGTTACTATTATGATCAAGTTCATTTTCTATATGTTGGTGGAGACTTGATAGGTTAGAGAAATGTACACTACTAAAATTCTCAAGGATAATATCTATATGCTAGTCTTTTGTTCAGCGATAAATAATTTATAATAAATTAATTATTGACTATTGAAAATGATGGGTTTAATCAAATCCATGCTTTAGATTCAATTTAGCTTATAAATTGGATTCATGCAATATACCCTTCTTTTTGGAAGAGAATTGTCATCCGAATAGTTAAAGGTGATAATTGTATCTCAGGCAACTCCAGTGTACCTCTCCGAGATGGCCCCGCCGAAGTGGCGCGGTGCCTTCAACACCGGCTTCCAATTCTTCATAGGCATTGGGGTGGTCTCCGCCAACTGCATAAACTATGGCACCGCCAAGCACAGCTGGGGGTGGCGCCTCTCCCTTGGACTCGCCCCGGCCCCGGCCGCCATCATGACCCTCGGCGCCCTCCTCATCTCCGACACTCCAGCGAGCCTTGTCGAGCGGGGCAAGCTCACTCAGGCAAAGCAAGCGCTCCTCAGGGTGCGGGGCCACGACACTGACATCGAGCCCGAGCTCACGGAGCTCATCAGGTGCAGCGAGACAGCAAAGGCCGCCAAGGAAGAGCCCTTCGTAACGATCTTCGAGAGGCAGTACAGGCCTCACCTGGTGATGTCGATAGCGATCCCGTTCTTTCAGCAACTTACAGGGATCAACATCATTGCATTCTACGCACCTGTTTTGTTTCAGTCCGTTGGATTCGGGAGCGACTCCGCTCTGATAGCGGCGATAATACTTGGATTGGTGAACTTGGGATCGATTCTCGTGTCTACGTTTGTGGTGGATCGCTGTGGGAGGAGGTTTTTGTTCATTGAGGGTGGAGTGCAGATGTTCCTCTGTCAGGTACGTAATTAGCCCCCTAGCTTTATTAGCAATATAAGAGGCGTGATCCCACGCATGGAGAAAATAAAGAAGTAAAGTATTTTAAGGAGTAATGCTCAACATACAAGACTGCGCTGAGACATTTAAACGATCACTATGCTCAACCATCCGTCATCTCGAGGTCAATCTTGAAATCATAAATCAACATAAGCCCTTAAGTTAAACCTTGTTCGCTTATTGTTTAGGTTGGTGTGGCATGTGTCTTGGCTGCGACGACGGGCACTTCTGGCACGGAGCGCATCACCAAGGGCTACGCCATACTAGTGCTGGTGCTGATGTGCTTCTACGCGGCCGGGTTCGGTTGGTCATGGGGTCCACTAAGCTGGCTCATCCCGAGTGAGATATTCCCCATGAAGATTCGTCCCACGGGGCAAAGCATTAGCGTGGCCGTGAACTTCGCAGTTACGTTCGTGCTGTCGCAGACATTCTTGACCATGTTGTGCCACTTCAAGTTCGGAACTTTCCTGTTCTACGCCTCTTGGATCTCCGTGATGACCGTCTTTGTGGTGCTCTTCTTGCCGGAGACGAAGGGGGTTCCACTGGACTCAATGCATGTGGTGTGGGAGAGGCATTGGTACTGGAAAAGGTTTGTTAACAAGGAATCATACTAGCTCGTGTTTTGTCTCTGTGTTGATTTGAAAGGGGGTGTGGTGTGGAAGGCAGATAACGTACTGAATTCAGAGACACGAGGATCAGTATGGGCAAGGAAATTTCATGTGTTCTTGATTTGGACGCAACATGCTTGAAGGAGCGTAAATCTGAAGGGTCTTCTAATGCTATGGAAATTCATGGATCTCATTTCATCGTGATGTAGTAAGATGTAGCAGGTTTTATTAATTCCAGGAACTATTTCAGTGCTTCATGGCGACTGCTAATCTTTGTACGAATTGGGTAAATCTGGCGATGTAGGATGAACTTATGGCCTAAAAGCATATAGTGTCAAAAGTCTTAAAAGAGGGGATCGACCCCAGATGCAGCAGTGGTAAAAGGTTCGACCAAAGCAGATCACTGCATAGTCAGGTTTAGATCGACATACAGAATTTAAGCTTTTTGCATTGTCTAGAAAAGTTACGAACAGAGAATTTATGTATCCCATGCATCCACTTCGCCTAAACATTGTCACGATGACCCTACTAATTGCATTACCGAATAGAGCACTCTTTCTTGAACGGCTTAGAGAAAGCTGAGACCTCTGGCATAGAGGTTATGATCGAGAAGCAATCAATCCAACAAAATTGAATGGTCATGTTCATAGGGCAACTTTTAAGTACTGTAGAGGCCAAGTGTTCTTCCATCGGGGAACAGGAAAGAGCAGACCTAGTTGTAACTCTGATGCAAAACTGTGGTTTTGGCTGTCTTACTTCATGTATATGAATCGCGACCCAATGCCAGATATCTGTAGTTTGATTATGAGCGATGGACAAGTCAAGTTGAGAACCGTACGTCCCTACCGTCCCACTTGTAGTTCCTGTCAATGTACACATTCATAAAGACTGCCACTATCTTGCAATGTCAACGTTCTTGGGGCTAGGCTTGAGCGTTTCCATCACTTGCATCTGTCTGTTTTGAGAAAAATTATCAAAACTGTCCTAAACTTATTGCAATTATGCCAATTCAGTCATAAACTTTTTTTTACCAATTTAGTCTTAAACCTTTTGTATTTGTGCCAATTCACTCCATCCAGTAAATTTTAGCCTGCCGGCGCTGATGCGGATGCCAACTGGCATTAGCTCTCCGACCGATGCTGACGCGATATTTTTTTTTTTTTTTATATTTTATTTTTTTTCCTTTTCTTCTTCCCCTGGCCAATCCGGCTTCCGACGACCGGCCAAGAGCTAGGGCCGACGACACTGGTCGCCAACCACTAGTGAGGCTCGCCCTCGCCGAGGGCGAGGGTGGGCCTCAACCTCGCCATCCTCGGCGGTCTAGGGGAGGCCAAGCGGCCTCGCCATAGATCTAGGCGATGACAAGGTCGAGCAGCCTCACCATGGCCACTGCTTGGCCGACCTCGACCTCGACGGGCGAGGGCAAGCCTCACCAGTGGCCGGCGACTAGTGTCGCCAGCCTAGCCCCTGGTTGATCGCTAGACCAACTAGGGGAAGAAGAAAAGGAAAAAAAAATTCGAAAAAATAAATATACATATTAAAAATGCCACGTCAACATCGCCCAATCAAAATTGGCCGGATGAACTAAACTGGCACAAATACAAAAGGTTTAGGATTGAATTAGTCAAAAAAAAAAAGTTTATGACTGAATTGGCACAATTACAATAGGTTTAGGACTATTTTGGTAATTTTCCTGTCTGTTTCATTTAATTGAATACGTCACATTCAGGGGGCGCAACTAGTTGAACATGTTGAGCGTCATGCAAACCATTTGAACACGTCGTGTGACCTCAGGCGAGGTTGGCCGGCTCCAACTGGCTTGCCAGCGGCCAAATTTGGCCTTGTTAGCGACTTTGTGCAAGGTGAGAACATTTTCAAAATTATGAAAGTTTATCGAGAGCAAAGTTGGAAGAAGAATGTTAGTATTCCAAAAATGCTTAAAGCCCAAAGCTCCTCCAGACTTGCATTAGGCCAAATGCCTTTAAAAATGCCATTGCATCTTCCCAAAACTTTCCAAAAAATTTACCAAATGATATTTGCGTTTGCTCAAGAGATTCCGGGCTCCAAAGCCCCTTGGGAATGCAGTTCCCAAACAGCATTTGTATTTAGTGTTTGGCATGAAAATGATCTAAGGATAACTTTTGTTTCATTAACCTATGATAACTTTTCAAGTACTAGGGAATTATTTTCACTCGAAAACGGTGTTTTTTAGTTGTTCATTCATTACTCGCAAAACATTCATTTAGTTAATTGGAGTACAATTCATAGAATTTCATGACAATAAAACTAGCAAACTATGCATAGTTTTTACTATTACTTTCTTTTTATTGTCTAAGAACATGGGCGTGGAATTTCGCTTACCTGGAAGTCCACAAAACACCATGCAATTCCCATGAATTGATTAATTTCGAACTTTGCATCTGTGCATGCAATATTGACCCAGAGCAGCTTTTATGTAGTTGGTAAAATTCAAACGGGCTACCTCTAGTTCCTAAATTGAAAATCCCCCAAAGTCTCATAAAAAATTGCACAAACCTTGGGATTTCAACTTTTACCTTTGATGTTCCGCATGAACAATTAATTTTCAAGTACAAAATTATGTAAAGAGAATCTTTTAAGTTGAATTTCCAGGGTATTGGTCTGGTTTAGTGGTATAATTACTTAGGCACGTTGGATTACAATTTACTCAACATTAACCTTCAAACAACTACAGCACATTATTAAAAAAATTAGCATAAAATATAATATATAAAAGCAATGCCAATGGACTCAGAGTCAACCATGGCGCATAAAAAAAGAAAAGAACTAATAAGTAAAGAAAGATGTATCCAAGACAAGATGTAATATACGGACTTTATCAAAGTTGACTTGGAAAACCACCCATCTTTGTTTTTAGCCACCAAGCTAGTATTATTTTGCGGGATATGTAGGGCAGAAATTAGCTCCAAAACATATCAATCACTGGTCAACTACCCCTCCGTTTGTTCGGCAAAAATATTACGTTTCTGAAAAATATTTTTTGAAAAGTCATTTTTTCGAAAAATGATAATATGTCCTATTCTTAGCTAAAATCTGAAAAATAAAAACAAAGCATTTTTGTCGTTTGGAATTTGACTTGATTTTCCTAAATAAACATAAACTATTTGTGTGCTAGTGACTTGCGCATGAGTAGCCAGGGAACCAAGCATGAGCACAGGGTCCCGGGTGTGGCCTCGACCGACCCAAGCCTTGGCGCTAGTGACCCAATCTTAGGAGTGGGGACCTGGATGCGAGCACTAGGGTCTGGACCTAGCCTCAATGGACGAGGTCCTGGGCCTCAGCCTTGATGGACCCAACCATAAGCTCCAAAGTCTCAAGCATGGGAGCCGGTGTCCCGAGCCTCATCATTGTTCACTAGTTTGAGCTCAGCCTCTTTAGACCTAGGCTTGGCCTCAATGAACCCTGGTGGACCCTGTCCTAGCCTTTAGACCTAGGTCACTATGAAGGGCTCAAGAACGAGTGTTGGATTTCTCGTGCCCAAGTGCCGATATTTAATCATATTTTGAAAAATAATTTTCAATTTTTTTAAAGAAAAGATCATTTTCTTAAATTTAAACATAAGTTTTCCAATGATTGGGAAAACATTTCCATTGACTTTTTTTCCTAAGCGATCCAAACACTGGAAAATGAGGACAATATTTTCCATAAAACAAATGGAACCTAAGTTTCAAACCTATACCGAAAAATAATATAGTCTAGTCGGGCAAGTGAGACTTGCTTGTAGATTAGATGCACGGCACATGTTCAACCTTCAACACTATCAAATGCAAAATAACTTCATGTTTTGGCCAAGCCACCCAAGCTTTGGCCTCGTGTTTCACCTTATCAATGATTATTTTTTTTTTTCTTCTCTAACTCTCATTTCTCTCTTTTAAACTTTTGTTCTGCCTCTTTATAGAGCTGAAGGGTTGAACCCCACACTTAAAACTAAACTTACTAACCCCGCATCCAATTCCCTTACCACTAGGTCGCATGCCCAGTGGGTACCCAATCCATGAAATTATGGAGCATTTTATGAATACAGGTTTACGACCATTCTCGAATTGAAAAAAAAAAAAGAAAAGAAAATAGAGTGACTAAGATCCCGCATTTACTCGTCATGCAATACTTTCTTAGCCACATGACCTTAGGGGTGAGCATCAGTTCAGGATCAACCCTGGACTCACCCTATACCGGTCCAACCCCGTCAGTCCTAGTCCGGTTCCAAAGGGAGTGGGCTAGTCCCTAGTTCTATGACCCCAGAAACCAACACTATGTAGGTTAGTCCTTGATCCTAGAGCTTTAGGGTTGGTCCGGGACTGTTGATACTTAATTTTTAGCCAACGCGTCATTAAAAACTAGAAAATTTGAGATTATGATTTCCGATTGCGACGGAACCCATTTCTTGAACAAAAAGTGTCATTTTTTAATTCTATTTGTTGGCCTAACTTCTGTAAACAATTTTCTATTCATTTCATACAAAAATCTGAAAAGTTAAATGGTTGACTTCGAGTTGACTTTTTGGTTAACCGTTTGATCAAAAGTCAACTCCGGGTCAAATTGGGACTTTTTGCATAAAAAGATTCCTTTCAAGTTTAATTTCACTTTAGATGTGAAAATTCTAGAAAAATTCAAAGATTTGATCATAAAATCAAGCTCCTAGTAAAAAGTCAACTAGGGTTTGACTTTTGGTCAAACCTTTGATCAAAAAATTGAAAAATACAAAAATCCCAAAATCATCTTATTTTACATTCAATTTGACTTGGCATTTGAAATTTTACAAAAATAGATTTGGAATCAACTTTTTCCCAATTTGCGGAATTTGATTCAAATTAGCCAAAAATGAAATTACTTCATTTCTAGTCATTTTTCAGGTTAGTTTCCTTCATGACATTTGATCTAGAGGTTGTATTACTTTCAATTTTGGAACTAATTTTGTGATTCCAAGTCAAACGCAAAAACCCCAATTTAGGTCATAATCAGTGATTTTGATCAATTCTTCGTGATTTACGCAATTAAGACACAAATGAGCCTAATTTCTTATATGAAGTCCAAATTCAAAATCAAGTTTGGAAGATTCACATGAATTTGAGCCAATTTGATCAATTTAGTGATCCAACGATTGAGAAGTCTAAGAGTAATTGGTTCAATTAGTGCAATTCAACTTAACCCACTCTAGACTAATATTTAATTTAATGAATCGAGACTCAATTTGGTTAATTGGACTTCAATTAAATTTGTTAATCTAGTTTGGCCATGCAATTAACTCAAATTCAAGAACAATTGAGCTAAACAAGTTAAATTGGATCAATGTGTGCGTGAATTTCAAATTGATTCAATCCAATTTAATCAAATTCAATATTAATGGGGTCAATTAATCATGATAGAGATCAAATTGTACAAAATTGAAACAAATGGAACCAAGGATTGAACCAGTTCAACTCGGCCAAATTCGGGTCAAACCGTTTCAACCCGATTTGATTCGAATTGAACCGGTCTGATCGGATTGGCTATTTTCCTATCAAAAATCTAGCGATCGACCGTCTATTCCAACCAGCCAAGGCCGGCCACATCCCTTTGAGCCCAAAAATGACAAAAATGCCCTTAATTAAAAATTACGAAAATGCCCCTAAGTGAAATTACTAAAATGCCCTTCCTTAAGGATTAAGCAAATTAATTAGGGGTAAGCAATTTAATCATAGCCATTCATTCAGAATTAATCATGGCCATCCATAATGCCATGTCACCTATCCTTAGTCCATAAGGAATATTCTTAATCCCTAAGGATGCATTCTAGGCCATTAGATCAATCTAAGGACTAGGATTCAAGGTTAATGGGATTATATAGGCTTTTTCTCCTCCAAAATTTTGGAAGGTCTCACATTTTTCAGATCTGTTTTCTCTCTCTTCTCTCTCCGTCTCTCTCTAAATCATGTTTCCTCCTCCTCTCTTGGTTGTGAGTTTTCCTTGCTCACACCAGCCACTTGCTGGCCGATTTCCGACGCACCACCGCCACTCTGGTAGTCCCCCGACGTCCTAGAGCCAATCGCAAGACTGGCCTTAGCTGCTAGTAACTGGAGCATCTCTGAGCGGCTCTATCTCTGTCTCGGTTGCATCACCAACAGCCAAGCTGATGATCTATCCAGCCGGTGACTCCGGCGATTCCGGCGTTTCGGCGTCCTTCCTAGGCGGTCCAAGGCTTATGATCATCATCCTTAACCTCATCTCGAAGCTATGGTAGCCGACTTTCACTGGAAAAGCCACCGGAGTTCAACTTTAAGCTTGATTTTACTTCTCTTTCTTTAGATCGCAGTCTTACGCCAATCTTTTTACCTTGTGACGTAGATATTAGGAGTTATATTTGGCACCATTCCAAAGTTCATTGGTGGCCAAAATAGCTCGTTTGAGCTCAGCAACACTCTCGAATAAGGTAAGTACACTTGGATGTTATTCTCTAAATTCGTGTACAGAGAAACCTACATGTTTGAGATGCTGATTTCAACTCGTTAATGTCGAAATCTTGCGAAGTGATGATTAAAGAGTCGTAAAACACATCTCAAGCTTCGATTTGATATATTGCATGCTTCAATCAGACTTAGTTTGTTAGGTCAAAACTCTTTCAGAAGTTAGGATCAGAATCTGGAACGTGATGTTCATGTTTGTTCTGATGATTTCCTGATTGACATTGTGCTGTTCTATGATTTTTCTGATTTTCTACAATCGTTGTTTGAAGAAACTTCCTTCATGAAAGTCGTAGAATACATCTTAATCTATTCGTCATAAATTATTCATAAAATTCCAACTATGTTAGGATTGTACGATTTGGTGACAGACTAGTTTTTGACTGACATTCATGTGTTCTTCGATTTTTATAAATTCATGTGTTCAAAATATGAAAAATTTTTCCTCATGAAAGTTCACACTAAAATCAAGATCTTTTTGGTGATACTAATTTCATCAAATTCGGAATTCATTTGAATTTTCAAAAGGAATTTTTATGATCTAATCAGTATCTGTGTTCAGATCTGATTTTCATTCCTTTGGAATCCAAAAGATGTTTCTCCGAATTTGATAAAGTTAGAGTCCTCCTTTGCGAAAATCCAAATTATAAAATTGTTCCTTGGGGTCTCATTATATAGATTGGAAATTTTGAGGGCCTAATAACAATTTTTAGGGGGTTGATTTGCTAAAAACCCTAGATAAGGCCTTCTCGGGTTAAAATTCGATTTGCAGTTGAGTCCTTTGTGAAAACTAAATTTTATAAAAATTTGAAGGACTTTTTAGCAAAAACTCAAAATATGAAAGTTGTCGCACGCAGAAAGTTCTGACTACCTAAAAATTTTCACACGGTTTTGATAAGGTTTGTTATTTTTCCCGCTGTTATTTTGAAATCCCTAACAGAACCGAGTCCAATTTGTCACCGAGAGTGAAATTGTTTGTTTTGTGAAAATCGATGGGGATTTAGAAAAAATGGTCTTCTTAACTTTTGATCCTCATGACATAAGCTTTCTAATGACACCTGAATCATTTCATTTGGACATCATTAGGTTAGTTAATCACATCTGAACCGAAGTGATCTGAATTAAATAATAATTGAATAAGTGGTCTTTTTATGAAGCCCACTTCTCATTACTTTATTGGTTGAGAAACAAGGCCCATGGGCTTGAATGCATGTTTTACTCATTGCTATGTATGTGTTTGTTAGATGGATGTTAGGCTAGGTACATCTTCGGCGGGTAGCCCATTATGGTAATTTAGAATCCGACTTTAGGGTTAATTGATATGAGTTGCCGTTTTGTGAATGCAAATGGTAGCCCATCATCATTAACCATTAATCAAATAATGTTAGATGATTAGGTGGGTGGTGAATCGAAATGCATGAAAAACAAAGGCTGATACCAAGACCTGTGCTTAATTAGTGAATTTTTTACACCATTGCTTTTCTTTGGTTGTTCCTTTATGCATTGTTTGTCGTGAACGTATGTTGTGAATCTAAACGCCAACACTCAAGAGGCGGTCCATGGAGGGGATAATTCAAAATTGTAAAAGACCAAGGCGATAGACCGATGTCCAATCAGATTTAGATAAATGCATGACGACTTAGATAATAACCATGATAAGTTTAGCGGTACCGAAAGGGCGTCAATAAAAATATTGACGTAAGCTAGTCCCCGAACTCATGATCTCTGGTTTTCGTAGAAACTGAAACGAAACTCCCGTGTTTCAGTTGGGTATTCTAACCGACCCCGACCTAGGCTAGTGGCGACTCCTAAAAAGATAAAATCGATCCGCTGTCACGCGAGGTATGAATTTAGGGAAAATTCACGTTCATGATCAATGGACCATACAGATGACCAAAAAATCAATGCTTCGGTAAGCCGTCTTTTATGATATGCCAAACAGACTGTATGGATGACTAAAAGATTGACGCTTTGGTAAGCCGTCTTTTATGATATGCCATGCGGACCGTATGGATGACTAAAAGGTTGATGCTTTGATAAAGCTATCTTTTATGATATGCCATATGGACCGTTTCATAAATACTTATCTCTAAATCCGCTTCACCGAGTTCGGCTCTCGTGAGGTAGGTCGCGACAGGAATCAATCTTGTGTATATATGTTTTGTCCAAGCCCTAGGCCCCTCCTCTTCTAGGCTATTGATTTATAGTGGTGACAGAGGTGGTGACTTTGTACGGAAGAATTAATGGGGCTTAACGACATGAGTATTCCGTAACAGACGTTGTCTTTGTGCTTTTCTTTATTGGGGCTTGGGGTAAAGAATAAAGATGACGGAGGAGTTTACTGGGGGGTTTCGCAATATTAAGAACAGTATTTCCCTTCAAGGGGATGCAAATAATAAATAATGAAAATAGCTTAATATTTGGGCTGTTTAAAATAAAAACCCCGTTGTCTCTCTTCACTTGCCTTCCTTCGCTAGATGTCTCGCCTCGCCTCACCTCATTTGCCCCACGAAAACAACTCATCTCAAAATTTGAAGCGATTTTTTTAAGAATGAACAAAATATGAAGTTGTATAATTCATGATTTATGTTACGTATTCTGAACATTTTATTATTTAATTTTATTTTATGTGTAGGGTCTTTTATGATTTGTTGCTTTTGGCAAGTGGATATTTATGTTGTTGCCTTATTTTAGATTTTTGTTTGATTTGTAATGGTATTCATAGTTTGGTTACTCAATATCGCATTATCGATGGATATGTAATTTTAAAGAGTACGTTTGTCCTTTCAAAAAATATAAAATAAAAAAAGAATTGATTGGTCCCAAATTGACCTTGGAACCGGACCAAACCTATAGGTTTGGTCCAGTCCTTAGTCTTAGGCTCAATAGGGTCAGTCTTTGGTCTTAAAAATTGGGGACCAAATACTATACAGGTTGGTCCTTAAATTGGGTGCTAAAACGGCTCAATCCGGATCATGCACACCCCTAGTTGACCCAGTCGGACCTCTACGTAACGCCTCTCTCTCACTGTCATTAACTCATTATAAAATGACGGTCTCGTGAACCAGCTATTTGCGACTCCCGTCAACATTCGCTTCTGGCGAAAACTACCAAAAGTCCTGCTCTGCTCGCACTTGAGAGAAAGTAAGAGAGTGAGAAAGAGAGATGGCAGTCGGAGTCGACGGCAGCAACACCAGTGGCCTCGGCGGAAGGATAACACTGTCGGTGGTGATCAGCTGCATCGTGGCCGCTACGAGCGGGCTCATCTTCGGGTAGGACATTGGCATTTCAGGTGCGTCTTCTGCCTCTCTCCTCTGTCCAGTTTCATCCGCTGTCTTCGAATGAGATGATGATATATGCACTTCAGACGGTGGGGAAGGTTAAAACGATCGAATCGAAATTCCTTGTACTCGAAACCGCAAGTGAATTATCATGTCTTCTTCCTCGAGCAATCAACGCGAAAACATCATATTCATCCCCATGCCTTATGTCCTCCTATCAACACCATCATAGTTTCAGCTCCAGTACACGCAGAACACGATAAGCCTATGTGAAACGGACTCGATATGACCCCTTCACACGTTAAATTTGCTTCGAGTAAGATGCCGGTTTCATTCAACTGCTGTCATTTGGATGAATCGATGATGTGGGATTCTCGTGAAGTAGTGCGCGTTGTTTGACTGTTGCTGATCCAAGCAAAGTTGACGTCAATCTTTGCTTTGCATTTCGTTTGTCTGCTGTCAAATATTTTTAAAATTAACACAATCACTTGATTAAAAATATAGTGATCATAAATGAATTTGAATGCTTTCTTTAATGATTGCTAATTTCCTCTCTCCTCAAGGCGTAATCTTTTATATATTTGTCGTGAATATGAAGCAACATGAGAAAGCTGTACGAATTCCTCGATTCTAAATGCTAAAGCTGTGTTCATCTTGAGGGAGGTTCTTATGCTTTACTTATCCTTCTATTGATTACTATAGTATCGCTACAGTGATTTGATGGCTAGCTCCAAGTAGAATAAGGGTTTTCCTTATTTGTAATTATGGAAAATGAAAACAATTAGTATCGGCAAATTGTGGAAAATGCTAAAGCTATTTTCATCTTGAGAAGGTTATTATGTAGGTTGCCATCAACATCTAATAAGGTCTTTTCGTTATCTGCAATTATGGAAAATGAAAACAATTATTATCGGCAAATTGTGGAAAATGCCAAAGCTGTTTTCATCTTGAGGAGGTTCTTATGTAGGTTGCCATCAGCATCTAATTAAGGTTTTTCCTCATTTGTAATTATGGAAAACGAAAACAATCATTATCGGCTGAGTCAACCGCGTTAGCCATTTAATGACATTAATTTTATGACCTGTTTGCATAGAGCATAGAGATCTATTTTGCAAAAGGATAGAGAGCCCTAGGTGTACTTCATTCCCACCATTAACTCCATCATCTATCTATTAGATCTGTAAAATAAGTAAATCGAGTTGGGTTTGGATTGGATCATAATTGATTTGACCCAAATTGACCCATTTAACTCATTCATTACCCATTATCACAATGCAAATTTCACAATCCACACCCAACCCAATCCATTTAACTAAATCTAGGAAAGCTTGTTTCTTATGATTTTTTTTTTAAATTGTATTGCTAAAACACTTTCATGCAATACAAATCAAGTAGACAATTTTTATATATATTTTTTTTAAAAATTGAGGCTCTATTTGTTTCGCGAAAAATATAACATTTTTGGAAAATATTTT
This sequence comes from Syzygium grande, assembly GCA_024733475.1. Lineage (NCBI taxonomy): Eukaryota > Viridiplantae > Streptophyta > Magnoliopsida > Myrtales > Myrtaceae > Syzygium > Syzygium grande. The sequence goes on from JAMXDD010000006.1 coordinate 6,743,428, forward strand.
CTAGGAAGTCATTTTCCAGGAACATGACAACATTTTCCAATATTTGGTTGAAACCTAAAAATGAACTAGAAAAATATTTTCCGATATAAAATATCTAATTTGATTTTCCTCTGTGCAATCATTTTAATATTTTTTGTTTTTTTGTTTTTTTAAGAAATCATATTTTAATTATTTTCTTTTCTTTTTTCTTTTCTTTTTGTTCTTTTTTCTTCTTCCTCCGCCGGTGGCTGGTTGGCAATCGGCCACAAGTGAGGGACAAGCTCGAGGCTCACTATAGGCTAACAAGGACTTGGCCTCGCCGGAGGCTGAAGAGGCTCGAAGCTTGCTAGAGGTCGGTGAGCTCGTCCCTCACTTGTGGCCGGCCATGGCCAGCCGCTGGTTGTCGCCATGGCCAGCCACCAGCAGGGAAGAAGAAAAAGAAGAAAAAAAATTCAAAATTAACAAAATAAAAATCATAATATTAAAAAAAATAAAAATGATATGTTTATCATTCACTTAAGCTTGTTATGTTATCCATTTATGACCCATTTAAGCTTATTTGTAAAACTAATGCCAACTAATTTATGATCCACAACCATTAAATATAAGTTAATATATGGATTCTTGACCCATTTTGTCACGTCTACTACCTATATAGGGCAAACAATTGCTACACATTGCTCCAAAAGGAACATGAAAAGTCAACACATGGGTAAAAAAGAGGAACTGTCCAAACCCGAGATGATAATAGTGCTTGGCAGATGAACATTGAACATGCAGTGTTCGTCCTTATCCGAAAAGTAAGTTAAGCATGAGCCGATAGCTTGGCTCGCTCTTTAAGCATTTTCAGAAGGGGAGTTGCAGAGGATAGTATGGAGGAATACTCGAAAAATCATTACATGAGTGTAGTATATTTGTGAAATGACTAGGGCCACCTTTTCGTCTAATAGTTCGACCGATACATGTATTTTCATGACAGGAATTCAGGAAAAATGAAAATCTACAGACTTATTGAAAATGGACTCTGTGTAAAAACTAAAAAGCACCCATGTACCATCGGTGTAGTTTTTATACAAGCAGTTTCTCATATTGCGATCTCTGACTATATTTTATTTCAAGTAAAAGAAAAAATAGACCCTATTCTCGTGTACGGTACAAACTCTTCAATCCCCTGAGGTAATGCCAACTAGTCGATTAATTTGGGCGTTGAAGGCACAAGTAAATTTATTCATGTAATGCCGACCAGTACGCAGCCTTGACAACAATTTTGGGACATACTCCTGGTTAATGGACAAATCTATGCGAGAAACAAGAGATATACATTTTAGTGGACTAACAGATAGATGGTGCAAATTTGCAATTAATTTGTTTAGGGGGTGTCACTACAATGGTTCCGTTCTTGAAGAAATTCTTCCCATTGGTGCTAAGGAAGGCTGCCGAGGCCAAGACGAATATGTACTGCGTTTACGACAGCCAGGTCCTGACGGCGTTCACGTCCTCCCTCTACATCGCGGGGTTGGCCACGTCCCTCTTGGCGAGCCGCCTCACTGCGGCGTTCGGTCGGAGAAACATGATGGTTCTCGGTGGCTGCACCTTCCTTGCCGGGGCCACCATCAACGGTGGAGCTGCCAACATAGCCATGCTCATCATCGGGCGTATCTTGCTTGGGTTCGGTGTCGGCCTCACTAATCAGGTAATAGTTCATTTGCTGTTTCACTATGTTTTTAAAGAAAAGAAGTCCTTTTTATATCAAGGTTGTTGACTTTGTGCTCCTGATTTCATGGTTAAGGTTTAGCCATTCTGAAATTGCTGGTACGTTCAGGCTCTTAGTTTATGATCAATTGAGATAAAGATCTTCCATTTGGACTCTTCAGTTGATATTTTTGTGATCGACGAGACATATGTAAATGTATCGTGGTATAGGATCAAGTTCATTTTATATTAGTTTGGTGGAGACTTAATAGGTTAAAGAAATGTACACTACTAAATTCTCAAGGATAATATCTATATGCTAGTTTTCCGTTCACCGATAAATAATATATAATAAATTGAATCTTGACCATTGAAAATGATAAGTTTAATCAGATCCATGGTTCGGATTCAATTGAGTATACAAATTAGATTCATGCAATATACCCTTCTTTTTGGAAGAGGTTTGTCATCGGTTTAGTAAATGATGAGAATTGTATCTTAGGCAACTCCACTGTACCTCTCCGAGATGGCCCCGCCGAAATGGCGCGGTGCCTTCAGCACCGGCTTCGAATTCTTCCTAGGCGTCGGGGTGCTCACCGCCAACTGCATAAACTACGGCACCGCCAAGATGAGCTGGGGATGGTGACTCTCCCTCGGCCTCGCCGCCGCCCCGGCCGCCATCATGACCCTCGGCGCCCTCCTCATCTCTGACACTCCCATGAGCCTCGTCGAGCGCGGCAAGCTCGCTCAGGCAAAGCAAGCGCTCCTCAGGGCACGGGGCCAGAACACCGACATCGAGCCCGAGCTCGCAGAGCTCATCAGGTCCAGCAAGATAGCGAGGGCCGCCAACGAGGAGCCCTTCGTGACGATCTTCGAGAGGCAGTACAGGCCTCACCTGGTAATGTCGATAGCGATCCCGTTCTTTCAGCAACTTACAGGGATCAACATCATGGCATTCTACGCGCCTGTTTTATTTCAGTCCGTGGGATTCGGGAGCGACTCCGCTCTGATAGCGGCGATAATACTTGGATTCGTGAACTTGGGATCGATTCTGGTGTCTATGTTTGTGGTGGATCGTTGTGGGAGGAGGTTTTTGTTCATTGAGGGTGGAGTGCAAATGTTCCTCTGTCAGGTACGTAATTAGCTCCCCAGCTTATTAGCAATGCATGAGCACGAGGCGTGATCCGCATGCAGATATTAAAGAAGTGACGTGCTTTAAAGAGTAATGCTCAAGATCCAAAGCTAACTGCACTGAGATATTTATGCGATCACAATGCTCGACCAACCCTCCATCTCGAGGTCAATCTTGTAATCATAAATCCACATGAGCCCGTAAAGTTAAACCGTGTTTGCTTATTGTTTAGGTTGGTGCGGCATGTGTCTTGGCCGCGACGGCGGGCACTTCTGGTACGGAGCGCATCGGCAAGGGCTACGCCATACTAGTGCTGGCGCTGATGTGCATCTACGTGGCCGGGTTTGGTTTGTCGTGGGGTCCCCTATGCTGGCTCATCACGACCGAGATACTCCCAATGAGGATTCGTACCACGGGGCAAAGCATTAACGTGGCCATGAATTTCGCGGCCACATTCGTTCTGTCGCAGACCTTCCTGACCGTGTTGTGCCACTTTAAGTACGGCGCTTTCCTATTCTACGCCTCTTGGATCGCCGTGATGACGATCTTTGTGGTGCTCTTCTTGCCGGAGACGAAAGGGATTCCTATGGACTCGATGCATGTGGCGTGGGAGAGGCATTGGTACTGGCAAAAGTTTGTTAACAAGGAATCATACTAGCTCGTATTATTGTCTCTGTGTTGATTTGAGGGGCCAAAAAGGCCAGATAACGTACTGCGATTCTGACTTCTGAGAGAGACGAGGGTCGGTATGCAAGGAAATTTCATGTGTTCATGACTTGGACGCCACATGCTTCAAAGAGCATATTAAATTTGGGTCTTCTAATGCTATAGAAATTCATGCATCTTATTTCATTGTGATGTAGTAAGTTGTGTTACTCGGGGGAAGGAAAAGACGTAGCAAGTTTGATAAAGTGCAGGAACTGCTCCATTGCTTCATGGCGGCTGGTAATCTAATTACAATTTGGGTAGTATTTGAGTTGTATAATGAACGTATGGCCTAAAAGCATGTGGGGTCAGAAGTCTTATAGAGGGGATCGACCATAGATGCAGCCAGGGGTAAAGATTTGACCAAGCGGATCACCGCCTAGTCAGGTTAGAGCGTCATGCAGAATTTAACCTTTGCCTCGTCTAAACAAGTTGCGGAAGAGAATTTATGTATCCAATTCACCCATTTCGCCTAAATGTATTGGTCAGGATGACCCTACAAATTGCATTCCCACATCTGGCACTCTTCCCTTGAACGGCTGAGATAGCTGATACCTCAGGCATCAATCCAACAAAATTGGATAGTCATGTTCATAATGCCACTTTTAAGTGCTGTAGAGACCGAGTACTCTGCCATCAGGGAACTGGAAAGAGCAGACCTAGTTGTGCGTCTGATGCAAAACTGAGGTTTATTTTTTTGCTGTCTTACTTCACATATATGAATCGCGACCCAATACCAGATATCTGCAGTGTGATAATAAGTGATGTACAAGTGAAGTTGAGAAGCATACGTCTGTGTACCGTCCCACTTGTAATTTCTGTGAATGTACAGATTTACAGAGACTGCCAGTATCTTGCAAACCATTTCACTCAAAGATGTTGCAAAAGAATCTGTTCTCCGGAAGAAATGCAAGCTGGTTGGTGTGATGCTGAACATGTTCAACTGGTTGGGCCCCCTGAATGTCACGAATTCAGTTAAATGAAACAGAGAATTACAAAAGATGGAAACGCTTAAGCCTAGGCCAAGAAAATTGAAATTAGAATGACGAACAAAAAGCATTTACTGTAACGATAAGCAGGAAATTCATATTTACACACCAAGATTTCTCTAAATTAAGTTACATAATCATAGGTAAGCTGATCACGTGGACTCCGATGATACTACAACCTTGACATAGATTCATACGGAAGAACAAGCAGAATTTTCAATTACAGGAATAAAAGTCGATCAAAAACAAAGAAGGAAAAATGACTGCTGTGAAGCTCTTCCTCATCATGATTAGTACGATCTGCCAGAAGACAAGGTACCGCCATTTGTATCCCACTGGAGAACATTGAACGTAACTCTCATTCACACAGCTAATCTATTATCCTCCATGCCTTTAATTATTGTTCTGTTCTTCAACAAGAACATCTCTATGGCTGGAAAATTAGTGTGATTTCTAGAGTACAATCTTCCAGAAGAAAACTACATATATCCAAGTAATGCTAAAAATGTTGTTGGAAGATCCATTTGCATGAGTTCATAAATGTAACAACTATATGGAAGATCCATTTTCATGAGGACCTAGTTATAAATGGAGAGAAAATATCGTGAAAAATAGGAGACAAATATAGTGTTGGCAGTAACAAATGAGACTCAGATAACGCGACCATTAAAAATGAGAACTGGTTGCTTCTTTTTCTTTTTCTGCCCTGTGGTTGGGAGTTTTGAACCTCCAACCTCCAGTTCCCATGTCCACCCACTGGCCACTAGGCCAAATGCCCAGTGGATTGGGAAATATTCACATATGAGCAGATCTTTGTACCCAAATTCAGGGTGGGCTCAGGGCCTAGCAGAGCTACAGGTGTTATGCTGTGTGATCTATTAGCGAAGACTGAACAGTCTCATTAGCGGTCTCCGCTATATGATCTATTTGTCTAAATTCTACCATAGAATCATCATTATATCTAAAATTCATAGTATAAGATAGCATTATCAGTTCGTTAGATCTCAGAAACATTTCAGAACCAACAAATACCTCAGTCAAATGCATAAGGATCATCGACATAGGGATTTAACGATCCTTCTGTGAACAAATCGCCTATATTCGAACTTCGTGGAGGATGAACTCCCTTTGTTCCCTGCACAAAGAGTGCAGACCGAGAATGCTCTTTGGATACTCAGAAAAAATCATTAATTACAGGTTCTGAAAAAAAAGGCAAATCATGTGACTTGATGTAAGGCTAATGACAATGTATGCTGTATTACATATATTTATACAAATTCCTACATGTAATTATTATTTGGTATCCACTGTAAGACAACATATCAATTTTGTTCTGTTGCTCTAAAACTGTCAGGATTTACCTGTGGCAACAGTCAGAACCAGGAGGTGCCACGTTTTTTCAGCCTTTTCAACAACACTATACCATCATTGAATATATATAACAACAGGGCCAGTTAGAGTTCCTTTCACTTAGGGTGCGTTTGTTTCGTGGAAAATAAATGGTATGGAAAATATTTTCCAAAAAATGATCATTTGTGTTGCTTACAAGAATGAATAAACGAATGAAAAATATTTTCATCGTCAAGGAAAATGTTTAGACATAAATTATTGTCGATAATGAAGACGTTTTTCATTGACTAATTATTTTAAGCGATACATGCAATCATTTTTAGGAAAATGTTTTCCAAATCATTCATTTTCTGCAAAATAAAACGGAACCTTGATCTCTGAAAATTTACTATTTAAAGTGGTTCTTTAAAGTCTTTATTGTAGTGGGCTCTTGATCCATTTCTCTATTCACTTTTAAGTGTGAGGTCTAACCATCGAATTGCGAACAAAAGACAAAAAGTATCATCGGGTTTCTTCCTATTCCTTCACTAATATGGATATTGCATCCTTAGGTATAGAGAATCAGCGAAAGAACGTAAGATATCAACAGAGACAAGGTCAGGATGTGTAAAATACATACTTCATCCTGGTGGAATTGGATTGAAAGGTACATGCATAAATTAATCTATTATTTTTATCCCACTATTCATCTGATCCTCTATGTTGTAACATATGAGAAACCTTCGCAGGTACCTTTCCTCAAAACTGACACAAGTAGTTGAGTACTGTTCTAATAAAATAACCATGGATTGAGTCCAAGCGGCTCGTCACAAGGGAGATGAAGGAATTGCCTAGACATAGTCTTCTGGTAACTGAAAAGTGAAATTGATACCAAACTCCTATAGTTCAAGTATAAACACTTATCTATTAGTTTTGCCCGTACTTACCTTTACATCCTTGGGGGGTGCTCATTCTTGGTGAAACCATCCTCTTATGTTTTCTTGGATCCTGCAGCAATGAGATACATTGAAGGGCACCTTTGTTTGGCAAAACAAAGGCTAGCAACCTAACTAACGGAGGACCAACAATCAGATGCTAATCTTATGGTTCAGTCAGACTAGACACATGCCTCAAACATTACAGTACTCTTTGTCTTTCTTCTTTTGGTAATTGTTCTTCCATTTGTCGTCTCAACTTCATATTCACGGTGAGTTACCTGTCATGCAGAAAGTAAACTGAGTATACTTGAGGATATCATGAGGCAGGCGGAAAGCACTTGCACGAGAAGTATCGGACTGATTATATCAATTCATGCAATGGAAGAATATAATACCAGGTGCAGAGGATAAGAAATGCACCTTAGATGACACTTAATGATAGACTTCTGTTTTTTGTGCTAAGATCACAGTGGATAACAACTTACCTTCTTGCTATGCTTGGGAATATTTGCGACACTACCAGTATTAGTGTTCTCTACTTTTTTCAACAATTTTGACACAGGTGTTTGAGTTGCTTCAGGGATAGGTGAAACCTGCAACAACGATTGGAATCAAAATGAGATGAGAAGCCAATTTTCTATTGGCTGCAGAGCAAGCAAGAGAACAAGTTAGTGTTTCCCGTTCACCTGCTCATCATCTTCTGCTCTTGAGACATGCTGGCTTCTTCTACTACCGTTAGAATTCCTCTTCTTCATTGAAGTGATTGAATACTCCTTTCAAGAAAAACATTCACAATGACGAGGAATTATATCGTATAAAGCTCAAGGCATATCTCCATATTCTTATTGTTAAATCAACAGATGATGCGTATCCAGATGAGATGGAATTTATATCAATCATCACAAACATGAATTTCCCAACTGTAAAATTAAGGTACATCTTCTTAATATCTTCACACTATGATGCATATATATGTGGACAACATCCAAATGGGACATGAGGTTAAAAACGTGGTAGTCCTTACTGGTGCAAGCATCAAACTCAGAATGCCAATAAGAGAAGAAGACCTCTTTTAGTTTCCAAAGAACAACTCCCAAAATGCATAGGCAGATAGATAACACAGACAAGGTGCATCATTTTGCATTGAACTCACAAAAAATAACTTCTTATTTTATTATCTGCATTTTCTGGGCATCTCATTGCATCCAAAGTTGATGCTATGAGAAGTGTGTTATGCATGCAATAGGGTTTCAACGGAGTTATGCCTATTCAATACTTTCAATAGAATTCATGATCAAAAGTCATACATCATTAGATTCAGTAGTACAAAATTGGTTCATTTATTAGCCATCCTGGACCACAGCAAAACGCGGTGAAACAACCTTAAAGTAAAGAAAATGTCTTGCACAATCTTCAGCAGAGAAAAAACATTCTCAAAATTTTGAGTTTTCAATTCCTTTGAACCAAACTAAATATTCAGCACAAATCTAAAAGAAAATGTTCTACACAAATGTAAAGTAGCATCACACAATTAACTCAAAGTATGAGTTTTAAAGAATGACATATCCGGCATGGAGGTCTATTGAAATAAAGATTCTCTATGGGATTGATTAAGAAAAAATAGTCAAGACCTAACCTTTCTTGAAGTGACCTCTTGATCCTCCTGTGGCTTGTCGGCCATTACTCTCCACTGTAATTGCAATAAAGCTCTCTGTCTATCTTCCTGCAGTGCATCGTATTAAGTCAATTTCTGATACAGTTTATAAAATCCACTTTAAGACTACAGATATTGCATACTTTGGATTTCTGCCGATCCAATTCCTCTTGCAGTTTTCTACATTCATCTTCATACTGACACTGTACAGCTTTCATCTGAGCTTCATGTTCATTCCTAAGCGCGGTTGTTCTCTATATGGTTAAACAAGCATCACAAATCCAAACTATAAATGAATCTGGAAATTCATCTTGAAGCTGGTACCACATGCACCTCTCTCATCTCGTTTTCAGATTGGATTTGGGCACGTTTCATCTCTTCATTGTGGTTAGTTTTGAGAATTAATTCCTTCTGGTTGTTTTCCTGATGAATGCAACTTACCTACATCACAGATGAGATGAAATTAATTTGAATTTGATGGGACCATGCAAAGTCAGTTTGCTAAATTGTAGTTCACACAAAACTAGCTAGTGAGAGCACATAAGACTTGTCCAAGAAGTTTCTCTGGAACTGCATTTTGGTTTTAACTGTGCATATCTATTTATTCCCTACGCTTTACTTTGAAAAACGCAACACTAGAAAGTGAATTTGATATTAGTCCTTTCAATTTCATAAACCAAATATTTTAAAAGGTAACTATACCAAAAGCCAACATGTGAACGTACCTCGCAAACTTAAAAGGATAATACATAGATGTAAGTCTCAACTGTGAGATAAAGTAATGCCAAATAAAACCATATAATTCAGTAACTTCAGGGCCATAAAGAATATTAAGGAAAAGATGACAAAAGATCAATATGAAAGTATGCATTGGCTCTGAATCATACTAAAGCAGCATGTTCCTCCTGGACGCATATCAAATGCTGCCTCGATTCTTCTTTGCAATCAGCAAGGTTTTTATCACACTCAACTTCCATTTGTCTGACAACTTTGTCCACCTGAAGGCTCAAAGGGAACAGCAGCCGATTATATCAATACATTATGGAAATGTTGGCCACAGTTTGAAGAAATTACAGACCTTTTCTTTTTCCTGATTGACAATCTCCTGCTTTTCCAGCTCAAATTTTCTTCGAATGTCATTAATGGCCTGATCATGCTCGTTGTTAGCACTGAAATGATTACAAGTAATTTGAGCTACATGCAGAGCATGACAAGCAATGAAACCTGATCATTCTTCTGACAAAGTTCTTTCAAATGCCTCGAAAGTTCCATCTGTTTATTATCAAGCATCATATCGTACTGCTTCTTGGATTCTGCTAGTCTATGTTCAGCTGAAGTCAGCAATGCCTGATTCTGCAGCAACATGCTGGTATGAAGAATATATAGTACTCTAGGAGTGTTCTAAGTTCATGAATCATTATTTCAAAAGTTCACCTCGGAAATTTGGTCTTCTAGCTTCTTCTCTCTATCCTTGTAACTGAGAATAAGGTTTTCCTTCTCCTCTAACACATTTTTGAGATCATCAACTTGATTCTCAAGTACATCCTTTTGCTTCTCAATTTTCTCATTCACGTCTTGAAGCACTTGTATTTCTTCAGCCTTTTTCTGTATCTCTGCTCGAGATTTCTCATTATCATCATTTTTCCCACTCTCTAATGCTGAATACTTGACCAGCAAATCTTGCTGTGAGACATAAAGAAACAGGTTGAGGACAGCAACAAAGCATGGTTACAAAATACAAAATGACCAAAGCAATAGTTTTAACCATTCTATCTTCAGAAGATTTTGCACTCTCCAGAAGAGAGCTAATTTTCTGCTCTAATTCAGAAACCAGTGAGTCAGACTCGATCTTCTTTGAGACAAGGGTTTCTGCTTCAGATTCCAAGCGCTGAATTCTCTCTTTTGAAATTCGAAGTTCCTCTGAAAGCTGTGTTATAGCCACCTCATGAGATTTCTGAAGTTCTATGACCTTACGATTTAACTCCTGATTCACCACTTGCAAAGCATCCTTCTCTGATGTTGTGAACAAGAGCTCACTCAGCAGCTTATTATGCCTCTTCTTAGCAAGTTGAGCTGTAAGGTCCATCTTCTCTTGAACTAACTTGAAGCAAGACTGGTACAGGGAGTTCAACTGATCAAACTTTTCCAGAAAAATCAAACTTTTCTTATCCAATTCCACCAGCTGTGCAGCAGTCATGTGAACAAGACTTTCAAGACTTTTAATCTCCTGGAGTGACAATACCAACTTACTACCAAAATCATCATTTCTCAACTGAAGTTCCTTCTTGTCTTTTTCTAAATTTTCTTGAGTGGTAATCAATTGTTTGATTTCATCTTCTTTTGATATTAATTTGGACTGCACTTCTCCCAATGTAGAATTCAAATTGTCCATGGCTATTACATTTTCCTCTAAAGTTGCTTCAAATTTCTTGATCATTGCATCTGCAAGCAAGATAACGATTATTTGATGGCTTTCCAACCAGATGTATACCAAATGCCCTACAAGATTCTGACCAAACAACTACATTATTAACATCATATTGAAAAACTGCACTGATAACATGTAACTAGTCCATTGCTATCTCATCCGTGTCATTGTCATCTAATGAAAAGAGTAAATCAGAAACATTTTTATCTCATCCAAAGCTAATAAAGTTCTGCAACTAACAGAAAGGTTTCTTTTAAATTGTCTCATTGTCACCAACTGAACCCTTTGTATGTTATACATACATTCCGCCTGAAGCTAACATTTTTCTATATGTGTGTAGATCAAAACCAATTGTAGCGATACCACTTAGTAAAGTGCCCTGGATTTGGGAATTGCAACAATCTTTCCAAAACATTGGGAGAGGTGTATATTTTCCATTTTTCTTCCCCTGGTAGTTCATGAAAGTGATGATCCACTTGATGCTTAGGAGCATATGGATGAGAAGGATCAAGGGTCAAAACACTCATCCACTGGAGGAGCCTTATATTTTCCACTTTAGGACCTTCGTCTGATCCAGCTGAGGAACTCTCAAAATAATTCAGTTAAGTAACATCCAACTTCACAGTTCTCCGAGTCAAATGAGATAGAGAACATGGTTTCAGAATTTCATTTATATGATAGATCATTTTGCATGAAGAGCTCTCTGCAACAGCATATGTATACAAGATTACCATTCCCAAAAAAGGAACCTAATTTACCTTTCTCCTCTATGAGATTGGCTGTCCTGCACTGTTCATCTCTGTGAAATTTCTCTCGTTCTTCTTTCTCAACTCCAAGTTCCATCAACTCCTTGTCACCTAGAGTTATCATTTAATAAGAGCTTATTTGTTTAAAATTAAACCAAAGAATGACACCAAAATTCAACAGATCTACAAGAATTTACGAATACACCTAACAATTCACAACCGCACACTTCGTTGTGCTATTTTAGAAAATAAATAAAGAGAAATATGACTGAGAATGACTCACGTCTCTGAATAGTCTCCGCTGCAGACTCTAACTCCATGGAAAGCGCAGCCATCTGTTGATTCAACCCATCAATAGCAACTGAACTAGCCGACAACTTGTCTTCAAAAAACTCCTTATCTTTCTCAGCTACATTAGCAACTTTAACATGTCATGTCTACTGAATTTTTTACCAAGCTGCAAAATTATCATTTTTTATATGTAGGAAAAGTTAGAGACCATTTTGGACTTGACTGGCCAAGTGTTGCAACGTTTCTGTGAGTTGATCGCACAATGTCTTCGTAGAAGAGAATTTAGACTCCAGTCCTTTCCACAGCTTCTCATCCTCCTTCTGCTTCACCTTAAGCTTAGCATTCTCATTAAAGGCATTCTGCAGTTTGTCCTCCAGTGTACGGATGTGCTCCGTCGATTTCTTCAATTTCGTGTTCTAGAACAGAGAAAACACTCATTAGGCAGACGTACACCTCAAGTTTGTGTGAAGCATGATTAGAGAAAGCTAAAAAAATTGCATGGCAAGGAAAATCCAGTAAGATCACTAGCAACGACAAATAAATACCTATAAAAGCAATTCAACGACATAAGTTCTTAACTCAGCCTTCTCAAAACACTAATCATCGCGAGTTCAGATATTCACATCCTGCGCCTTCCGCGTGCTTCCCAAAACATATGCATCACGCAATCCAAACGATTGCACAAGCAAGTCGCAGCAATTGCGCAGGTAAAGATCCACACACGATCAGATTCAGAGAAACAATCAAAAGCGAAATTTCCGTTTCCCTACCGCCATTTCGAGATCGGTCTTCACGGAGGCCTGCTCCTTCACCAGTTTCTCTGGCAAACGGACAGATCAACCGCAGAGAATCAACAGAGCGATCCGGAAAGAAGAAAAAACGACAGAGCACGCGAAGAAACAGATCAACAACGCCAACGCCGCGTGAGAACCTGCGGTGAGCTTCAGATTCGCGAAGCTCCCGATCGAAAGCGAGTCCGTCGACGGACGCGACGGGAAGGAGACGGTCCTCGCCGTCCCGGAGGCGGACGCCGACCGAGGCTTGAGCTGGTCCAAGCTCTTGAAGCTCGGAAACCCTAGCTTCTGCATCGCGAATCGACGGATCGAACGGTACCTGGAGAGGGAGGGAAGCAAGATCGGTGCTGGAATCGAGAGAGAAACGGGAGGAGGGAGCGAAGAGTTTGAGCGCGTGTCTTCAGTTCGTTTGAGTGGAAATGGATATGGCGCCAAGACTGGCGGAGTATTTATATATATGGTCCGGTCCCGTCGAAGTTCCTCGCGCGGAAATTAAATTGGAAAATGTTAGCAATTTTTTTTTGGTAATTTCGTGAATACGATGCAATACGTATCATTGGTAGGTGAGATTTTTTCAAAACTCAAATAAAAATTAATTAAGTTGCATATTGCTTGAAAGATGCATGGACGTGCAAAATATTTTTCTCCAATCATAACGGAGTAATCATAATCGGACTTAATGTTAAATTTGTTAAAATTTAGTAATGGCGATTTTTAATGTTCAGACACTTTTTGACCTTGTTCGTTATGATATATTTGGACTAGTAGACAAACCTATTATGGGGCTATTTTGTAATTCATGGATGATTACCTTCAGTTTACTTGGACCCGCTTGGTGAGAAACCATCACGTATCCACGTTGTTGAGGCTTTGAACAAGACGCGTTAGGATGTGGTCAAGCAGCTGTTTGAGAATCGATCGATAGATGTAACTTGTAAAAGGGTGTATGAAACTAAATCCGTTTTCGAATATGGATGGCGCTTTGTGCACAATATGTTGTACAAAGTTTGTTATGTTTGCGACGGACTGCCTCGGTTGATCAACACGTTGATTTTTATTATCGAGACGCATACTTCAAGTGGCTATCGATCATTCTCGGCTTGAGTTTGAAGAGGGATGTTGATATCGACATTGTAAATTAGGATGATTGTGAGATGTCAATTAGCCAACTTGAAAAAGGATCTGATAATGATGGGATATGCTGAGATCACCTTATAATATACTTGAGTCCTACAAATAAGATCTCCTATCATTCATCAATGGAGTACACCAAAAGTTCGTCACTCAATTCCCACTAATCCTAACAATAAATGCAACATTCCGGAGAAAATTAATCATTAATTGAACATGTCAAACGGCAGAACTGTACTGAAGTGGAAAAGATCTAGCAGGAATCATTCATCGTCATAACGAGAAATCCGGTGAAAATGCTTCTGAAACGAGTCCCCCTCCTCTTTTTTGTGGCCCGCTATTCCTGGAGACATTATCACCGGGATTGGGTGTACATGCACCGTCGAAATTAGCGGGTCTCACCGGATTTTGGTAAGATTCAGACGGACGGACGCCTGAGGCACGCACGCACGCGATCGACGCAGTTATGTTTTGTGATTCCAGAAACTCGATTCAACTGGATACGAACGCCCACCACTTGTACAGACCAAATCCATAGACACACGTGTACACGGCCAAACGCAGGGGATAGATTCTAAACCTGCAAGATCCAACACTCAGAAGTCAAACTGACCGTGCAAATCCCTATTGAAAAGCATATGGAGTTATGTCCTCTCCTTTCTGTTCAACAACGCATGCAATTTCATGCTAAGATGACATCCTTTAATCTAAATCTATTTCTTTCCATCTCGGTCGAACGGACACACAGATTAAACCACCGGACTTACCGGCCGCCGGCCGAGGCAGTTGGATTTACTGTTAAGAACAAGAAACCTAAAGAGCTAAATCGCTTAAGGTAAGTATATCGCTGAGAAGACTACCCTTGTGTACATTAGATGCAAGGCTCAGTTCCCATTTCCTAGAGATGCTGCGCTAGAAGAGAGAGACGGGGAGAGAGGAGCATAACTTGCGAAGCGAGACCGCCGCGAAGAAAGGGCGGTTCTCTCCTCAGCGCTGACAGGGGTGGTCCACTTGGAGAAGTCGCGGTCGAAGTAGTCCCAGTCCGGCAAGAGGACGCCGGCGATCCCCAGCATGCCCGCCCCGTACGTCGCCACCACCTTCTTGAAGGAGTGCGTCCACAGCCCGACTGCCACCATCGCCGCCGCCAACCAGACCAGGGACGACCTCAGAGCCGCGTCGTTGGCCATCCGATGACGACGCCGGCGAGAAGACGAGGGGAGGATAAGTAGGTGGGAGTGGAGCGGTTCGAGGCGAGGAAGCAAAGTCGGAGAGAGGGAAGAGATGGGCTTGTGCGGCGAAGGGGAAGGTGTTGCAGCGTTTCTGGGGTCATGGTGCATTTAAAGAGGAGGGTGGGAGTTCAAGCTCATTATGGGCAAAAGCATTGATGACTTCGCGTCCATAAAGATCACATAGATCCAGACCCTTCTAGGAAATCTCTTACGTGCACTATCGGGTGACATAACCATATATTTTTATGATATCTTTTGCATTTCATTACGACACATTGTAACGTCGAAAAATAAAAAAATAATGTACAACGTTGCACAACGTACATCGCATAATCATACGGTACAGCCGAGGTTCTCTTCTCCTCTCCCATGGAAATATACACTGGAAAATTGCTGTGTCTTTTACGAGCTGTTCAATTGTGGCGATTTCTTGTCAACTGGATTATAATTTTTTTGGTTGGATTGAGCACCGCGAGTTTGCCGTGCTCAAAGTCACGATGGAGTAAACTAAGCGCATTGATCCGTGCATTTGGCACAATGAGATGGTTAAACACTAAATTTGTTACACTTAAGTGTTTTTTGCTTGTACAATTTCATAGCAAAGAGGGAAAGAGTATAGGCAAGTGAAAAATTCCCATTTTAATCTTTTTTGTCATCTTAAAATGCTTGATATTTTTGCAAAGATACATCGACAAGACATACTTCTTATCTTTGTTAGCGAGATGAAGGGATACGTGCCGAGTATGTTGTGGATTTTTAAATTGTCTCGAAGGAAAATTTTTAAAAACATAAGAATTCTTGAGAAAAAACAAATTAGACACCAAATAATTTACATATTCTGAGTAACTAATGACCAACTATTCATTATCTTTGGGCCCTTAGCAAACTTTAGTCCAAGCATCCGGGTTTGGGCCAAGACCTCTATTTTGGGCCATCACCAGTGAAAATCGTCTCAATTCCTAACCCGACCCGGACTAACATAACAATACAGATCTAGTACAAGAATTTGCCCGATTGATTTCCCTACCCTGACTGCAATCAATAGATGAAATAGTTGCTTCCTTCTCCATCTATTCTTGTCTTCGCCGATAGCAGAGAATTTGAATTCTTCCAACACCCGAAAATTTACGCTTTACATCTTCAAGTAATAAGGCCAATTTCATGTCCTGAACTTTATATGCACCTAATCGATTACATGAACCATTGGTTTAATGTGCTTGTCCATGTGATAAGACCATCACTTCCAAAGAAAATTGTAATTAGAATGTCTCAAAAGGTCAAGCAAAACTAAAGAAAAGAAAAAAATGCTACCCATGTTTAGGCACAGCTATTTTTATTTTTATCTTATTTTTGGCTAGACAAATCCATCTATAAACTCTAGGAAGCGAAGCTTTGAGTGATAGAGATGGAGATTAGCATGAGTTGATCTCCTACCTCTTGCTCTATCAAATGTTTGGCCAAGAAGAAATAGAACTCCGAAGCTTTGGTAGTGAAAGAAGATACCAAATGAATTGAAAGATTCATATTTGGTTTGGGAAGGGATTATGGAAGTTTTGAAATGAATGGAAAGATATAAACCAGTTTATGGATGAGTGCTCTTGGAGTAGTTGGTTAGGCTCGATATCAGTTCTTCTATCTACAGCTCAAACAAAAACCGACTTCACTAGATCCTTATCAATCGTATTTTTATTTTTGAAAGAGATTCTATCATTGATAATTCTGTACTTCTTTCAAGGTGGATTTTGTTACCGAGCAAGGCTCCTGCGAAGCCCTAAGAAAGTCACCGGGCAGAAGGTTCGTATTAAATAAATGCAATCGAAAGTTATCAAGATAATCTAAGAAAAATCAGTTATATCCGCTCCATTAAATACAGAAGAAGGGAGACTGTTGACCTACACTTCCCCCGGGAGACTTTTGAGCGTGCAAAGAATAGGCTTACGAGATCCAAACACGACAGCTTGCCGTGGGGTGTCTTGCTACAACCAACTACCCTCGAACCGCAAGTGGGAACTATCGGTCAACAGGGGTATTAATTCCCCTACTAAAGACTGTGGTATGCAAAGGGTAAACCCTATGGATTGTCAACAGTCGAAATTCGCCAAAGCAAAAGGAAAAGGGACAATTGAGGAGTTGACAATAGAAAAAGGTAAAAGTGCTAAAGATACCCAGCCTCTACTATTAGAATCACCGGGGTTGGTAGCTTATTCAAGAGGTACATCCACCTCATATAAGAAGGGTCGGAAAGGCCGTATTCCCTCAGCAACCAAGAAAATCAATAAGGCAAAATGGCCGAAACTACAGAGGATAGACGCGAGGGCCATAGATGAGATACTTCTCCTTGATGCTCCCATTCAGGTTGATGTGAGAACCCAAGAATGGGCTTTAGTGGCTAGCCCTAATAAGCCACCGAGGGATAAATGAAAGTATTGAGTTGGAACTATCGGGGACTGGGCTCTACCCCGACATTCCAGCACCTCCGAGCCTTAATGGCTCTTGATGGGCCCAATTTGGTGTTCCTCATGGAAACCAAGAATAAAAGAACAATAGTGGATACAACAGCTCCAGTTCAACGAAAGCAGTTATTATTGATCCTATTGGCACAAAGTGGGGGTTTGGCTCTTATGTGGGAAGAGTAGATATCAGTGGAAATACAGGACTACTCAAGGAATTAATTGACATAACATGTAGGGACCCCACTTATGGAATCCAAATGAGAATATCATTTCTTCATGCATCTAGTGAGTTCCAGGAACGATTACAATTATGGCATAAGTTACAGGCTATTCATTGCAACAACACTCTTCCATGGATTTGTATGGGTGATTTTAATGAGGTTTGTTATTACTAGGAAAAGGATGGTGGACAAGGGGCTGAGAATCATAGAATGGTGGCCTTTCAAGAAATGATGGACGATTGTTCTTTAATGGATATGGAAAGCAAGGGATGCGCATATACATGGTCAAACAATAGAGAATGGGATGCATTGGTGAGAGAACGACTGGATAAGGCAGTTTGCAACCTAGAATGGCGAGTAGAATTCCCAAGTGCAGAGGCCTATGCCTTACCAGCCATAGGTTGTGATCATAGTCCATTACTTATAACAATGCATCCAAATAACAACAAGAGGAAAAAGGAGTTTCAATTTGAGGCTTTTTGGGTAGAAGACCCGGAATGTAAGGAGGCGGTTAGAAAGGCTTGGCATGATAGGTCCTACCCCTATGGAGGCCTAGGGGGAAATCGAGGAAGGTGGCTAGTACATTGGGGACTTGGAGTAAAAGAAAATTTTCTAATGCGCGCAAGCAAGTTGAGTGCTTAATGAAGAGACTAATCGAGATGACAAATAACCCTAGCGAATCTGGCTTTAAGGAGAAATCGCAGCAACTCAAAGAACGCATAGAGAGTTTATGGAGGCAAGAAGAGATGTACTGGAGCATGAGATCCCGGATTGGCTAAAGTAGGAGGACAAAAATACTAAATATTTTCATGCCACAACAATACAAAGAGAATACATAACCAAATATCAATGCTGAAAATAGAAGAAAATTAGTGGTGCCGTGACCCTGCTGAAGTATTAAGCAACACATTAGGCAATTCTACCACCCCTTATACACAACTATGGGGCCCAGAAACTACCAACCGGTGCTTGATCAATGTCCCAACCTTATCCATGATAAGATGAACATGGCCTTAATGAAAAAGGTGACAAAAGAGGAAGTGCAAGAAGCAGTGTTTCAAATGGGAGCAACTAAGGCACCTAGTCCGGATGGTCTAAATGGGCATTTCTATCATCAATACTAGTTTGAAATCCAGTAAGATGTGGTCGACATGGTGGACGGCTTCTTCACTATAAGCACTTTCGACCCCTCCCTTAACTTGACCCAAATTGTATTAATTCCAAAAATAGCCAGCCCGGAGAATATTTCACAATTCAGGCCAATAAGCTTGTACAATTTCAGTTACGAGATTATTGCAAAAGTTATGGCCAATCGTCTCAAACCATGGCTCCTTGAGATTATTGCGATGGAACAAAGTGCTTTTGTGAGTGGCAGACAAATACAGATAATATCCTAATCATCCAGGAGATGCTACACCAACTCCGAATCTAGAAAAGAGAAAAGAAAGTCCAGGTGGTTCTCAAACTTGATATGCAAAAGGCCTACAATAGAGTCGAATGGGACTTCCTATATGACTGCATGAGGACAATGGGATTCTGCGAAGAATGGGTACAATGGGTAAAACAATGTATCTCTATGGTGACTTTCAGCGTGAAAATGAATGGAGAATCACTCCAACAATTTCAGCCATCCCGAGGGATAAGACAAGGAGACCCACTATCACCATATCTCTTTATCATAATGGCTAATGTATTATCTTCACTTATGGACAGGGCAATTTCAAATGGCAACCTGTAAGGAATCAAACTAAATAGATGGTGCCCTACGATCTCCCATCTACTTTTCGCGGATGATGCAATCTTCTTCCTTGATGGCACAATTAAAGAATGCCAAAGCCTATCCAATATTTTAAACCAATACCGCTATGCTTCGAGGCAGGCAATAAATCTAAACAAATCGGGCATCTTCTTTGGGCCAAACTGTCCACTGCTATTAAAGGAGAAGATGGCGGATGAGCTACAGTCCCTATTATTGACAAAACGGGTAAATACTTGGGAATTCCTTCCAACTGAGGACAATCAAAGAAACAGATGTTTGCTTGGGTCTTAACGAATGTCAACTTGAAGCTGGAGGGTTGGAAAGAGAAACTGATTTCTAAAGCGGAAAAGGAGATCCTTATCAAGACAGTGGTCCAGGCACTTCCACAGTATGCGATGTTCATTTTCAAAATTTCGATTTTAATTTGCAGATCAATTGAGAGAAGAATTGCCTATTTCTGGTGGAAACAAAACGTTGAGCGTAAAGGAAACCACCGGAGAAAATGGGAGTCACTGAAAATAAGGAAAGATGAGGGAAGACTAGGATTTAAGGACTTAGTGGAGTTCAATAAGGCGATACTAGAGAGACAAGCGTGGAGACTAATACAAACACCTCAAAACCTATAGAGCCAAGTTATGAAGGGAATATATTATTCACGGGGTGAATTCTGGCATTCTGGAAGGGGCAACCACCCTTCATGGGGGTGGTAAAGCATATTAACTGAGAGAGAGGTAATTGAATCGGATGTGAGATGGAGAGTGGGAGATGGCAAAAGTATCTGAATCAAGGAGTACCGTTGGCTACCTAGTGGCCGCATCGGTGGCCCGGCAAATCGACATGACCCTAAATACGTAGAGGAACTAATTGAACCAATGACTCAAGACTGGAACCTAGTGAAGCTAAACGAACTTTTTGAGCAAAGGATAGTCCAGGAGATCCTCGCCATCCCGCTAAGCATCGATTCACATAGGGACAGTCAAGTGTGGACAGGTAACAGCACGGGCTTATATTCGATCAAAAGTGGCTACAACAGAATGCGCTCCTAGTTAAAAAAATTTAACGCCAACCCGGCATCAACATCATATCGGCCTCCTAAGAACCTATGGACTCACATATGACAAATTCAGCACTACCCGAAAATTCGCTTCTTTCTATGGAGTGTATGCAATAACGCTCTCTCAACGAAGGAAAACCTTTACAAGAGAAGACTCGTACCTGATCCATTGTGTCCGATGTGTAAGAACGCTCCTAAAACGCTCTAACATCTCCTCCTTCTGTGTGACTAGACAAGGGAAATATGGTTAGATTCAAACATTAAGCTGAACACATCAACGGAAGCAATCACTTGAATGAATAAATGGCTCATAGAGAACCTACCTTCCCAAGTAAGGTCAAAATCGGGTGGAATTTTGGCCGGGAGTGCTCTGGCTCATTTGGAAAGACCAAAACGCGAAGGTTTTTTAGAACAGTAAACCACGACCATTGGGAGTAATAACTGAAGTAATTAGCCACCTTAATCCATATGAACACTGGAACCAAAAGGAAGGGAAACAGAGAGAAAGTGAAGAGAGAGGCTTACCAATTGAGGGATGGTCACCACCCCGTCGGGCTCGTGGAAATTGAACGTCGATGGATCGTGGTGCAGTGAATCACAGCAAGGAGCGGTGGCTGGAATCTGCAAAGACCATCTCAGGCGGCTGGTGGGAGGCTTCGTGAAGAAAATCGTCGCTCCGTCCGCCCTCACAACCGAAACCCTAGCTTTGAGGCAGGGCTTGCTGTTCATGAAAAGTCAGAGGGAAGCTTCACCCAGCGTATTGAATGAAGGAAGTATACTGATGGAACGAAGAAATCTAGTGAAGATTGAGTCAGATTGTACTTTGTTGGAGAGATACATCATGGGCCGAGCTGAAGCTTCATGGGCCATCCAAACATTAATCAAAGATTGCACAAACCTCTTGGGTTGCTTAGAGGGTGTCTCAGTAACTTCTTGTTCGAGTGAAGAAAATCGGGCTATGGATTGGGTAGCGAAAGCTCACTAGAACGATTCATTACCTGTGAACCAGTTGTCTACTATCCCCATTTCCCTATTTTCGTTGTTATGTAATGACATGGGACCATGCTATGGTAAACTTACTTTTTAGTAATGAAAGAAGTATTTATCGACCAAAAAAAATAGGTATTAATTACGTCACCTATTATTGGAACTTTTCCTCAAAGAAATGAAAAAAAAAATCAAAATTGTTAGAATAATTAAATATTAAACCACGTCTTCATCTAACAGTTTAAACTTCTAGAATAGTTGGCAGTGGTTCTACAAAATTTCACTTGATATCAGAGTTGGAGGTCCTGAGTTCAAATCTTTCCAGGCCCCATTTATCATCTCCCCAATTAAATATGTCCACGCTTAGTACTAGTCAAAAAGACCAGACTAAGCGTAAGAGGGAGTGTTAGAGTAATTAAATATTAAATAACACCTTCATCTAATAGCTTAAGCTTTTAGAATAGTTGACAATAGTCTCACAAAAGTTACCTTTTGGAATAAAATCATAGTTTTATCATTTGAAACTCAAATTAGGGATAGTGACACAAATAATATGCAGTCTTGAAACTTTTAATTTATTTAATGTAGTCCATAAATTTTAGCGAAATATACAATATGGTCCTTAAAATTTTATTTTTGTTCAATATGATTCCTAAATTTTTTGTACAAGTTCAATATAGCCTCTAGACTATATGAAAAATTTTAATGTCGCACTTTCATTACTTCAAGTTCATGGGCAATATTGAACTTTTTTATATAATCTAAAAACTAAATTAAACATGTACCAAAAGTACGGAGACTACATTGAACAAATTAAAAGTTCATGGACTACAATGCACATTGGGCTAAAGTTGAAGGACCGCATTAAATAGAATAAAAATTCAAAGATCACATTGTACATTTGGCCAAAGTTCAGGGACCGTCTGTCATTTTCCCCTCAAATTACTCTTGACACCACCAAATTATACTAGCTAGTGTTGCACATGCACTTGTTCAGGAGATTGAATCAAATTCTAAATGTGTTCGGAAAAATAAAATATTTGTAGGAGTGAATTCAAGCGAATACTAATGAAGTACATTTGAGGGTTGCAAAGTGAGAGATCTATAAAAAGATGAAAATGTGTCGAGGTATGGAACGCCTGAATCATAAAAATTGGGGAAGGAAAATCGTGATGACGAGATTATTGCAAATAGTAAGTAACTTTCATGAGTTATTGCGGGATTATACTTTCAAGGAAATGAAAGTTTGAAGATTCTACAAGTTTGTTTTATATATAATACCGATTATATCTGTAAACACAAAATTATCTCTAGTTTTTTTTTTTATGATGTGGCGCCTACACGATGCCAAATGGCACTACATCAATGCCACGTCTCATCAAAATTTTATTGAAAAAATGTCACGCTAACATTTTTCATCTCTCAAATTAGATAAATTCAATAGAAGTATTGAATCGCACTTAAATAAACTTTAGGGCTTGATTTTACTATTTGAAAATTTTAGAACCTGATTACTTTCTCAATTCATTGTATAACTTCTAGTGCACTTTGCCTTTCTTTTATATTAGGGGGGACCAATTGAGTTGGGGGGCCATCAAAATTTATGTAGGTTTAGTAACCAAAATGTTAAATACCATAATACCTCACATTTCATTTCAATTCTATATTGTAGAGTACCTTTTTCATTTCATACGAAATTACATAATAAAAAGAGTCGAAACTACTATTCCCATAGAAGATCTCAAATGTCATCTCAACACCATCTCTCTCTCTCTCTCTCTCTCTCTCTCTCTCTCTCTCTCTCTCTCTCTCTCTCTCTCTGATACGGGATTGCGACACTAGATTCAACATTGCTCACATTGCTTATAGTCGTCGATGTTGCCACCGTGTTGATGGTGGTAGAGGTGCCATGCCGGGCACTCGCGACTGTGGCACTCTCCAATACAGGATCTGATACGGGATTGCGACACTGGATTCAACATTGCTCAGAGTCGTCGATGTTGCCACCGTGTTGATGGCGGCAGAGGTGCGATGCTGGGCACTCGCAACAGTGGCAGAGGTGAGCGGGAGTTGGTGGGAGAAGAGAGAGAGAGGAGGGAAGAAGTGGGGGGTTTATCTACCTTCTCCTTGATAACCAAGTATACATTGCCAATGTATATGTAAAGTTTCACAGGGAATCCATCCATCACTTAATTTAGTGGTCAATGAGAAAGTGGGTAGTCATCTAACTTTAATATTAGATATGGATAAAAAAGTTTGTGAACCTTTTCTTTTTATACTAGCAATGCATGTTATAAAAACCATTTCAATTTTAATGATTTCGAGGCATTCAAAGTTCATGTCGCCTTCAAGGCTGAGTTCTTCAAGACCGATGTGCTTATACAGGTCATGGAACACACACAAGTTTCATTTTGTTTATTAACATTAAGAGGTTCAGATTGTGGTCCGCATTCAAAGCTAGCTGCTCGTGTTTTACATAGCGTTGAATCGGTGATTAAATTGTAAATCCCGACGACCCAGCACAAAAGAGTTTTTAGGTTGAAACCTGACGAAACCAAATTACCTCGAGATCTCGAGTTGGATTATACAATCAATAGATTCACGACCGCGTGTGTTTTAATAAACAAACTAGGCTCGAGATTCCGCCATTTTCAAATGGACGCGACCTAACCACGAATTTATTATCCATCCTTACGTATTAATGTTCGAGTGGACGATGTTTATTGTTGTGTTCGATTAAACTAATCGCAACTTAATCTTGCTTAGCTCATCCAGCGCCCCGGTCCCTTTTGGGGCTTAACCAATAGAACAAGGGCTTTCCTCAAACGGTCTTAAAAAAATAGTAAAACCCACCTAACTTTGCTGAGCATAGGGAGCAGGAAAACTACTTGCAAGAGTCCAAATGATTGTGCCTACCTGTTCTCCCTATGATTTGTGCATATCCGGAACCTCTATACCCTTACTTTGATAAAAACACAAGTCAAAACCATCTTGTACGCTGCATTTTGGATTGCCCCTAGGCAGTATTATCGCTTAATTATTAACATTATGTAGAGTGAACTATTCTGAACATACCAAACTCAAGAAAATAAACACCCATTAAATCAACCTTTTTTTCCCAATGCAGCCGAGATTTATTTAGTGCATCATGATGATTATCTCGAGCACAACCAGTCAACAGTCCAATATTATGATTACATTCGATAATGATTATCTGTTCTTCATCATTATAATTGGAATTTATAGACATGTGATTGACTATTGTAACGAAACTTCGTGTGACTGCATGTGTCGCCGTACTTACAAACAATAATATTAATATGTTACCGAATGAAATAATTCAAGAGAGACTTTAGTTTGATTAAATTAGAAGCAAGGTCTTTCGATACGAGGGTCCAGAGCATAAGACGTCACGGCGTTGAATTGTGGCCATGCAGAAAAGATGACGGAAGAGCCCGCCTGTTGCGTGCATGGGGGTGGTTCTTCCAGACAACGGGGACCGTACACGTGCCATGCAATCAGCCTCGACATTGTTAATTTAATTATTATCTTAATGACAACATTTTTGGTTTTGGAAGGAGGGGGAAACAGCGCAGCTTTGACCGGGAGATTTACGTGATTAGTTCCCCAAAATGCACACGTTTTTAACCATGGTAATTCTTGGTGGTTCTTAGTTAGGAATTGTGGTATCGATAGTTAGTCGGAGTCCGAGATATTTGGAGACATCGATGTTCATCATATCTTTCACTTGATCGCATCAGTCTCGCTCGATTAGTATTATCCGTCATTGATTGCAATAATGCTGTAAACCAAGACAACCGAGTCTGAATCCTACGTTACTTTTGAGAAACGCTTTGTGTAGTCATATTCGCTGGGCTTAAGTATAGCACGATAATAAATAAAGAAAAAAGATTGCTAATCCTCAAGGTACAAAAAATTAAAGATAGCTGTTAAAATAATTATCTAATATTGCTAGATTATTGGGTTTGATTGAACCTTATCTACAATACAATTTGACGAGTCAAATTTTACTAAATGGCTGCAGATATCAAAATGAATCTAAGCCATCGGGATGTGGTGGAGCTCCAGTGGTAACACATTCTAGTATTGGTAACACATTTTCTAAATACTTCCTTGATTCGTAGTGGGAACCATTCTATGCGTGAGTTTTCATAGTACGGGACACGGGGTTTTACAGGATTGAGATTGAGGATGTGGCAACGTCGAAAGGATATACATGTCATAGAGAGAGAGCTAAGGTCTATCATGGACATCATTCTAGGGGAGTTCTCAACTCATTTCCCTCTACCGAAATAAAATAAATTTGGACAGGTTGTGTCCCCTTAGAAAAATTACAATTAGAGGGAAAAAGAATAGAGAGCAAGGGCTGAGATCTTGTATATATATAGTGTTGAAGCCAAGGATCCTTTGGTAGTACCACAAGGAAAGGAAGCAGCCGAGTGGAGCGAGAAACTAACAAAGGCACAGTGTCCTGAGGATTACAATCCATAAGACCCAAAAAAGAAAAAAGCCAAGAAACATCATGGGAAGATTTCCATGTGGTGAAGGTAGTGGCCTAAAGAAAGGGCCCTGGTCTTCTGAGGAAGACAAGAAGCTTCTTGATTTCATCCAGCAGCACGGCCATGGAAGCTGGATCTCTCTCCCTAAACGTGCAGGTTTCCAAACCTCTCTCTCTCTCTCTCTCTCTCTCTCTCTCTCTCTCTCTCTCTCTCTCTCTCTCTCTCTCTCTCTCTCTCTCTCTCTCTCATTCATTACTAATTTGCGCGTTTATTGTGCAGGTCTAAATAGATGTGGCAAGAGCTGCAGATTGAGATGGATAAACTACTTGAGGCCGGACATCAAGAGAGGGAGTTTCTCCCCGGAAGAGGAACAAACCATCTTACATCTCCACTCCGTGCTCGGAAACAAGTAATGGATACTGGAAACCCTACACGAAACGCTAAATTGATACTTTCGTTGCGCGTGGTCTTGTTTTCCCGTAGACATCGACGATCTCACAAACAGAGGGATCTTAGTTAATGCAATGTAATTTGTTGATATGGTTGTTATGATCGAGTAACATGCTTTTTCCCATGCGGCAGGTGGTCGGCGATCTCCATGCGACTCCCAGGCCGGACCGATAATGAGATCAAGAATTACTGGAACGCCCACCTGAAGAAGAAACTGATCCGCATGGGCTTCGACCCGGTGACTCACCAGCAGAGAACGGACGTTTTCTCGCCGAGCTTGTCGCAGCTCATAGCCCTAGCGAACCTGAGCAGGCTGATCGGTTCTCGAGCGCTGGACGAATCGGCGCTCAGATTACAACCCGATGCTCTTCAATTCGCTAACAGTCTTCAGTACTTACAGGGTCTTCTCCAATCTCCAGCCTCAGCCACAGCCAGCAACAACAATCTATTCAGCCAAACTTCGTGCATTACAGAGACAACCCACGATTATAACGCCTACGACCCTATCAAAGAAGACCCGGATTTTAATTCGTTATTGTCAACGACGAAATTGTTTTCCGAGGGAATCGCCAGTTTCTCTCAACCACTCCAAGACAATAATTTCGCCAGCCATCATCATTTAACATCCAATAATTTGACAAACCCACCACCACTAGTCCCTTTCAGCTTCCAAACCTCGTTGCACAACCATGTCGAGAGGACGACGACGAGTCAATGTCTCTCCGTGGTTGACGGCGTTGATCATCATCTAGACTCTACGGAGTCCGCTCTATGGTCCGACTACAATGATCTCGATCTTTTTCTTCCTCCTCCTTTGACTGAAGCATCTGTGGTCACGGACCACGGCAACGCCAATGGCGGCGCTTCCAGAGGTTCTCCTTCTTCGGCTACTTCATCTTGGAGCGAGATTTTCTTCAAAGACCCGGCGGTGCATTGAGATCGATCTGTCTCTTATAAGTTTTACTGTAAAAAAGCGTGATTGAGTGATTGTTTCCACGAGTGCTTTTTCTTTGTCACTGTACACACACGGTCTTGTTACATAGATATGGTTCTTGTGCTTTTAGGCATGCGTAAATCACACACTTTGTATCGGCATATACGGCATACGAGCGACATGCGTTAGATCTGCATGGAGGCCTCGTGCAATCCATAAATCCACATTGTGTACATATTTTTGGAACAATCTGATCCTGAGTTTTCTGTTAATTTGGCATGTTTGGTTCCATGGGAGTGGACGGATTGGAAGGAGATAAAGCGAGAGCTACTGGCAAAAATCTTCTTATCATCTTCCTGTTGTTCAATCTTGTCCTGACTACTCCCAAGAATTATATCATAAGGCCATATTTTCTTCGATCCTTGATTGGAGAATGTCTAATATTTATGTGTCTCTGATTTATGGGTTATAAATATGAACATCACTCACATGTAGGTTATCTATAACTCATAACTAACATATCAAAGGCACGACCAGAAGAAATCTTCTCCAATCGGGGAGATAGAGGAAAATATACCATATCTCCGTTCTACAAGACTAGATCAAACACATATAAGTTACAATTGAGCACATCGAGCAAATACAAAGAAAATTTTCCAATCAGTCCAAAAACTATTGTACGGGTGTCAATTCAATCATAAACTTCTTAATTCTGCCAATTTAGTCATAAACCTTCGTGCGAAATTTCAATGCAATCCTTTGGCCAATTTTCACCGGTAAATCACTGACGCGGCGGTGTGCCACGTGAAATGGATGGCGATAACTGGACCACCATGTCAGCAATTTTCCGACAAAAATTGATCGAAAGGACTACATTGGAAGTTCACGCAAATGTTTATGACTAATTTGGAAATTTTGAGAAGTTCAAGACAGAATTATCATCTGTATAATAATTTTAAAACAGATTGGGTAATTGCTCCGGCAAATGCAGTATAAGCTGGAGTTCAAAGCAAGTCACATACTTAGAATTCGTGAATTTAAATTTTCCATTACTCGACCCTGACTCTAATAATAGAAATCAAGATAGTTGAACTCGACTCCACTAGACTCAATTACAATGGAATTAAAAATGAGCAAAAGCGATGGTGCCAGAACCTCGGCAGTGGTTCATGCCGCTACCATCTCTTTCCCTCGCTCAAAACCACTCTCTTTATTTCAGATTATTTTTTTATTTTTAAAAAAAATTCTGAAATTTTATTTTTTCGTTATCTAAATTTTTTGTATTACAACAACAAGATTGTGCGTTAATAATAATAAATAAATAAAAAAGAAACCACGGAAGTTAAAAGGACTTAATTGAACATATTGAAAATTGAAGAACCCGGCTACACAATCTAAAGTCGAAACTAGTTCCAAGACTGAAAAAATAAAACTATACCTTTAATATTCAATACTTAATGAGATTACCAACCCAACTCTAAATGATTGTCCCATTGCCATTCATGATGTAATTTCATCAAGTTCAATTGAAAAAGTAAAATACATTAATCACCTTGCTTAGCCTCATTTTCCCAAGACAACGTAACTCAAAAAGTTTATTCTCATGTTCGTTGGAGAACTTGCAAATTTTCTAGTTCAATTAGGCGCTACCACTTTTTTCTTCTGTCTCCTAACTAATCTTCTTTGTTTGTTCAAAAGAAATCAGACAAAAATCTACTCCATTCAAACTGGACCATCAAAGTAGTCGGGGCAATTAGTCCACGGATGTAAACTGTCACTCAATTATACGGAAAATTAGAGCTCTTATTATAATGAGATTCCATCCACCAGACAACATATTCAACTCTTTTATCCACTCTAGTCAACTTTCGTGCTGTGGAAACACAATGGTACTCATTAAGAAATTGAGGTAATTTGAGCATATATCATGCTGGAAACTATGTTAGATAAGATAAGCAATAATTCTCCAAGATGCTTCATTGATTAGCACTAAACTAAATTTCGACTTTAATTAAGGAGAAAATCCAAGCGCCCCTTGAAATTAGATTTCTTTCGGGTTACCCTTATTCTAAATAGGCGACCGGTCAAACCTATAATCAAGAGTAGTAACTACGTTAATCAACTACTCATAGGAGCTAAGAAAAAGTCGGTAATCCTATAGAAGTGACATCTAGATCACGCCATGTTATTATCCAGGTCTATGTAGAGTGATCTGGCTGTAAAGTTAGCACGCAACGATCTATTTTTTATGGCATGTTCGATGACCCGTTTAAATGCTGAAAATTGAAAATCCTCCGCTTAGAAGTATGTTACCCCATCCAAGATTTATCTTCATGGATACACTATCCATATCTTCATATATCGTCAATCAAATCATATCGTACTTTCCGAAATATGTGCAAGACGGAATCTTGGGTCACGAACAGGAAAGAAATGAAAGCATTTCGTGGGAATCCTACAAGATCCAAATCGAAATAATGGGCTAGAAAATTTCTATGCGTACTTCTAAATTAGCCTCATAAAACTTGAAAACGTGATCATAAACTCAGAAGTCCTTCTAATTCATTATACTGATTCTTCAAATTTATTGGAACTCTAGAAAACGAGCTAGAGCGAATTAATAAATGCTGATAAGATCTTGCATGTCATGAGTGGGAAATGGATCTTCATTACGTGTTAAGCCCTAACCCTAAATAGCAATTAATTAATGAGTGCACGTAGGATGCTTTTGCTAGGAAAAAAAAGAACATTTGCCAAGGTTTGTGCTCAACGAAGAGGAAATGTTCGAGTGGGATTGGCTTCTCTCGTTTTTTTTGAAAATATTGGGCAAGTGACAAGTCTTGGCCGTACTCATTAGATATGTAGGAATCAATTTTGGCAAAAAAAATAAAATAAGATAAAATTAGGAATAAATTATTGTCGGGGATGCCTTCTTCCAGAAAATGAATCACAAGTGGTGCGTCACATAGATCTTTCCTTCCTCTCTTGATTGGTTGTGCAAATGAACTATTTCAACTAACCTTTTTGTGTGTTCTGGAGGCAACGTTTGTTTCTCTCTCTCCCTGTCCTTGCTGGAGAAATCAATCATTGAATAACTTAAATCATGACTTGATCCTTCGTTTAAGTGAGGTTTGTCGATCGTGACACGGTCCTTTGTTGGTTTGACACGGAATCGATCCGATGAGAACAAGGAAAAAAGCTCGGAAGAAACCAAAGGTTTACAATCTGTTAAAGTCGGCATAGTTGATTGGAGGTCAGGTTTCCCGCTGAAGAATTGGAGATCACCTTTTCAAATCTCATCAATTACACATAAACTATTATGAGATGGGGTTACTTGCTCAAGATTAAGTTTAGTCCTCGATCTAACTAGTTGATAGGGTTCGAAGGTTGTTCGATAAACCTACAGGTGGTCGGGCCTTTGCGTTGGTGTCTTAAGTCCATGTCATAAATTATGTGACATTAAGAATGGAGGCATCTTTTTGTTCTTGGTGCGTGTCAATTATGAAGCCATCAAATTCAAACGATACAATTATAAGTTATGACACATGCTCGTCAATTCTGCTTTAGTATTCAAGTTCATCAAACTGAACCTCGGGACACCGCATTCTTGGAACATTACCACAATAACATAGGGCTTGATTTAACTAGATTGATGTGCGTAATCATTTTATAAAATGCTAAGTTACACAATCGATTTGCACCTAACATACATCTGACAAGTAACTTTATAAATTCAACTCATCGCATTTTTTCCAGTACTATTTACTTTTCTCTATCCTAACACGGACTCTTAATTTTTCCACGTCTAGGTGAAATAAATCCAACTACGAGGACACATGCAAATAGTTTTTTTTTTGCTAGGATAATTTTTTTTGTCTTAGTTAATAGTTATAGCTCTAGGACAGGCAAATAGTTTGCAAATTCCAGACATGAAAACTATGAATATAAAGGTACTCTAATCTTGGATTTAACGAGAAAGTTGTGCATTCACGAATCACCTTGTTATATCCTCGAAAACCCTTAAATTTACCTAACAAGTTCCACTCTTTAGCATTTCCCTTCTTCTGTTTTTTTTAACTTTTTTTTTTCTTTATATTAAGGTGCACATGTGAGAGTGTTAGACGAAAGAAATCTCACGCCGGCAATTGTGGTGTAATGTGAAGCAACTAATGTATTCGTGGTCGACCTATAACTTATCAATGTAAATCCAACCAGATATGTTGATGGTCTCAAATTAAACTAAGCTCTCTCTTGGCAAACTAACCCGGCGAAAGTATCAAACTTCTACTATGTTTCCTCAACTAGTGGCATTATTTTTACACTTGAAGGGGGGAACTTCAAAGGTGAATATGTGAAGGTATAGGTGAAAGAAGTCTCATATTGAGGAATAAAGATATCCCAAAGTCGAGTGGAGTAATTAACATATCCTAAACTTTCAAGAGATTATAAGTCCAACTTGATATGTTTATAGAATTGGGATCTCTCTTGATAATCTTCCGGAGTAAAGTTATCGGACTTCTTCTGCATCCCCCAATACTTTGGTTTTTCACAATAACTCACGGAGAGTAGTTAGAGTACATATGTTCCTTCCCCTGCAAGCGATTGATAGTCCCTTGCAAAACAACGAACTCTTCCAGCAACTAATCTACAAATATGTCCTAATCTAAACCAATATTTGGAACATCAATGGCTTAATGGACTACATAAACTAATCTCATTACACCTTTGATCATATATTAATATGGGGTGCTGTAGAAAGTGGTGCGAAGTCAAGGTGGTCATTGTTGTCAAAGCAAATTAGAAAAACATGGTGTGTGACCCAATTTCTTCTAAGTGAAGAGAAAGGGCAATTTTCACCCCACACCTAATCCTATACCCCATACGGTTAGATGGTACTCCAAGTTTCTTATGTCATGAGAAATCATAATGTTATTTGCATAATCAATGTTGTGCATAGTTTATGAAGCTTGAACCGTGTGGTGGATGATTGGGGACCCCATATCAACTTATCAAGGTATGGAGTTGTTGGCAACGAAATGAAAATGATGGATCCGAGTGGCAACATCAAGAAAGAGATGGTCTGTTTGTTTTTTCTTTCTTCAAAATATTCAAGTTTCTTGCTTTCTTTTCTTTCTTCCGTTTTCTTTTTTTTTTTTTTCGTTCAGAAGAAAAAGATAGGGCTCGTACTGTGCTAATCAAGCCTTAAAACCAAAGATTGGCACAATTGATTAGAGCATTGAAGGATTTTCGGCACAGAAACTAGGTTGCTTATTCGAATCTTACCAATATGTAAACTATCGTGAATGAGGGTCACTCGCACATATAAAAACTTAAGCGGTTCACCAGGGCCTATAAGGTGTTTCAGGCTAGCCGAGCCTACCGGTAACTGGGTTTCCATCCCCGTACCCCTAAACTACAAAAAAAAAAAAAATTAAATATAAGCTTTCCTCTGGACCCCTCATCTGACCTCGACAAATATTATATATGCGTTGAATGGGTAGTTTTGAGAGTACGTGCATTGCATGGTGATTACGGAAAAAGAGGAAAAAACCAAGAAGGGCTTAAAAAAAATCAAGGCCAGCTTGTGGTGGGGGCTCCGGCGAATTGGTGGTGCCCGCACTTGAGGTTGAGGACAACATTAAGTTCTTATAACCTCTCATGGATTATAGTTCTCTAAACCATGGTGCTTTAATTAATTATATGGCGAATTGGATTTTGGGGTCGATGGTATTGAGTGCGAGACGCTTTGGTTTTCTACCTGCCGGCCACGTACCGTGGACCTTTTGGCAGCAACTTGGCTTTCCTTCCCGTCCCCTAATGATCTCGTCGGCACATACGTAATATAGGGACGAAATGTTCCATTTCGTGGTTTGAATTGTGCACGGACGTGTGGCAGGTGTACATTAGTTGTGACGCCCCACGTCTCCCTTCATTTAACTAAATGATCCGGCACAAATATTACTACTATATAGATACTCCTTTTGAAAACTTGACCCCAACTTGATGTCGTTAGGTTGTTATGGATAGTATTGAAATGATTACACTCAGGTGAATGTATGTGGTTTGAGGAGAGAAAATTGTTTAAAAAGTCCTAAACCTATTGCACTTTTGTCAATTTGGTCATCAACATTTCAATTGTGTCAATTAAGTCTTAAATCTTTTCACTTTTTATCAATTTGAGTCCATCATACCAATTTTGATTGGAAATTGATTACGTGGACGCCGACCATTTTACATAGCATAGCCGGTGTTGACATTGACATTTTTTTTAATGATATTTAAATGTTTTTCGAATTTTTTATAATTTCTCCTCGCTAGCATTGGGCAAGGGCATGGTATTGGGTGGTATTAGGCGATCTTGCGCCTCTAGCTCAAAAGATAAAATTTTCCCTCTTACTTATAAACTAACCATCAACCCCTTCTACAACCGATATAGGACAACCTCAACAATATCCCCTCCACACATTGGGCCTTGGGTCAGAGCCACGAAAACCCGTATCTCTCCCGTATGACTATTGGGTCCACACTTGTTGGCAACTTAGACTCTAATACCAGTGTTGGGTAGTTATGGCCTTTTTTAGCCGAAAAGTTAGTTTAAATGGTGAGGTTTTCCCTTAGACTTATAAAATATCCACTAGCCCCTTCCACAACCAATGTGGGACAACCTCAACACATGATAGCCCTTGACTAGAGCCAATGAGGGTTAGCCGACTACCCTCACCGGCCTAAGTCCACAGAAAAGAAAAGAAAAAAAGCAAAAATAATTAAAAAATCAAAATATTATTTTAAAAAAAAATCCACGTTAGCATTGGCCATACCCACATAAGGCGTCTAGCGTCCACATTAGCGATTTCTAGCCAAATTGGCTTAATGAACTCAATTGACAAAAGGTAAAAAGGTTTAAAACTCAATTGGCATAATTAAAAAGTTTAGAACTATTTTAGTAAAAGTGCAATAGGTTAATTACTTTTTGGATAATTTTTCCGGTTTCAGGAAAAATTAGGCTTGAAGCCAATTCAACAAGGGCGGCGGAGTGATTGCTTGGACGAGGAGTTGGACAAATGAGTGCAGCTCTTGACAGGCTCCAGAGTGGTGAAGGGGGCACAAAAAGAGTTCGAGTCGCACATCGAACGTGGAAAGTATCGTTGAGGTGTTGATGCTGCAACAAGATCATCAGAACGAAAAAAAAAAAGGCACCTTTATGACTTTCAGGGTGATGGAAATGCAAATAACCACCTTTATGGCTCAATTGGTCACCACCTGCTCAAATGATCACCACCTTTTTTTTTTTGTGTAATGGTCACCACCTCAAATAGTTCTTTTTCAACATGGGTCGACCCGTCATTGCATCCATGATACTTCTCCACTGCTAATTCATCTCCCCTCATTAATCTCAAAATCCTACAAATTTAACAGACTTTGACGTGTCGAACGCCTTAAACAATTTCTTCAACGATAGGAAAATTAATGGTTGATATGCATAGCAGTTCGTAGTTGCTGGAAAGATGCCACCAGGACTGACTCCGTGGCACGAATTCGTCCCTTATTGGATGATTAGGTAAGATTGAAGCTATGCCGACACGAAAAAGAACGAACTGCCTTGCCCCTAGTCTTCTCGCAAACGCGTATGCAACTATAGCCAGCTAGAGTTAGATTGTACTCCAACGATATTCCTTCCACTGTTTATCAAACTACTTAGGACAGAGAGTCAAAAAGATACAAAAAAAATATTCATAGATGTCTATGTTGGCTTAGTTGTCATTTGAAGTTTTATGCGTCGGCCTAACTTGTGACCGGATCAGGAAATTTGTTGTCTACTTTTGTTATTAATTTTTCATGAGCCATGTATTGACAATGGACGTCGGTATTCTCCTTTACGGTTTCAACAAAAATGTGCATTTTGTTATATTTCGGAAATGATGAGAGGTTGTATTTAGAGCCTTGGGTTTTTCAGAATAGACGATGGTTTAGCTGGTCTTAGGACAGGGCAACAGGGCCGGTACAACGCGGCAAGATTGAGCCGGTGCCCAAGCATGGATCATTATGTCTCTGGCCGTGCCAGTCTTGGGTCGGGGCCGGATCATGTCTTAAATTATGACAATTTTCTTGAGTGACATAATTTTCAAATGCTTATCTACTAACAATTCAAAGATATACATAGAGACTTGATCGCACAAAGCGCGGCCTAAGTGACTAGTAAAAGTTAAAAGGGGGAGAATTGGATGGAGACAGTTACCTAAATAGTAAAATTAAGGAAAAAAATCACCAAAAATCCCAAACTTTACCCCCTTGACACATTTACCCCGAATTTTTTTTTTGACACCAAAAACCCCAAACTTTGCTATTTGTGACACATTTACCCCAATATACTGTAGCCTAGGGTATTTTAGTCTTTTCCCTTTTTCTATTTTTTCCTCACCGACATTTTTTTCGCCCGATCTGATCGAGGGGCGAGCCTCGCCGCAGGCAGGCGGCCCTCATGGCATCGGGCCGAACCTCGGCGGCATTGGGCAAACCTCACCGCATCCGGCGAGGCTTCGCCCTCGCCCAGGCCAGGCGTCGGGGAGGCTCTCCCCTCATGGGCCCGGGCAGACCTCGCCCCCGGATCTCGCGAGGGATCATGGGAGACCTCGGCGGACTCTGTGGGAACCCTGCTGAGGAAAAGAAAAAAAGTAGAAAAGGGAAAAGACTAAAATACCCTAATATTGAGGTAAATGTGTCACAAAAAATTTGGGGTTTTTGGTATCACAAAAAAAGTTCGGGGTAAATGTGTCACAGGGGGTAAAGTTTGGGATTTTTTGTGGTTTTTTCCCTTAAAATTAATTAATTTCTATGGGTTGCACCAAAAGTAGATCGCTCCCCATGATGAATCATGGGGGGCTTGTCTTGTTAAAAGCCCATGATTAGAAAATCTTTCCATGGGATGGTGAGGATTCGCAACAAAGCCCATTTGTAAAACTTGCGGGCCTGTCCAAGGTCTACTCTACTCTTCTAGGCCCAATGTTCGCCTTTTGGGCCTAACTGTGCGATCAACTCGTGAGAGTGAAATAATGGCGACATGGAATTTCACTTCATCGTTTTCGCATATTCCAAAATGTCTTTCCGACCATACAAATCGCCGTCGATTAAGTAAGTTATTTCTCTATGCTCATCTTATCGGGAATGGATGGAGTGTGAATTTCATGCCCGATCATGACGCCCATTCAGAGCAAACTTTTATATGCCACATCCGCCATATTATGAGTGGATGTGACATGAAGTACGTGAACGAAGCGATTTGCATGTATTTATAAAGATTAATTGAGTCAAAAAGTTTAAATGTACTTGCATTGATTAAAAAATGTTAGTTTCGAAGTCTCACCCTCCCCTCCTGTGGATTTTCTTTGAGTCTTTTTATTCTTTTCTTATTTTTTCTTCTCTCCCGATCTAAATTTGGAAGCTTTCTTCTCCCGATCTAATTTTATATATGAGAGTTTAAACTCTGCTGATTTAATTCTAGATTTAAGAGTTTTTCTCTCTCAATATAGATTTGGGAGTTTGATAATGTTTTCGAAGATTCGATACCATTTGCTCTGTCTGTGTACACGTCATCTGTCTTTAGTTTCATTAATGATCGTAGGGGGCTTTGACGTCTTGTTGAACCACAAAGATTTGCTCTTCCAAAAGTTAAATATGTGTTTTTTCAACCTTTTTTGGTTGTTTCCGTCTGGCGATGGTGTAAAAGAAACTGAACATAGGCATACACTGCCAACAAACAACGCCATAGTTATTGATGAAGAACTTTCCAGCGTGTGCTCATCATTGATTATGATACGAGATCCAATGATCGATTGCCGATTATTTTACTTGACAAGTCCGTTTTTATGGAATAAGTATATGCTCAATACTGTCGGTTCTCTCTTGATTTTCCTTATTTTTTGGATTTGGCTTTGTTTTGTTATATTCAGGGATTTGTTCTGCTTCGATTTTCTTTGTCATGAAAGTCACTCTACTTTTTATGTATTTTTTAAGCAATAAATACAATTTTCTTTCAATCCAAAAAAAAAAAGAGAGGAGCGCCAAGTCGATGAAACTAAATTTCTCGTGCATTTGAGAGTCAACTTGATCTTCTCCCTGTCCTATCAAACCTAAATTCATTTTCCTTTCCCTGGTTTTGTCCATTATTTTTTGTTCGTTCCACGGGGGAGCTCCTATAAATGATTCCCTAGGATATCATGATGGAGAAGTTGAAGAAACATGTCTAGTCCATAAATCGTAAGTCGCCCCCAAACTTCCAATCGCGAACCAACCAAGAAAAGAGCATGCAAAATGCCACTTTGTCGACGTCATTCTTATCTTAAGCTCCATTTATTTCGTAAAAAAATAAATAATTTAAAAAATATATTTTTTCAAAAATAATCACTCACATCGCTTATTCAAATAAACGAATGAAAAATATTTTCATCGTTTACGAAAATATTTAGACATGAATTATTGCAGATAATGAAAGCATTTGCCATCAATTAATTATTTCAAAAAATATAAATGATTGTTTTTTTAAAAAAAAATAAATTATTTATTTTTTCAACGTACTACTCGTACCAAATTTCCTTCGACCTTTTTACTAAACCGCACACGTGTGCCTCGCTCATTCGTAATTGCCCTTATCAACTGTACGTGGCAAACCAAGAAAATTCTACGAAAGACACAGACTTCACCATCCTTTCAATCTCCGCTGTAATTGTCAAACAAGACCTGGCGGAGGGGGGAGGGGGGACCGCGGCCATAATGTTAAGCTAAAGTACAAGACCGTGTTGGGAGCGTCAGACGGCGGACCACCGCCCACATGACACCATCGGCCAATTCCTCAGCATCACCTGTCTCAAAACCCCACGAATGATCTGCAAAAAGTTGGATCGATTTGTCACCAGCAACCTCTGATGATCCCGCGATCGTGGCTTCCGTGCTGTCGACGAGCCACTGGTTTGAACTTCACCCTACAGCTCCGGATTCGGCTCTCTAGTTACTTACAGTTGTATTGTGGAGTCAGAAGGACGCATGGAGCCCAAATGGTGGAATGAATGGGGCATGGGACTCCATGATCAGGTTGGAACGAGGCTTTCTGGTTGTGGTCGTTGTTGGGGATATGGCATGTTCTGTGATATTCAGGAGGATTAGATGCGTATGCCTTTCAAGTATGAACCCTGCATGGAGTTTTCTCGACCGAGTGGGACCTAGCTCATCGGACGCTTCCGCTGGCATAGGGAGATTAGACTCGTCAAAACCCCCACTCGTTAGTGGCAAATCGCAGCCAGTATACAAGTACTCCCTGTTGCTGGTCACTTACCCTCGCACATAAAAAGAAAGGAAAAGTACTAAAAAGTTAAACACCAATTCAAATTTAAACTTTTTAATTAATCAATTGTGTCGTAAATATTTTGAAATTTTGCCAATATAGTCAATTGGTCAATTTTAACCAAAAATCACTAATATGGATACCGACCGTCCTACGTGACATGACTGGTGCTAACGTGGATAATTTTTTTAAATTTTTTAATTTTTTCCTGAATTATTTATTTATTATTTTCTTTGCTTTTATTTTTTCATTCTTTCTTTGTCAGTCGTGGGGCCTCGGAGACGGCCGGCGACTGGCCAAAGGCGACGACCAGCGAGGGTCACCCTCACCGGACTTAGGCGAGGTCACACTCTATGGGATATGGTGGGGGCGACCTCACCAGCCTTGGAGCGAGGGTCCACCTTGTCGACTTTGAACGAGGCTTGCCATCACCAGAGGCCAATGATGGCTGCCACGCCACACTCGAGCAAATCTCGCTTCGCCAAATATGGTGAGGTTGATCGGCAAGGTCGTCCCTTGCTAGATCCCGGCGTGGGTGACCTCACCTGAGGCTAGCGAGGGCGACCCTTGCCGATCATCGCTTGTGGCCGATCGTGGCTATCGTCGAGGCTTAGCGACCAGCGAAAGAAGAAGGGAAAGAAAAGAAAAGAAAACGAAAATGAAAAATATAATAAAAATTGAAAAAAAAGATAAAGAATTGTAAAAAAATTTCATGTCAGCGTCGATCGGCCGTACAACGTAGGATGGCCGACGTCCATGTCAGCGGTTTTTCGATCAAAATTAGTCAAATGAATTATATTGACAAAATGTTAAAAGGTTTATGACTCAATTAAAATAATTAAAATATTTAAAACTGAATTGGCACGAATACAATAAATTTAGGACTTTTTGTGTACTTTTTCCTGGCAAAAAGAAGACACCCCATTTGATCTTTCATGTTGGTATGTTGGAATTGATTCTCGTTCTAACCAAACTATTATACCGTTAGAAGATTTTTCTTAGTTTCAACCTCTCCGCACCTGATAACGAGATTCTTCCTTCAGGTGCACTGTTCCAAATATCTCAGGACAAAGCATTAACGCGAAAGGGATGCGAGTGCTTTCCCTATCTGATTCTACGACTTGCGTGAGCCTAAGCTGAGTTCATCATCACGTCTCTTACACGTTAGGCACTTGCCCTGTTCGTAATAAATCTCGAAGGGCTAATTTTCTTCGTGTCAATTCTCCATCCCTGACATATATCTGTCGCTTTCCTTAGCGTGTGTACCGTCGCTGTCAGGACTAACCCGAAAACGTAAGCAAGCGAAATGATTCGAACAAAAAAAATTGCGAAAAATTTTATAGTTAATACCGTGAAAAATCTAAATTAATATATATGCAATAAATTTACTTTAAATTAATTTTTTGATCATAAAAAATCTTAAATTGGTATATTTATGATAAATATATCAAAAATTAATTTTTTGACTACCAAAAGCTCTAAACCTGTGCATTTGTGATAAATTTATCATTTGTTAAATTCTGTTAAATTGAATTAATACCACGAAAAATTACAAACTAATACGCACGTGATATACGGAGAGTAAAATGCCAAATCAGTACACACGTCAATTATCACGTATCATCCAACTCAGTAATTTGATAGTATAATTTAATGGAAACTAACGGAGGGTAAATTTGTCCTAGTTGTACTAGTCTAGGGTTTTTTATTATAGAAAAATTAGATTTAGGTAAATTTATCACAGGTACTAGTTCGGGATTTTTGGTGGACTAA
Organism: Syzygium grande; assembly: GCA_024733475.1. NCBI lineage: Eukaryota > Viridiplantae > Streptophyta > Magnoliopsida > Myrtales > Myrtaceae > Syzygium > Syzygium grande. Next base: position 6,783,951 of record JAMXDD010000006.1, read on the forward strand.
TCCAAAATTTTAATGTATTTGTAAGAAATGTAAATAAAAGTTGATAAAAAATAAAATAAGTGTTTTTGCAAGGATTTAGAGAATTTCATAACCAAAAAGGAAAAAAAACCAAATGAATGCTGTTAACTAATTCAAATAAAATTTAGTACGATAACAATAATTGGTAACTTAATCATAAAATAGGATTGGCAAGTAACGCAAACAAGAGTGATAACTCAATAGAAATGCAGGTCAATTTTTTTCAAGAAATAAATGTTGGTAAAAAACTTATATCAGAGTTAATACCCCAAGCAACTTGGTGAGTAACCAAAGTAAAGTTGATAAGTCACGTAGAAAAACTTGGTAATTGGATATAATAACTTATAAATTAAGGCATTGGTAAAAAAGTGAGTTTTTTTTTTGCTGTCGGAGATATAAAGAATTGATAATTTAAAAAAAAAACAGTAAACATTGGGAACTAATTTGAATAAGAATTGATAATGCAAAACTAGTTGGAAGCTTTCTTGGAGAAGTTGTAACTCACTAAAAAGTGGTTATAAATCTTATTTTATTTTATGGTACGAGAAAGTTTAGGAGGAGGGGAGTTTACCTCGTACCACTAGCCTATAAGGTCCTCTAGTGGATTTGCAGATCATCTACAAAAGCAACGAGATTCGAACCTAGGTATGGTGTGCGGAGAATTCGAGCCGTACCAGCCGAACTAACCCACTGTAGCATAAATTTAAAATATCGGTACGCAAGGCAAATAAAAGTGGTTACTCACTAAAAAAATGATAAATTTAGGAAAAAACAAATAAACATTAGTAAGCAATTTAAATGAGAGCCGGTAATTTTAAACTAGTTACTAAGGTAAGAGGATAAATAGGTAAGTCACACAAACAAAGATCGGTCATTTCATATAATAGTTGGTTTTGTTTAAGTCGTTACAAAGAACATAAATAAACGTTTGCAAACGATAAGAAAAGTCTTTTTAATCATAGAACAAAGAAGTTGGTAATAATAAAAAAAAAACCAAATAAGCATTGATAATTGATCCAAATGAAAGTTGTAACACTAGTAAATAAATAAATAAACGGTGGTAAGTAATTAAATAGGAGTTGGTAACTCAAAATTATTTGGTAATCTAATAAGAAAAAAACTTGGTAAGTCACTCGCATAAAGATCGGTAAGGTGGGCAATTTGCAAATTGCAAAAAAAATAAACTGGAAAATCAAGCGATCGGTGATATGGTTTTTTTTTTTTTTTTTGATCGATAGTTTTCCGACCTTTACCAACTCTTTCGAAACATAGCGGTACGAATAAAAGATCTAATTCTGTTCAGGAAATGAAGTAGCGAAATGGTGCCGACATTTAAAAGCAATCATGTTGGAACACGGGTGGACGAGAACGACAAGCGAATAACTGTTGTGTTCATACGACAGATGCCCCAATTTAATAGGGGTTCGTGGGGAACATGGACGATGAAGGCGATGTTTCGGGAATCCATGGTGGATCGCTCGTGTCACGAGCGATTACGTACCCTTTACTGACAATCGTACCGTGGCCGATCATAAATCAAACACGACCTCTTCTTACTTGTTACGTACCATTTCAAGACAGTCGTACCGACACCAATCACCAATCGACATCTTTATCGAACATCGTTTCATTCTTCGTGACGAGGGCTCGCCGTAGAGATCGCACACGCGCGGATAACGTGGTGTTTTCCTCTCCATACTATACTAGCTCGACAGGAGTCTTCCGTGGATCTTTGGTATTTCGGTCAAGAATTAATCTCATCACAGAAGAGGAGCCGAAGCTCCTACGGCATCCTTCGCGGCTTGTGACGACGAGCTCCACAAATTTATTCTTTATTTTAACATATCAGTACCCGTACACTTTAAGCCTTCAATTTGGAAAATTACTAAATGAGCCATAAATCTATTGCGATCGTATCAATCTAGTCTTAATTTTTTTTTCTTTTTACCAATTGAGCCCTACTACATTTGTGTTAATTCAAACCATCTAACCAATTTTGGTCTGCTAGCGTCGACATGGACGCTAGCCATCTTACGTAGCGCGGTTTTATGCGGCACGACCGATGCTTTGATATGAAGAAATTTTAATAATCTATTAGTATTTTTCAAACTTTTTATTTCTTTTTTCTTTTCTTTTTCCATTATTTCCTTTTCTTTCTCTTTTTTTTTTTTCCTTCTTCCTTTGGTTAATCACTAGACCAGTTGCCAAGGTCCGACAATTGGCCATAGGCTAGGGCCTCCATCATTGATGAGGTCAAGCCTCGCCCAGCACTGGGCGAGGTCGAGCTCATTCTCACCATTGTGGGCAGGGAGTCACACCCAGCGACGGCGAGGTTGACCTCGCCAACCAAGGGAAGAAAGACAAAAAAAAAAAAAAATAAAGAGAAGGAAAAGAAAATAATAAATAAATAAATAAAATAATTTGAAAAATATAATAATATTATTAAAAAATTATCCACGTTAGCACTAGTCATACCACGTAGAATGCCTTACGCCCATATCAGCACCAGCCGGCTAAATGTAACTAGATGGATTGAGTTGATACAAATACAAAAAAAGTTTATGACTCAATTGACCAAAAAATGGTTTATAACTTAATTTGTCTAATTGTAATATATTTAGAACTTTTTAGTAATCCTCCCAATTTCCTCTGTATCTTTATTTTCCCTAAGAAGAAAGAACATCCACCGGAAACTTTACATCCCTAGGATCCCGACATCCGATCGAGATTAGCGATGAAATCTTTTAAAGATATGCTTAAATTCGATTAGTAACACCTATTATGACCATCTTTTATGGCGAAATAGTGTGGGGTTGGCTGGAGGTTTGGGTAGAGTGCTTATCGAATTTAAATTTGATTTTTTGGCTTTTATTTAACCCTGAACGTCCCTTAGTCTTTAGAATTCCATGGACACGAACATTTAAATTGCTAAAATCAGTTCCAGTCATGTCAAGAAGCAAATTACTTTTTTATTTTTGCGAGAAAGCTGATGTAAGCAATCTTATACTTCCTAACTAAAAACAGTCAGAAAAAACAAGCCCTAATAACCTACACATGCTACAGACGGGCTTGCATGTTAAATCAGTCTCTTTAGAAGTCCTACATCTACTTTCTGTCATTGTTTTTGTTGAGATGATAAGGTCGACAACACCGGAACTACATTAACTTTTGCTTGATGTTCAATCGAGTATCTACACTTCCCTTTTAATCAGGTATCTAAACTTCCAATTTGGCTCCATGCGACGTTTTCGTTGAAAAACTAGATGGTGTTAGCTTACGTAATTTGTACTACGTTGAACAAGAAAAAATTTCAAGGACCCGATTGAAATTTGAATAAGAAATTTCTTGTAATCCCAATATTGAGGCACTACCATGAGAACTCTCATCTTAAAACCATACAAATTAAGATTTGTTTCTTTAAATGGCGATCATGAGGTAAGGTTAAATGTTTATTCCCAATTTGATGACTGACGTACTTTGTTATTTGTTGCGCGACTGTACCCTAATTTTAGATTCTTTACTACTTATTAGCTGACATCAATAGCGAATGGCTCATGTTATGTTTTATGTTAAGTAAAGAAAAGAAAAGAAAAGGGCAAGAATTGAAAAGAAAATGAAAAAAAAGAAGTTGAGAAAACAAAGCCAAGGTGAACATTCACCTCGTCCCATAAGAGCGCATAAAGTAATTACAAGCGAAAACAATACTAATAGTTCTCATAATCCAATTTAATATGGAATATTATCCTTAAATTTTTAATTCTTTTTTGATTATAAAAATTTAGTCATGAACTATAATGAAATCAAGACCGTATTTTCGACATGAACTCAAATGGTAATTTTGACATTCTTTATCAAAGATCTTGCATGGATGAAAGAAAAAGTGATGGCTTTTGTTGCCAAGAATCCTTCCCCTGGCCGTGCCATATTCATGGAAGAGAGGTTAATGCAAGAGCTCACAAGATCAAAGCTCCAAGCATGTCTAACATGTTGAAGGCGGCCAGACTAGGATGCACCAACACGCTATTTGAGTGTCGGAAGTGGTGTCCGACACGTGTCGCGTGTCCGACACGCTCCGACATGCTCGGACATGCAGTCAACGCATGTCGGAGATCCAACAAGCGGTCAACACGCCGGACACGCCGGTGACATGCGAGTCGAGAATCCGACACACGATTTTCAACACGCATGGGGTTAATTTTACAAATTTCCAAAAATTTAGGGATCAAAATGTAAATTTATAAAAAAAAAGGTAAAAAAAAAGTAAAAAGAAAAGTAGAGAAAGCTCGATTACTTCTAATTGATCAAGTGTGGATTGCTTTTTTTATTTTTTTATTTTTGTTAAATGTTAAATTTGATGATGGCTTGTGGATTGCTTGTTTTATTTTCTCCAAGTTTTATGGATTATTGGAATTGAATGCAGTTGAATTTGTTAAATTGAAACAATGAATTATATTAACAAATGGTGGGTTAATGTTTTTACTGTAAATTCATTTTAGGTTCCTTTTTTCTTATTATTTATTTATTTATAAATTTGAATCAAATTAATTTATCATGTATATATAAAAATTTACTTTTTATACACAACGTATTGTAATGTATCAGAATTCTATATTTTTAAAAAATAATATATCGAGTGTCTTATCGTGCCGTATCGTGTATCGCATACCGGTGCTACTTAGTGGCCATACGTTTGGCTCAAGTATCTATTTGCAATGCGCAATAATATAGATAGACGACAAATTTTTCTGTCAGTTTCCTTTTTAGATTCCGAAAATATTTCCACCTGTCAAAGATAAGGGCTATAGAAGCAACTTGACAGACGAGGGACCTGTTTTCTTTGCATAGGATAAGAGTAAAATTAAAAAAGAAAAATCTTGAAAAGGAGAAAAGAAAAGTTGTGGCTGCAATTTGCCTGTCAATTTGGATGTATTCCCACTCCCATTAACCAATCCCCTTCTGTCACTGTCCAAATCTGTGTCCCCAGCCTCTCTCTCCATAGGCTCTTGGGTTGAAGGTGGAAACACCACCAGAATTATTTTCTGCCCGAATTCCTGGAAAGAGAACAAAAAATTGTTCACCCAAATTGCAGGAGCAAGGGTAGCATCATCTCTCCTTAGAATCAGAGATACCCATTAAAGAAAACTGTTTCTTTTAGTAATTTCTTGGTTATTGCTATGTTAAGCGTCCCCCTGCTCATAATAGCAAAGTTGCATGTGCAAAGGCATCAAGATAAGGTCAGCTAACATTCCCAAAGAGGTAAGCTATGCTTCATAGCTGAACAGGTGAGAGTTAGAGAAATTTTCGCACAGGTTGGTGGTCACGGTCGGGTCTTCTTATGCTGTGATTGTGGATGCGAAGAAGAGACATGTCTGGGTGTAGCATAGTGTGGTTCAGGAGAGATCTGAGGGTTGAGGACAACCCTGCACTAGCGGCTGGGGTGAGATCAGGTTCTGTGCTAGCTGTGTTCATCTGGGCACCTGAAGAGGAAGGCACATATTACCCTGGTAGGGTTTCGAGGTGGTGGCTGAAGCAGAGCCTGGCTTACCTTGACTCTTCCCTCAGGAGCCTTGGCACTTGCCTCATCACCAAGAGATCCACCGACAGTGTCTCCTCCCTCCTTGAGCTTGTTAAGTCCACTGGGGCTACTCAGCTCTTCTTTAACCACTTATATGGTTAGTACTTCTTTTCAATTTGGGTGTGTGTCTATAGTTGTGATTGAAGAATTGCCTCTTTGTGATCATTTTTCTGTTTGTAGGTCTTGCGCATAACTTTGATCGGGTGTGCGGAGCATGCCTTGTTGCTTTTCCTGTTTTGCCTTGTGGAAGGGGGTTTTGGACTTTTAGTTCGTTGTGTACAGTAGAAATACGATGTTCAACCAGTTTAACTGATTATGTTGATGTTTGTTGGATTTCACGGTGACGATAATAACTAAAGTTGGTTCATAAAGGAATAGGATGGACTTGTGAAGTTTATACCCTGGCGGCATATAGTGAAAAGAGTTGAGCTTGTCTGTTCTACTGGGTGCTAGCTCTTGTAATATTTGAATGACGAGAATTGAGAATCCGTTGTTGACGAAGCTGGATTTTACCTGTCAACGGGTGTCAAATTCAGTCTCCTAGTTGATTCTGCATCTTTTCATCATTTTTCCAGGCAACCCATTAAGCTCCTGAGCAAATCATTAGATCAACAAGAAGAAATTTAGTTTCCTCAAGGAAGTGTTCTCTGCTGCTTTGAATATCTGATTGCTTTCAGAATTAGTCTAGTGGTACTGTGGCAGTGCTATTGCTTTTGGCATTTACTGATAAGTTCGATGCATTCAGATCCCTTGTCACTTGTCAGAGATCACAGAGCAAAGGAGGTTTTGACTGCCCAAGGTGTAAATGTACGCTCGTTCAATGCGGACTTGCTCTATGAACCGTGGGAAGTAAATGATGATCAAGGCCATCCATTCACAACTTTTGCTAGTTTCTGGGAGAAATGCCTCAGCATGCCTTATGATCCAGAAGCCCCACTACTTCCTCCCAATGAGAATAATTTCAGGTTCGTTCTATATCTGTTGTTTCTGTTCTATATATAGAGACGCTCTGCAATATGCACTTGTGGAAAATAGTTTGGCATAAACTATATATATCAAACCATACTTGAGGACGTCTATATCCAAAATTTTGGTAAACCTGGTGGATGTATGATGATGTCATCTCCAAGTACAAGCTTGAGCTTTTAAATAGGATGTCAATCTTTAGTTCAGGAAGTTCTCAAAACATACCAGAGAAAATTTACAGCAGCATATTTTTATTATACTTCTGTATCCTGACATGCTGCTTCATAGCTTAAGATCATAGAATTTTCTTCTTGTGATTGAACCATTTCTCAGGTAGATTTGTCCTTGTCAAATTACAGAGTAAATGTTTGCCTTCTTTCCATACTGGAATGCTCAGGATATGAGAGAAGAACCTAGTCCACTTTCTTCATGAAGATTACATTAGAGTCTTTCTGTTTTGATTGGTCACCACTGAGGTCCAGTCAATTTTCCCATCATCAGAAAGACAACTAGCGACAATTTGCAACTTAGCTGAGTGCTGATGTTTTGTTTTTTCAATTATACAGAGAGGTGGCGTTGACTAAATGAAACAAAACTTCATGATTAATCCATGTTGTCATATCTTATTTTGACAATAAATCCATCATTTCTAGACTGAAGGAGGGTGAAAGGAGGGGAGCAACTGGTTGCCATGTCTGAGAGGGTTGCATTCTTCCATTTTCACCTAAGTTTTTCCAACATAAGCTCTCTTCATGAGTTTTGTATAACCACCCTACCTCAATTCCTGACCTACAATTTGCACACTTGTTTATACTAAATTTTCACACCCTTTGTTTAGGTGATGTATCAAGATGTCCTTCAGAAGCTTTGGTGTTTGAAGATGAATCCGAGAAAGGAAGCAATGCGCTTCTTGCCCGTGCTTGGTCCCCTGGGTGGAGCAATGCTGATAAGGCTTTGACAACATTTATTAATGGACCACTTATAGAGTACTCTAAAAACCGCAGAAAGGCTGACAGTGCTACAACCTCATTTCTCTCTCCTCACTTGCACTTCGGAGAAGTTAGCGTGAGGAAAGTCTTTCACCTGGTTCGCATCAAGCAGGTTTTGTGGGCGAATGAGGGGAACAAGGCTGGTGAAGAGAGTGTGAACTTGTTCCTTAAATCTATCGGTCTACGAGAGTACTCAAGGTACATGAGCTTTAACCATCCTAACAGCCATGAAAGACCTCTCCTTGGACACCTCAAGTACTTCCCGTGGGTTGTGGATGAGGGGTGTTTTAAGGTGTGGAGACAAGGCAGAACTGGGTATCCACTAGTTGATGCCGGCATGAGGGAGTTGTGGGCTACAGGGTGGCTCCATGATCGTATTAGAGTAGTGGTTTCGAGCTTTTTTGTGAAGGTTTTGCAGCTTCCATGGAGATGGGGAATGAAGTACTTCTGGGACACCCTCTTGGATGCAGATCTAGAAAGCGATGCCCTTGGATGGCAGTACATATCTGGTACAATCCCTGATGGTCGTGAGCTTGACCGCATTGATAATCCACAGGTATTAATGCTACTACCAGTTGCACACTGGCATAAATCTCTAAGTTACTTGACTTGATTGATCTACATGAAGGCCAACATTGCAACTTTAACTTAAGCTGTCATGGATGGCCAAGTGAACAAATTTAGAGGGAGAGGGGGGAAGAAGCTCAAGAGAGAGAGACATGTGAGCGTGAGAAGAAATAAGGGATCAGAAAGTACTTAGGTCATTGCACAATAATATAAATATAGGTGTTTTTAGAATATCCCAACACTGACTATGTAGAATCCATAAAAATTGAACTTTTTCGTCATAGTATGGAACTTAATTTTTTGTTTACGATATGTAATATGCTCCTCACTCTGATATTTTATCAGTGAGATCAGGTAATATCACTGATGCTGTAGCATTTTAGGATACTTTTCGAGTGATTTGTATGCTACGAAGCCACATTTCCCAAAATAGAAAGGAGTTTTTATTTATCTGGTTTGAACGTCCCAACATATTTCAAGTGTTTAGATGTACTAGACTTTGCATACCTCCTAATTGTTCAGTGTGATCTCCTTGCTTAGACCATTCATTCTCTTTCACCAAGCCATCGTTGCCGAAGCAGTGTAATAACTCCATTGACTGAAACTGAAACATGACGAATTAATGAAACCATGAAGCAAAAGCTGGTGACTTCGGCATACTATTGTTCCCATCTGACCAAGATAGAGCTCATGTTTAACTTAATACCAAATTTTTCCCTTACTGCTTTCGTTGGGCATTAGTTATACGTTTTTTTTTAATTGTTTAATGGGGTCCAAATGACTAATCTCCAGTTCTTCTGCAGTTTGAAGGTTACAAGTTTGACCCAAATGGAGAATATGTACGACGATGGCTTCCTGAACTGGCCAGACTACCAACTGAATGGATACACCATCCATGGAATGCACCTGAATCAGTTCTTCAAGCTGCTGGAATTGAGCTTGGATCAAATTATCCTCTCCCTATTGTAAGTATAGATGCGGCCAAAGTGAGGTTGCAAGATGCACTTTCAATTATGTGGCAGCACGAAGCAACATCAAGAGCTGCTATAGAGAATGGAACTGAGGAAGGGCTAGGAGACTCAGCTGAATCAGCTCCGATTGCTTTTCCTGAAGATATACAAATGGAGGAAAATCACGAAACTATGCAGAACAACCCACCAGGTCCAGTTCGCCGTTACGAGGATCAAATGGTTCCGAGCATAACTTCTCTGGTTAGAGCGTACGAAGACGAGACTTCTTCTGGTATTCAAAACTCCGTAGGTGACACTAGAGCAGAAGTGCCTGCAAATGTAAATTTGAATGAAGAACCAAGAAGAGACACGTTTAATGAGGGGGTTTTCCGAGAACTTCGACCAAACAACACCCGACCAATGTATAACTTTTCACCTGGGCTACATAATGATGCTGAAGATTCCACTGCAGAGTCTTCAAGCGCTAGCAGGAGGGAGAGGGATGGAGGAGTCGTTCCAGTTTGGTCGCCCTCAGCTTCTAGCTTCTCTGACCAAATCGTGGGCGATGAAAATGGAATTGGCAATAGTTCGGCTTTTTTACAAAGGCATCCGCAATCCCATCAAATAATTAATTTGAGGCGGTTATCTCAAACTGGGTAAGAGTTGAACTTTAATCATACCTGAGATTGCTGCAACAGCCCATTTTTCATATGAGAATGTCCCCCAGAAAGTTTCTATTTAGTTATAATAAAGTGGATTTGACACTGTTGGATAAAAGAACTCTAATAATCTCTCTTGTTGATGATCCTGCTAAAAGTTATGTGTGCCATTAGATATTGGGTTTTGTTACTGGCGTATATTGTTTGCTGTAAAGTCCCCTTATCTTTGATAGTCAAGTTCTCTTCGAGGAGCCACTAATCTTGCAAGTTTGAGTTTCTGAAAGAATATTAGTTATGCTTCCCCGCGTGGTGGAGAAGTATTTGCTAAAGTTTTTGGCTGCTTCTCCAGCTTGCGAAACTTCTGAGACACTCTACATTCTCGTAGCAGGTGACTATTTAATACACAAGAAACATGAGGAGATATCATAGAGATGGCCGTGGTCTAATCCAAAAGGGGCACGAGAAAGACGTAGAAGTCCCGAGTGCATATCATGGCACTGCTTCTCTCTCTATCGGTTTGACCTGACCAGCAATTTAACCTCTCAAGCTACACCTTGGACGTCCAAAATTGTTCCAGGCAACTGGTGGTCTGTCCCTTTTTTTTTTTTTTTCCTTTTCCTCTTGTACCGTATATGGGATTTGTTCGTTTGACAAAAAATGTATGAAGCCGTTGTGTATAGTATGTCTTGTTCTCATAGCTGGAGAGAGTTGTTATAACACGGACATATGGGCCCCTAAAAAAACCAAGTTTGTGCTTTCTCATCAGTTCATAGTTACTCCTATCATCATCTGGTGGTCTTCGCCGTTAACTTGATCTGAAGAAGGATATAATTTGTTAATCATAAATCCTCTTTGTTATCGAGGGATCGGCATGTGAAAAAGAAAACAGATGATTTCATGATTTGGGTCTTCAGTTGGTCTCCGCATGCCCAAACCCCAGTAGCTAGTCGATTAAAAAAGTGCTGTAACGTGAGACAACACTAAAACCATCTTAATTACCTGCTATTAAGTGAAAGGATGTCATTTCGTGATGGATTTACAGGTGATTTCTTGTCGTGTCGCAAAGCGGATACATTCTTGTGCCTCTGCGTCGTGTTATTTCCTCATTCAGAGTATCTTTTTTGGCTGCTCATAGTCCCTCCCAGTGCTAATTTTTCTCAGATGACAGTATAACTGGATAGCTGTCTCTCTCTAGTAGCATCAATTAGCGACTCTAGGACTGATCAACTGCCGCATTTTTCGTCCCGAGATCACTACAGGCAAAATCAATATCAAAGCTTACTACTTGTACACGCGCACATACGTACACAGGGAGAGATAAGACGACAACACCAATATCCTTCTCATCCTGAGCTCATGATGTTTTTTTAGTGATGGGATTTGCATAAACATCTCACTTACACCCTACCCATTGGAGGATTATCGTACTAGAATTCAGGAAAATACCAATTAAAAACCACGGATGAGGGTGTACTTGCAAAGATTGTAGTTGTGAACCCATCACGAGCAATAAGTTTGAGAGCGGGTGTTGGAATTCGAAATCTTGATCCAAGCCCTGATGTCACGTTAAAATATCCAATCTAAAAACTAACGCCAGTAAGTGGAAGGAGGCTGCATGTCTGTAAGGCACGTTATAATTACATATTTAAGCAATGCCGGATTATACTTAACAGACACAAGATTTCATGCAGGCAGGAAAGCGATCGAGGAACTGGAGGTCGACCGTTTATAGCATAAACTACGTCAACCGGTGATTCGATTCAGAGACGGATCGATTGACCTGAGTTCCATGACCTGGAATTGAACCCAATGTTTTCTCCCTCCCTGGTCATTAGTTACCTGTCTTGCACTCATCGCATGGGAATCACCTGTTGCATGTCGATCACGAAGCAATCTGGTGGGAAACTTCTCAGAACTTGGTACGACGGGACGATCTTTGTCTGGCTCGACCGACATGAGCAAGATACACTGAATGAACATCTCTTAAGGTGAAGTCCATGAAACCAAAATGGTGCCGACTTGCTTTCAAATCAAATAGCCCCCCCCCTTTCACTTGGTAATAACTATAGATGCCCCCCAGAAGCGAAGTGTCCTGTAATCTTAGCCAACAGTCTCACACGTCGGCTAAGATTACACCGAAAAACGGTACTCCCGAAACACCTAATGAAAATATCCTGTCGAGGATTTCCCCGACAAATTACATCTCTTTTCTTATCGTGTTACCTTTCTTAGTCATTATGAGATGAAGCGATGATGTAGAGTCGTCGAGACGAGAGTCGGAATGTATCGCGTGACATGAATGAATGGATAAAACAAGAACAGACGAAAGCCAGTCTTTCGCATGCATAGAATACATGCACGAAGGTTGGAAAAAGCCGCGCACCCGCAGATCTCAATTCGGGTTGTCGGGTAAGAACGCAAGCGCATTCAATTGCGGGCACAGGTGGGAGACCGAATACGGGTCGACCCGTTGACTTTGCTTGCCACCGTGAGTTTTGATTACGACACCGAAAAAGAGGATTTATTTTCTTACTCCTTAATCGTGTGCTTGACCAAGTCCGTCCCGTCCGCCCGCCCGCTAACTTGCCTTTAAACCCCAGTCACGGGACGACATGGAATTGTCTCATCTCCTTTGGTCTTGATTGCACGTTCCATTCACTAACACGACAATGTGCAATCGCTTTGAATTGGCAAGCAGATATTTTTCTCGAGTCCAAATTGCTTTACAATAATCAAGCTCCTAACCGAGTAAAATTCTTCGAGTCCCTCTTTCCATGAGGCCTCGGTTTGAATCATCCGTCATCCTTACACATTCTCTTAGTCGTCTCGAGAGCGCTGGACGAGAGAACAGTCGCGCCTGATGCCGATAGGAACCGATCGAGTGCTTGAAATGGCTCGAAACGCGCTTCCGACCTGCCTTAAAGGGGTCAGCTAGGGTGGACTGAAGAGGAGGGGAGCCCTTGAGGTCAAGACCACACTTGTTGACAATTCCAAATTCGGAATCTCAATCGCATACCCATATGATTAAAAAAACCGCACGCTTGGCTAACACATTGAGAACTTGGGCTGCTACCTCACACCTTACGTACCATCCTTCCTTTAAAAAGAACAAGAACTTTGAATCGTGAGGCCCAAATTTTAAGCATTGGCGTGCATGAAATCAGACCGCGAGGACCGCGATCGGATTCATTCATCAGGGCGTGCTCGAATTCGAGAGCTCCCGCCGACATCTGAAGTCGAATTAGCTGGATTCTGACCGAAGAAGAAGATGTTGACTTTTTGTGCGCGATGGAGGCGCACTTGGTTTCTTCCTTCGTGGGGGTAGCTGAGGACGTACGACAACAGCAGACGTATAACGTGCGCTAAGCAAGGTTGAATTCTAGGAACGTGGTAAAAAGCTTCCCGCACGGTCAATTTCGATAGGAAGATGACGCAGTCACGGTATGACAGCGTTGAGGACGCGCGAGTTGATCCGCAATCTAATGTGAACGTGCCGATGCGGGCGGTGCGCCGGTGAGAAACTTCGGTCAACGGATCGTACTCTGAGATAGAGCTGTGCTTGAAAGTATAGAGGGAATTTACCCAAAAACGGGGAATAAGGGAGACCCGGAAAAACGAAAATACAAACCTCGAAACCAACATATGGTTTGTTCAGCGATGATCGCGTTCGTCTTCTTTATTCGAACCCGGTTTCGACCAATCGTGCTTCTATATTCTCAACAAGTTATCTCGGAGCGCAAATATAATATATGTTTTCATAAGTTTTTATCATATAACATTGTGCGGTAATTGAATATGAGACGTTGTAAAATGTGATAATTTTGTTTTATGGGATGTATTATAATCGATTAAAATAATCGTGTGATATAACTATGTGCCGCAGATAATCTCTCACATTGATTTGTGTTAACAACTGTGATGGAACTCGATCTATGGATACGTGGTTGGGATGAGTATTAAAGAGGCCCGGACACGAAAAAGTGGAAAAAGAGAAGGGGAGCAAAGTCAAACGGCATAACGAAGCCTGCTTTCTGGCAACCTTTTGCTCTTTATTCTTGTTCTTTTCAATCTCAGGGAAAGGCTCTCCCAAAACGGTTAACATACCAACACGCGCGCGCACCCCACCCAAAAGCCGTACCCGCACCCTTCAGATTCCCTTCTCTCCCCTCGGTTTTGTGCTTTCGTATGTGTTTGTTTCCTCCCCTTTGTTTTACAGAGGTATCGGCAGGAGCCCTGTTCTCTTCATAAGAGGAACTGTCGACAGCTGTTGAAAAGTTTGAGGAAGCAGGTTCTTAACTTCCTGTACTGTTGATTTCCATTGCTTTTTGCTTCGTGGGGTTCTCGAGTTTTGTTTGGAGGTGCTCAAAATCTCTTTCTTTATTTTGATCTCTGACGATCATGATTGGGCAGTTTCTTGGGGTTGGAGTTTTTCGTGCTGCCCAATTTGGTGGTGGGAACAGGGGAGTGATGCTGTGAATTCAGCTGAACAGAGGGCCCTTTTTGTTGTCTTGTCTTGGGGGTTTCTTTTGGATGGCGAGGTTATGCTGTTTCAAGTCTCAGGTATTGATCTAAACTGATGTTATTAGCTTCTTAGCCTCTGTTGTTTTGCTTTCTGTTTTTGTGTGTACACGTCCAGAGTATGTGTACAATCCAATTGAGTACTTCTGTGTCTACTTTACATGTAGTTACCAGTTATCACTTGAATTCCTATGGTTAAAATCTATATAAGGAATAAATATTGTTCGTCTGCAGGGTTTGTAGCCCTCGTCTAGCTGTTTAAGGTTTTAGTTGGATACCCTTTGACAGTGTGCGAGTCAGAAGAGACTTGGTTACTTTTGTATGATTGTGCTGTGTGGAAGAATGGAGAGCTGGATTTAAACGCTAGCAATCAACTGTGAAGATTACTTCTAGATTTTTCAAAGCCTGCTCAAGATATATCTACCTATTGTCCTATTACTTACCAATTGTTCGGCTATCGTTGCACTATAGCACTTTCGGAGATTGATTCTTTCCTTAATTTTCGGACATTAGCGTGCAGGAGTTCAATCCTCTGCTTCTGGTAAAGGAAGAAACATCGAAGGGCTGATCAAGTATGGTTTCAGCCTAGTAAAAGGGAAAGCCAATCATCCCATGGAGGACTATCATGTTGCCAAGTTCATGCAAAAGAAAGGGCATGAGTTGGGGCTTTTTGCTATATATGATGGCCATTTGGGGGACAAGGTTCCCATGTACCTGCAAAAGCATTTGTTTTCCAACATCTTAAAGGAGGTGGGTTGTAGTGATCAGACTCTAATAGGATTAATATTACGTGTTTCTTGCTATTTCACACTCACAATCCTTAGTTCTTTTACTTGTTCAACATCGACCTTACAGGAAGAGTTCTGGGTCGACCCTAATAAGTCTATTTCGAAAGCTTATGAGAGGACAGACGAGGCGATTCTCTCCAGTAGTTCTGACTTGGGACGTGGTGGTTCGACTGCTGTGACGGCAATACTGATAAATGGCCAACGACTATTGGTTGCTAATGTTGGAGATTCACGAGCAGTTCTCTCAAGAGGGGGTCGAGCTCTACAGATGAGTATTGATCATGAACCCAGTACAGAAAGAGGGAGCATTGAACATAGAGGTGGCTTTGTCTCGAACATGCCAGGTTTCTCCTAGCAACCTTGCTGTTCATGGTTCAAGATGTGCTTTTTTTCCTGTATGCTTAAATGATGCTTTCATAAGCAATTGATGGCTCAAAATCTCTCAATGATTAGCTTCTTGGTTCTTAGGATATTTTGATTTAAGGCATTTATGCTGTATTCATGACCGAATCCACCATGCAAAATCTCCCAATTTCTAAATTGCGCTGTTACAAATCTCATGAAACTCGAGCGGGAAACTATCTGGAGCTTCTTGTTCCAAAAGAAACTTTACCGAGACTGGTCAAATTCAAAAGGCATGGGAATTTGTGCATATTAATCAGTTCGCGTGAGAATCTAATAGGAAACAGTTATTTTGATTGTTGTTAGTCTAGCTGATTTTGATTGGGGTGATATATGCAAGATCAATTTGTGTTTATTAATGTCCTAATCAATTAATGTGTTTTTTTTATTTCAAGGAGGAATAACTCTGTCCTTATTGGTTGCACTGAGGAATACTTTAATATGTTTAGTTGCTTTCCCAGTTTGTGAAGAAAAATTAATATTCAAATCTCCACGAATGAAAACAAATTAAATACTTGAATCTCTTGAGCCTAGTTTCTGAAGGCTCCTGTTTTATCATTTTGAATTAGCAGATGTCTGCTGCTTTGGAGTTGTAGAAAATTTCATCTAGAACCTTTTTCTCTAAGAATGAGAAGATGGCATGTCTTTCCATACTTCATGAACCAAAGCTAGAATGGAGTACAATGGAATAGTAAACGATGATGTGGGAGTAACTTCTTCTTTTGGGATATCATAACAATCAACCCTAGGCATGTGCTGCTTTCTCCTTTTTTCTCTTGGCCTGCAGATAGCTGATGAAGAAAACAACCAGCTTCTCAGGCTGCTGTTATGTCTGTTTAATCTTCACTTACTAGTCGAGACCCAAATATTGATTCAGCAACACTTCACAGAATCAGTCGTATGCTTTTAGGACAAAAGAGAGCAATTGCTTGGCGACAATTCTAAGCACGCTTTAGACCTTCATGCTTTTTGGTATATTCATGATAGCCTGTTACTGAATATAGGGAATTTTTCACGAGAGAGATACTTATAGTAGTTGTAATCTTAAGCATATGCGTGAAGAGCCAGAAGTTACATTTGTTGCCTGCTGTGCTGGGGTATCCAAACTAGAAGCTGTCCATAACTCGTAAGTTTGTGTAGACTAATTTCCTTCCAGGCTCAACGTCTTTTTGACTACTCTGCCACTTGGCATGATAGCTTGATGTCTCAGCTATCAATCCATGATTTCCTTTCATGGTTTAGGCTGCGTCAATTTGTGTCTGTACGACCATGGAACTTGCTTAACTTTTCTACTCTGTTCACGCTGCATTTCATACTTCATCCATGAACTGCGTAGACGAAGTAGCAAGTGCACAAGTTGATACATTGCCTGAGCCTATCTGTTCTAGTTGGTGCTTTCTACATATACTGATGGCCTCCTGCTGATGGCTTATTCAAGTTTTCGGCACGATTATAAGTCTGATGAAGAATTGTATTTATTCCAATGTGCGGTGAAGATTGTGTTCAAATAGGGATTTTCTTGGCTTCTGCTGACAGCTTTATTGGTAGAGACACCCACTGCGGTTGAAGGACTATTTTCTGAGCATGGCTACTGCAGGCCATGCGCTTCACAAATAAAGACTAATAGCATAATGGATCTAGCTGCCTTGTTTTGATAATTGAATTTATGTTGTGCCTTTTCCGTGTTTCCTATTGGTAGTTTGCTATAAGTTTTGACCTTCGGTATTGATTTTGGTAACTTGGAATAGCTAGTTATTGAGCATAAGATGTACAGTGGCATGTGTCTAAAAAAGAGAGACTATAGCAGTAATGTCATAGGTTTGTGATATTGGGATAAGTGTAAGCGTCAAGCCTTTATATTCCATCTGGATGTTACTCAGTCACATTGATAGCGGTGCTTGACAATCTATTTTTCATTGGACTTGAAAGCATGATGAATGGAACCACATCTACATCATCGAATTTGAGTTGGGAGATTGTAGTATTCATCATTATGAAATAAGTAGAGTGAAATGGTCTTATCAACAGTTTCGATTGTCATGTGATCATATGAGTGTCGAATGTGTGTGAATCATGCGTAATTGACAGTGCAAAGGGATCCGGCTCATGTCTTGCAAGCACTTGTCTTATTTTGATCTCTCTTATATTTTCCTTGTTAAATTGCAACTGAATAAAGTGGTACCTTCTTACATTCGATGATTCTTCTACGGCACAAATGAGCTTGGATATTGCAGAGATCCTTAGCTTAAATTTTCACTCTACCAGGGGATGTCCCTAGAGTTAACGGACAGCTGGCAGTTTCTCGTGCTTTTGGAGACAAGAGCCTGAAGTCACATTTACGCTCGGACCCTGACGTTAGAATCGTCAATGTGGATGTCAATATGGATGTATTAATCCTTGCAAGTGACGGTCTTTGGAAGGCAAGTTTACAAAAAATAATGCATTAGATATCAAAGAATTATTACAAATGTCGACACCTGAAAATTCTCCGTTGAGTCGACTTATCAGTTGAGAGCTAAATTCTTATTGATTCGGGGACATTGTTGATTCAGGTGATGAATAATCAAGAGGCAGTTGATATTGCTAGAAGGATCAAAGATCCAGAAAAGGCAGCTAAAGAGTTGGCTGCGGAAGCTTTGAGAAGGGACAGCCGAGATGATATATCTTGTGTAGTCGTCAGATTTAGAGGTTGATACAGTCTGATATTAAACTGCTCGGCAGCTTCAGTACATACCAACAGATGAGAGATTTTCACTGTTCGTGAAGGATTGGTATGATTTAAGTGATTGTGGATCGTATTCTCGGCCCAATTAACTCCTTTTGCCAGTCTCTTGAAGGGTGCGGAATTGGCAAGGGATCAAGCAGGTGCAGAAAGGTTTCTGCTGTATATTACATTCTTTATTTTATGGTGAAGTTGGTTCTGGTGCCGGAGGATTTCTCTCCTTTTCTTTTTTAAATCTGTTGCATATTTCTGAACCTAGGAAAGAGGACAGATTTTGTCCGGAGCATTAGACTCGTATTGGCTTGTGATTGAAGGACTAATAGATGTTCCACTGATTGTCATATTTGTATGGAGAAAGTCTCCTCCAAATCTGAAATTCAAGTTGTTTACTGTAATCCAATATGCTGTCTATTCTTTGTTGGTTATCTTTACTTTGTAGGTCCTCTTCCTGATAATTTAAGCTTTTGAAAAACCGGTTTCCCATTTGCTCTAGCTACATTGTTTGAAGCAGACTGCAGCTATGAACTGGAGATCCCTCAGCAGATTACAGTTAAGTTTTTACAACGAGCCTGAAAAGGAGAGGGGAAGAAAAAGACTCTGGGAAGCAATACAGATCCAACCGTTTTTGGAGTGGAAGTTTAGATGCAATCTGATTACATGACCATCTATCCAACCAATCTCCGAACTTCAACTGTTATGAGCTGCCCCATTTTCATTCGATCAAATGTATTCTGATAGAGCTTGCAGCCAGCAACGCTCCGAAAGTACCAAAATTCTCTCAAAGCTTGGCGTATAATGTTCACGCAGATAGACAGGCATTGATAGATTAGAACTGGTCCTTGAGGTGTTCAACTCGAAATTCTAAACAGCGGAAGGCATGTCGGTAGCTTCTACGGACCAGTTTTTGCTTAAATTGGAACTTTGACTTATGCCCACATATGATTGCATTCTCCTGGGGACAATGTGGACCTGGCTCCTTAAATCTACAGCCGGGATTGCTCCTTAAAGGACCTGCACTTGTCCACCTTCCCTCCCATCACATCTTGTCCTTCCAACGGTTTTGGTAGGCTGAAATGGTCGCTCATGGAGAGCTGAGGTCTGCAAAATCCATACTTTAAGGGTGGCAATGTCATGGAAAAACTCAAGTTGATATTTGCGTGGGGTTGAGCGGAACAGAGAAACATGTGAACAAGCCAAACTTCACTTTCGCAGTTATCAATGCAATCTGAATTGTGCAGGCTGACCACTAGACTACCCTTTTCTAGATAACGTGAGCCACTCGAAATTTTTCGGCTTTGACTAATCTCCTCGGATTCACGCAAATCCCTGTGAGCAGAAGACATTGCAATTATTAAGCAGAATCCGCCGCATCCAAACGACATGTTAGCTACTCGGGCTAGCCATTCAGCAAAGACTTGCTACGTTTGGGGGGCTGATGGTGATGGTAGGTGAGTGCTGATCTATAATGGAAACTGCTGTTCCAGAGGGCGCCGAAAAGGATCTCACGTGAATTCTTCTTTGAATTGCTACCATTCACTGACCCAACAGCCCCAAGATATGACTTTCTGTATTGTTCCAGAGGGCACAGAAGAGATCGATGCATAGAGTTGGTCGATTAATTGCGTATTGAGAAGAGCTTAGATCTTCATCCAATTTGGACCTTTTGTCACTGCAATATTTCCATATTGGTCATTGCTTATGGATCACATCTAGGAGATGGAGTAAAATACATTCGATTTAGCTGAAACAACAAAAGAAATGCGTGTCCGGTGCATTTCCCAATCGATCGAAACCAAACTATACCATGGTAATCTTTCCCCCCGCCTCTTAACTATGTCTAGTCATATGCTATAAATATTTCATTGGCCGCATATTATTGGCTCGTTTCCTGATGTCTTGATTTTTTTTTTCATAAAAAAACGATTTTTCCGACATGGTAGCAGAACACGGATCAAGCGTTCGAAACCTAGCACGCTTTTGCTAATTTCTATTAAAATGTTATACCGTTAGTGCTGCTCCGTCCACAATTGCATGTGTAGTACCGGCTTACATGCGAAGAGAAGTGTTCAGCCATGTACCGTAAATACATTATTGACTCGATAGGTGGAAAATATTCGAGAAGGAGAATGCCATTCGTGCAATTATCCATCGGACGAAATATGATGTGACGGATTATAAATAGGGTTTCAAGCAACAATTCATACTTAACATTCGGCATGATTTTCCAAAAATCAATCAATACACCAGCTTAAGCAAGGCCCGTATGTTCTCCACGTAAATCTCCTCGAACCACTAATCTAATTATCGAGTCACAAGCTATGAACATCATTTGTACACAAACTTAACTAAAAACTAAAAGCGAGTGATGTCTACATTTGTAACTCATTTAAGTAAAGAAATAAGTTTAAAAAAAAAAAAAGAAGCCTCCCAGAAAAGGAGGAAAAAGTGACCTATTATTTTAACATGAGACATATAATTGTTAGGGAATTATCTATTTCAGTATTTACCTCTCGCCTTCGTCACACACCGCGACTGCCCACGTGTACCACAACGTTCCAGAATGTCTGTCGTCTTCTTCTTCTTCTTCTACATTTCAATCACTTCTCTCTCTCTCTCTACTCCGGCCACAAGCAGCGGCAGCAGCAGCAGCAGAGCGCGCACGCTGCGTCGTCGCAGATGTCCCGCAGGTGCTTCAGCCTGACGGAGTCCAGGAACTGGTGCTACCGCTTGGCATTCGCCAAGTCCGGCCTCCGCTCCGCCCTCACCGACCTCCGCGACGGCGGCGGCACCGTCGTCCACTGCTGGGTCCCCAAGGCCCGATCCCCGGCCAAGCCCGACCTCCTCCTCATCCACGGCCTCGGCGCCAACGCCCTCTGGCAGTGGGCCGACGTCCTCCCCCACCTCGCCCCTCACTACAACCTCTTCGTCCCCGACCTCCTCTTCTTCGGCGACTCCTCCACCTCCCGTCCCGACCGCTCCGACGCCTTCCAGGTAAATACCATCGACCCCCGTCCCTTCCTCCCGTCGTGTGAAGATTCAGATGTCTTTAAGAGTTCTAGAGAACGTTGCGGGTGCAAGAGTTTAAATTTGATAACTTGGAATCGACACGAAGCACGTTTAGGCTTTGATTTTGCCTTGGGACTATAGAGGGAGGATTGATCGTGATGGAGGAGTAAATAAAGATTGATCGTGGAATCATAATCGACCCTTCTAGAGACTTTAGCTTTTAGGGTGGATGTTTGATTGCTGTATATTTGATTGTGCAATTGTTTTAGATTCATCATGTTCGAATTTATCAAAATCCGATTCCATAAATGTAACGGACGAGCCCTTCCTAGGCGCGGTGCCTGATGCGGGTCATGGAGGCGCATTCGGTGCGGCGGCTGAGCCTCGTGGGGCTGAGCTACGGGGGTTTCGTAGGGTACAGCATGGCTGCGCAGTCCATGGAGGAGGAGGCAGCGGTGGCCGTGGAGAGGTTGGTGATATGCTGCGCCGCCGTGTGCATAGAGGAGAAAGACTTGAAGGAGGGGGTGCTGAGCGTGAGCGACCTGGAGGAGGCGGTGATGATCCTCGTGCCGCATACGCCGGCGAGGCTCAGGGAGTTGATGGGCTACACGCTCTCCCGGCCTCCTCCTCTCGGGCTGATTCCTTCTTGCTTGCTCAGTGATTTCATTGATGTGAGACTCTCTCTCTCTTTATCTCACGCGAGACCAGCACTCGGTTAGTGTGTCAATGTCTTCCTCTTCTGTTGTGGTTGTGGATGAATTGGCGGGATTCGTTTTCTAGATCTGATCTTCAGCTGCGGGTAGTGCCTAATCAATCTAGTGTCCATATTGCGATTTGCATGTGTAGAATTCACGATTTAACGAGAGACGGTGCGACCCATTTATTACTGAGGTACCAAATTTGGTGGTGGAAGGATAAGGTGTTCGTTTGCTATTGAGGGAGAGCACTAGAGCAGCATCGGTCGATGATAAAGACAGAACAGTGCCCGAGCAATGGGTGATATATTCGATCGAGTAGGTGGGCTCTAAGCTTAATTAGGACAGTGATGATAGTTGCAGCTGGCCGGCAGGTCAGTCGTAGCAGCCAGTCGTACTAGATATACTAGCACGCGAATATCATGCTGTTTAAAGATATATTGATGTAGGCATTGCGCAAACTGAGATTCTTACCTCGCTATGGGTCGCGGGTCTGTCCTTCTTCTTCGCCTGAAAATTTACGTGCGCGGATATTGACAGGCGATGTGCGCTGATTACATTGAAGAGAAGAGAGACTTGGTTCGAGCTATCCCAAGGAATCGTAAAATCTCCGAAATCCCAAAAATCACCCAGGTTATACTTCTTTCCCCTTTTCCTTATTGTCTTTACCTTCTCGGTTCTTGTTAATGCTCCCGCGCATTAGAAAGTTGCATAAACGTAATCGTGCCAATTGATCCTGCAGCCCACGTTGATAATCTGGGGAGAGCATGACCATGTCTTCCCATTACAGCTGGGTCACAGGCTAAAGAGGCAAGTTTTCCCTTCATCTCTCCAAAACCTCTCTCCAACTAACACTATTGCGAGTTTAGTCTCGGGCTGAAGCCCCCGAGTCTTACTGTAGGCATATAGGAGACAATGCGCATGTCGTGGTTGTCAAGGATACAGGACACGCCTTCAACGTGGAGAAACCGAAAGAGTTCTGCAAGCTGTTGAAGATGTTCCTCGTTGACCAGCAGCCTCCTCCAGCAAGCTCGTCACCGGATTCTGAAAGTGAGAAACGCACTACAGAAAAGAGTTCTACAAGCTGTTGAAGGCGTTCCTCGTTGATCAGCAGCCTCCTCCAGCAAGCTCATCACCAGATTCTGAAAGTGAAATGCACTACAGAAAAGAGAACAAGTGATAGTGGTAGTGATCTGAAGACGAAGACAACAGATGCTCCTTCACTAGCATAGACTAATTGTGCCGAGGACGTCCACAGGCCATTCGAATCAATTCTTTGGTTTATGATCCATTCGTGACCCTAAGGTGCATTTATCTGGAGGCAATCCCTCACAGATCCAAGGAAAAGAATCGGTTATGAATTGTATAAAAGACGGCATCTTCCATTCTCCTCCAACTCATGTAACATTTTACCATTCTGGTTCACAATGGCATTCACTCCACAGATACAAACAATCTGAGAAAAGGCCTCCATGTTTAAAGAACAAAGATAGCAGAATTCAATCGTGTCACAAGCACAAACAACACAATACCGTGGAGAACCATTCTGTTGAACAAGTAAATACAGACCAACAGTCTACTAACTGCACCATCACATAAGACCATGACTCCTGCCCTTGCCAGCCTCAATGTCCCCCAAAGAATTGAAATCATCAGGAATCATCTACTTTGCCCAATTAACTCTGCATAAAAGTTTAAGAGACACGGCATAAACACACAAATGTAATAAAAGCTCTGTCACCTCCGACATAAGAAGTGACAAATAAATATATACTAAAAGCAGCACCAAATTTTCAAGAGGGTATAATTTAAAGATAAGTTGCGCATGTGTATGACTTCCTTACCTCTGCCTGAGGTTCATCAACTTTAGATTGCTCGCCTGTCAATTTCAGAAAAAAAAGGTTAACACATTTGTTATGCTGGGGTACCAGATCAAAAGCTTGAGAAGAGACGTGTTTTACAAACAACCCATTTTCTAGCAAAATGGATATAGAAATCTATGAACAGGAATATCTTGCGTATACTATTTACGAAAGAGAGAATGTTGCAAATGGGATAACTGCAGGAAGATATTCTCCATCAAAACAGTCCAAGAGACAAAAAGCCGTGGATATTCAATTGACAAGCAGGTCCTCAAAAATCGATTCTTTTGCCATGTCAACAAAGCAATAAGACCCCTCCCGAGAAAATAGTCCTCTTAAAATGCAGTGGTTCCTGATATCATTAACAGCTCAACTACCGTTACAGTTCTTTAGCCACCTAAATATGGCCATATCGTCTAGAAAAGTTGGTATTGCCAATCTATTCAGTTTATGACTGCAAGAATTCGACATTCTACAAAAGGGAGGGGTTGACGAGATGTTCACCTCCTTCTTCGGGCAAATCTGAGGTCCATAGCGTAAGATTGTCCCTAAGAAGCTGCATAATGAGAGTACTGTCCTTATAGGACTCTTCATTTAGGCTATCGAGTTCCGCAATAGCCTCATCAAAAGCTTGTTTGGCCAGATGGCATGCCCTGCCCGTCAAAGAATTAGATCTCAGTTATCTAAACTAAAATCTGTTTCTTCTGAATGTGTGAGCTCATGCTTCTTCTACCACACTATTGCTTCCACAAATATAGAAGCTAGCCCTGCCATCACGTATGCACATGCAGCAAAAATATGCCCAAGAAACACATAGATTCAAAGAAGCATGCACATCAACCTTTCTGGCGAGTTCATGATTTCATAATAGAAGACGGAGAAATTCAAAGCCAGTCCAAGTCTGATAGGGTGAGTTGGAGGCAAATCTGTTGAAGCAGTGGAACTGGCAGCCTGCATATTGAGCCAAAAATAGGCACTTCATTTGTAGAGGATGGAAAATGGAAAAAACCGAGGAAACAGTGACGAATGAGACAAATGAAACCAACAGGAGCCTCAGACTTTATGAACCATACAGAGGAGCACCCACCTCATATGCCTTAAGCGACTGATCAGCAGCTTCTTTGCGGTCATCACCAGCCCTTGAATTCAGCAAGGTAACGATAATAATCACCTTTCCTGCCAAATTAGGAAACAATAAACATTAGAAGAAAAAGAAACTATTTATTGCCTGCAAGTCAACAACCCAATGAAAACTTGAGGAGGAAACTCTAAAATCTGGTTCATTGGCTATCACTTAGGGAGAAGGATCCCAGTATGCACTTTGCCAGCCTTAAAAACAGAAGATAGATAATCGAACCCATAGTGTTGATAAATATAAGAATCGAAATAACTGTTTCCTTCGGACATTGTGACATGAAGGCCAAAACGTATTAAATCGCAAATGACTATCCTTGCCACTGTCCAAAGATCAGTCACCTTTTTAGCTCCAGAAATTTCCAATTCTGCTCATGCAATACAGGGTCGATGCATTACACATGGCAAGAGAAAAAATTATAAATAAATGTGTATATATCTACATATTCCCATGTTTCCCCCCAGCGTATCCAGGTTTCCTTCATGTGTGCTTGGTTGATTCCATGCATCATAACCATGTTTTCACTGTGCTATTACAGCCCAGTTGACCTTCATTTTCAGCACGTGACATGGAGACATGAAAGGGGAGGGAGCTTAAATGGAGAATTCCTCACATCTTATAGTAGAAAACAGTTGATTCTCCACTTGAGGAGGATGGGATAAGATGCTTATCAATGACCGAGAGAATGTCACTGCAGATCTTCATGAGCTCATCTTCAACCCTTTGCCTGTAGTCCTTTATCCTCTTCGCATTCTGCTCGTTGCCCTTGGCCTCCTCCTTCTGTTCGATGGAAGATAAAATCCGCCACGATGCCCTTCTCGCACCAATCACATTCTTATACCCAACAGATAAGAGATTTCGCTCCTCAACAGTCAGTTCCACATCTAGCTTAGCCACCTGCTTCATTGATTCAACCATCTCTGCAGTAAAAGGGGGTGGTGAAACAAATAAGAGACCTCACAACTCACAATTATACATTTATTGGTGACATGAAATCCCTAAATAAAGGTATTGCAAAAGAGGGATCTGGTTGTTTAAGCAAAACCGGTAATCTAACTGAAACCTCGGGCTCATTCCGCCATTTGTAAGACGATAACTTTTGTCTGGAGAAAATAAAATCCTAGTTATCATCTCTTCCTTTGCCTTTCAGTAGATCAACTGTCTATTTAAAAAGGGCATATCTACGAAAGAACATCCCAGAGAGAAGTTGGGGTTCGCCGACTCCTCCCGCTCCACGAGCTTACCAAAATCTTGAAAGAGGACATGCAGTAGCCTTCGCAAAGTAATAATAACCCCATCAATAACCGTTCGGCAGGTATCTAAAGCCGTTCGCCTCACATTACACTCCATCCCATAACAAGGCAACAACGCTCGCAAACGAAACCGAGACGACGAATCGCCGCACGAAACGGAGAAACCGCGCAGGGGGCTGCTTCCGGCAACAGGTCACGCGGCGAGGAGACGAGGAACCCTAGAAGAAGACTCCAAAAAAAAAAAAAAAAGGCCGCAAAAACCTCGCCGCCGGCCGACGTCCGATCAGCCAAAAGCTACCCCCAGCGGCGCGGCGGGGACGGACGGACGCCGCCACGGATTCCCCTTCCGGAAGAATCGACACGCCATCAAATCCAGCACGCGCGCCGCGCCCTAAACCTAAAGCAGACGAACAACAACAACAACAACCTCACAAGCAAAGAAAGGAACGGAAACGGAACTCGCGCATTCGCAACGAAACTCCAGCCACAACGGAACATCCGCCGAAAGCGCTTCGATCCGCAAGGAGAAGCTAGGACGATCCCGTGCACGGGAGATTCGGCGAAAGAGCAAAACGGATCGAATGGCGAGCCGCGCGCGATGTGCTCGGGAGAAGAGGAGGAGGAGGGAAGCTAACCGTCGTATCGCTCGGCTTGCTCCGCGAGCCTCGCCGAGTAGACCTGCTGCTCTCTCTCCCTCTCCATCTCTCTCTCTCTCTCTCTCTCTACCTCCTCTGTGAGCTGCGTGCTGTTGTGCGACGGAAATGTGTTCTCTCGCTTGTGTTTTTGGGGCGAGGGTAACCGGCTCTCTTCAGCTTCGGCTGCGTTTCCCTGGTTGCGAAAAAACGACGGAAAAAAAAATGGAAATTAAAGCGATGAAAAGGGGGAAAATTTTGCACTGCGTGGTGGCCGTTGGATTCGGGATGGTGGTTTTCGTGCGTCGAGGGCTAGCGGCCAGCCTTGGATTCTGTGGCCGTGGAACTGGGCCTTTTGGTGGGGGCGGGGGGGCTTTAGGTGAACAAGCCCCGCCGTTGGATGGACGCCGAGTCATGCTCCTTTGATCGCTGGAGAACCGTACAAATTATTCATAAATTTTGATTTGACATATCATCAATTTTTAAATTATTCTATGCGAGTTATAAACTCAAACCTAATATGAAATATAATTCGTAAATTTTTAATTTACTTAATGTGCTCCGTAAACTTTTGACTCATTAACAAAAGGACAACATTAAACACTTTCGAAAGTTCAAGAATTATATTGAATAATTTAAAGTTCATAAATTATATTACATAACAAGCCACGCTTCAAAAATCACTTTAAATAAATTAAAAATTTGTGAATGTTTTTTTGTCGCTTTTCCTTTATTTGTCGACGGTGGATGTCATCACCGTCTTTAATTAACAATGAGATGGACAGCTTATTTTGGGACGCAAGCAAATAAATAATAAATACTTAAAAGTTATTGTAGGGTTCATCTTTTAAGAATTTGTAATCCTCCTTGCGCTAGTTAAAAACTGTTATGCGAAGCCGTCCCCTTTATCTGTCGACGGTGCGGGTTCAGTTTTGACTCTCGTCGCGGCGTGGTCAACAGCTCCGACGCCCCGCACGTGCTGCGCCGACGATCGCTTCGCCGCGCTTCTCTCGGCGCGGGTCGTTTCTCGCCGTCGGGCCACCGGGATTCGGCGCTCGTGCCGGCGGTCTGCGGCGGCGATCCGGGGTTCCTTTGTTGAGCATACACACATTGGCCTCTCTGCCCCGGATGATCGTTTTCCCGCGCTGCGACGGAGGAGCTAGGGCTCGAATTCAAATCCGATTTCCCTAGCCCCTTCGCCGCTTGAGCGGCAGCAAAATCAGCTGACTTCCGTCGTCCCCTTAGCTGCAACCAGCTCCGTGTTGTGTTGCTGTTCTCATTCGCACTCGAATCTCGAATTTCTTCTTCACCGCTCAAAACCCACCTCGAGAATCAGTTCGCGCGGCGGCGGCCGAAACCCTCCTCCGGAAAGTCGCGATTTTGCTGCGGTATGGCCAGTGCCGGATACGATCTCTCTCAATTCGACATTTCCAAGGAGGTAATGTTTTGTCTGTCTGTCTGTCTGCCTCTCTTTCTTTCGATTTCTGGGTTACTCGTGTCCGAGGGAGCCGTGCGGTGTCCGAGTATATTTTCGTGTTTCTTGTCGAAACAGGAGAAGGACAAGCTTGTGGGGGAAGTGATGCGTTATGTGCTGTTCAAGACTCACCAGAACTCGGGGTGTCCGATCAAGAGAGAGGAGCTCACTCAGTTGGTCACTAGGAATTACCGCAACCGGAACCTGCCCGCGCTCGTCATCAACGAGGCCCGCGAGAAGCTCTCGAGCGTTTTCGGGTACGAGATGAGGGAGCTCCAGAAATCGCGCCCTTCGACTAACCAGACCCGGTCTTCTCAATCAAGTAAAGTTGGTTGCTTCCTGTTGTTGTTGTGGACCCTTGTGTGTGTTTCCTGAGGAGGAACATCTAGATGGTAATGCTTGTGATGTTGAGTTTGGCCACTACCTGCAACGTATGTACATGATCAGTGTAATCTTTCGTGAACTGATTTATTTGGGTACAGGAAGAGCCGAATTGGAACTTTCTTTTACTTACTAGGCACCTGTTGGGTTAGGGCAATCCTGTCACGAAAAACACTGGTTCGTTTCGAATTCGCTGATGGGATTTAATTGTGTCATTTAGTTTTTATCTTTCGCTAGTTTGTGTTATATAGTTTGAATTTCTTGCTTCAAATCATGATCGATTTAGTCATTAAATTACATGAAGAGTTTTGTTTTTCTTATAATTTGGATTATTCAACGCTTTAATTCGTCTGTATCATGATGGGACACTGTGATATAGCCATGTTCTGCATTGCTGTTTTTGGTCTATTTGCTTTGACAACTTGTTTTCTGTTAACTCAATTATAACTGGACCAGATTTCATGTTCTTTTTTCAGGTTCTGCAGACAGCAGATCGTATGTCCTCATGAGTCAGCTACCTGCTGAACTATATAGGAGGTATGTGGAGGACGTAAATACAGCCCATCTGTCTGGTTTTACTTTTGTGGTGATAAGTATCGTGCATCTTGCTGGAGGCAAAATCCCAGAAGGTTTGTTTTCCAATTCCTAAACATGTCTTTTTAGTCTTAAAATGATTAATGAAAGTATTTGATTATGAAACCTGTTCTCTTTTTTCCGAACCCAAGTCTCTTTTCTGCATTCCTTTATCAAAGTTGAGATCATTTTGATATTCTGGATGGGGCTCTCCTGCTAGTCACTGCACCAAAATACTATGTCCAATAGATGCTATTCAGCTATTGGTTTACACAGCTTCAGCAATCTTGTTTGAAGAGAAATAATGAGTGTTGCGATCTGTTATGTTACTTTTTTCTTCAGAATTTCAAGGTTAATGATACTGCAATGATATTGCAGATAATTTATGGCACCATTTGAGACGGCTAGGATTGCATGAAACCGATGAAAACCACCAAGAATTCGGAAATGTCAAGCAGGCATTGGAAGCTTTAGTCCAGCAAAGGTTTGAGTATTGTTTAGGAGAATAATTTCTGTGCAGTCAACTGGAGAATATGCATTAATCTAAGATACTTCTTTAGATATTTGCAGAAAGACAAAGTTACTGGTCCAGAAGGTAGTATGATATTGTTTGAGCTTGCTGAGAGAGCATTAGATGCAAGAATTATTGAGAAGATCAAAGAAAACATATCACAGGTACCTCTGGATATGCCATAGCTGACTTTCTTTGGGATTTTCTTTGTGTATCTCTTGATGACGTGCCTCTGTCGTCCCAGTAAAATACAATCAGCAAGATGTGTAAAGCTTCAACATATTTGCTAGTGCAGCCTTTTCATTGCATAATTTTTCCCATTCCAATGTTATGCATCCTCCGAGTGAAAAAGGGAGATTTTTGTTGATGTAAGGGTGGTACTAGCGATAATTTTATATGAAACATTTGTCTGACCTATGTCATGGAGGATGGATATACAGCGCCTGCCCCCTACCCCGAAGAAATAGTGTGCGTGCCACACATGCCTACACTGAAAACAAGAAGAAAAACCTCTACTAAGTAATCCTAGTCTGCCTATATAATATGAAATTACACTGTTAAACTAGGTAGTGATTGGAATGAAATCATATCAAAGCCCTTCCACTTTTTCTCTTTCTACTGCCTTGTTTCTTTGGGTTCTTGACCTGTCATATCTTTCTGTTGATGTTGGCATTTTGTTGCTGTGGCAGGTTGTGAAGAAAGATGTCACTTATGAAGACGCGGAGTAGGATCCATTTAAAGGACAGACTAGCTGTAGATTCACGATATCATTCTTACCCTTTTTTTGTATCCTTGTGGAAGATTCTATACTCATATGGGGCTGTACCCTGGCTTAATGCTGCGGTTTTGCATTTCAATGTCAAGCTTATCAAGATACTTATCTATGAAGCAGATTAATGCAGCGCGAATGCCCCTCGTCAGAGATTTCCTTTTGTTGGGGGTGGGGTGGAGGACCTGTCACCTGTCATGAACTTAATTGCAGTGGCATTCTTTATCCCAAATTGTCATTAGCAAAGTGTTTTCTACTCTACATATATGCCACGAATAAGACGATCAAGTTTCTTGTCTGCAAAGGAAGTAAATGCAGAGATGACATGCGAGTCCTAAACAATACTTGATGGTCGGTCAAGTTGCCCTCTAGAGGAAATGACACGAGGAAGCAACAAAAGCACATGAAAAGAAGCATCTGCAGAGGAATGAGAGGACAACCTTGGACCTGCATATTCTGATGCACTTGAAATGTTGTCGGTATTGTCTTGTGGAAAGCTAGGCATCTTCCTGATTACTTGATTAGGGTGGCGATTCATTTCCATTTAGTCACGGCTTATTATTACTAATCCACCAGAGGCAATTTAATTCAGTGTCAACTTTTTTTTTTTTTGGTCAGAATTCAGTGTCAACTAGAATGTCCATAATTTTAATTCAGTCGGACACTAGAACATAGATCACAAGAGATCGGGACATCAGTGTCATACAACAAATCTGACACCAAGCAGAATTCTGTGAGATGCAAATTATTGCACAACAATTGTAGTATACACCACTCAAATACCCAAAAAAGTGACTTACTCCAACAATCATGATGATCATGTTTTACTACAATGAAGCTTCAGAATCTACTTCCTCCAAAGGAGATCAATATACAAATCTGACCGGATGCCAGTCATCTGAAATAAGAATACAAAGTGATCTAAACGATCATCAGATTATCAGTTGTCTGCGTTTAATGCTTAGCCCGTGTCTAAAGATGAGTTATGCAACGAGGTTCTGCTGCCGAGTTCTCGCGGGTGACTTTTCATACCTAAAGTCTTGAATAGCATCGTCATTTGCAAAATGATCAGTGACTCCTGCTCGTGCTTGCATCCCCGATTGAAACGGTAGCAAGGGATTTGGAAGCCCAGACACCAGCATTCCTCGCTCCTTCCTGTAAATTGCTTCTCTTGCGTGGTTCTTTAATAGATTTTGATAGCTGCATCGCCTGCTTAAGATAAGCCAGGAAAAGGCCTAATGTGCTCAGCAAACCCATATTTTGGATGTGCCTACTCCATGCCCACTGAACGCATATGGCGAGAGTCGGATAGAGGAAGTACAGCAATCTCAAGAGCACAAACGCGGTCGCCAAAGCCAGATATGTTTCATGCCTAAGCATGTTCTCAGGTGATCTTGCCCACCAGAATGGGCAGCTTTCCGGCTCGGTGGTATCATGCTTCTCGTAATTTGATAGAGTTCTAATTTCTTCCAATGATGGCCACTCCGAGGTCAAAGGCTTCATACCTAGCATTCAAGTACAACAGCTGATGTTTATTTTTAAAAATGAAGAAAATGCAGTTGCAGCCATAACAATTCCGACGGAATTGTGCAAGTCCAAATGAAATACCAGAAACAATAAAATGGATGGCCTGGCCCGAGGTTGAGGGCAAAAATGAAATCAGCATACTTGTGCCAATTAGCAAGAGAAAGATGTCTCATAAAAGGCACAATCTCAAACCCCCTCCAACTCTTCGTGAACACACACAGGCACGCACAACATGCAACCAGGAAAAGAGGCACATTTAACCAGGCAGATATATCCCGAACAGAAGGGACACGTGCAAAAATACCATATTATTCAATCCATCAAAAGCCGATCTTTACCTCAACCAATCCGATTTGTGACATAGCAAAGTGATAGTTATTTAGCTCAGTACTCACAAGTTGCTGCTATCATTCACACAATGCAGAGTAAAAAGAATGAAAAAGGAATCAAAACAGGACCGGCACAAGACAGGCAGGAGGTACATACCAGTGACAACATTGTAGTAAGTCACAAGAGAATCAACGGTCCGAGGGCCATGGTAGGATATACGAACTGTGGAATTCAATAGGAAAAGCATTGGGAACCCATGGACACCATATTTTGAGAGGATGCTGCAAAATTACACCCAACTTTACTCTCAAACACCATATAATGAATCTCTAACTCAAAACAAGGGGCAGAACAAACCTTGGGCGTACAGCTGATTCTTCAATTGCAAAATGAGCAATGGAGGGATACAAAGAGGATAAGAGGGAGAAACGTGGTCTGATCACCCTCGAGAAAGGACACCACGATGCATAGAAAAGCACAGCTACGTACTCCTCACTATTCTTGTGGACTATACTCAGTGCCCTTTGCAGTGAAAGCTCATCACCCTTCATAGAATACAGTTAAAAATCTCATCAAAATTTAATAAAATGTATTCACCAGGAAAAGCAAAAGCCCCTGAGTTTCACTTTGTTTCTGCCAAATATTTTTCCCTTGATACTGTTTCGTCAGGCTCAGTCTCATACATGCTTCCATGAAGCAACACTCATATCAACGAATCAAACTTTCATATGACTCTTCATAAGCTTGAAAGTCTATGCATGGGACAGTAAAGAAGTATTTCAACAGCAATTCTAGTTTTGCTGCATTTGAAGAATGAAGTGCTAAAAATAAACATTGTTCCAGCATTACCCAAAAGGAAAAGGAAAAGGCAAAAATTATTATCTTCCTAAGAAAAGATGGATGCAATCCACTATTCTGCGGACCAACCCTAGAAGTTCAGATTAAAGCCCCCAGAAGAGGACCAAAATCTCAGCTTAAATGAACAAGAAAACCTGAATGACATAACTCGAGAATCTAAAGTCAATCTCTCATGCTCTCCAACTCGAGATTAGTTCGGGCTATACTCTTCACCCTAATCATGCACTGGCTCGGACATCGATCATATAGTTCAAAGAAAAAGAACCCATTTCTCCATTCCCTGTCACTCGCATCCAGTAGAAACCAGCCAAAGCCTTCAACCAAAAATCCAGCCCAAAAAAATCTACCCTTTCGAACACAAACCCCACACCAACGCCTATGCAATTCCACGAACAACAACAAACAGGAGGCATCCAAGAAAGCAATAAGGACGAAAAAACCAAGAACAGGAACAAGAACACGCACGAACCAATCTAGTACCTCGGTAACACCCACGAGCTCGACAGATTCCCTACGACGACGACGACCGTCCAACGAGCAGCGAGAATCCCCAAACCCCACGATCGATCCCGCGAGCGACTCCCGCTCGCAGACGGCGCCGGCCGGCGAGCCCTCGGCCGGATCCAAGACGGCGGCCCACGCCACCAACATCACCGCCCAAACCCTCATGGCCGTGGCCAGAAAGATGCCCCTCAAGCCGATCGACGCCACACCCCACCAAGAACCACCAAAAAAAAAAAAAAAAGAAACGAGAAACAAGAAAAGGAAAAAGGAAAAAGGGCGAAGACCCAGTTGGAATCAAATGGCCAGTCCCAGGTACCCACCACCAGGAGAAGGGACGAGAGAAATTGGAAGAAAAATTCACAGAATTGGAAATTTTGCAATGGGGAACTTATGCTCCTCTTTTTTTCTTCTCGTGCTTGTTGTTGGAATTTTCCTCGTTTGTTTTTCTTGGTTGGTTCTTTTCCTGGAGGGGGGAGGGAGAGAGATTAGATAGAAACGAACGGGAGAGTGACGAGGAGGAGGGGAGGCTTCGCCATCGCACTTGGCTTCGTGGGTTTCGGGGAAGGTGTGGGATTTGGTCTCGCGCTGCTGCGGTTTGGTTTGGTGAGCGTGCTTGGGCGCACGGGTTGATGCATGGTCGGTTCCGCTTGTTTAGTTAAAAATAAATTATTTAAAAAGATATTTTCTTGAAATAATTACTTACATAGCTCGAAATAATTATTTAATAAAAAACGTATTTTTATCGTCAATGACAATTTGTGTCAAAATATTTTTAAAGACAATAAAAATATTCTTTGTTCATTTATTTTTATGAGTAATACAAGTGATCATTTTGAATAAATATATTTCTAAATCATTCATTTTCCGTGATGCTCCGTTTGTCTTCACAGAAAATGTTACATTTCTCGGGAAGTCATTTTCCAAGAAAATGATAATATTTTCTGATATTCGATTGAAATCTGAAAAAAGAATTGGAAAATATTTTTTCCGTCCTTTGAAAAGGAATATGCATATACTATTCAGCAACCGATAACGCGGAGCGGGGGAACTTGACATCGTCAATCATTGTCACCCTCATTGTTTAACGGCTTTTAGCGGATCGTTTGGTTAATCATTTACTAGCAACGTGCTCATAAGAAATTGATATTCAAAAGATTAAGCAAAATTATTTAATTTACGAAATATTAAGTTATTACATGATGAATATAAATTATTGATGAAAAGACACAGTACGAAGAAATTGTATAAATGTTTATGCAAAGAGAAATTTTGAGATTTGTAATCTAGTTATAAAGACACTGTAAGACAAATAAAAAAATCCAACTATTAATATTGAAAAATATGAGAAATAAGATAAATTTTGAAATTATGCATTTATCCATGGACACGTTATATATATGAGGGAAAAAATGAGTAAGATTTCACGAAAGTACAAGGCTATCTTTCTTTATGCCTCTTTACTTTAAAAGATAGTTTAGGCAATCTTTTATATTACATAATTTAGTTTTACAATTGTTTTTGTAAATTGAACCTGATCATCGATCCAACCACCCATGGGTCCACAGTTCAACCCAAGCCTCATTTGCCCATGCTTTTTAGTTATAAAGTCCGTTGGGTGCATGGCGGATCAAAAATTTAGGTATAAGTGTACTTTTCGAGAACTTGTCATAAAAGTGCAAATAAATCCTAAAAATTTTCCAAAAATGCAATCAAATTTTAAAACTTATCGAAGTTAGTGCAATCAAATCCTTCCTTTAAACTCCGTCCAACTAGAAAAAAAAATGCTAAAAATTTTAGGACTTAATTGCATCAATAAAAATTTTAGGATTCTTAATTTTAGCATCAACTTAATAAATTTAACAGGATTATCTCAAATTTTATGCATAGCATTTTGAAAGTTTTAGGCTAACTTTAACCTTGATCTCAAAGCCCGCCAACAATAGTGAATTTCCTAATCTTTGTTATAACAACTATTTGATGAAGAAAAGGACCTTATTTTCCAATAGAAAAGAGGTGGATAAGGGTCACGTTTTGGGCAATTTCCGATTGGGCTAATTTTTTTATTTCTATTTCCTTGATAATAAGCGTTACTAAGCCCGAAATTTCTATTCCCGGAATAAAAAAGAATAAAAACGCGTTTAGTAACTTGAAATTTTCTATTCCGAAAAAAAAATATATTCTTAATTTTTTCATATGATTATCTCGCTTAACGCTTTTGAAGAAGATAACTTTTTGGTATTTTTTTTTTTTGGTAAGGATAGTTAGTAGATTTTTGAAGTTGTTAATAATAGTTTTTTTTTATACCGGTGGTAAAAAAGTATTACCAATAACGTTCTTTGGCATTTTTTTGTATTTTTGAAGTTGTTAATAATAGTTCTTTGGTATTTTTTAATCACTTCAACATTCATAAACTCATGATTTTTACGTTTAAAAAAAACATTTTATGTGGTCATTATGAGAGTGGCATGGCCTAAAAAATAAAATCATAACATGTATGATATAGAATCGAATGACCTTAATACGATTAATAAAAATGTATCCATAATAGTTTACAAACACATTACAAAAGTCCTGGATGACCTTAATACGATTAATAAAAATGTATCCATAATAGTTTACAACGACATTACAGAAGTCGAAAATACAAAGTCATGGAATCTCATCCATATTATGATCCCTCGCCATTTTATTTGCAATATTTTTTCTAATCACGTTTATCTCAGCTGCCCCTGTAAGTGATGTATCGTCTGCAACCTCCATTTGTATAGGTCCGAACGGGTACTCCGGATCTCCATATAGGGAAAAGTTTTTGTCCATCTTGTCTTCTTCACGAATGTAATTATGGAGAGCACAACAAGCAATTACAATAAGTGCTTGCTTTCGAAATGAAAATGGAGGCATGTGTCTCAAAATGAAAAACCGATTCTTTAATGCTCCAAATGACCTCTCAATGACATTCCTAAGTGAAGAGTGCCTATGATTGAACAATTCTTTCGCTGTTCTAGGCCGTCTCCCTCTACCCCTATAATCGTTCAAATGATATCGCTCACCTTTAAATGGAGTTAAAAATCCCGAAGTGCTTTGCATAACCAGAATCTACCACATAATATTTGCCTACAAGAAGGTATAAATAAATTTGTTATGATATGCAACAGTTATACAATCATAAAGAAAAATATATCTTGTAGACAACGAAAATACCGAGTGGTGGTCGAGGAAATTGCAGTTGAGGAGTCTCGAGTGCTGCTGAGAGCACCCGACAATCATTGGCAGATCCTTCCCACCCAGCATACACGAAAGTAAATTTCATATCAAATGAACAAGCACACATCACATTCTGTGTGGTACTTCCTTTCCTACCTCTATATGGGATTTGCTGCGATATAGGGATGGAAGCATTAATGTGGGTGCCATCAATAGCACCTACGCAGTCCTGAGATTTTATGAAAGTCTAGTGTTACACATGATTATCAACTGCATGTATTTGATTGTGTATAATCAAAATGAAAATCATACCTTGAAGTAGCGTTTATGGTTAGGATCCATAAGAATCTCCTCTGGGACAACATCAAAGGAAGATGGTTTGATAACTTCTTTTGACAGTTTGATAACTGCTTTCAACACTATATTAAAATACTTGCTTATTGTTGCTCCTGAACGTTGGAATCTTTCACATAAATTTCTATTGGAGTTTTTGTGACCAACCATAGATAAAAATATCCCAACTTGTTCATCTATCCTTATATATCGGCTATCTTTCAACCAACCTCTTGCGCTCATTAAACCACATAGGTTCAAAAAAAATGTCTGTCTCTCCATCCCAAAGGCCTCATATATCCTATCCGAATGTCCATAAATAATCTCCCTTATCCATTCGGGTCCTGATAATTTACTGTCCCTAATAGGTTCTTTGGTATGAACAGACATGTCCAATTCAAGAATATTCAACCATACTATCATTACGTCAATATCAATCTCATCCAAAACCTGTTTAACTTGTGCTACCTGCCCACTGGACACACTATTTTGTCCCCCTTCCATAGTACCTATGCCATAACACAAATACCAGAACATCAATACAGATATATGAAAAAAATACCCAATAACAACAAATAGTATAAGTTCAACAAATAACTTAAGTCATAAAGTGAAACAAACCAAATATAAAAATTCCATACAATCCATCGTACCCAAGTCACCACACAAATGCAAGAGTCAAACATCAATATCTTAAAAAAAACCAAAAAACAACCAACAACGTTAGTCATACAGTCAATGAAACCGCACGCAATCCACAATACATTTCCTAACATCTACTAAAGACATTGGAGAAGTCCATGTCTCCTTTCAACCGGTGATATGATGAAAGCCTCCCTCCATGCGGCACTAACGCAAGCTCGTTCCACTGCCTTGTTGTAAAGATCCTGCTCCAACTCGGGCATGCTTACCAGGACTCCAATCACAGCAGCTATAGAGTAGGGGTCTACAGGTGGTGATGCAACTTGGGAGGTGATAGAGCCAGTCACAGATTGACTTGTCCTAGTTTTGATCAACTCTTGTAAGGCTTTGCAGGTGCTACCAATAATAGAAGAGTGATTCTGTTTTCTCCTCTTGGTATTTGGAGTCCTATCCAACTTATGCTTATCATGAACTGGAGTAGCAGTTTTGTCAGATGTAAAGACTCCCTCATCAATATGGTGTTCACTTACATCCTCTCGACCCAAGTCTGCATGACCACCACTAGTGTCACCTTCATCGGACACCATCAAATCTTCGGCATTCCCCACTGCATGCTCCCCAGTAGCATATGTATCACCAAATACAATACATAAGTCAGGATACTGAGGAAACCCATCCTTTTTGAATTTTGCCCACTCACTATTATCCTGCAATTTTCACAATGATGACATAAGTTAGCAAGACAATGAAATCTCTTGCCATGACATGTACATTGATCTCAAAATGACTAAAGATTAAATGATACCTTGACATGAAGTTCCCATATACTTGGATCATCAACAACAACCGTTTTGTTTACATTATCCCAGCCAAATCCGGATTGTGAAAGAAGCTTTTTAAAACTATCATATTGTTTTCTCAGTTTGTTCACCTTATTCTTCAACTGCACTTGACTATATTGGAGTCCTGACCGTTTGTTGAATTCAGTCCGTATGTTAGTCCACCCTGCTTTGTTGTAAGTGGAAGAGGTGCGATTTCCCTTTTTGACCTCTTCTACCAACAAACTAACATACAAGTTGGTTAAAGACTCCGTCCACTTTGCGTTGAATGCCTCTTTCTGGGATGCCATTTAACCTTCACTAGTTTAACATCATATGAGTTCATGATAATCATATAGATGGAAAACCACTTTCTGTGTTGTTGAGAGATTAGGAAATCATATAGCCAAATACTCTTACCGGTCTAGCTACTCACAAAAAAGACTAGATATTAAAAAAAAAGCCTAAAACAATATTCGAAATCAACGCTACAGCATCAATCAACGCTACAGCATCAATCTTCGATAACATCAAAACAAATCTCACACAAAATATTATAAACCAAAATAGTATGCTCTCTGATTTTGTGAAGAGATCCTTTGAAACTTCAATCTTCGATTCAAACAGCGACACACCCAAGCAATATGACATTAGAACCTTTAGAACATGGATAAACCCTTAACAACTGACCTAAGTTAAACTGCCATGACCACCAGAAATAAAAGGAAGTAGCTTCCATATCCACCAGAAGACCCAAGTGTTTAATAAAAATGAATCAATAGGACGGGTCAAACACACCAACCCACCTTCCTTCCCCCAGTGTCTCTTCCCACCAGAGCACCTTACAGCATCATTTAACAGAACACCTTTCAAGGCTACTTGCAATTTATGTAACCTAACTAGCTTATAACATCAACATAACATTCATTCATAGAAACTGAACCACAGATCGGTCCCAACTACTCATGCCCTTCGCACAACTGATGTGTGCTGATAACACACTAAAATCATTTAAATGAAACATGGAGCAAGAGTAGACTACTTGCACCAAGGAGATATCAAACATGGAACTCCACATTAATGGCCAAGCAAAACGTAAACGAGGAAAAAAGTTACAGTAAGGTAAAATAAGGATATCTATGCAAGTCCAAATACAGCTCTTCTTTCTCGAGGAGTCAGAGATGTATACAAGTCCAACTAAAAGTCTCCAGAGAATGGGTCAGAACGCTTTTTCTTGCAAATGAAATTACAAAAATGCTAAAAATCGATTATTTGCGATGACAAAATCCTTTTTCTTGCAAATGGGTCAGAACGCTTTAGTCTTGGGCAATTTCAACTTCATTGTTTCCATGTTGGATCAAATCCGGGTTACTATAAACAAACGTCGCCTAACAAAGCCGCGTTCTTGCATTGCATCAAGAGTCGACACCCCTAGTCAAAACACATCTATCTATGAAAGAACCTGTACGAAGAAATTGTATAAATGTTTATGCAAAGAGAAAATTTTGAGATTTGTAATCTAGTTATAAAGACACTGCAAGACAAATAAAAAAATCCAACTATTAATATTGAAAAATATGAGAAATAAGATAAATTTTGAAATTATGCATTTATCCATGGACACGTTATATATATGAGGGAAAAAATGAGTAAGATTTCACGAAAGTACAAGGCTATCTTTCTTTATGCCTCTTTACTTTAAAAGATAGTTTAGGCAATCTTTTATATTACATAATTTAGTTTTACAATTGTTTTTGTAAATTGAACCTGATCATCGATCCAACCACCCGTGGGTCCACAGTTCGACCCAAGCCTCATTTGCCCATGCTTTTTAGTTATAAAGTCCGTTGGGTGCATGGCAGATCAAAAAATTTAGATATAAGTGTACTTTTCAGAACTTGTCATGAAAGTGCAAATAAATCCTAAAAATTTTCAAAAAATACAATCAAATTTTAAAACTTATCAAGTTAGTGCAATCAAATCCTTCCTTTAACTCCGTCCAACTAGAAAAAAGAAAAATGCTAATAAATTTTAGGACTTAATTGCATCAACTTAATAAATTTTAGGATTCAATTACACTTTTTGAAAGTTTTAGAACTTCATTATACTTTCGTAATAAGTTATAACATTTTCAGTGCACTTATCTCATAATTTTATGCATAGCATTCACGTTTTGGGCTGATTGGGCTAAGCTTTAACCTTGATCTCAGAGCCCGGCCAATAATAGTGAATTTCCTAATCTTTGTTCGCTTTACAACCATTTGATGAAGAAAAGGACCTCTCTATTTTCCAATAGAAAAGGGGTGGATAACCTTCTGGTTAGGCTCTCAACCTAACTAGAACCTAACTAGGTGTACAAAACAAGCCTTCTAATTAGGCTCTCCAAAAGAATTGAGTGTATGATTCATTAGATTCTCCAGAGAGGTCATCTTTTTTAGGTTAATTGCTCAAACCCATTGAACTTTGGCCCATTAAACAGTAGTAGCCCTAGAACTTTACAGAGTAAGTAACAAAGGCGTTATGCAATTCATTTAGTGACCAATTTTTAATTCTATCAAACAACTTTTTCATTCGACTATCAGCACTTGATATTCAGTGCTTGAATTTTCTAACATTGCCACTTAAAATGGTGCTCCAACTACTTACATTTCGAGTCCAGCCGACACCACTGATCGTTTGAAATTTCTGATCAATCTGTGAATATGCATTTCGATGAGAGCTATCGAGAAGAGCCTCCTTTACAGCCAAACAATCCTGATAACACAACAAGAAACATCTACCAGGATGCAAGAAACCTGAGGAGAACTGATCATATTACAGTCTTGTAATGGAATAATGCTGTAAAAGTGAGCTACAGAGTACAGACCGCAGTAAAGATCCCGAATCCGAAGCACATAGGCACAGGATAAAACCACAACCTAGCTGGATGAGGGAACCTATAACCATTAACTAAATAAGGGAGGATATGCTAAACTTATTATTTGAACGAAGTACACGATGCAAGGTGCTTTTTGTCAAATATATCACGAGACAGTTTCAGGATACAACTCTAGATGTGAACCGTGCTATCCTTGCCACATTCCAACAACAATCCTTCGTTGAATATTCAGTGACAAACACCATAACCAACTCTCATAGAGTCATGTGAACTGCGAACACCAGAAAGAGTTAGGAATTGGCAAATGGAAGAACCCCATACCTTTTCTGAATAACTTCATCTTCCTCCAAGTGATTTAATGAGTTGTATTAACAATCTGAATAAGATAGGTCACCAGTGAGCAGCAACAATTGAAGGACCTAATGCAACTAATGCACGATCTGCATTTTACTCTTCGGATCTCTGTACACATATGGTAACTCTGACTAAAAGAGAAGACAGATTTTAGTTAGTTTGCTAACTTATGACAAAAACTAAATGAAAGCACTAAGTTGTCACAACTGCATTCCGAGAAGTACGAGACTGAAGCAGTCAATCTGACAAATATTATCTTGATGAGCCCATATCATTCACTGAAATAATGCCATGAACTCAGCTTAAATTTGAAGAGAAGAAAGGAGATGACAAGTTGCTCCGCAGGTGAATTCAATGACCGGGTCGGCATTCTAAAAGATCAGGTTGACAGTGAAGCACTCACGGTGTTTCAAAGCTTCAACGTCCACCCACACTGCTGTGGACCCCTCCAAAGACATCCTCATTAAATATGAGCATCCAGAAAATCTTTAAGGAACTTCATCTACATGACCAATTCTTAACTTGTCGAGATCTCTCTGCCACTAAACAGACCATCCGCTGTGAGACAGTCCATAAGACCTTCCTCAATGACATTACGCTGGCATAAACTATGAAATCAAAAGCTTGACAGTGAAAAGTCCTCACTGCCACAAGAAGAAGGGGAATGGCATCTGCTACCATCCTTCCAATGTTCAAATTGAGGAATTGCTCTCCATCTGCCGTATGGTCGATGCTTAAAATTTCAAAGCTGTCAATAACACCACATCCGGTCATCTATATCCTCATCCCTGGTTCCATATTCGTCATTCCAGCATACTGATATAACTTCTCATTGAACAGCACCTGTGGGTCTTTCCTGATCAGAACACCGCTCTCATCATAAGCATCCTTCAGGAAAACTACCCAGTTCATCTCCGTTCCCGCCAAATAAAAAGTCCTGGGCTGCTTCAAGAGCATCTGGTAAGTATGCTTGGTCAAGCTAAACTCCTCCTTGAACTCGACGATATGGTGTATGGACGCCCTCTTCTCCAAAGTCAAGCTCAAGAACTCATGCAACACACCAACCCTATACTTCTCCGCCTCCAGGGTCCACAAATCCAAACTCGCCCCGTCCGAGTAAGGCGAAACGAGCGGCAGCGTGTTCAACAGGTTAAGCTTCCTCGTATCGTCGGCGTCCAAATCCAAATCCCTGTTATGCTTTACCGGGAATCGAAAAGCCTTCTTCACTCCATCTTCATCGACCACGAACTCCCTCTCGAGCTCGCTCACCGCCAAATGCGGGTCCCAATTCACCAGCTCAAGCACTCTCCTCCCATCGCCGTCCACGACCACCCTAAAATAATCCGGATACTTCAAAGCCCTATCCCTAAAATCCTCAGGAATCCCGAACAGGGACCGGCAGTGATGAATCTTACTCAACGCAATTCGCTTGTCAGCAGACATCATGAGGAGCCTACGCACCTTGTCGACCCGGTCGGCCTCCATCGAGTCCGCGACCCGCCTCTCCTCCTCGAGCAGCTCCTCCATGAGGGCGGTGAACCCGAGCCACATCTTGCCGTCGGCGTGGCGGTAGACCTCGAGCAGGAGGGGGGTGGCGCTGGACGGAGCGGACGACCTTGCGGCCGCGGGGGAAGCCGAGCTCGCGGTGGAGCTTGCCGGCGT
Organism: Syzygium grande; assembly: GCA_024733475.1. Lineage (NCBI taxonomy): Eukaryota > Viridiplantae > Streptophyta > Magnoliopsida > Myrtales > Myrtaceae > Syzygium > Syzygium grande. Next base: position 6,827,506 of record JAMXDD010000006.1, read on the forward strand.
CGTCGAGGCGGAGGACGCGCTCCGGCTGCCGGGCGAGGAAGTCCCGGGACCGGGCGAGGAACCGGAAGCGGGCGTCGCGGTCGACGATGGACTCGAAGTGGGGGGTTGCGGTTGGGGAGGGTCTGGACGGGGGTGGTCCGAGGGGAGTCCTTCTTCTTGCGCTTCTTGCGGAGGGATTTGGGGAGCTTGGTCTTGAGGAAGGAGGTGGAGTATGGGGAAGCGAGGAGGTTGCAGAGGCTAGGGTTTCGGAACGCGGAGGGTTTGGGCTCCGGGGTTTTGAAAAAGAAGATGACGCGCCAAGCCATGGATGGATGGAGGAACGAGAGCACGATGGTGCTACGTTGGGGATGCTTCGAGCTATAATATATAGACTGACCCATCTTTGTTAGGCTACCTTATTCCGTAATAAAATCTTTGATAAGGAAACACAAATTACGAGTGATCAGTTTTCGGGTGGGCCGGTTTTCATATTGAAATCAGAAATTGCCCACTAAGTAGCTTCTGGACACACTTGAAAACTGAATTAGTGATTCGATCTGAATTTCGGGCGAGTCAATGGAACCGGCCGTGTTCTGAGAGGCCGGGAATGGCGAAGCAGAACAAAGAGGAGGTAGACTTACTTCTTCTCCAATTTACAGAGGACAAGGCCGATCCAAATGCTCATCGGCCTCAAAGGTTTCGACTTCGGTCGCGGATCTGCTACTACTTCCCGCTAAGGAATCGGAGCTCTATCTGAGCAAAAATCTCGCACTCCTACCAGGCCAGCTACTAAAATGATTGGGGTGTGAAGATCCGAGAGCTCTCTTATAGCCAAGAGAGAGAGCGCTCAAAAGCTGGAGTGAGAGAAAGAAGAGAGGAGGAGGGAAGCTTTGCTCGCATTTATAGATTCATAGGAATGGACTGACTTTCTGTCTGGTCCGGTTCGGGTGGCTCGGCTAGGCAGTTCCATCCCCAAAACCGGACCAGTACTCACCAATTCCATTTTATTAGAACCAAAAGCTAGACCGATCCGATCTGGTACTTTTGCTTGGAACCAAAAGCTAGACCGATCCGATCTGGTACTTTTGCTGGCCGCTAACACAATTGGGCGACGTGCAGTCATTTCATGTGTCGAGTGATGACTCTATTCCTCTTGTCAGTTCAAACTAAAATCCATTCGAGCGATTGAAGAATTCCCTCTGTGCAGCACGAACTAAGCCTTGTGAGGAAGGAGAACCCACCTTGTCTTTTTTTGGCTGGAGTCTAGACATGGGAACATGAACCACAGCCAGCTTATGAGGCCATGTGAGCTGGCCCGACCTGACGAACTGGCTCTTTTGGCATGAAAGGCAGACAGAGAACATTCAAAAATGAGAAATTGAATGGGGGTAGAATCCCTCGTGTGCATTTTACAGCAAAAAGGCACTTGCTTTATTCTTCTGATTATCTATGCAAATCTTAATCAACCTCTTGTCTTAGTATAGTTACAATGAGACATCATCATAAAGAATTGAACCCTATATTTCTCAACTGTGGAGCGCCTCAATGGCATAATTACAAGTCCCTACGTCCGCCTTAGGCTCCGTAGGAGTTGTGTTGTGGGTTTGGTTTCCACCAAAGATTCACCTGTTTCCTATTATATTTTTGGGCTATCTTGTCTTCGTTTGGAACGGCTAGTCATCCTTCATAGAATAGCTGTATGTATGAAATTAAGAAACTGAAGCCAACGAATGTTGATCCAATCTGATCCAAACTTTCATGTGTTCCAGTGTGGAGTATAACTAGCTCGATGGCTTCTTCAAAAATGGTTTCTGGCAGATGAGGAGTTTCTCATCAGTGTTGCTCTCGACTCCTATAACTCGTGCGTCCCACTTGAATTGTGCGGACAGAGCTCTCGCCGACTCAATAAGGGATGTTGTATCGCGGAATATCACCCAACCCTGCACCAACCAATAAAGCAGAAAAGAATTGAGGAAACAAGCAGATTCACGACTCATGAGCACATTCGTTGCCAACAAAGTATGCACATCTTGAGATGGTGTCCGCTAGATGGCCGAAAAAATCATATCTAGTAACTTTCACGATATCCTCCTGAGATGTAAAATTCTCTACCCCCCATGCTATGCTGCATGTATATACCTATTTGCAGTGGCACAATTGTTTCTTGTGCTTGACATGAATTCAAGACAGACGAAACAAAACTAGATGAAGATATTTCCAAGCAGCCATTCTACCACACACGTTTTAAGAACTGCCTATTCAACCTAAATCTCATTTATTCATTTTGATAGAGTAGACCAGCCAGAATCAGCAAAAGAAAGGACCGAGAGAGAAATCTGTTTGGGGGGAGAGAGAGAGAGAGAAATCCATTAAGGTGGTACCTCAGGACGAAGTATTCGGTCGATCTCAGTAAAAAGATCAAGCATTGAGCATCTGCGATTCTGGCTATTTTCAAGGGAGAGAAGTCCTGATGCATGAACCATATCATAGGTTCTGGGGTATGTTGGAAATCCTTCACACCTGTGAGGGAAGTGCAAAATCAACTGATGAGAATACGTAAACTTGCAAAGCATGTATACAAAATTTTGCCTGTGAGTTAATAAGTAGTGTTGTACAGATAATCGGTGCTATGGATTATTCATAGTGCCAAGACATACTTTCACATTCTGCTCTACAATTGACAACTTATACTCTTTTTCTTTCGGGCAAACAACAGTTATATTCAGTGTTAGATTTTCCAAACAAACTGGCATTCTACTTATTTTTTCTTCTAGCCCCACAACTGAATGGCTCACACCTAATACTGCAAGTGAAGATTGATGGGCTTCACTGCATAAGACTCTGAAACCCTGCTTCAGTGATACGTTGCCAGAACGCATGGTCTACTGGATCCAAGATTTTCTTGCCATTTTCAAGATTTCAATGTCTGATCTTTAGTTGGCTAAAAATGCAAAAGAATGTATGATGTTTACGAATTCTAAAATGTCATCTTCTTCAAAATGTATGATATTAATGTATAGCTATGAAAAAAGTCTTCTTCTCCCACCAATTCAGATAGAATCCTAAGCTAGACAAGAATATTGTCCTTGGGATTAAAATTTCCTTAAACATAACAGGAAATAAGGCTAGAAGAAAGAGGTCAAATTACCAATCATGCCGCACACCAACAAGACCTCTGTCAAGAATCATTGGCAGGTAGTTGGGAGCACCAATTGGGACCACATTCATGACCCACACAAATTTTCCTGCTTCAAGCAATGCTGCATTAAAACCACCAAAATGGGCATTCATGTCTAGTACATTGCGAACCATGTTATACGGTGGCGAGGGATCTTCATCTCCAGGCCTTTTAGGATGATCCGAGAATATCAATGGCGACAGGAGAGACCAAAATTCACGGATAGCTGCTTTCCAGTTGTCTGTGTCCTCCGCAAAGTCTTCTGGATGCAGACCTGAAATTATGCATTTACAGATGCTCTCATCATCATTTATGACTTGATGCAATAACTACCCACCAAAAATGCTGAAATTACAGTCTTGAGAAATGCGAAAATTACCATAAAGCTTAAGTTCAGTCGCATTCAAATTAGCCCTAGAAGGCCAAGTTGTCTTTTCTTCTATAGGGATCCATCGCTTGCTTCTTGTTCCTCCAATACACCCTTGAAGTGGGCGGTAGGATGGAGATTCTACATCTTGGGCTTTACCGCAAATTGGAGGGCCCAAACCAGGGTTCCTGTTTATTTAAGCATTAGAGGGCTAGGAAGATCTTAATGTGCCAGAAATCTATATGCAAATATTTGGGGTTTGCAAGCGACAGATGTTACAAACACCAATTTAAACATCCATGAAGATTGCCTTACCTGGAACCATAACAACGTGTTTTGCTAGTCTTTTTCCATACAACAGTTTCATCTTGTTGTGATAACAACTCCCAGCACAGACTTTCAGCAAAATCATGAATGAACTTCCACCGTTTCTTATATACTTTAATACGACTATTCCCATGAGCATTTGTAATCGGGGAAGTCCAGACAAAATACCCACCAGGTTTAAGAACTCGATCTGCTTCCAACAGATACTTGCCATCTGCAGAAAGAGGAGGAATACAAATGATAAGAGTATAGCAACCATAGTAACAGGAAATGAGTGAGTTTTCGTGTTAATTCCAACATCTAAACCACATCAAGATATTCTGATTGCAAGAGAAAGCTATCTGGACCGCCTTGCCAATCAAGACATTAATGCTATCGTAAACCTCTTTGAGGAACTTAAAATTATTCTATCTTTGGCTTGTAATAAGTTCACACAAAAAGCATTGGTAGCTGAAGTTCGTCCACATTTCTGTGGCATTTGATGATCTCCTTGTAGAAATAATAGTTGAATGAACAGAAGTATACATGACTGCATCACCTCAACACGACCCGAATATCTAAATGGTCAGTAAAAATGCAAAAACCAGTCCTAATGACTTGCTTAAATTAATTTAAAGTATTCATATGAGAAAAACTGCTTGACCCATACATGTTGCTCCAAATCAACATTGAAGCCACTAGAGGATCAATATAGAAACCAAAAATGGTATCTGGCTGTGACTTTCTTCCATTTATAATCCAATCAGGAAGTATCATGACTTTGCATTAAGGAACAAAAGTCGCACAGTTTATATGACATAACTTCTATTATTGATTTTATTAAAACTTCCTTGAGGGTGGATCTAAGCTCCAACCTTTTCATGGGCCTATCTTGGATATTACACAGAGCTCAAAGGATGTTGAAACAATAAAGTAAAAAAATAATGTCATTGCATTTAATCTGATATTTGTGCGAGAACCTCAAAGAAACTTATAGAGATGCTTTTTTGCCTAGTAGGCATAGTAATAAATAAGATCCTCGTTTTCTCGAACACTCATCCAAGAGTAATCCGCAATTTATTCATCATATGTAAATCATACTAGTTAGACAGATGTTTCATGTGAAGCACGCTGTACGAGTAGACTATGCTTTAACAAAAGTGGCAAGAGGCACCTTTTTGGTCCCAATCAATCCCACATCTCAAGCAATGCAGCATGTCAAATGAAAGAGAAGGGTACGGCAACTGGGTTGAGTTAAATGAACTGATCATTGCCGGAAGACCCCTTTCAAGGGTCAGTTGAACCTGACTTCCAGAAGTCTCATGGTTTGCAATGCACAAAGTCAAGAGTTGTTTGGACAAGAGATGGGCCCCAAAACTACCATAACCACATCCTATATCCAAGATTGTTCTAACCTGCAAACCAACACAAGGAGAAGCTTAAAGAGAAGTACCAGCAAGTGATTATATATGATCAACGTGCTCTCAACAACATATGGCGACTAAACAAAAAGTAAGATGTACAAGTCAAAGCTTTCAGAACTTAAATATGAAAATTGTCAATCAGCATATGATATGTCATCTTTTTACACGAGACTGTAATGACTAACTACAATTTCAGATATCCAACTAATAGTAGTGTTGGCACGCGGTGCAAGAGAAAGTTCCTTTTACCATGAGAAGAAACAGGAAGAAACTAGAAGATGAATATTTCCTATTAGTACACATGGATTCACTCATCTCAGGGCCAGTTACATATTGATTTAGCTGCAATGAAACTGCATCACGAGGAAGGTTACTTTGGCCAGAAGTGCTGAATATCTCGAATTCAGATTTACGCATATGACATTACTGTCATCCAACCGAAAGTGGAGAGCATGAAACATGATAACAAGTGGCACCAGTATCCATAGGAGGTAAAAGGAAACAATAGAAAACACAAGCACCGACACAGGTGGGACTAATAATCAATGGATGAGTAATATCTCCACTTACCCCAGCTTTTGTAAGTTCATATTCATTGCTAAGACCAATCATTTTCGCTATTTGTTGAGCATAGTCTTCCACGCCATCAAACATAAGAGAAGCTGAACGGAAAGAAATTTGCTCTTCCTCCAGCATCATCATCCTAGAAAGGCAACAGAAGTGGTATTAATCGTATGAAGGGAAATAGAATTGCAATATAACTAGTGATATTATTAGCATGTCCACATACCTCTTGGTCAAGCTCCCCGAAGAGAGTACCTGTTGGGCAGTAATTTTAACATTTGCAACCCAGATAATATCTTTCCCCGTGGGCCACCTCAAAGGGATTTTGTAATTTGTAGGTGGAACAACCAAACAATGTTGTTTGACAGAATGCCCACAATGTCGCTCAAACTCATTATCATCCGAATAGCCCAGAGCAACATTTTCTGAAACATTATAGCATGGAACATAATTCTCAAACTCATCAGGACAAGCTTCCAATTCTCTCAACTTTGTCGGCCCAAGAGAGAGCTCCCCTATGTCCCACAAATCCGAAAGAACTCGAGCATGGAGATCCTTGTAGTGCTGGTTTATGTGGACTCTGGAAGAGGTCGAAATGGATATCGTCCACCAAAGCGATCCAGTAACAGCAAGAATTACAATCAGGAAAAGACTGGATCTCAGAGCGAGCATAATCAAATGGTTTCGCTTCCTAGGACTACCGGCAGAGCAGGCATCGGATGCGAAGCCATTCTCGAGATTAGTGAACTTAGAAGGGGAGTTACTCGGGTGAAGCAACTGAGACGCGAACTTTTGCGGCGGGTAGCTCTGGTCAGAAGAATCTCTTCTACTCAAATCTTCCTTTTCACTTCTGTCCTTCATCTGAGGATCCCAAAAATCTTGGCTGCCACCGGAGATCCGCGCCCCGGAACTCCCTCTATGCAGCGGCCTCGACATTTCTCACCCGATTCTTTCCCGGACGAATCTGAATAGAAAAATAGTAACCTTTTTCAGCGAGATGAACTCAAGCCCCACTTCACTCAAGTACGACGCATCGAGAGAAAGAAGCACAACACCGAGAAGCAATGACCCAACGGGACCAAGAAACCAAATGCAAATGGATCAATCAAGAAGTCCAATGGGTTGGCTGGACACGGCCAGAGAGCGCGTGCCGCAATCAGGGGAACCACCAGATCGGTGTCAAAGACAGCAGCAAGCTTAGATCCATGCACGAGGCAGAGCACAAGCTAACACCAAAATCCAAGGCATACGAGGAAGCAGCTCAAAAAAAAAAAAATTCGGATAAGGATAGAGACCAACCAACAGAAACCAAGATAAAAATCAAGAAACCAGAAAAGCAAATGCGCTCACGGATTGGAGACTACCCAATAGCAGAATCTCTCTATGCATCAAAAGGGAAGGAAAGAAAAGCAGACAAACCGGAGGAATTCGCTTGCGGCGAGTTCGTTACGAGCTCGATTTCACGGAGGCGGGGGAACAAAGCTCGCATCCGCCGAAACCAAAAGTTCGTACCTCCCCCCACCCCAAAAGCTAAAAACAGCAACCCAGAAAGGGAAAAAGCGAAAAAGAACGCGGAGAGAGAGTGAGGGAGAGAGAGAGAGACCTGCTCGTACAAGATCAGCAGCTCACTCGCCGACCCAACACAGGACAAGGGCGGAGCTCCTTCATCTGCAAATCGCCGCCGAATGCAGCACCGAAATAGTCCGGAGGCACTACTCGCCCATGCCCGACTGCAAAATTCCCCGGTTGCGATTGCTCTCGATAGATTCACTCTGGCTTCTCTCTCTCTCTCTCTCTCTCTCTCTCTCTCTCTCTCTCTCTCTCTCTCTCTCTCTCACGCAGACGAGGAGGGAGGTGTGGAGGTGGAGGTGTGACCGAGCGAGTGTGGTGTGTGGGGCTGGGGGGGAGAGTGGGACGACGGGCGAGAGTGTGGAAGGAGATTTTGTAAGCAGTCGTCCTGTCGCGACACAGCTCGTGAAGGCCCTGAAAATAGTTTTCTATTCCATCGCCATTTCGCTGTAAAAAAAATGAAGAAGAAACACTATAATAATGATGGCGAGGGCGAGCACGCCCCTCTCTCTCTCTCTCTCTCTCTCTCTATCTCTGGATTTGAGTTTTTGCTTCTTTAATTCCTGCGAGTGAAAATTTTGGTGGGCAACCCATTAAAGACTGCAGTCCCGATCTTCATGTGATGGTATGGAACGAGCTCTTTCGTATTCTATCCGCAACAGTCCAAATACTTCAATTTGAATTTAATCTAACAGAATTAGGGAACATTTTGATGACTCTTTTCTTTCGATAAGGGAGGAGATAACTCTATCCTTATGCGATTCGGAAGATGATGCATCGAAAGGGGATTACGAAAATGTACCGTGATTATTTCGGATCGATCGTATATACTGGTGAGAGATAAACTATTTTTGATTTATTATAATGTACTTTCATATAGGGATCTTTCTTGATATCTCTCGAATGATTTTGTATATCCATGTCATCGAGAGAACAACCTCAATTCGAGTTCAAATTTCATCCGAACCAAAAATTCGATGGAAAGATATGGCAACGAAAACAAAAGATCAAAAAAACCCGGTGACGTGCCTCTGAGTTCCGCATCAGAAGAAGATAAAAAAATTTTGTAAGCTTATCCTCTGGAGCCTGGACCGCTTCGAAAAACCGCACATCATCTCTTCATCGACAGACAACGATAAATTCAAAACAAACTCCACGGTCCAGCGTTTTTATCCTTTTCGATTTCCTCAGAGGTTTCTCGATCGGTAGGGACGATGGACGTTCTGTTCGTCTGGCGATGAACGATGCAGGCTGTAAAGAATGATGTTCGACCCTCGATTACCTTTCTGGCACTCGTAAAGATGCAATCATCACGCCCGAGACAGAGTTTCGACCCGAATCGCCAAATCCTCATCATGTCCCGGGGCGGCTTCCTCCTGGTGCTACGTCGATTCGGGAATTCATAAAGCGGACGCCCCCCCACCCCACCCAAAAAGTAATATTTTATGACCCCCCCTACGCTTTTATCAATATAATTAAAAGGGATTTCATTTTTTTAAAATAAATTAAAATAAAGTGTGGGTGGGGGGTCGATTTTCATGGAATCTGGGGGAGACGGAATCAAACGGGGGTCGTAAAATTAGTCGCGGAATGTGTTGGATCGACACCGCGCGACTTTAGGAAAGAATACGCATCGAAGTCCGTTATAGACGCGTAAAGATTAAATGCCCTTGTTTTCTCTTCTTTCCCACGAACAGAACGGAAAGGACTCGGGCCAGCGATGCAATGGCGAAAAGTTTGCAGAGAAATAAAATGCTTTGAAAAATTCAAACTTTCAGTTGACCCTATTCAATGCTTGCGTGCAGCAGGGGGGTTTACCACATTTAATTAGAATAAAAATGTAACGAGATCGATTGCGTTGAATGAAGCCTCGGTCAACACTCGTTAAGTAATTATTACAAAAAATGATTAATATCGTGAAAAATTTTAAATTAATATATTTGTAATAAATTTATTCAAAATTAAATCCTAACATGATATATTTATGATAAATTTATCCTCCATTAGTTTCCGTTAAATTTAACCATCGAATTGCCGAGTTATATGACACATAACAATTAACGAGTTACCAATTTGGGGCCCTCCATTTGTCAAAGATATACCGGTTTGTGATTTCTCGTTTTATTAATTTAATTTAAATGGAGCTAACCGGTAAATTTATTATAAGTGTATCGGTTTGAGGTTTTTTATGGTTAGGAAATTAGGTTGTGGTAAATTTTTCACGGGTGTATCAATTAAGCGTTTTTCGTGATATTAACCTTTGTGATTGCGTAACGTGTATATATCACTTTTTTTTTTTTAAAGATTGGGCTATTTCGTATTAATATGATCCGACTGATAGATGGATCTGCAAAAAAGAGATACAACAAGCGATGTGGCGAGCTCTTAAAAAAACAATAGCATGGCTTGCTTATTTGATATTCACTTTGATCTGATGTTAATTTCTTTTTTTCCCGATGCTAATTTAATGCGGGACGATTTTTCATTCGGTTCTGTTACACGTTACGCGGGAAAAGAGACGGGCCACGTGCAGGCAGGGGTCAACCTTTTATGCTTCGAGGCTACTAACGTAGGCGTATGGAGAGAGACCGCCACCGTCGGGCTGAGAGGTCAAACGCGAGCGGCGAGGGGGTGGTGGGGTTGGAAAACGTGGGGCCCATCCCGAGCCCCCGCCAAAAGAGAAACAAGAAAAAGCACGGCGAGGCGCTCGCCACGTGGGGCCCAGGAGGGTGGCCCCCACCGCCGCGCCCCCCCCCCCGGGGCGTCGGTGAACCGGTTCGGACATCCGGGCCGCTGGGGACCGCGCCCGCACTGGATCGGCTCTTGTTATCGCGACGAAACCGTAAAAAAAAAAAAATTTTAATATCACTAAAAATCTCGAATTAATTTTTTGACTTTTAAAAACCTCAAATTGACACACTTATAATAAATTCACCCTTTATGAATTTTTATTAAATTAAATTAATATTACAAAAAAAATCACAAATCGGATCGGGTCTCCTTATTCCGACGGAACCGGATTTTTCTTTTTTTTTTTTTTTGGGGGGAGGGGATTAGGTTTGGTGGAGGAAACGCGGGATTTATTTTAATAAATAATTAAGGAAAAAAAAACGAGAAACAGGAAGGAACGCGGAATTGGACTTTTGAACGGACGTCGGAGGCGACGGTGGAGTTTAGCGGGAGATGGGTGGGAGGAAGGATGAGCTGGACGTGGCTTTGTCACTCCCTACGCACGGGACAGGACCACAGCAGGCGCTTTTTGGCTCTTGCTCCTTTGGGGCCCCGCCCTCGCCCTCTCGCGGACGACATGATTCACGGTCCGTGTTATTATAATCCTAAAAAGATGCTCGCGTCACGACGACCCGCTGATTTAACTCGTCGCGAAGACCGACACGGCATTTGGGAATCGCGGGCTGGATATCGATAAAGGTATCGTCCCGTTCCACGACGGCTTCAAGCTCGTTCTCTGCTTCGCGCGATCCGATTTTTGGGTACGGGATCGGATTGAGGGCGAGGTTTAAAATGTGTTTGGATCGAGTAAGTCGCGGCCATCACGGAGGAATTGAACATTTTGCTAATCTTAATCGATTCCGATACGTATAGTTATGGATTTTTTTTTTAAAAAAAAATAATACGACTCGATGGTGTTTTTAAATTGATTAAGGGGTTCACGTTCGAGCTCCGCCTCGAATCCATGCTAAAAACTTACCTGTTAGTAGAGTCGAGTTGAAGTTCCGAGAAACCTAATCGAGTCGGTTTCTAAGCCGGTCCCAACTCAAGTCCAGCATTAACCTGCGTCTAATCGAGGCGAGCGACTCTGAGACGATTTGATGGGCGTCGTGTTCGGATCGATCGCGACTTCTCATTCTCTGCTCGATCGAAATTTCGCGACTCGCGCATAATTTAGACTTCCCTTTATTTTGAAACCTCCGCCCTACATAATTTGCGCATACGAGGAGGACCGGCAGAACTAGCACGCGAATTTTGGCCCAACCCATGAAATCATACACATCGAAGCACCAAAAAATAAAAAAAACAAGGTAATGGATTACCCAGAAAAAAAAAAAAGGAAAACTTTTCGGAGTTTTCCGCAGTACCATGTTTGCGACCGGGCGCGATCTTGTCAAAAGGATCAAAATTTGGGGTTCGCAACGATTTGTCCGATATCTCCCTTGCAATTCTTACCCAAGAGAAAAAGAACAAAGAACAAAGAACAAAGGTTGCCATCGTGGGGTTGCCTCGCCGCTACATTGTCTTCCTCTTTTCCATTTTCCCCCGACCTAATGGCCTTTCGCATATCTGGTTTTAAATTTTGACTTTTTAAAATTTCACCATTTAATGCCAGATGCGTGACGTCCGCACTACGCAAAGGAGTGTGCCAAATTCGTGCTTCAATACCAAAAAAAAAAACAAAAGAAATAGCTCAATAGCGATATGTAGGAATGTCATTTGGGTATTTTTCGTGGAAAAAGATTGAAATCTCTTACTTTTTGACATTTTGTGTATATACAATTTATTTTTTTTTTTTTTTCGTGCCATGAGAAATTGTGAGGCCATAATTTGCAGGGCATGGCGTGGCGTGGCATTCATTAGCTTTCCATGCATGTTATGTGTCGGCGCTGAAACATTAACTGCGTCTTCTAATTGCGCCTTCTCTTGAACGAGAAAAGTGGGAACCAAAATGGAAAAAGCACAGCTCAGGAATTACCAAAGATAGCAACGCCCTTTTCGCTGGTTCCTTACTTTAAAATTCAAAAGATAATCTTCTGATTTATTTGGGTTAATTCCAAAAAAAAAGCATCAATTTTAGGTCTAGGGATAATTCTGGCCCGAACTTTTTTTATCCCGTAAAAAAGTATCAATTTCAGGTCAAGGGACAATTTTGGCCCAAACTTTTTTTTGTTTAGTAAAAAAGCATCAACTTTAGGTCGAGAGATAATTTTGATCCCAACTTTTTTTTATCTTATAAAGAAGCACTAACTTTGACTTAAATCCTAAATCTGGCCCCCATTGACTTAGAACCATTGATTATTTAACTTGAATATTTCACATTAGCAATAAATCCATGTGGCTTGCTAATTGGATTTAAAGCAATATTTATTATCTTATTCTCTAAGCTACAATTTGAAGAATAACGGTAAAACTGTTTATCTCATTCACTTCACTGACAAGTCAAAAATATCTCCAGATTGAATCTCTCTGGCCAAATGTAATCTGAAATTGACCACTGCCTGTCGACAGATGCCATGGACGAGATTCACCAAGCTCATCACCATAACCTTCTTTCTCAAACAATAGTGAAAGTCAATAAGGGGCCAGATTTGGGATCTTGATGAAAGTTGGTGATTTTTAATGAGACAAAAAAATTGGGGCCGAAATTGTCACTCAACCTAAATTTTGTACTTTTTTACGGGACAAAAAAAAAGTTCAGGCTAGAATTGTCCCTCGACCTAAAGTTGGTGTTTTTTTATGGAACAAAAAAAAAGTTTAAACTTAATTGTCCCTCGACCTAAAGTTTGTGCTTTTTTACAGAGCAAAAAAAAAATTCGGGACAGAATTGTCTCTCGACCTAAAATTGATGTTTTTTTTTGGCATTAGGCCTGATTTAGTGGACCTTCATGTGTGGATAAAGAATATATAAAAGTAATCAGTCAATAAAAAGTATTTTCATTACTAAAAATAATTTCCGTATAAAAATTTTTCATAGGCGATAAAAATATTTATCGATAATTCATTTTCGTAAACGATCCTAGTGATCTTTTGATTAAACAAACGGAGCTTTCTCTTTAAATTCGCGGGCTGCATTTTATCAGCCGGAGAAAGGAAAAAAAAAAAGAGAAAAGGTTTCCCAATATTTCGAGTTGTTGTTATTGTCTCTGATCACGCCGCGCTTCCGGAGTTTACGATGTGGTGGGACAGCTAGGCGAAGGAGGGGTCGATTTATGAGCCCCACTTACGAAACCGTGGTGTGCGGATTATGAAATTAAATTTTTTTTGGGGTTTAATCTTTGTTGGGTAGGTCACGCACCATTAATTAGAGCGGGCAATCGCATCTTAAGCGTGAAATTTACCGAATCCTAAGTGGATCTCCATCTCGCGTTTGACCTTTCCATCTCCCCCTCTGTCTGTGTCTCTCGCGGGGACTTTAAATTACGTGTAATCAATCGAGTGTTTCGTGGACTCATTTTTACCTAAAGGTCGTTCCGGCGGGCCGTCGTTGGAGCACTTACTGTGAAATAATTCGGCTTTCAACGCAGCAATCATGCGGCACAAGAAAAGTCGGTGCATGTCCCTTCCGGACAAATCTTTGGCTACGCTGTTTTGTCTCGCATGAAATTCGACTGCATGCAGGTAGCATCCGAATTCGATACCCCGCCTATTTTAGTCCTATCGGGATCGAGCCAATCGCATACGAAGAAGTCCACGAAACTTAATCGGGCCCGAAACACGCAAATTTACATATAGTCATTATGCTGTGAATTATCCCTTTTTTTATATATATTTTTTACGTTCTCTACTGTAGAAGTCCAATCGAAGACACCCTCTTGCCGCACAAAAAAAAAATCAAAAAACTAATTAAGGGGATGTCAACACCGCGCCACGTGAGGACGGTTTGGGGGGGTTTTAACTCGGCAAACATCTATAATTGTTTTTTATTCATTAAATTTTTGGCAACTTATGATGGATCCACCACCTATTTATGTCACGAATTATGGGCTTGGGGGACCAACAAAGAGCTACGAAATAGGCGCCGTTTGCGCAATTATCGCCCAAATGAATGAAGGAAAATAAAACCATGGTCCAAGATCAGCCGCCCATGTTTTCTTGCAAATTAGCCAGCGGCTAGGCCCTCGACCCGCGAGGCCAACATCAAGCTGAAAACAATGGACTTCCCGGTGTGGTCCTTTTGGGACGGACGACGGGGACGTCGACCATCAATGGTCAATCGATGAAGAGGGACCTCTTAAAAGTATGAGTTGGGATTCGAAAATGACGTTCCCAAATGTCTACGCCCCCACCAATGAATACGGGAAAATTTATGTGTCGGATAATTTTCCTCCGGGACAAGTACACCATCGGATGGGTTTCCACGCGCCGCGATGAATGTGCCGAGACGTGTTCTGTCCGCGGAAGACCGTCGATTTTTCTGAATAGGGCATGGCGTTTTCCTTTTTTTTCAAACTTTGAATATGTATATGTGTCGTGCACGGCCGGTGAAAACTTCGAATTTTTGTAAAACACGCGCACGATATACTATTATTAGATCCTAAAGCTTTTGATTCGTGGATTCATTTCCTGAAACCCGTTGCCGGGCTCCAAGTAAGTCTTGTGAGTTTATTTTCTATAATGCATTTTAATAGAAATCCAGCTGTTTTTGTCTCAAACGGCGCCATTTTTGAATTCTAATGAGTTCGGTTGGCTCATCAATGATCACGTGGAAAAAAAAACTAAATTATAAGAAAGCCACTTCGGGTTTTTCAATTCGCTAAAAGCAAATGGTGTTAATGGAAGGATCTATATGCATGACGGTAATAGATTTTAGGATTCAAGTGCACAAAACCAAAATTCTAGGACTCGAGTGTCCAATCGATACCGGCTTTAGTGTCCATATCGTATCCATCCCGGTATTATTTATTTCAAAAGCTTGTTGCCAATTTTTATTTCTCTTTTCGCACCGAGTAATTCGTTTCGTCATTATTTTTTTTTACCGAGGCTTCCGTGCGAACGAATTTGCCTTGCAATTAAATTGAACTAGAGTCAAAGCAAGCTCTCCTCTCACCACCAGATTTTACTCTCTTTTTTTGTCTTTTTTTTTTTTTGCCTTTTTCGGCATAATGGTTAGAATAAGGATAGCACTTTTGTCACTCGCTTTTTTATGACATATCGAATCGGAGAATATCGTCCTTTTTCGTTACATCGAGTTAAAAACTGAAATCGACGATAACTGTGTTATTGCCGGAGCAAATCAGGGGGATTTTTTTTGGCCGTGCCTGTCCTTTAGCGTACCTAACCTCCCTTAGATCGTGCGTGGTGCGCGACCAAAGTCGTCGAGAGCTGACCCTCCTCGTTCTCTCTCGGTCAAAGATTGGAACGGGCTCCGTTTTACTTCCGTGTTGAAATAAGTAGGGCAAAAGCCACAATTTTATTTTTCAAACTATACGGCGTTGTGACATATTCATCATGAATTTTTTTTTCGTGGCACAAAAAATCTTAAACTTGTATTTACGTGGCACATTTACTCTCCGTCAAAATTCTATCGACGAGAACCGTTAAAAAATCTATCTACATGAATTCCGAAAAAGCAGACAGTGTTGACACGACGTCCACGTGACTCGAGTGAAATAAAAGGGACGTTGTCTTTGGCTAAAAACATAGATATAAGTTTGGGATTTTTTTTGTCAAAAAAAAATTTAGTCAAAAAAAAATGAATATAGTTTGGGGGTTTTTGACGTTAAACGTTCAAGGTAGATGTGTTGTATGATTTTTGAATTTTCTTTTGTGGTTTTTCCCATATAAGTATAATTTTGAATATTCATATTCGTTCCGTTTCTTGTTAGATCTGCCCCGCCTCCCAATCCATACGAAAGTGATTTTCTCACTCTTCTCTGCCGAAATTTATTTTATTTAATTGCGTGAAAAAGGGGGAAAGGCACACGGAAAAAGAATTTGGACGAGTGATTTAGAGGGAGATTTTCGAGCACGTCAACGCCGCGGACGATACAATACCCGAGCAGAATTTCATTAGCCCTTACGGGATTCGTATAATAACAGGATCGACCCAACTAAATTATTCGAAGAGGTTTGTTTTTGGTATTGGCGGTGAACGTGTAGCTAGCAATTACCATGCAGATGCAATGAGAAGTTCTGAATCGTGCATGGGGCTAAAGCCAAAGTCCAAATGAACTCCAAGAGGGCCTTTCAAAATCTCTCTTGTTTCGGTTTTTTCACGACGGCCGAAGAAAAATTTGAAGTAACAGAGCTTCCCCACTTTTTGATACGCCCGCCTAACATTGACAAAAGAAGCCCTAGAAATAATTGCAGCCCTTCATATATATATATATATATATATATATGTAAATGGACAACATGCAATGCACGTGCTTCAATTATGATCGATGATGCTGTTCCCCAGCTCAAGATTCATTGAACTCCCATCGGTGGCAGCGAACGGGCGCGGAGCTGAGGCAGTCCTTATGGAGTGATGGGATTACAACACTCTTTGATCCAATGCGATGAAAACCTCTAGCAATCGAAGTATACTTGCGAAATAACTAGGTTTCGATCGCGTTATATGGTCGGATCTCGATACAGCGCGACGAAGTGGTCCCGAGAGGATCGAGGCAGTCGGGCCCCCGCCGAGCCTGTCAGCAGAACGGAAAATTGTCGCGATCGATTGCCCTCAGCAGCTTGGCAGCAACGTGGGGCAATGGTCACGACGAGCGACAAAGCGATGGTTGCTACTTCGCTGTCGCTCTGGTTTAAGGCTGACGAAGCGAAGGAGAGTTTTGTTCGCTTGCTTTCTTGTTTTGGCTAGAAGGGGGGCCAATGATTCGTGTCCTTTCTCCATCAGCTCGACAATTACAATTCTTGAGGGCAATGACGCAGCATGCTGGCGAAAACTTAGGCTGGTCCCTGCATAATATTTTTCGTTAGGCCTTCGAAGTCGACAAGACCCGAAACGACGGCTCCAGTTCGGGGACAAGAAGAGGGTGAAAGACTTACGTTACGTGAAATCGCGCGAATTCATCATCCGGCTCGCTCGAAAGTGGCCCTTGCCGATCCACACGGGATTCCACGTGCCCTAAAAACCGATTGCAATGTCGAGGACGTTGTGTAGGGATGGAGCATGCTTATACGCAGTACATCCGTGAAAGGAAACCCACGGGTCACATGGGCCCGTGAGTGGACTGATTGTAGACCCATGGCTCCTGTCCTTAGGATCAAATTGCATACTTGATTTGCTTTTTTTTTTAAGGCTACACGCTGTTTTCTTTATTTAGATTTTCATTCGAGTGACTTGAATGTTTATAACTCATAAACTAGAGGTCTGGTTGGATCATATTCAAATGGATGATCTACAAACTTTATCTATACGATTACAAATCTGACTCTATGAAAATAAAATTTTATTGCCTAAAATTTATGGCTCGATAGTTTTGCATCAAGAATACGTTGATTTCATAGGCTTGCAAGAAACATCAGAGCCTTGTAAAGTTGTTTAGAACGAGTGAAGCTAAACTACTTATAAGGAAGGAGGAGGAAGACCAATTGGAGTTCAGACGAAAAACTACCCGGAGTGACTTCTTCGCCGAAGCAGCACATGAGACGAAAACCTGCGAACGCCAGCCAACCACAAATAAAATCTTGACAGAACAAAAGGCTCGAGATCAAGCAATCATATTCACAACCCCAATCATGATGCTACAATAGGCAAAGCTGGAGATCTTCTCCTGCTGTTGTCTTACGCTACACGCTAAAAGAGCTTGCAACACACTTATACGAGACGAATCCCGCGAGCGCCGGCCGCTGATTCTCGATCGAGGTGAAGAAATCAAACCCCCACCCAATCATGATCCGACCCCATGCAAGCTGGAGATCTTCCTCTCTGCCGGGCCTTACACTACAGAAGTACAGAGCAAAGAGCCCGTGCGGACAAAAAGGGTCATATTCATCGGTGGGGCGGCCTCTGCGCGTCCCCATTGCACCATCGGACCGGCCATGACGGCAACAACTTGGGGGGACACTTAGCGAAAGGCGGCACCTCGACACGACGAGAGAAGGATCAATAATTGCGGATGCTGGTGGTCGCCCACGATGGCTCCTCGAATTGGGCGTGTGACGTGCTTTCAAATCCGCAATGAGAGGGAAGTTCACCAAGGACGACCTTAGGGCACTCCGATTCAGGATCACATTCATATACACATTTCCACTCTAAAAAGGCGAGGCAACGCATGTGACCACGAACCCACTTGGAAAGGCACGCTTACCCGCCCGCCCCCCTTTTTTATGGCCGTCGATTGATTAAAAACAGTTGGGTTATTGCGATTTGATGTTTTTCAAATTAAATATCGGTACTTATACTTTCGTGAATTCGAATTTTCTAGTCAAGTCCCTGCGGTATCAAATCTCACCGAATTTACGGCTTGGTTGTAGGATGATGCCTAAAGTATGATGCGGATAAGATATGCGGATGCCCACGCGAATGCATTGTAGTGTGATGCGGATTATATTTTGTCAATGTGGATGTCCATATTGGAAACATGTGTTCCGTGTCGCACCCGACGTCGCACGCTGGCCGGTTAGCTGGATATGGCAGGATTTAGTGCCGGAGGGACTTGATTAGAAAGTCCATGAAAGTAAAATAACTCGATCAGAAAAAATTGAGAATATAGTGACTTGATTAAAAATTTCGCGAAAATATATAGTTAGAAAGACAATTCTTTGAAAAAAAAACAAAGAAAAGCCATCAGACGGCATAACATAAAGCAAGGGCAAATCAAAATTAATCGTGCTCTTTGCATTGACAAATCGAAATATAAGGTGGCAAAAACTTTGGTTGGAAAGTCATTTATCTCCGGTGCATGATAATAGAAAACTTGCGTAAAGGAAATTCTTGACTATACTTTCTATGGATCTCGCTAGTAAGTGCTCCAGGGGCACCAGTTAAGACCACAAGAAAATAGTAAAAACACACTCAATAACATATTTTGAAAGAGCAATATACTTTGAGCAGAAATTTTTATGGCTCCAAAACAAAAATAACAACTCTTAGCAAGAGTGCTCCGGGGCACTCCTTTTTGCATTTGCGTGTATTAGTCTTAATCTGTTCAACTAGGTAACGGCTCGCTGTACCGTTTTA
Source organism: Syzygium grande (assembly GCA_024733475.1). Classification (NCBI taxonomy): domain Eukaryota; kingdom Viridiplantae; phylum Streptophyta; class Magnoliopsida; order Myrtales; family Myrtaceae; genus Syzygium; species Syzygium grande. The sequence continues at coordinate 6,846,753 of JAMXDD010000006.1, forward strand.
AGTCCGAATTGAAATTTATAAACCGTTTGCGATTCGACCCGGTCGGACCAGACCCCTATGTACGGTGTTGAGAACCCCGGTTTTGTTACAGAGGCTTTTTGATGGATAGGCGAGCTAAATCCTTCACGGGGAATCCTTCGGCCAGAGCTTTGCAGTAAACACGAGCCGTGTCGCCATGCCCCGTGCCCATAAAGATAGGAGGGTGCGGTCCGTAATAAAAGAAGGCGGCTCTTCTAATCGTGGAAAAAGCCCCCATGCTGTTGGGCCATTTCCCGATAGCTTAAAATTTCGGGGTATATAGTTTGTCGAATCTCGCCATAAGAGAGCGAGGGGTTTGCTAATTTGGGATTGGAAAAAGTAGCAAAAAAAAAAGTTCTAAATCTATTATCGTTATGTCAATTTAGTCCCGAATCTTTCAATTATATTAATTTAATCATAAACATTTTTCACATCTTGCCAATTGAGTCTATCCGGTCAATATTAGCCGAAAATCGTTGAGGTGGACGCTTGTCATCTTATGTGGCATGCCTTGTGGTCGATGCTGGTGTGGACATTTTTTAATAAAGTTCTAATAAATTTTTGATTTTTTAAATAATTTTTTGGTCGTTTTCTTTTCTTGTCTTTATTCTTTCTCTCTTTTTTTCTTTTCCTTGCATTTTGACAGGCGAGGGTTGCAATCCTCGTGGGCTGTATCACGTAGGATGGCCAACGTTTATGTCAACGATTTACGGCCAAAATTATCCGAGTGGAATTTAATTGGTAAATTATAAAAAGGTTTAGGATAAAATATGCATAATTGAAAAGTTTAAGATTAAATTGGTACGAGAGCAACCGGTCGGACTTTTTTGGTACCTTTTCTATTTAGGATCTATCCCCACTTTCTCAATTGACAGGATTACATATACGCTTTTGTAATTTCAAATGTAAGGCCGACCTAATCCTATCGTGTGAGCTCGCGCGCATTTACGCTGCTTACTTAACAACTCCTATCAAAGAAGCATTAAATTGGAGGATATGGCTGTCTAAAGCTAATCAAGAACAACATCCACGGCAGCAGGTTATGCATCTCCCCTTAAACAATACATGATAAGGCAAGAGTGCCAGAAGGATAAAAGTAGACAGATTTCCCCGATTTTCGTTTTTTTGTTTGGCTATGAGAAATCTAGGCGAGCTCCCTTACCAAAAAAAATCTAGGCGAGTTTTATAGTCCCACCCTTCTTCCCCTGAGTGAAATTTAGGGCTTGATGTCAGGATGCAATTGAAGGTCCATTTGGGAAATAGTAGCATTCTTCCACTCGGGCATGCACGGTTCATCAAGTCCTCCTCCTGTTATTCTTTTGCCCGCCTCTCTCGCATTTTGAGTAAACTTTTACGCACCGATCAGTTTCATCCGCCAAATAGCTCACGGACCGTAAGTCTATGACCTCCAGGGCCGACACGGTTGGTCGGGGGCGTTAGGGGAACTTCCAGCTCAAGAACTACACGTTCGAATCCCATCAACAACGTGCTATTTGCTCAAGGTTGTGGCTACTGAATGGGCCGAAGGTGTCGATTTGAAGTCCATACGGAAGTTTGGTCCGCAGCGCAGAAGACAAAAGGCTGTTGTTTTCCTCAAAGGGAAAATGTGTGCCGACCGAATGAGATGGTCATAAACGCGAACACTCAACCGTTAAAATCAGAGCGAACTAACCACATGCGACATTAAGAAGAAACGGGACCCCATTTTGATGAGATCTGACAGTCTCGCTGAGCGGCGCGCAAAACTCTCGTACATTCCCTTCTCTTTTGCAGTCTCTACCACCTTCAATCTCCACCATTGTCACGCACGAGAGGGTCCCTTTAAGATCCATTTTTCCTCACCTTATCAATTTCTATTTGGTACGATCGACCATCTTGGTCATGGGGTCCGACAGCTTTGGAGTTTCGATCGATAGAGCGGAGTCCAGCGAAAATGACCAGACGCGAGACGAAGCGGAAAAGTTTGCTCTGTGGAATCATGCCTTGAGACCGGCAGTGGCGGGTATATTGGAGCAGCATGAGTAACGAAACCAAGATTGCAGAACCGACACGAAAACACAAGTTTATTATATAGCTTATTAGAAGGATCACCCAGGCACCAGCCAATTAAGACCTCCACACATGAGAGAGGCACCAAAGTATGGCTCGGTTCTTCCAGCTAAGCGCGAGTGATCGATTATCTTGAAGAGATTTTTCATTGCTTCGATCAAATACACAAGAGTAAGTTTAGAAGATATAGACGTAGAAGCAAAGCGACGCACCTCGAGTCCTGACGATAAAAGCAAACTTACGACGCCATAAGATCAATAGCGGTCTGTCCACACCAGAAAACGAAACCATAAGGACGCAAAAAAATGTGAACAAAAATCAGAGCGATGTCAGGCTTGAACTCATCCACGAACCTCAGGATAACTCAAAAAAATGGTGGGGTGAGAGAGGCTCGAACTCTCGACCTCAGGATAACTCAGAAGCTATGAGACCTACGCGCTAGCCAACTGCGCCACCACCCCGATGTTTCTTTGCTGCGAGAATAACAAAATTTCTAAGATTAATTAAATTTAGCTTCGCCCAGTTATCGACTAGTCTGTTGCTACCCACATGACTAAAAGACTATATATCTTTAATTTTGCACACTTTTGTTTTTTTTTTCCTTAGATTATTTTTCAATAAGCACACTTAACCTTCGGCCATTTCTTAAATTTCCAATTTCTTGGTCGATGAACTGCTCCTTTGGAAGAATTGAAAAATATGGAAAAATGATTTACATGACTTTGGACGAAAAAGTACTTGTCGGTTTTTAAAAGGATCGAAGCAATTGCCATCACATAATAAGTGTCTTAATTTCAATTGATGAATAGCCCAAAAGCTAGCTACAGAGGACAAGTCTGATGATGATCATAAAGCAGCAAACGTAGGAATACCTGGAAACAAAGCACGGCATCAAAGGCCCCCTTAATTCACTCGATCGAGGGCCGACAGCTCGAGAACAGAAAGATCAAGGCCCTGATCTGCAAACTGTTTCGAGACCCTAGATGCACAGTTTCTCCAATTTTCCCAGCTCTTCTCCTCTCTTTTCTCCTTTTTAAAGGGCAGAAGAACGATATTCATTTGATTATGGAAAATTAGACCGTACAACGCCAATGCAAAGGAAAGAATTACGCAGGTGGACAGATGAGCGATTTTTTTTTTTTTGAAAAAGAAGATAATAAGAAAAGATTTTCCCACCATCCTCGCAAGTGCCATGTAGCTCGACATAAAATTAGACGGCATAAAGATATTGGAAATGATAAGTATATTTATGATCGTCTTGTGCCTTGTTATTTATTTCTAGCTATTTATATTATTGAACCACTCCAGTTGTAGCACTATATCGCTAGAATGACATTGATGGTGTCCAGACCCAACATTTGATTATGTTCGAATGATGGGGTTCAATTAATTGCCAATCTGTCACTATGTCCGGAAAAGGTTTTGAAAATCAAAGAACCAAATAATTTTATCACCACGGAAGTTTATTTATTAGAAAAAAACAGGACATGATGCACATTGAATGTCCGGATACGTCTCCCGATCACACGAAGACTGGATTAAATTGAACTCGCTTAATGCGAAGTTGATAGGCATAGTGCTTGTAAATGGAATATGGAAGCGGCTACTCCAAAAAAGCTTAATCTTTAAACAAGAAGTATTATGAACTTACGCATGGATTATGTCACATGGCGATATCTGAACGCGAAAAGTTATCTCTTGGCGGGTGGTAATGATAAAGGATCATCTCTTCTCTAGAGGTTTAAGCTATAAGTGCTAAATTGCTTGGAGGGACAGAGTTTTACGGGTAATTTTGTTTAGATATTTCAAAGATTTCGGTGCTTCGATATGGTCAAATAACATACGATTGAAATGCAAATTAATCCCAGATTCATTAGAGTCAAGAGTCAATTTCAGCATTTAAGTTTTGTCTAGAGATTGTTACTCCTTGTGTCAAAAAATAAGAGGTTGGTACATTGGAATTTGCTGTTGCTTGGAGGGACATTCCCAATTCTGTCTACAAAAAATTTCCTAAAGTTTTCTCTAGAGTTAGAGGGTATATCTTGCTTTAACGAACTGTAATTCAAACTCTTCTATTATAATTTCACTTTAACTTGGTAATTTTTTTTTTATGGATTCAATTAAGTTATCAGTCATTTGCCTTGTATCTTCATCAGGTAGATTTCTTAGGTGATGAGCATTTTCTTGCTGCATTAGTATTTCTTTTCAAATGCCGATCCCTCCACGAGTAGGTAGACAAGATGATTACTGTAAATTCGTCTTGACAGAAATGGTTCAAAGCTTCAGACTGCTGCACAATCTAAGAAGGAATACTGTCAACTCGAATTCGAATTACAGCAGGCCCAAGAGTCGACAATATAACGTAGAGATATAAATGAAAGGTCCCCATGCACGTCCCATACTTAGGAACTCATCATCTCTGCTCTCCAACGAAACCTCTCTCTCTCTCTCTCTCTCTCTCTCTCTCTTCTTTGCCTACTCTAACATCAATGTAATGTAATGTAGGTGGTGGGCGTTTGACTAATGAGCTTGAGCGTGCACCAGACCATTTGATACATTGCCATAAATCTTTAACCCTCTGAAGTTAAACTCCTGCTAAAATAAGGAGCCAAGGGGCCACAGGAATTAAGGCAAATATGATTTCCTTTTAACCGGTGAAAGCAGATGGAAGATTGTTGACAGGAGCAATTTGTGACCCTCTTCATTCTGAGGTTGTTCTCCTTCAACGCCAAATTATTCTTCAGCCACCCGACCTCAGTTTCTCTCTTGTTCTGTCTCAGATTACTCTGATCTGCCTATTTATATTCTTCGATCTCTAAGTAAATCGACACTAGAGCCATCATTCCGCATTCAAGAAATTACCCTCTTAACGATATCACAGTCCAGGAATTTCATCCCTTTTTCTTTTGGGTCCTTTTCCAAAAAAAATTGCATGATGGACAACCCGTGCTACTGCTGTGCCGAACTTTTTTTGCCGGAAAAATCACCACCCGAGGGCCAAGACGCTCAAGGACTTCCGGACCCTCCAGACACACTTCAAGCGGAAGCACAGGTTGAAGCCCTTCGCGTGCCGCAAGTGCGGCAAGCCCCTCGCCATCAAGGGGGACTGGAGGACCCATGAGAAGAACTGCAGAAAGCGCTGGCTCTGCGTCTGCAGCTCTGACTTCAAGCACAAGAGGTCGCTCAAGGACCACATCAAGTCGTTCAGCCCCGGCCACGGGCCTTTTCCTCCCGACTCGCTCGACATTGGGGTCGAGGTGTCTGGTGGATCTGTAGCACCGTTCATGTCCGTCTGAGTCCTACATGCTTAAATAATATCGACTCCTCTTAGCAAGTTGAAATCGGATCGTCTCCCTGATGTATCCTTTTACGTAGGGTGACATCTTGGATTAGTCCTACGAATTATGGATTATTGCATTGTCATGCTGAAAATATATCGCGCTCTTTAGCGAAATTAACTTCATACAGATCAATTTAGCAGAGTTTTCTCTTGTATGGATCGGACTGTAATCTAAATCTTTTGTGCTAACCCTTTTGGAAACAAAATTGAGGGAAAGTTGAGGTCGACTCTGATGGGTGCATTAAAGATTGTTTCTAGACGAATCCCTTTAAGCCCATAAATGCACTCGGGGAAGCTGAACATGAAGTGTCCCACAATGCAGAGATCTAAATGGTGTTAAATGTAGATGGACTCTTGCTCCACCTATAAAGCCCCTTGACTTGGATTTTCTAGCATTGAATAAAATCATATCCAGAATTTCTCTTCGACGATTATGGTCTTGGGGGTGAAAGTGATGTCATTCAGCTATCCTGTCGTCATTTCCAATGCATATCTGAAGAAATATAGATGTATGAAGTTGATTAGATGAACCACGTCGCGTTAGCAATATATGACTTCGGTATAAAATAGGTTACCTTAATGATTCGCTCAGACACCGTAACTGGATGGGATTTGTTCGAGCGCTCTACACCTGTACTGAATTTTTCGATATTCGATGATCGGATCGTGGGATATCGAGTCTTTAAATCTCAGTTATCTAATTTTTTATGCTATTAGAAACTCCGTAGTTTTGCCAGCTAGATGCAACTATTTGATAATAGAGAGACTATGAGCTTTTTGAATAATCAAGAACCCCATATTCGAAGTGTCCAAGAAGTCGCATTTGGTTTACAAGGATGAAATACGAAAAAAGAAAGAAAATGTAGGGTTCTAGTTGGACGATCTTTGAAGCTGAATGAGGACCATGGTAATCAAAATGAACTCAAATCGACCTGAGGGTGGTGATTTGTCAGTAAGTTCTAGTCAAAATCAACTAGATGAACTTCATTCGTAATGTCAAAAGATTTAAGAATAAATTGGCAAAAAATTAAAAGGTTGAAAAACTAAATTGGCACAAGTCGTAATAGATTTAGTATTGTTTTTAGTAATTATCTCGTTATTTTTGTTACCAAGAAATGTTGCCATAGTTTGGTCCAATGCTACCACCGTCCACATTTGCTTCGTCGTGTTAGCGCCGCTTCATGAAGAAATCAACGCGAATATATAGTGGTGAAAGTAGGGAGAATACAATCAAAGAAAAATATCCAACCGTATTACATGCATGCCAACTAAACAGAAAGTGATGAGACTGAAGTTGGTACGGGCCTCAGATAAGGATCTAGACAGACAAGAGGACTGTCGTTCGGACACGTTCCCTGATCGCAAACGGATATCCTAACAACAAGCTTAATCTCTTCTCGGCAACAGCAACACCTTGTTGATCACCTCGTCCAAGTTCGAGAACGACGACCCGCAAGGACGCGTGGCCTCTCGCGCCATCTCCTTCCACTCCGTCGCCTTCCTCTTCATCTCCTTCCCTCTCTCCCCCTCCATCAGCTCCCTCACCTGCCTCTCCACCTCGTCCCTCTTCACGTCGCCGTCGATCTCCATCCCGACACCCCACCCCTCGCAGCTGTACCGGCAGTTCGTCTGCTGGTCCGCAAAGAATGGCCAGCACGCCATTGGCACGCCGGCCGCGATGCTCTCGATTGTCGAGTTCCACCCGCTGTGGGTCAGGAACCCGCCGACCGCGGGGTGGCTCAGCACCCGCTCCTGGGGGCACCAGCTCGCCAGCAGGCTCCGCTCCCTCGTCGCGGCCGAGAACTCCGGTGGCAAGATCGCCGTGTCGCCAACAACCAAGTCGGGCCTGATGACCCACAGGAACGTCTGGCCGCTGTTCGCCAAGCCCCCATGCAAACTCCACCAGCTGTGCCGGAGACATCACTGTGATGCTCCCGAAGTTCACGTACACGACCGAGCCGGGCGGTTTCGAGTCGAGCCACTCGAGACAGCCCAGCTCTTCCTTCCACAGGTTTGACCCTATCGACCTGGTGTCGTTATCGGGTAGTTGCTCCGTAAGGAGATGAAGGGGGCCAAGGGTGTAGATGGGGGAACATGGCCTTGAGAGCGTCGAGGACCTCGTGCTCTAATCGGTCGAACGTGTTGAAAACAATGGCAGATGCTCTCTTCGCTCTCTGGGTCTCGTGCAAGCAGAAGTCGACCATCAGGTCGTCCGGGTCAGTGGTTCGGATGAAGCTCGGTAAGTCTCTCAGGCGGATGTTTCTCATCCCGGGTATCCAGTCGACGACGGTGTCTAAGTACCCGTTTGTCAAGTAGCTTGCATCTGCAAATTGAAAGGTTTGATCAATTAAACCGTGTGACCATACATGGTTGGTTCTCATAAAGGATGCGCTTCTCTGAAAAAATTAAGAGTTCGTTCCTACTATGTCGTTCCATGTTTATGGTGTCACATGGCATAGTTTGTGTTGTCAATGCATTTGTTAGACTTAGATTAGGGAAAACACGGGAATATTGTTGAAGGTTATAGGAAATGATTAACTCCGGAGGAAAGTTTCTTACAATATAAATTCTACTTTTGGTAGTCGACTTACTTAAGTACTTAACTAAGGAGAAAACTATGACATAGTTGGCTACTCGCTAATCATATAAATCAGGAACAAACAAAACTGAAGAATACAAAAGCAAAGCAAACCGACAAAAAGAACAAAGAAAAATTTTTAGTCGTAAAAAATTTTGATCAGTTGACATGCTAAGTGAGATCACCTAAATCAGACAATTATTGATTAATGCGTACCTTTGAGTGGTGTAAGACCCTTGTCAATAAGACTGCGATACTGCGCGATGCCCATGAACGCGCACGCGCTTATCGTCCAGAACAGGACCTCCGGCACGCCGACTGCCTTGGCGGCGTCGAGCGTGAAGCTCATCCCGCCGTCCGACACCACGCAGCTCGCCGGCGGGAAACCCGACGTCGCGCTCTCCTCGTTGAGCCTCTCGAGCAGGTCCTGGAAGTAAGGCAAGCACAACTTCTGCGTGGACTGGCAGAGGGCCGGGATGTCCTGGGTGGCGTCGCCGTTGGAGGGTGGGAGGCCGTCCGGGATGGCGCGGAACTGGAAAGACGGGAGGCCGTCCAGGGAGGCCGGTCCGCGGGACCGCAGGAGGCGGTTGTGGTTGTACTCGGTGTTGACGAAGGTGACGTGGAAGCCCCGGTGGTGGAGGAGCTTGGCGAGGTTGAGCATGGGGCTGATGTGGCCCTGGGCTGGGTAGGGGATGCACACTGCGTGTGGCTTCTGGGTCAACTCTGTCGAACCCATCTTCTTCTTCTGGGTGTTTCGGAGTGTTTTCTTTGTTTGGCTATGGAAAGAAGAGACGGCAGTGGTTATGGAGATGGTACGAGAGGTTCAGTATATTTATGGATGGGCCGGTCGACACGAGGAGACATAATAAATGTTGCTTTGTTGGTTTGTTTCATAAAAAAAATTCACTATGAAATAATATTTGCTTTTTTTTTCCGACATCATGATGATTTAGAAATGCGAGTCCATGAAAAATCATTTCAATCAATAGAACCATCTTCTTAAATTCAGAAGAGTATCGATTTAAAATTTTTTGTGATATTAACTTAATTTAAAAAAATAATTTCACTATTCAAAATAAAAAATGACTTTTCAAAGTATGACTTTTTCTCCATCACCGGCAAGACAGCCCTAGTGACTGCTCCCAAGTGCTTGGCAATGGGACCCGAGGTTCCTAGTGCCGGACTTGGAGGCTGTCAGCCAAGCTCGAATCCTCGACACTCAGACCTTGGTCCCTCGACGGCCAGACCCAAGACCTTGCGCCTGAACTCAAGTTCTTGGGTCGTAGTCAAGACTTTTTATCAAATGCGTGTCATTGCTTTCCTATAACAAATATAAAAAGAGTGACTTCCATCTTATTAGCCAAAAGCAAGCAAACACATCAAATCATTTTTCTTGAAAATATGTTATCTGAAAGTATTTTCCAGTAAAATTCGTTTCCCTTAAAACAAAGAGTTAATACCATGAACAATCTCAACTTGGTATATTTGTGATAAATTTACCTAAACTAAATTTTTGATCACGAAAAACCCTAAAATGATATACTTATGACAAATTTACCTAAAATTAATATTTTGACTACCAAAAACCGTAAAATGGAATCCTTGTGACAAATTTACCCTCAGTTAAATTGAATTTTTTTTGGTAAGGACCGTTAAATTGGATTAATATCATGAAAAATCATAAATTGGTAAATCTGTGACAAGCAGAGGGGTAAAATCTAAACCGGTACGTCCGTCAACTGTCACTTGTCATCCAACTCAGCAATTTGACAGTAAAATTTAACGGAAACTAACAGAGGGTAAATTTATCACATGTGTATTAATTTGAGATTTTTGATGGTCAAAACATTAATTTGTAGTAAATTTGTCACGAATATATTGATTTTTGGTTTTTTGTGATATTAACCCTAAAAAAAAAAGATTTGACTCCCATTCTCACAAGTGCCATGTTGCTCAACATAAAGTTATTTGAAATGATAAGTAAATTCATAAACGTCTTGTGACTTGTTATTTAATTTCTAGCTATTTATATTAAACAACAACTCTGGTTTTAGTACTATATCGTTAGATGTCATAGATCATGTCCAGATCCACAAATGTTCTCGAACATTTGATTATGTTCTAATGATGTTGCAATTAATTGCCAATCTGTCACCACGTCAGGAAAAAGGTTTCAAAAATCAGAGAATCAGTAGCCTTTTCTTTTTCTTTTTTTTTTTTTTACCACATTAGTTGTAACTTTCTTACTTAGCAAATCAAGTACTTTTTGACTTAATCAAATCTTTTAAGTCAAAAGTAATTATGTGATTAGACTGCTCTTTTTAATAATTCAAGAATCCAGCGATACAGGTGCAAATGCTCAGCTAAACACCCTGCTCTTTTGACCTATATGCACAAGTTAAAATGCTAAATGACATGCATGAATAGTATGGCTATGCATAATGAGTCCTAAACTACATGTTATGGAATTAGACATGCTTTAATTCAAAATGTCATCTATATGAGATATCAATGAAATTTAGTCCTAAATGACGTGTGATTCACTAAATGTCATGCAATGTGAAGTTTATAAAAATTTATTCTACTAATTAGTGTAATCGATATGAGATTCCCTAGATAAATTTTTTTTGTTCTTTTTCTTTGTTAATTAATAAAAAAACCCCTAAAGTCTACATGTTAAATGAACATGCATTATGACCAAAAAAAAAATGAACATGCATTAATTCTTAAATGCAAGATGACATACTCTTGATAATCAAATAATGTATATATGCAATCCTAAGTTAATTAACATGTATGAATGACACAAAGATAATCACGAATTAATTCTCTAATGCAAACTATATGAAATGCTATTTGTTATTTTTATAAATATAAAAAAACGAAAAATTTAAATGTAGGATTCTATGCATGACCTAATGAACTAACCATCAAATTACTATGTGACTAATAATTAAATGATGCAGTGCTAACCATTTTTTATGCTATATGCAATGCGGTAATGCATGCAATGTAATTAATAACTAAAATTATCTATATGATTTAATTACTAAAACTTAACTCCAAGAATATATGATTCTCTAAATGACACACATTGTCTAATATGCATGTTTATGAGAGTAATTAACCTTAAATCTACGTGCAATCTAAATCATACATGAGAGATATTAAGGTTCGACACCTCAATGTGTCATTAATTGATGCAATAAGACAATAAAATAACCTAAGGTTTTCTACTAAGTAACATGTAGTTAAAAACTATATACTAAAATAAACTACTTATAAAAATTAAACAAACCTTAACTTACTTAATTAGATTAACTAGGATGACCACTAGACCAAAACGACGAGGCAAAGAGTGTTATGGCTAGTGATATAACCTAGAGGGGGTGAATAGATTATAAAATAGAACTTGATAGATTTTCGCGGAATCAAGTTGATATATGCAGGAGCAGTTTGATACATGCAAGAATAAGCTGCTTATATCAAGTGAGGTATTTCTATCAAACAGTTAAAATAATGAGTAGAGAGATAAAGATATTTGCTTGTAGATTTGTAGTGGGATCACACAACCAATCTTAAGCACTACCGAAACACTCGTACTCTTTTCAAAAGAGATTGCTCTTGTAATTTCCGTAGCTTGTGTCTATCCGCTTTGGCTTGCGTTGATTCTTTATATAGTTGTCAATCTTCAAGTTGATCGTTGAATGATCTTTAAGATAATCAATTTAGCCGTAGTAGATTGCAATAAAATCACGAGAGATTTGGTTATCCATACAGTCAAATCTCCCGGCAATCTTGTTTCTTCCACGAAGAGAGTGGCTATATTAGAAAATGATCATTTTTCACCGCTATTATGGATTATTGATTGGAGTTCGTAATTCCATACTTGTGATTAGGTATCAAATTCCTTTAGACGTGTAATAACGGTCAAAGGAATATCTGAATCTTCATTTATTACGTCGCTTGACTAAGGACAATTTTCTTTACTTGATGGCTAATCTGCCTAGTCATCGAGCTGGTAAAAAACTTGTTTATGGCATTCCATTAATTCTCCTGAATACATATGTGAACGAGACTTCCAAGGACCTGTTCATCTATTGGTTCCTCCAAGTCCTCACAAGCTTCCCGTTCACTTTAACTTGTTTAACCACATGTTTTTTCTCAAGGTCCTCGAGTCCTTTCACTTAGCACTTAGGCAGTTACAAAATGTTAAATCATCGATTAATGCCGCGGACAAGAAATAACACATCTGCATCTATCAATCCAAACCATAAATCACAAGAGATGGTTTTGTCAATATCAAAAGTATCTATGGAGATTTTCTCAACAAAGAGGGTAGTCAAAGTTTGTATGGACCGGAAGGGGCCCTCTGGTGGCTGAGTTGCTCCAGCGAAGGAGCAGCGACTGGAGAATGACCGTGAGAAGCTGGTGAGGTGGTTGTGATCAACTGCATGGACATCGAGGCTGCGGAGGATTCGCTGGGACTGCTGGTGTGGTGAGGACTGCAATGGCGATCTGCTAGGCGCTGCAGAGGTGGAGCTGGCATGGCGGTGAAGGCTGGATGTGGGAAGGAACTAGGGGAGCGCAGCGGAATAACCAGATCGCAGCGGATGAGTCGTCGATTGTCTTTGAGGCTATTCTTGAACGTCTCGCCGAGGCTGTGGGGTGAGCGCAGGAGCCGTGAACGTCGGTGTAGGGCCTCCAGACGTGACAAGCACTGACAGAACGGTCGCCGGTGTAAGACTAAAACCTGAAGGATTCTTTTGTGCATTGAAGAACAAAATCCATGCACAATTAGAATCAAATGCGGAAAACAGGATCGAAAATAAACTGACCTCCAGCCATTGTTCAATTTTAAGTTCGTCGGAAATCCACGGTAGTTCGACGTCAATTCGAAGCGATTACGGGCGCACTCTACTAACCCAATCCCCTCGCGTACTGATGGTGTATTACCGAAAGAGAGGGTTTGCGTTAGACCTTGTGTCTGCCCTTATGGTATGAACGTTCACTTTTATAAACCGCTTCCCATCAAGGCGGTTACTGAAGAGGGCAGTTATCACCAAAAAGTGGGAGGGCGTGGAAAAACCGAATGTGGATAACCGTCAGTTAAAAGAGAAAACATGGGTCAAACTTAAATGTGAGATCACATTATAAATATAACATTCTCCCACTTGATCCCAACATTTTCATCATAAAGATTACCCAACCAAATCCACGAAAACCATATGCTTAAGAAAAGAAACAAGACACATGAATCATGGCGACACGTCCTCTAAGAGTGAGTAATATCTTCCATGTATTACAATGCATCTTATTCCTTTAATGTTAGCCCATATGTGATAACACATCTTAATGAATAAACCCTATGTTTATTCCAGAACCAAGGATAATTGTTATTCTCATAAACAACTGAAAGTGTACACCAGAAATTGAGAATAACATTACAATTGAATAAGAGTTTCAAACAACAATAGTCGTCCATACGACGATAAATCACATCATGGGAACTATTCCCATACTAGTCACATGATCCTTATACTTCATAGGTGGCATGCCTTTAGTTAAAGGATTAGCTATCATCAATTCAGTGCGAACGTGTTCAATGACCACTTTATTCTCCTTAACACGTTCCTTTATGGCTAAATACTTAATGTCGATGTGCTTACTTCGACTGCCACTTCTAGCATTTTTAGCGGTAAAAACCGCAGCTGAATTGTCACAATATATTCTTAATGGCCTAGAAATAGAATCAACAATTCTAAGCCCCGAAATGAAACTCTTCAGCCATACACCATGCGAGGTAGCCTCAAAACAAGAAACGAACTTTGCCTCCATAGTGGAAGTAGCGGTCAAAGTTCTGCTTCGCACTCCTCCATGACACGGCTCTACCAGCTAACATAAAAAAATGTATTCTGATGTTGATTTTAGAGAATCAACGCAACCAGCGAATCCGCATCCGAATAACCAACTACTTCCAAGTTATCAGTCCGTCTATACATAAGCATGTAGCCTTTAGTACCTTGAAGGTATCTCATCACTTTCTTTGTAGCTTTCCAGTGGTCCATTCCTGGATTACTCTGATATCTTCCCAACATTCCCACCGCAAAAGCGATGTCAGGTCGAGTGCAAACCTGAGCATACATCAAGCTTCCGACAACAGAAGCAGATGGGATGTTCTTCATTTGTTCCCTTTCCAAATCGTTTTTCGGGCACTGGTTCAAATTGAACCTATCACCCTTCACAATGGGTGCTATACTTGGTGAACAATCTTTCATCCGAAATCTCTCCAAGACCTTATTGATATAGGTTTCTTGAGATAGTCCTAAAACTCCTCGAGTTCTATCTCTATGGATCTTAATGCCAATGACATAAGATGCCTCACCCATATCTTTCATGTCAAAACTCTTAGAGAGGAATTGTTTCACCTCATGCAACAACCCCTTATCATTGGTTGCAAGTAAAATATCATCCACATATAGTACAAGAAAACAAATTTTGCTCCCACTGACTTTCTAGTATACGCATTGATCCATGATATTCTCTACAAAACCGAATGAAGAGATGACATCATGGAACCTTAAATACCATTGACGGGATGCTTGTTTCAGGCCATATATAGATTTCTTAAGCTTGCACACCAATTGCTCACCTTTACTAGAGGAAAATCCTTCAGGTTATTTCATATACACCTCCTCCTCTAGGTCCCCATTGAGGAACGCCGTTTTCACGTCCATTTGATGTAATTCCATATCAAAATGGGCAACTAAGGCCAAAACAATACGAAGAGAATCTTTTTTAGATACAGGAGAAAAGGTCTCCGTATAATCGATTCCTTCCTTTTGAGTGAATCCTTTGGCAACGAGTCTAGCTTTATATCTCTCAATGTTGCCCAACGAGTCCTTCTTAGTTTTGAAGACCCATTTACAACTAATGGCTTTTACACCATCAGGCAACTCAACCAAATCCCAGACTTTATTTGATGCCATAGAACTCATCTCATCCTTCATGGCATTGTACCACAAATTGGATTCATCACTACTCATGGCTTGTGAAAACGTTTTAGGATCATTCTCAGCTCCAATATTATAGTCAGACTCTTGTAGATACACAATATAATCACTAGGAATTGCTGATTTCCTCATTCTGGTAGATTTTCTTAATGTTGTATCAACATTCTCTGGAGGAAAGTGTTGTTCAACTGGTTGTTCAACAACTTCTGGTAATTGTTGAACAACTGGATCTACCAGATCATTATCAGCAAGTTGTGGAACTGCAATTGTTGGTTGTTCAATAGCCGGCTGAACTGAAGGGGCATTATGAACAACAACCAACCTAGTACTTGAAGTGGAAGGTTGAGTATCTAAATTATCTTTCTGAGAAACAATGTCCTTTAATCGATCACTCCCACTAATCAAGTCACTTTCAAGAAACTTAGCATTTCTTGATTCCACAATCCTAGTAGTGTGAGATGGACAATAAAACCTGTATCCCTTGGACTTTTCAGCATATCCAATAAAATACCCACTTACAGTCCTTGGGTCCAACTTCTTTTCCTGTGGATTATGGACTCTTACTTCAGACGGGCATCCCCAAACGCGTACATGTCGCAAACTTGGCTTCCAACCTTTGAATAACTCAAAAGGCGTCTTTGGGACAGCCTTGGTTGGAACTCGATTTAATATGTACCTTTGCCGTCTTAAGAGCTTCAGTCCATAAGGACTTAGGAAGTTTGAGCTACTAAGCATACTTCCATGACCATGTCCAATAAAGTTCGATTTCTTCTTTACTGCTTTCGCCATTTTGGTGCGGAGAACACGGCATAGTGTATTGGGCAACTATCCCATTCTCTTGAAGAAACTTCGCAAAATGGACCAGTGCTTGTCCATCTTGATGTATCTACCATAAAATTCTCCACCTCTATCTGATCTCACGATCTTAATTTGCTTTCCGCATTGTTTCTCTACTTCCGCCTTAAAAACTTTAAAGGCATCTAACGCTTCATGCTTATTATGAAGCAAGTAGAGATACATATAACGTGAGTAATCATCAATGAAGGAGATGAAATATTTCTGACTATACGAGTCCATATCAGGACTACAAATGTCTGTATGTATGATTTCTAATATGTCCGTACTCCTCTTGGCACCTTTCTTTGTCTTGTTGGTCTGCTTTCCCTTTATGCAGTCCACGCAAATATCATAATCAGTAAAATCCAAAGTACCGAGTACTCCATCATTTACTAATCGCTTAATTCTATCTATGGAGATATGTCCTAATCTCCGGTGCCACAACATAGAGGAATCTTCATTCACAACACATCGTTTTATACCAGCATTATCGTGAACATGCATTGCATTATAATAGGCATCGTCTTGCAAATTAATTCGAAAAAGACCATCAGACAAAATACCACTCCCAACAATTTCAGATTTAAACAATAAACTGAAGTTTGAATTTGAAAAGTTAAAAGAGTAACCCAAAGGTACAAGTCTTGAAACTGAAATTAAGTTTCTAGAGAAACTTGGAACATAAAAGGTCCTTTCCAAATTCAAAACAAAGCCACTATTGAGAACTAATCTACATGTCCCAATAGCTTCTACAGGCGAACGCATCTTGTTTCCCGAATAGATGCTTTGTTCACTTCCCACTGGCTTCCTGTGGTTTTGAAAACCCTGCAAGGAATTCGAAATATGGATTGTAGAACCAGAATTAATCCACCAAGTGTTGTGACTCACATCAGCCATATTAGATTCATAACAAACATAAGAGGTTGGATTACCTTTCTTCTCGAGCCAGGCCTTAAATCTGACGCAATCCTTCTTCATATGCCCCTTCTTTCTATAGAAGAAACATTTGGATTCCTTCTTAATGTCAGCTTGGGGAGGTATTTTACCTTTCCCCTTCTTCTTGCCGTGACTCTTAAACCTTTCTTGCGTTGCCAAATGAGCACTTTCTCCCAATTCCATAGTCAGCCTCTCTTCCTCTTGAACACACATGGTCATAAGTTCATTAATTGACCATTTGTTCTTATGTGTGTTGTAAGAGATCTTGAAAGGTGCATACTGTTGTGGGAGAGTGTTCGAATGTAGTACACAAGAAATGATTCAGATATCTCAACCTCAAGGTTTTTAAATTTGAAATGCAATGTCCCTCATCTTCATGATGTGCTCACGCACACCTCTAACACTTGTGAGCTTTAGAGATGAAAACTTCATGATTAGGGTCATGGCATGTGCCTTTTCTGAAGTCTCAAACTGCGCATCAATGCCCTCCAATAAAGCCTTAGCATTGCTATGCTGAGCGACTGAACCACGGATACTAGGAGATACTTTAGTCCTTATGAACATCACACTCAGGCGGTTGGACCGCTCCCACTTTGTTCATAAAGGGCTATCTTAGCTGCAGTGCTCGTGTCAGTGGGAGCAGGTGGTTCATCTTTCCTTATAGCATAGTCAATGTCCATACACCCCAATTGAAGAAGAATTGACTCCTTCCAAACTTTATGGTTTTCACCATTCAGTATGGGAACATCACTCTTAAATTCAGAAAAATTCACAGGTTGTAAAACTGCATATCAAACAATCATGCTTATGTCACAAAATTTGAGGCAAAATTAACATATATCATGTTCTACCAATGTAAAACATGTCACAAAATATGAATCACATAACATAAAAACTGCCTGTGGGCTAAGTTTTTAATTTAAATAGATTCATAGATACTCCATGAAGAAACTATCATATTATATTCCTTTCCTTAATCCCTGTGGGTAAATTAAGAAAAATAATATGATATTTCAACCTAATTAATCTAATTAATATAATGAAAATTCCTGTGGGATTAAATTCATCATATTAATAAAATTAATTACAATTAATGTCCATTTCCAAATGTGATCCGAATGTTCTTAATATATAATTTAATTAATTAAGGATGCTGTGGCTACTCCCCAATTAATTAAAAATATATGGATCATTGGACAATTAATTTCATGCATAAAATATTCACAAATAATGCATGAAGGGCAAAATAATCAATTTAATTCGGCAAGGGGCAGACCGGTAATAACGGGTAAAAAGGAGGGGTAAAAGAGGAAAAACCGAAGGGGTTCCCAGGGCGCGGGCGCGTGGCGCGCCGCACGCGCTTTTTCTGCTGCAGTGGCGTGCAGCGCGGCCCTGGCTAGCCGCGCGTGGACCCGCGGCGCTGCGCTGTGATTCTTGTGGCGTGGCGCCCACGCGCCTTCTTCCTCCATGCGATTTTTCGCCGTTTTTCGCCGTTCCGCCATTTTTCTCGCCATTTTTCGCCGTTCCGCCGCGCCTTCGACCAAATGGGTCTCCTCCGGTAGCCCATATCATACCAAAATAATTTATGGGTTTCGGAGACCACATCGGCGCGACCACATGGACCCAAAATTCGGCGAAAACAACTAAGAAATTGGCTCGAATCAAGCAAAATTCCGTCTAAACGCACAAAACCCAAACCCGCAACTTCCGCCGCTCAAATAGCCTCCGGCGATCACCATATGCCGGATTAATTTAGGGCTATTCTTCTCCATGGCGGTACGACCGTGCCGGTCCGAAGTCAAGCGATGGGTCGCCGGAATTTGGCCGGAATCGACGATTTCCCTCTTAGCCCCAAAAACCCGAATCATTGTTCATCTCAAAAAGCCCCGAAAATACACCAAAAATTCAACAAGAACAAGGCAGAGGCACTAAACATGCTCTGATACCAAATGTAAGACTAAAACCTGAAGGATTCTTTTGTGCATTGAAGAACAAAATCCATGCACAATTAGAATCAAATGCGGAAAACAGGATCGAAAATAAACTGACCTCCAGCCATTGTTCAATTTTAAGTTTGTCGGAAATCCACGATAGTTCGACGTCAATTCCGAAGTGATTACGGGTGTACTCTACTAACCCAATCCTCTCGCGTACTGATGGTGTATTACCGAAAGAGAGGGTTTGCGTTAGACCTTGTGTCTGCCCTTATGGTATGAACGTTCACTTTTATAAACCGCTTCCCATCAAGGCGGTTACTGAAGAGGGCGGTTATCACCGAAAGGGTACGAAGCGTGGAAAAACCGAATGTGGATAACCGTCAGTTAAAAGAGAAAACGTGGGTCAAACTTAAATGTGGGATCACATTATAAATATAACAGCCAGCACTACTGGGCGTTCGCTGACTTCACTGGAATACTGGATTTTGCTGAACGGGGCTAAAAACGCGCTGGTACAGGTGAGCGGTTCGCTCGAGTCGCTGGATGAGCGCCGGTAATACTGCTGGGGCCTTGTCCAAGTCACTGACTGCTGCAGAAACTCATCAGCGTGCCGGAGGCGGGCCGGGAGGACTGCAGACACGCCTGAACTGCTGCTGGACAGCCAACTTGCTGAGGAATCCTACAATACAGGACCGACATCAGATGACGATGATCGTGATTTGCAATTTAAACACCTTAACAACCAGGAGAGGGGTGAGGATGGATATGGTGTGAAGTGAGAGTGAGAGACGTATTAGTTCATTTTGTTTGACTGACGGTTAATTAACGCCCAATCTTGAACTCAAAGTTTCGGTCATTCCGGTAATCTGTGAAACATCATTCATTTTGTTCCAAATTTAGACCGACTCACGTCGTCTTGGAATCTTCGCTCGAGCTATTGTCCGGGATCCTGGGATTCCCACATTCTTAAAAAAAAAAAGCGCATTTTCTAGCTCATCGAGCTATTTTCGAACTCTCATAATGTTGGAATCTTGATTCTGCTGTCTTACCTTTCGGGTTTGGGCATAAGCACCAAGAATGTTGTATTGAGCTGTCTGGAGCCTATCTTTACCAAGCCACTCGTCGAGTTCGGCTCTGACTTCCTGTGACATACGTTAGTCCTAAAATGCCAAAAAAAATGAATGCAATATGAATTCGTAGTGTAAGGCAAATGCGAATTATGATATTTTTGTTTAGAGGTCTGATTCCGATCCACAATTAATTTTTATGTAATAAATGATCACGTGGAATAACCTTTAATTTGTGAAGTGAAAATCCTCAAGAGAGTTTGTGATCCATTTAAGGTTATTGGAAAATGGTCCATTTAAGGTTGGTGTTAGCTAAATGCGTATTCAGATTAAACAATTGGCTTATTTTCAATCATAAGTTTGAAATCCTAGGTTAGTCAAATAAACTTTCACAAGAAGAATTCAACCGACTGAAAACGTTGAAAATTCGAAAAACTTTTCTTTTGATAATGATTACTTTTGTTTGCGGATTACGTACGGAATGATCCATGTTTGACCTCAGCATTGCAGGTAAAATGTATATAATCTCAGCGGTCCATGGATTGTTTCACCTCGTGCCCGTTGGCTCATTTAATAAGAGTCCTCTAGGCAATGAAAATTATTTCGCTTGGTGTTTTAGGTAGAAAGATGTTATCAACGAATGTCTCAAAATACAAGTTAATTATATTTTATTTGGAATTATATCAATTTTTGAGCTACGGATGGTACATAATACGAGAGCAATTAGTACATTCAAAATCATGAAATTTCCCCAGTTGATTACTTAACAAGTGCATCTACGACAGTCATTAATAAAATCCTAGTTTTAATTATTTCTTCGAACTATTCTCCAAGGAGTCGTGTGGGTCAACGAGCTTAAAAAGGAGAAGAAATTCAATTAGTCTTCTTCTAAGAGGAAGTGGTGGCAGAATAAAATAATAAGTTACTCAACCAATCATGTACTCAGAATATGTTCCAATTTGGCTAGTGCCCTCGTCATGGCCGTGCTCATGGTCACGTCCATATGGTAATACGACTATCATTGTTATTAGTATTATTATTATTGTTACTTCATGTGCATGCCAACTTCACAAAAATAAATGAAAACAATTCCAAGTTACTAGACCGAAGTTGACACGACAGATAAGATCCAGACGAGAGGATCGTCTAAAAGAATTGTTCGGATCCATTCCACGATGTCCGAACAAACTTAAATCTCTTCTTTTGACCAATAAAAGAAAACCTTAAGCTGTTCTGGGCAGCAGCAACACTTTATCGATCACCTCGTCCAAGTTCGAGAACGACGACCCGGAAGGACACGTGGCCTCTCGGGCCATCTCCTTCCACTCCATCGCCTTCCTCTTCATCTCCCTCCCTCTCTCGGCCCTCCATCAGCTCCCTCACCTGCCTCTCCACCTCGTCCCTCTTCACGTCGCCGTCGATCTCCATCCCGATCCCCCACTCCTCGAGGCTGTACCGGCAGTTCGTCTGCTGCTCTGCAAAGAACGGCCAGCACACCACCGGCACGCCGGCCACGATGCTCTCGATCGTCGAGTTCCACCCGCTGTGGGTCAGGAATCCGCCGACTGCAGGGTGGCTTAGCACCCGCTCCTGGGGGCACCAGCTCGCCAGCAGGCTCCGCTCCCTCGTCGCGGCCGAGAACTCAGGTGGCAAGATCGCCGTGTCGCCAACAACCAAGTCGGGCCTGATGACCCACAGGAACGTCTGGCCGCTGTTCGCGAGCCCCCATGCAAACTCCACCAGCTTTGCCGGAGACATCACCGTGATGCTCCCGAAGTTCACGTAGACGACCGAGCCGGGCGGTTTCGAGTCGAGCCACTCGAGACAGCCCAGCTCTTCCTGCCACAGGTTTGACCCTATCGACCTGGTGTCGTTATCGGGTAGTTGCTCCGTAAGGAGATGAAGGGGGCCAAGGGTGTAGATGGGGGGAACATGGCCTTGAGAGCGTCGAGGACCTCGTGCTCTAATCTGTCGAACGTGTTGAAAACGATGGCAGATGCTCTCTTCGCTCTCTGGGTCTCGTGCAAGCAGAAGTCGACCATCAGGTCGTCCGGGTCAGTGGTTCGGATGAAGCTCGGTAAGTCTCTCAGGCGGATGTTTCTCATCCCGGGTATCCAGTCGACGACGGTGTCTAAGTACCCGTTTGTCAAGTAGCTTGCATCTGCAAATTGAAAGGTTGATCAATAGAACCGTGTGACCATACATGGTTGGTTCTCACAAAGGATCCGCTTCTTTAAGAGTTCGTCCTACTATGATGCCGAAACGCGATGAAAATTGATCGAAGAAAATCCAATTATTGCTCTCCAAATATGATTACCAAATCAAAATATTCAAAGTCTGATGAAAGGAAACCCTAAAACAAGCTTATATAGACCCAAACCTATCCCTGGAAACGTTCATCAAAACGTAAATTAGGAAACCGCTATCTATCTAAACGATCTCGAATGGCTAAAATCCATCGTTAGTCACAGCCAAAAGGCGGTGAGTCCGAAAAATTAAGACATAGTTCGTTCCATACTATGTCGTTCGGTGTTTATGGTGTCGCATGGCATAGATTGTGTAGTCAATGCATTTGCTAGATTTAGATTAGGGAAAACACGAGAAGATAGTTGAAGGTCATAGGAAATGATTAAGTCGTAAACAATACGTAAGCTCTGGAATAAAGGTTCTTACTTCTTAAATTCAACTTTTGACAGTTGACTTAGATCAGTACTCAACGCAGGAGAAAATTATGATGCAAATCAGGAACAAACGAAACTAGACAATATAAACAGCAAACCAAACTCACAAGAGAGAAAAGAAAAATCATTAGCCGTAAATCTGCTAAGTGAGATTACTTTAAATAAACCAAATCAGACAATTATTGATTAATGCATACCTTTGAGTGGAATAAGACCCTTGTCAATAAGACTGCGATACTGCACGTAGCCCATGAAGCCGCACGCGCTCGTCGTCCAGAACAGGACCTCTGGCACGCCGATGGCCTCGGCGGCGTCGAGTGTGAAGCTCATCACGCCGTCCGACACAACGCAGCTCACCGGCGGGGAACCCGACGTCGCGCTCTCCTCGTTGAGCCTCTTGAGCAGGTCCCGGAAGTAGGGCAAGCAGTACTTCCGCGTGGACTGGCAGAGGGCGGGGACGTCCTGGGTGACGTCGGCGTCGGAGGGTGGGAGGCCGTCCGGGATGGTGCGGAACTGGAAGGACGGGAGGCCGTCGAGGGCGGAGGGGCCGCGGGACCGCAGGAGGCGTCTGTGGTTGTACTCGGTGTTGACGAAGGTGACGTGGAAGCCACGGTGGTGGAGGAGCTTGGCGAGGTTGAGCATGGGGCTGATGTGGCCCTGGGCTGGGCAGGGGATGCACACTGCGTGTGGCTTCCGGGTCATCTCTATCGAACCCATCTCTCTCTCTCTCTCTCTCTCTCTCTCTCTCTCTCTCTCTCTCTCTCTGTCTTCTCTGTGTTTTGGCAAAGGAAGAAGAGATGAGAATGGTGAGGGAACGTGAGGTTTTGGTCTATATATAGGCGGGCGAGACGAGAGAGAGAGAGAGAGAGAGAGAGAGAGAGAGAGAGAGAGAGAGGAAGGAGGGTTGAACGTCGGCGAAGAATTCCGGCCAAGTTGGAAGACGCGACGGAGATGAAGATGTGATGAACCGGACGGTCAAATTACGGTGTCGATTTTTTTTAATAGGGTAAAAATGGCACCGCCAGATCTTTTGGAAAATCTTGGAGTGAAATGATTCAGTGGTTTGACAAATTTAGGAAATTGAGTCGATAAAAAAACCTTTTTTAATCAATCGGAAAACCTACGCTTAAAAAAAAAAAAAAAAAAGTTTCATAATTTTATTATTATTTTGGATACGCGGTGAACTTCACTACTGCAAGACCATCATCAGTAATTGGAACCAAGTGCCTGATGGTTGGAACCGGGGTCCTTGATGGTCCGACCTTGGAAGCGGGCGGCTGGATTTAGATCCCTCCTCGGTGCTTCGACCTTGGCCCCTCGGCAGCCGGACTTGAGACCTTGCGCTTGAACTCCGAGTCTTAGGGTTGTATTTCATATATTTTTTTTTTTCATTTGTGTGTTTCATAGTTTTCATGTAATAATCACGCAAAGGAAAAAAAAAACAACCAAACACAAGCAAATCCAATCATTTTTCTTGAAAATGAAAATAACTTCGTCTAAATATACTTTCCAGCAAAGTTCATTTTCCTTGAAACAACCAGGCCAGTAATTTGGCGAGGAGAAAAATGAATTTATAGGAAGGATATGTGATAAACACGGAATGATGTTCAAATAAGTGAATTATGTTTGTATTTGTTTTTTTTTTTTTTTTTGAACCGATTCCATTTGTTCATGTTGTCTTATATGCTAAAATTTTACACCAATATCATCCCCATTCTCATGCTCTCCATATCGAATTCTACAAGTCATTATTGATAGCAACATATGCATGCACGCCTAGTGCAAGCAAAGCTTTCAAACACGCGTGCCATGAGCAATTGAAGCCGAAAGTTGATTGTGCACTTACAAAAATTCGAAACTTACGGGAAAATATAATTACGTGATTTATGAATCCAATTCCATCTTGATCGCTAATCACGTGGACCCTAAAACAAGAAGCGCATACTTGATAATTAAGAGAAGGGTTAATACCACCAAAAACCCTAAATCCGTACGTGTGTGACAATTTTATCCCGAACTTTTTTTTTGATTATCAAAAACCCCAAACTGGTACACATGTGATAATTTTATCCCAAACTCTTTTTTTTACCATCAAAAATCCCAAACTAGTACACCTGTGACAATTTTACTCCAAACTAGTAAGCCCGTGATAAATTTACCCTAAACTATTTTTTTGACCACGAAAAACCTCAAACTGGTACACCTGTAATAATTTTACCAAAACTAATAATTTTTTAATATTATTTTTTTGAATTTTTTGAATTTTTTTTCTTCATCTTCAACCTCTGGCCGGTCGGCGTCGCGGGCCGCGGGTCGTCGGCGGCCGGTCGCCCAAAAAATAATATTAAAATTTTAGTTCAGGGTAAAATTGTCATATGTGTATCAATTTGGGGTTTTTATGGTATGTGCAGGGTAAAATTGTCATATGTGTATCAATTTGAGTTTTTTGTGGTATGTGCAGGGTAAAATTGTCATAAGTGTACCAGTTTGGGGTTTTTTTAGGCATGTTCGGGGTAAAATTGTTACATATGTACCAGTTTAGGGTTTTTGGTGGTGTTAACCTTAAATTTTTCGAAATTCACCCTCGCACACCTATCGTATGTGTCAAGTAAAGACAATGAATATTATTTTGACTATCGTTATCCTTTTTCCTCTTATGTTCCAAAATTCCGGCCATGGAGAAGAAAGTAGTGCGAAACCTATTCAAGGTAATGAAAGAATTATTTGATAGCATAGCGGAATACCGAGTCGTGAAGGACGCTTCCGGGGGCGAAAGGTCGTGGGGAGATACCGTCTAGTGATCCATAGATCACCGAGGCGAGCTCTCGATCCTCCGTCCAATTATTCATTCCTTCATGTGCCTCCCCATCAATAGGTCTCGAAATCGGATTCTGTGCTTATGCTGTGATGAATTAAGTAGCCATTTTCTTTTCTTCTTATCGCATAAAGTAACAACTTTCTTACTTAGCAAATTAAGTGATTTTTTTGACTTGAGTGAATATTTGAAGTCAACTCAAATTATGCTTATCAGACGTGCTTTTTTTTTTTTTTGTGATACAAGAATCCAAATGCACGAGTACAAAAGGCTGAGCTATCGGGAGGCTAGTTAAACGCCTTGTAAATCAATTAGATATAAGCATTTAGCCTATATGGGGTATTGTAATTCAAAAGAATTCACACGTGGTTCATAAGATTTGTACATATGACTTTTGGCTTCTGAGATGATCCGTTGAAGTTTAATGGTCTATGGTCCATTTTAAGATTGGTCAGCTAAATGTGTATGCAGATTAAACAATTGACTTATTTTCGCTAACAAGTTTCAAATCCTAGCTGAGTCAAATAAACTTCCCCAAGAAGAATGCAAATGACTAAAAACGTTGAAAAATTGAAGGACACTTCTTCTTATAATGAATATCTTATTCGCGGATTACGTACCGCATGACCCAAGTTCGACCTCAGCAAATGGAGAAAAATGTTTAAAATTTCAAGTGGGCCATGGATTGCGTCGCCTCTTGCCCATACGCTCATTGAAAATAACGTCCTCTAGAAAATTGTTTGGCTAGGTATTTTAATTATACTTTATTCAAAATATATAAATTTTCAAGGCATCAGTTGGGTATAACATAAAATCAATCGGTACACTGAAATTGGCGAAACTTCCTTAATTTATTGCTTTACAAGTGTGTTGAGGGCACTCGTTCATAAAATCCGATTATCCGAACATCGGTAGACAAGTTTAAAGAGGAGAAGAAATCCAATGAGTCTTCTTCTCACGGCAAGTGGGAACACATAATAAAATAATCAATTATTCAACTAACCATTGACTCCATATAAGTTCGTACATAAACTTTTCAATTTTTAGAACACATTTAACGAGACTTAATAAACAGGCCAAAGGATACTCTTCAACCTCTCCGCATACATATTCATCAGACTTTGCAACTTGTGTCTGTACTAGGAATTTATTAGTGTTCAGCACTTCAATGTAGATGGGCCAATTAACATCATAAATGTGCCTCTCAGTGCTATCCACAAGTTGAAGTATATCATAGGTCGTTGAAGCGGCGGCAAAGCAATGGCCATCGAATCATGAAAGGGAACGTGACCCTGACAGAAGTACGATGCGCCCGTTCATATTTGGAACCCACCAATCAAAAAGCTAGTCGGAGGATATATATGATCGATCGATCAATCAAGGATATGCACGATCAAAGGGAGATAATATGTGCATTCTTGAGAGATACAAAAAATCAAGAGAGAGATTCGAATTATTTCCGACGGAGGAAAATATCCTGGAGAAACATCTCCGTCCGTCTGTCTATCCGACGGGAGGAAGTTGCTTCCATCTTGAATGGGACGGGAACATGGTCCCATACTCGATACCCAAGAGACCGGATGTTTCTCATCCCGGGTATCCAGTCGACAATGGTGTCTAAGTACCCGTTTGTCAAGTAGCTTGCATCTACAAATTGAGAGTCGATCAATTAAACCGTGAGACCATAAATGGCCATGGTTCTCATTAAGGATCCGCTTCCCAAAAAAGAGTTCGTTCCTACTATGTCGTTCGATGTTTATGGTGTCACCTGGCAAAGTTTGTGTTGTCAATGCATTTGTTAGACTTAGATTAGGGAAAACACGAGGAGAAAATATTTAGAGAAGATTGTCGAAGGTTATAGGAAATGATTGAGTTTGAGTCGTAAACAATACGTAAGCTACAGAGCAAGGTTCTTACATCTTTAAATTCTACTTTTGGCAGTCGACTTAATTAAGTACTTAACTAAGGAGAAAACTATGACATCGTTGGCTACTCGCAAATCATATAAATCAGGAACAAACAAAACTGAAGAATATAAAAGCAAAGCAAACCGAAAAAAAAACAAAGAAAAATTTTTAGTCGTAAAAAGTTTTGATCAGTTGACATGCTAAGTGAGATCCCCTAAATCAGACAATTATTGATTAATGCGTACCTTTGAGTGGAGTAAGACCATTGTCAATAAGACTGCAATACTGCGCGAAGCCCATGAATGCGCACGCGCTTATCGTCCAGAACAGGACCTCCAGCACGCCGATTGCCTTGGCGGCATCGAGCGTGAAGCTCATCCCGCCGTCCGACACCTTGCAGCTCACCGGCGGGAAACCCGACGTCGCGCTCTCCTCGTTGAGCCTCTCGAGCAGCTCCTGGAAGTAAAGCAAGCACAACTTCTGCGTGGATTGGCAGAGGGCCAGGATGTCCTGGGTGGCGTCACCGTTGGAGGGTGGGAGGCCGTCCGGGATGGCGCGGAACTGGAAAGATGGGAGGCCGTCCAGGGAGGCTGGGCTGAGGAATGATTTATCAAAAAGTACAATTAGGCCGAGCCATCTAGGGTGGCTTGGCTAGCCCTTGCCAGCAATGGCGAGGGTCGAGCTCGCCATGGCCAGAACTCGCCCAGATCTAGGTGAGCTCGAGCTTGCTGGTCATGGCGAGGGCCAGCCTCATCGCCGGCGAGCTGGAGCTCGCCCAGAACTTGCCCAGGCGAGCTCGCCGGTCGCCAGATCGGCGATCGGCCAAGAAGAAAGGAAAAAAAAAAGGAAAAGAAAAAGAAAGAGAAAAAAATAAAAGATAATTAAAAAATGAATCTTAAGTAATTTATTTTTATTTTAGGTACGTGTCCATTTGAAGATCTCGCAATCCAAGTAAACGTTGCAATTCTCATCAAATAGACCACTTTCTACTACAAAGGTTTTAGTCAAATACTTGATAAGTCTTTTGATATGGTAATTTTTTCATTTTTTCAAGTTGAAAGTAATTGTTTCGTAAAAAATAAAATTGTAATTTTTAGAATTTTATGGTTTTAATTAACAATATTAAACACTGTACCAAAAAAAAATTAACAATATTAAACAATAGATATGATATTTTTAATATTGTACGAGAAATTTTTTTATTTTTATACATACACAATGCAAAGAGATAGGGGTTGTATGTGTAATAAGAACTTACTTGGACGTCGAGGATTGACCGATGAGTTTCGAATCGGGTTGGAACTATTTTTGGACTTTGCTAGTAGTAAATATGAGTTCATGGATGGAAATAAGTTAAGGTGTCCATGTAAAAAGTGCAGTAATAGAATATTTCAAGACATTAACAAAGTTAGAGAACATCTTTGTAAATTTGGGTTTACTCCAAACTATTATAATTGGACTTGCCATGGTGAACCATTTATATCTGATGACGGATATCGAAGAAGCGACCAATTTTTAGTTAGGGAAGAATGTAGCTATTATGATCAATTGAACCCATATAGAGGATAGTGTTTGATAAAGCCGGTCATAATTTTGTTTTAGAATCGAATCATGCAAATACTAGTTTTACTCCTATACTTAAACAAGTGGGAACTAATCATACATCACAATTGGAAGAGATAGGAGTTAAAGGTTTTGATGAGAATATGTGTGATGGAACATTTCAATCTAATCAGTTCTGGGAAGTGTTGAAAACAGCAGATGAACCTTTATGAGTAGGTTGGGACAACTACACGAAGGTATCAGTGACAATAAGACTGTTAAATATCGAGGCAGCATAATGTATGCATGTTCAACTCTTTTGTTGAAACAATGCCAATGCCTCATGATAACATCATGCCAAGTGACTTTTATGATATGAAAAAAGCTAGTGGATAACTTAGGTCTTTCAATTGTAAGGATTGATATATGTAGTAGGGGTTGTATGTTATATTGAAGAGACGATAAAAATATAGAATCATGCAAATTCTATAGCCAACCTAGGTACAAGATTAACAGGAGGCAGGGTCATAATCAAAAGCGTAGACCATACAAGCAAATGTTTTATTTGCCCTTAATCCCCAGGTTGTAAAGGTTTTATGCGTCTCAAGCCACTGTTGAACATATGACTTGGCATGCAAATCATGAAACAGAAGAAATCTACTGTGTCATCCTTCAGATGCAGAGGCATGGAAACATTTTGATAGAACATACCCCGAGTTTGCGATAGAGCCTCGAAACATCAGGTTAGGTCTGTGTGTGACGGGTTTGCCTCATTTGGGAAATCAGGAAAAAGTTATTCATGTTGGCTAGTTATCTTAACTCCGTACAATCTTCCACCCGGTATATGCATGAAGACATCTTATATGTTTTTGACATTGATTGTGACTGGCCCACAAAATCCGAAAAAGTTGATAGATGTTTATATGCAACCATTGATTTAAGAGTTACAACGGTTATGGGATGAAGGTGTCCCTACGTATGACGTTTCTATCGATCAAACATTTATAATGAAGGCTGCTCTTCTTTGGAGGATAAATGACTTTTCAGCTTATGGAATGTTATCTAGATGGAGTATAACTGAGATCTTAGGATGTCCGATATATATGGAGAAATCGAAGGCATTCAGATTAAAACACGATAAAAAGCCCAGCTATTTTGATTGTCACAAGCAATTTTTGCCGCTAAATCATACATTCAGAAGGAATAAAAAAGTGTTCATTAAGAATAGGATCGAAAGAACACATCCACCATTGAGGTTGACCGGTCATCAAATTTGGGAGCAAGTGCAAAAGTTTCCAACTATTGTTGAAAACTCTCACGACACAATTATTGCGTACGGAAGTACACATAAGTGGACTAAACGCAGTATATTTTGGAATCTATCATATGGGGAGGCTCATCTTATTCATCATAATCTTGACGTCATGCACATAGAGAAGAACGTTTTCGATAATGTCATAAATACTGTGATGGATGTTACTAAAAAAACAAAAGACAAGTTGAACGCAAGAAAAGATATGAGCGATATTTGCGATCGGCCAACACTAGATGCGGATGCAAGCCGTAGGGGACCAAAACCAAAAGCAGTTTATACATTGGACAAGGAGCAGAGATGGGTCACTTGTCAATAGTTGAAATCGGTGCGATTTCTTGATGGATATGCTTATAATATTGGGAAATGCGTTGATTTAAATGAATGCAAGTTGACAAGTCTGAAGAGTCATGATTGTCACATATTTATGGAAAGACTAATTTCAATAGCCTTCAAGGAACTTCTACCAAACTTTGTTTGGGACACCATTATAGAGTTAAGTAATTTCATGTATGATATTTGCTCAACAGCATTGAAAGTATCACACATGAAAAAACTAGAGAGAGATATTCCAATTATTCTTTGCAACTTAGAAATGATATTTTTTCCATCGTTTTTTAATTCAATGGAGCATCTCTTAGTTCACTTGCTTTACGAGACCAAAGTTGCAGGTCCCATCCAATTTCGATGGATGTATCCATTTGAGAGGTAAATTTTTTTTAAATAAATTTGAAATTATTTCATTATATATTATGTTCTGATAAATTTTTTTCTATTACAACTAAGTTCTTATATCATTTGAAGGAAAAAGTGAAGAATAAGGCATGTGTCGAAATTTCAATTTGTAATGCATATATTGTGGAAGAAGTGACAACATTTGCATCATACTATTTTGAGCCGCACGTGCAGTGCAAGAGGCGGAGAGCAAGAAGAAATGATGAGGGCCCCATTGATCCCAATTGCAAATCATTCTCTATTTTCAATTATTTGGGTCAATCAAGCGACGCATGTAAGTTTCGTCACTTAACAAGTGAAGAAAAGAAGGCAGCCCATACATATATTTTACTGAACTGTCCAGAAGTTGAGCCATACTTCAAGTAAGTATACATTTGTAAGTATATGTATTGTGTGTCAAATATTTGCTAATATATAAATGGTATTTGTTAATAGGATTTTCCAAAATTCAATGTTTGGACTACCACCGAATGAGTTTGATCGTTTGTGCAAGGAACAATTTGCAACATGGTTTGAAACATATGCAAGTTGTATATGGACAAAATCCAAGTTATTCGAATTTTTTATACAGTATATATTAAATATATATTATTGACATTTCATGTGTGACCTTAGGTTCACAGTAATCATGATTATGTTGGAGAACAAGGATTGCTATATCATCTGTCGTGAGATCCAAAGTCAAGAGTACAAAGTTGACTAGCATATTTCATAAACGGGTATAATTTTCACACTTGAAAATATGGAATGGGAAAAGCCACAATGAATAGTGGTGTGTGTGTTCAGTCATGCAATGGTGGTAGTTCGAAAAATGATTTTTATAGCTTGTTGGATGAAATTGTAGAAATAGAGTACCATGGACCATTAATGCGGGTTGTGTTATTTAAGTGCATGTGGTTCAACCCTGTCAAAGGAATGAATGTGCATACGAAATTTAATTTGGTTAAAATAAATCACAAGAAAAGATATATGAAATATGAACCATTTATCTTGGCACAACAAGCAATTCAAGTATATTATACATCATATCCTAGTTTGAAACGTGACAAAGCCGATTGGTGGGTTGTATGTAAAACCAAAGCACGAACAAAAATCGAGAAACACTGAAAGGACACATCATATCAATAAGAAGAAGTTCGTAACATGATTGAAACTGATGAATATAACATTCCAACTTTACGAGATTTATGTGGAGCGATCATCAATGTGGATCCAACTGAAATTCGTGAATCAAATTTTGAAGTGGGTATAGAATTTGATTTTGAGACATATGATAAAAATGATGCTCATGAAGAAGATGAAGATCAAGACGGAGATGAAGACGAAGATGAAGGTGAAGATGAAGGTGAAGATGAAGATGAAGATTATGATTTTTTAGACTTCTTACTAATTATGTGTAATTATTGTTATTATTGGGACATGTGTTTTTGTTGTTGTCATAATTTTTATTATTGTTGTTGTCGTAATTATTATTGTTGTTGTTATCGTTGTTGTTATTATTAGAATCCGTGGCTAATTAGCCTCAAATTTAGCCATGGAATTGAAATAGTCGGGAAAAAGCCATGCGACTATATTTCCGGCGTCTTTTTTTAAATTTGTGGCAAAATTTGTGGGAAATTTTCGACGAATTTTGCCACGAACTTTAAAGTTTCCGGGCAATTATTGCACTATGTACTATTTTTGTGGCAAAATTCGTGGAAAATTTCTCATTAATTTTGCCACGAAATTCAAATACCTGGTATGATGGCTTTTTTTTTTTTTTTTCCATGGCAAAATTCATGGGAAATTTCGCACGAATTTTGCCACGAAATTTAAATATACAAAGATGTCTTTTTCGTTTTTTTAAATTTCGGCAAAATTCATTTGGAAATTTCCCACGAATTTTGCCACGAATTTAAAGTTTTTGGGCAATTATTGCACTATGTACTATTTTCGTGGCAAAATTCATGGAAAACTTTCCACGAATTTTGCCACGAAATTCAAACACCAGTATGATGGCTTGTTTTTTTAATTTCATGACAAAATTCGTGGGAAATTTTCCACAAATTTTGCTACGAAAATCAAATACCCGGTATGTTGGCGGCTTTTTTAAATTCGTGACAAAATTCGTCAGAAATTTTCAACGAATTTTGCCACAAAATTTAAATATGCGGTATGTTGGCGTCTTTTTTAAATTGGTGGCAAAATTCGTTGGAAATTTTCGACGAATTTTGCCACGAATTTAAAGTTTTCGGGCAATTATTGCACTATGTACTATTTTCGTGGCAAAATTCGTGGGAAACTTCCCACAAATTTTGCCACTAAATTCAAACACCCGGATGGATTGTTTTTAAATTATGTTTTAAATTTCTGACGAATTTTATTTCCGGAAATTATTGCATTATGTACTATTTTTTCGTGGGAAAATTCCTTTTCCACAATTTTTTCCACGAAATTCAAATACCTAGTGTGATGGCTTTTTTTTTAATTTCATGGCAAAATTCGTAGGAAATTTCCCATGAATTTTGCCATGAATTTAAAGTTTTCGGGCAATTATTGCACTAAGTACTATTTTCGTGGCAAAATTCGTGGGAAATTTCCCATAAATTTTGCCACAAAATTAAAAAAACAAACCATCATACTGGATGTTTGAATTTTGTAGCAAAATTCGCTAGAAATTTCCCATAAATTTGCCACGAATTCAAAACTTTGGGGCAATTATTCTCCGATATGGCATTTTCGTTACAAAATTCATGGCAATTGAAGAATATGTTTATATTCTTCAACCGTTCACCTCGCGTCTACTGAGTAATTTTGGCCCAACCAAATCTCTTTCTCGCCATCCTTGTCCACCTCACCGTCCTCATCACCGTCGAGTTCGCCCAGAGTGGACGCCCTCGCTGTCCACCTCATCGTCCACCTCGCTCGGTGCGGTAGGTAATTGAGCTCCATTCCTTGAAGAACATGGTGTCACGATCGAGATTTTAGGGGGGTCGCGATCGGGATTTCGGGGGGGTCGGGTCGCGATTTCGGGAGGGGGGTCGCAGCGATTCCGGGAGGTGGTCACAAATCAAATTCCGGGGAGGGGTGGTGGTCGAGGTCGCGATTCCAACGAGGGGGGGGGTCGAGGTCGCGATTCCGGGAGGGGTCTTGCTATGATTCCGGGGGGGGGCAGCTGTGATTCCGGCGGAGGGGTCGCGGCTGTTATTCGGGGGTGGGATTGCGTTCTCGGCTGTGTTTTTAACTGGAATTTTCTTCTGCAGAGGAGGAATTGTGCTTTGCATTGTTGGGCGCAATTAATTGCTGTTTTTTTGTTTTGTTTTTATGGGTCAATGGAAAGAAGGTAGGCTTAGAGAGGAGGAGGAGGTCTAGTTTTACATTTAGCTTACAAAATAGCTAATTTAGACCAGATTTCTCATGAAATCTGGCTTCTGCACCTGATGATTTTGCATGACTTGTACTGTTGTCGATTTTTGTTAATAATTTTTCTTCTAAGATCTAAACTTAGGTAAAAGGAAGCTTAAACAGGGAACAAATTAATGGGTTGCATTCGTGGCAAATTTGCTTGTTGAACGTAATTTGTGATCTTTTTTTAGGTCTGTACTAGAACTTTGCGAAATGGGATATTCGGGGCATATATTTGCACAAATGTGGCATCAGACTTGATATTTGTTGTCATTCGTTTTGCACATTTAATATGCTTCCTTATATTTTTAGTGGAATTTGATGTGGTCAAAATTTCAATAGGTTCTTTCGACGAGAGCCAGAGATTGCTATTTATCAGAGGCGATAGTCTGTTTGTTTCATTTTCTCAAGTTTATTTCTTGCTCTCTGAAACAAAATGGTAAGCAACCCTAATACATGTTCATATTTTTGAATATATTTGTCTAACCTTTTTATTTGTCAATATAAACGTGGAGGTCACATGCATGGTACGGTTTCACAAAGATGACCAGCCCCTTCCACTTCCTCATCCTTGTCCCCGTCCCTTTCCTCTTCCCCTGCTCTTTCATCTAACCCTCAACCACCACATGTTCATGGACAACACGGACACATTGGCCCATCCTTCGACCCTCAACAACATATTAGGGGAGAACTTGGGGACATGCGAACTGAATTTACTTCAGTTCCATCTCCTTCGGTTCCACCTTCTTCTTTAGTGCAATACTCGAATGATGAAGAAGATAGCCGATTTATTATATGCCCATGTGAAGATTCGTAAGTACTTCATTTTTTTACGTATATGTAAATTATGGATATAAACAAAATTGTCCATGTTGCGAATTTTCCGTATGCTTCATTGTCTTATTGTCTATATTATTATAACATGTTTTCATATTCACGGATTCTACATATGTTGTGAAAGAACTTAATAGAATAGTCAATAACCGTTGGATCGGGCAGTTTACTACTCTTAGTAGCGCTCCTAAAGAAGTAAAGACTTTGTGGTGGAATGAGTTCAAGGTTAGTGTTGTCCTTCTATTTTCTCATATACTAAGGTCGGTGTAGCATACTGATGGTCAATAATGAATTTTGTCACGAATTGTTTGGTGCATTATAATGGATATGTCACCTGTAACCCTCTCATAATAACTTTCAGTTGCTTTTCTATTGATTGTAGCGTAAGTTCACGTGGGATGAAATGGAAGAGGATAAGGTTAGAAGAATTTTTAAGAAGAAAATCGGTGATCACATGCGATATGTGATAAATAGAGCGAAGAAACCAAAACAAAACAAAAGCTGGATTTCATTA
Source organism: Syzygium grande (assembly GCA_024733475.1). Taxonomy (NCBI): domain Eukaryota; kingdom Viridiplantae; phylum Streptophyta; class Magnoliopsida; order Myrtales; family Myrtaceae; genus Syzygium; species Syzygium grande. The sequence continues at coordinate 6,882,252 of JAMXDD010000006.1, forward strand.
CAGCTGACAATTGGATGGAAATTACAAGAACTTGGGAAAATGAGAAGCATAAGCAAAGGTATGAGCAGAACAAGAAGAATCGAGATTCTAGTTCTAGTGATGGGTCTGCATCTGCCACATATGCTGGGGGCTCTATTAGCATTGGTGAGCATAAAAGAAGAATGGTAAATCTATTTAAACTTGTCAGTTCATTTAATTCAATGATTACTCATTTAATTTTAAATTTTGTAGATAGATGAATTGGGGACGAAACTCACGTTTACAGCTACATTTGAACGCACATTTCAGAAAAAGGATAAGATATGGACTGGCGCTCGAGCAAAATCTATTAAGGTATGTAAGGTTATAGTTTGGACTTTATAGAAACTAGAATGAAAATCATGAATGTTTTTAATATTTATGGTAATATATATGAATTTATGTTATTTCCATATATATTGTTAATATAGGAAAAATATGATGAACTTTTAATGAGCACTGCTAGTGGTGATGGTAGTGGTGATGGTGTTGCTGTATCTAAGCCATCGGTTGATAGTATGGCATTATAGGTGGAGGTAGCAGGTGGGATGAAATGAGGAAAAATATTTGGGATGTGATCCTTGTCAAAGATGTACAAAATGAAGGTTGCTGCAACTTCATCCTCCAATGCAGCTGTTTCAAGGATGACACGATACGAGGAGCAAATGAGCTAAGAATTGAGCCAACTGAAATAGTTGTTTGTACAGAAGGACGAAGAAATGAAGCATTTACTTGGACAGAAGGACAAAGAAATAAGAGTGATGCAACAACAAATGCAACTTGTCATGCGACACCTCAACATCGATCGCAATGAGGTTCCTCCTGTACCTCCTATTAATGTAATAGGTGGTGGGCATAATGATGAGCCACACAATGATGTGGCGATTGGTGATGATGATGATGATGATACTTATGCTTTTATTGTCAGTCCTTCTTAGTTCATTCTCTTCATGGCCGACCAGTCATTGTTGTAGTCCCCTCGAAGCGAACTGCCTCGTCAGTCCAAGGACAAGCTTCAGGTGACATCCTCATCTCTCGGCTTTAGGAGTTAGAATTGTGACGTTGCTGCTGGTTTCATATGTTTTCTAATGGATGTGAAAGTTGACTTATATTCAAATGTAAGAATATTGGTCCTTAAACGTTTTTTAAAAATCCTCCTACTTATTTTTTTATAGCTAGTTCCATGTCCATGCATAAATACTTTTTTTATATTTTGGACAAATTCGATATCTTTATTTACGTATCCATATTTCATTAGGTGTCGATAAAGGTGACTGTTCCTGATGTCCTGCCAAGTACCAAAGCTGCCAACGTTTTATGGTTGTCCTGTGTCCTTTCAATGTTTTGAATGTATTACATGATATTTATTAGTGCTTAGCTACCTCTATGTATTATGAGATTGAATATCGAATGCCATCATGTAAGACTTTGCAACTTATATATTGTGCATATATTTGCACATATGTGGCATCGGACTTGATATTTGTTGTAATTCGTTTTGCACATTTAATATGCTTCCTTATATTTTTAGTGGAATCTGATGTGATCAAAATTTCAATAGGTTTTTTCGACGAGAGCCAGAGATTTAGAGATGATAGTCTGTTTGTTTCATTTTCTCAAGTTTATTTCTTGCTCTCTAAAACAAAATGGTAAGCAACCCTAATACATGTTCATATTTTTGAATACATTTGTCTAACATTTTTATTTGTCAGTATAAACGTGGAGGTCACATGCATGGTACAGTTTCACAAAGAAGACCAGCCCCTTCCACTTCCTCATCCTTGTCCCCGTCCCTCTCCTCTTCCCCTGCTTTTTCATCTAACCCTCAACCACCACATGTTCATAGACAACACGGACACATTGGCCCATCCTCCGACCCTCAACAACATATTAGGGGAGAACTTGGGGACATGCGAATTGAATTTACTTCAGTTCTATCTCCTTCGGTTCCACCTTCTTCTTTAGTGCAACACTCGAATGATGAAGAAGATAGCCGATTCATTATATGCCCATGTGAAGATTCGTAAGTACTTCATTTTTTTACGTATATGTAAATTATGGATATAAACAAAATTGTCCATGTTGCGAATTTTCCGTATGCTTCATTGTCTTATTGTCTATATTATTATAACATGTTTTCAGATTCACGGATTCTACATATGTTGTGAGAGAACTTAATAGAATAGTCAATAACTATTGGATCGGGCAGTTTACTACTCTCAGCAGTGCTCCTAAAGAAGTAAAGACTCTGTGGTGGAATGAGTTTAAGGTTAGTGTTGTCCTTCTATTTTCTCACATACTGAGGTCAGTGTAGCATACTGATGGTCAATAATGAATTTTGTCACGAATTGTTTGGTGCATTATAATGGATATGTCACCTGTAACCCTCATAATAACTTTCAGTTGCTTTTTTATTGATTGTAGCGTAAGTTCACGTGAGATGAAATGGAAGAGGATAAGGTTAGAAGAATTTTTAAAAAGAAAGTCGGTGATTACATGCGATATGTGATAAATAGAGCGAAGAAAACAAAACAAAACAAAAGCCATATTTCATTATAACTCACAATTGGACGGAAATTACGAGAACTTGGGAAAATGAGAAACATAAGCAAAGGTGTGAACAGAACAAGAAGAATCGAGCTTCTAGTTCTAGTGACGGGTCTGCATCTGCCACATATGCTGGGGGCTCTATCAGCATTGGCGAGCATAAAAGAAGAATGGTAAGTCTATTTAAACTTGTCAGTTCATTTAATTCAATGATTACTCATTTAATTTTAAATTTTGTAGGTAGATGAATTAGGGACGGAACCCACATTTACAGCTATATTTGAATGCACATTTCAGAAAAAGGATAAGATATGGACTGGCACTCGAGCAAAATCTATTAAGGTATGTAAGGTTATAGTTTGTACTTTATGGAAACTAGAATGAAAATCATGAATGTTTTTATATTTATGGTAATATATATGAATTTATATTATTTCCATATATATTGTTAATATAGGAAAAATATGATGAACTTTTAATGAGCACTGCTAGTGGTGATGGTGGTGGTGATGGTGTTGCTGTATATGAGCCATCGGTTGATAGTATGGCATTATAGGTGAAGGAAACGGGTGGGATGAAAGGAGGAAAAATATTTGGGATGGGATCCTTGTCAAGGATGTATAAAATGAAGGTTGCTGCAACTTCATCCTCTAGTGCGGCTGTTTCAAGGAGGACACGATATGAGGAGCAAATGACCCAAGAATTGAGTCAACTGAAACAGTTGCTTGTACAGAAGGATGAAGAAATGAAGCATTTACTTGGATAGAAGGACGAAGAAATAAGAGTGATGCAACAACAAATGCAACTTGTCATGCGACACCTCGAGATCGATTATAATGAGGTTCCTCCTGTACCTCCTATTAATGTAATAGGTGGTGGGCATAATGATGAGCCACATAATGATGTGGCGATTGGTGATGATGATGATGATGATATTGATGCTTTTATTGTCAGTCCTTCCTAGTTCATTCTTTTCAGGGCCGACCAGTCATTGTCGTCGTCCCCTCGCGGTGAACTACCTCATCAGTCCGAGGACAAGCTTTCAGGTGATGTCCTCATCTCTCGGCTTTAGGAGTTAGAATTGTGACGTTGCTGCTGGTTTCATATGTTTTCTAATGGATGTGAAAGTTGACTTATATTCAAATTTAAGAATATTGGTCCTTAAACGTCTTTTAAAAATACTCCTACTTATTTTTTTCATAGCTAGTTCCATGTCCATGCATAAATGCTTTTTTTATATTTTGGACAAATTCGATATCTTTATTTATATATCCATATTTCATCAGGTGTCGATAAAGGTGGTTGTTCCTGATGTCCTGCCAAGTACCAAAGCTGCTAACGTTTTATGGTTGTCCTGCGTCCTTTCAATGTTTTGAATGTATTACATGATTTTTATTAGTGCTTAGCTACCTCTATGTATTATGAGATTGAATATCGAATACCATCTCGTGAGACTTTACAACTTATATATTGTAGAAATTAATATTGTTGCTAATTAGATTTAAAATCGAAATTGTCCCTAAACAAAATTCGTCGCAAACTTAGAGACGAATTTTGTCACAAATAGATTTCGTCGCAATTTAGCGACCCAAAAAAACTTGCTTCACAAACTAGCGATGAATAAAGTTCATGGAAAATTAGCGACGAATTTTGTCGCGAATAGTTATCGACAAATTTTGTCACGAATTATTGGCAACGAATTTTGTCACGAATGATTAGTAACAAAATTTGCAACAAATTATTACCCATGAATTTTGCCACAAATTCATTTTCGTTGGAAAAATTTGTGTTGTGGAAATTCGTTTTGCCACGATTTTTGCAACGAACAATTATCGACGAATTTTGTCACGAATTTTTTTCGTCGCAAATTACCAACAAAAATTGAAATTTTTTGTCGAAAAAATTCACGATTTTTGTAACGAATACTTAGCGACAAATTTTGCAACGAATTTTCCCACGAATTTAGCCTAGAATTTGTTTTCGTCGCAATTTACCAATGAAAATTGAAATTTTTTTGAGGCAAAATTCACAATTTCCCACGATATTTGCAACGAATATTTTACGACAAATTTTCCAACGAATTTTCAGCTAATTTAGTCACGAATTTTGCAATGAATAATTAGCCACGAATTAATTTTCGTCGTAAATTACCAACAAAAATTCAAATTTTCGTCGCCAAAATTTGCGAAAAAAAATTTCGGACTAATTTTTTTGTTCATGGCAAAATACCAGGTTTTTCAATTTCGTGGCAAAATTCGTGGGATTTTCCCATGAATTTTGCCACGAAATTGAAAAAAGCCGCCTATGCCGAAAATTTGAATTTCGTGGCAAAATTCGTGAAATTTCTCACGAATTTTGCCACGACTCTGTTTTCATTGCAAATTATCAACGAAAAATTAAAATTTTTTGTCGCAAAAAATTTCCGATGCCGAATTAGCGACGAATTTTTTTTTGTTGCTAATTCGTCGGAAATTCGTTTTGCCACGAATTTTACCACGAATAATTACCGACGAATTTTGCCACGATTTTTGCAACGAATAATTAGAAACGAATTTTGCAATGAATTTAACCACGAAATTTTTTTGTTGCATTGCAAATTACCAACGAAAATTGAAATTTTCTGTTGGAAAAATTCGCGATTTCCCACAATTTTTGTAACGAATATTTAGCGATAAATTTTGCAACAAATTTTCCCACGAATTTAGCAACGAATTTATTTTCATCGCAATTTACCAACGAAAATTGAAATTTTTTTGCGGCAAAATTCACTATTTCCCACGATATTTGCAACGAATATTTTGCGACAAATTTTCCAACGAATTTTGCAACTAATTTAGCCACGAATTTTGCAACGAATAATTAGCCACGAATTAATTTTTGTCGTAAATTGCCAACGAAAATTCAAATTTTCATCGCCAAAATTTGCGAAAAAAAATTTCAAACGAATTTTTTTGTTCGTGGCAAAATACCGGGTTTTTCAATTTCGTGGCAAAATTCATGGGAAATTTCCCACGAATTTTGCCACGACTTTGTTTTCGTCGCAAATTACCAACGAAAAACAAAAAATTTCCGACGCCGAATTAGCGGCGAATTTTTTTCGTCGCTATTTTGTTGGAAATTCGTTTTGCCACGAATCTTACCACGAATAATTACTGTCGAATTTTGCCACGATTTTTGCGACGAATAATTGGCGACAAATTTTGCAACGAATTTAGCCACAAATTTTGCGAGGAAAAATTTTGTCACAAATTACCAACGAAAATTGAAATTTTTTGTCGCAAAAATTTACGATGACGAATTACCGATGAATTTTTATTCGTCGCAAATTTCGTTGGAAATTCGTTTTGCCACGAATTTTGCCAAATTTTTCGTTGGAAATTTTATGGCAAAAACGTTGTTTTTTTGTAGTGAGTTCTTGGGTCGTAGTCGAGACTTTTTGTCAAATGCGTGTCATTGCTTTTCCTATAACAAATATAAAAAGAGTGACTTCCATCTTATTAGCCAAAAGCAAGCAAACACATCAAATCATTTTTCTTGAAAATATGTTATTTGAAAGTATTTTCCAATAAAATTCATTTCCCTTAAAATAAAGAGTTAATACCATGAAAAATCTTAAACTGGTACATTTGTGATAAATTTACTCCAACTAAATTTTTGATCACGAAAAATCCTAAACTAATACACTTATGGTAAATTTACCTAAAATTAATGTTTTGACTACCAAAAACCGCAAAATGGAATCCTTGTGATAAATTTACCCTCCGTTAAATTGGATTAATACCATAAAAAATCATAAATTGGTAAATCTGTGACAAACAAAGGGGTAAAATCTAAGCTGGTACATATTTACCAAAAAAAAAAATCTAAGCTGGTACATCCGTCAATTGTCACGTATCATCTAACTCAGCAATTTAACAGTAAAATTTAATGGAAACTAACGGAGGGTGAATTTATCACATGTGTATAAATTTGAGATTTTTGATGGTCAAAACATTAATTTATAGTAAATTTATCACGAATATACTGATTTTTTTTTTTGTGATATTAATCCTAAAAAAAATAGATTTGCCCCCATCCTCACAAGTGCCATGTTGCTCGACATAAAGTTATTTGAAATGATAAGTAAATTCATAATCGTCTTGTGACTTGTTATTTAATTTCTGGCTATTTATATTAAACAACAACTCTGGTTTTAGTACCATACCGTTAGACGTCATAGATCATGTCCAGATCCACAAATGTTCTCGAACATTGATTATGTTCTGATTTTTTTTTTTTTTGAACGGAAGAAACATATACATACAATTCTCACAACTTAGCTTGTGAGTACAACGGCAAAGCATCGACACAAAGAAGACTCCAAAGATCGGGAGGGTAGAGTTTCCAATTACGTGGCAAAACATTTTTTCTTTGGGCCTTAGCTACCCAAATGCCACTTTGTTGGACTCTCTATTACAAAAAGGCCAACTTAATATCAGTAAAATTTTCCAACAGATCTTTGGCTTTCAAATAAGCACATGTATATCCCACTTGAAATAATCTTCACATGTGACAGCTTTGACCAAGTCTAAGTTATCCGACTCTAGTAGAAGGCAATCCTTTGCCCGTTCAGAGAAGAAGACTAGCGTTTCTAGAAGAGCACTGACCTCGGCTCGAGCTGTAGAGTCAACCCTCACTGTTTTTGCAAAACCATCTACCATTCTTCCATAGCTATCTCGCATCACAGCAGCTACCCCGACGTTGAACCTTCAATAAAGGAAGCATCAATATTGATCTTCAGAACTCCCTGTTGCAGATTTCGCCAATTTTGAGGTAATTGTTGGCCTTCAACAGCTTTTCCTTTTCCTAAATTGCTTCCTCGTGCTTCATTTTGCTTCACCTGAGCTGAACGCACCAGCTGATTTGGGTTTGGTTTCAGTCTTCAGAAAATGAAATTGTTCCTTGATTTCCAAATAAGCCAAAGGACAGTCGCGAGTAGCTCAAAAGGTATAGTTGTGACGCTAACATTCCAGAGCCATTCTTCAATTCTTGGGATACCTTGATTGGGAAACTTGATTTGCAGTGAAGGATTGGACCAAACTTGTTTCGTCCATGGATAGAGGAGAAAAAGATGCTCAATAATTTCGGGATGTTGATGACATAGCTCACACATCGGTTCTGGTACAACACTTCTTCTGAATAGATTTACCTTTGTTGGTAATGCATTTTGACATATTGCCCATAGGAAAAATCTGATCTTCGGTTCTGTGTTTGCCTTCCAAATTTTTGTCCACAACGCTTCGGGGGTTTGATATGAGGAAGACGCCTGATTTGGGTTTGGTTTCATTGTGAGGTCTCTGTTTCTATTATAGCCACTCTTAACTGTATAGGATCCTGATTTGGTATTTAACCAAACCAGTTTGTCTTCAGTGTCTTGTGTCCTCAGTGGGATTGCAGGAATTTCTTCGACAAGCTATTCATCAAAGAGCTACTGTAGCTTCGATTCATTCCACTTCGACTCCTCCTGCAAAATTAACTCAGCTACCCTCTTAGGTTCCTCACGATTAGGTGGACCCCCAAGAACTCCCCTTTGAAGCCATTTATCTTCTCTAATATTAATCAATTCCCCATTGCCCACATACCACATAATGGAAGGATGGATAGATGCTCTCCCCATCAGAATACTAAGCCACCCCCATGATGGACGACTCCCTTTCCCTGCATGCCAAAAATCACAATTAGGGAAATACAGCCCTTTCAACACTTGAGTCCATAATGAGGAAGGGTTTTGGGTAATTCGCCATGCTTGTTTTCCTAACATAGCCCCATTAAAAGTCATGAGATCCCTGAATCCAAGTCCTCCACTGTCCTTTCTTTGTTTGAGAACATCCCATTTCCTCCAATGCAGTCCGCTTGTGTTTCACCATTTTTCCACCAAAAGATGCTATTTTCTTTTTCGATTGCCCTGCAAATGGAGACGGAATTTTAAAGATAGACATAGCATATTGGGGTAGTGCTTGCACCTAACGCTTTGATGAGTATTTCTTTTCCAGCTTTTGACAGAGATTTTCCTTCCAACTTTTTTAGTTTCATGTTTACTCTTGCTAGTATCCAGGCAAACATATGTTTTTTTTTTGATGCCCCGGTCTGAAGGGATCCCTAGGTACTTCCCGTCTTCTCTAATTCTGGAACTCTAAGCTCGTATGCCATATTACATCTCAAACTCAAAGGGACAATCCTTGCTGAAATATATCCCTGACTTGTTTAAGTTTATTGATTGGCCAGACGCAAAACAGTATTGATTGAAAACAGCTACAACATTCTGGCATTCCATAATTGTTCCATCGAGGAAAAAGATTGAGTCGTCTGCAAACAAGAGGTGAGATAGCGTGGGACAGAATCTATTCAACTTGATCCCCTTTATACTTCGGTCCTCCATTGCCTTTTTCATCAAAAAAGGTAATACATTACCCACCAAGATGAACAAATAGGGAGACAGGGGATCACCTTGTCTAATTCCTCTTGTTGGTTGAAAATAGGGTAGAGGCTCTCCATTTAGCTTGACACTAAAGGACACAGTAGAGACACATTGCATAATTCACTTCACCCGTTGATCACTAAAGCCCATCTTCCCCATGCAAGCTTCCAAAAAATCCCATTCAACTCTGTCATAAGCTTTTTGCATATCAAGTTTAAGCACTGCTTGAAACTTTGTTTTTCTCTTTCTGATTCTCAACTGATGTAGCACCTCTTGGACAATTAAGATGTTATCCTGAATTTGTCTTCCATTCACGAAGGCACTTTGCTCAATAGAAATTAAGTTTGGCAAGCATATTTTCAATCGGTTTGCCAAGACTTTTGATATAATCTTGTACGCAAAGTTACACAAGCTTATGGGGCGAAATTGTTCCAGTTTTTCTGGGTTTGGAATTTTTGGAACGAGGGATATATATGTTCTGTTCAGCTCTGAGTTGAAATACCCTGAGCGAAAAAAGTTTTGTACCTCCCTGAAAACTTCTTGTTGTAGCTCTTTCCAGTTATGCTGAAAAAACTGGCCATTTAAACCATCGGGTCCTGGGGCTTTTGTAGATCCCAACTGGTAGACTGCTTCAGTTACTTCTTCTAGTGTCACTGGCTTTGTCAACATCTGGTTCATGTCCTCCCTTACTAGACAAGGATAGTCCTCCAGTGTTGGTTGGAAATTTCGAGGGCCGACTGTTTGAAAAAGGTTACTAAAAAATTGAGATGTGTGCTGCTTTAGTTGAGTTATATCATGAACCCATTCCCCTTCTTCATTTTTTAACATGGAGATTTTGTTCCTCTGTCTCCTCTGAATTATTGTGGCGTGAAAAAATTTAGTGTTTTTGTCTCCCCATTTGAGCCAGTTTACTCTCGACCTCATACCCCAGTACATCTCCTCTTGTCTCCACATCTTTTTATTTTTTAGAAACTGCACCCTCTCTCTTTCCCAATGCAAGTGTCGGTTGTTGGAGATGTCCTGAACCTCTCTCTTTAAAAGTTCTATTTTCTTCTTTCCATTGGAGAACTTTGTGTTGCTCCATTTTGAAAGAGCCAAAGATACTGCTTTTAGCCTCTTCAGTAGATTTTCATTCATCAATTCTTCTGACTGCCAAACTTTTTTAATGATGTTTCCACATTCCTCATCTTTTAGCCAAAAAGCCTCAAATTTAAAGTCTTTTTTTCCTTTTCACAAACTCGGGAAAGAGAGATAACAAAATAGGACTATGGTCTGACCCTATTGCCGGCAAAGCATATGCTTTAACGTGTGGATAGCAAATTCGCCAGTCCATAGTGCACAATACCTTGTCCAACCTTTCCTTGACATGATGTTCACCATCCCTATTATTTGTCCAAGTGAAAGTACATCCCTTACTTTCCAGGTCCATTAAAGAACAAGCATTGATGAAGTCTCGAAAAGCATTGAGTCGATAATGTTCCGCCATGCGCTTTCCTACTTTGTCCCAATGATATAGGATTTCATTGAAGTCTCCTATGCAGACCCATGGTAGATCATTCAAGTGGCTGATGTTGTACATATCTTCCCAAAGAACTAGCCTTCGCTAGAACTCATTTGGTGCATGTATAAAGGTCAATCGCATTCGTTGTTTTGTTTCCTCTAAAACGCACACTAAATCTATAAAGAATTCAGAGTTTGATTCCACTATTAAAGATACTTTGTCATCCCAAAAAAATAGCCATACCCTTAGCAATACCCCTCGGGTTTACTAAAAAACTGTTCTGGAAACGTAGTTGCCTTCTGAGCCGATGAACAACTTGTTCTTGATTTTTGGTCTCCATCAAAAATAGTATACTGGGCTTTTCTTGAGCCACAAGGGCTCTGATTGCTTGAATTGTCAAGGGATTGCCCAACCCCTGACAATTCCAGCTTATAATTTTCATATGTAACCCGGTGGTTTATTAAGGCTAGCCACCAAAGCCCATTTCGTTGTTCCTGACACCTCTTGAATAGGTGTATCCAGCAATTGAGTTTCGTCGAGCACCTGCGAGTTTGCCATTTGTGCTTCATAGGGGCTGTACCTGCGTTTCTTCTTAGCAACGGCTTTCTTCGTCTCTTTAAGCTTCTTGTTATGAGCAACTTCTGGGAGTGTTTGTACATCGGGGGAGATAGAGCCACCGCTCTGACCTGGACACGCAGATTGGTTGGTATAAAGTCCTCACCCCTCTTGGCTTGTTGCTACGACTGCATCCTTGTATCCCCAAACAATATGTTCTTTCCTTTTTCTACGTGAATATGGTTGGGTTGTGAGACAGGTTGCAGGGCTTCACCTTGAAATGGCACTATCTGGAGGGAAAGTATTGGGGTCTCAGAGATAATTTCCTCCTCTATATCCTCCTCCTTTAACTTCCCATAAAAGAGCTTCATAAAAGGACTGTGACCCTGTACTTCGGCTTTAAGCCATTGGCCATAGAGACACTCATCCTCAGCTTGAGTCCCTTCTTTGAATTCGACTTCTTCACAGTAATTTGCGTTGTGCCCTAATCTACCGCAAGAGTAGCAGAAAATAGGGAGCCTCTCAAATTTATAATCCAACCAGAGCTTTTTCCCTCCTTTACTAGCAATAAATCCAGATTTTAAAGGGGTGTTCACATCTAAGAGGACTTTCGCCTTCCCAATTTTGTTAGCTGCAACACCCTTCGCATCCACCTTCACTTCTAAAACTAGTCCCGGACTTTTAGCAGCTCTAAGAACGACTTCTTCTGTAAGCCATTCGAAAGGAAGTCTGTGGATTTGCACCCAAAAAGGACACGTATCAAACTCATATCTGTGTGGAGGCATATCTGGTTCCCATTTTTTTTGAGAATCAATAGATGGCTTGAGAAGGACCAAGGACCAGTTTCAAACACCCTCAGAAGTTCTTTCTCTGTCATGAAAGTAATGGCATAAATTCCAGATTCCAAATGGGAGAAATTTACATTCTCAAGTCTCCATGCTCTCCTCATTGTGCTTTGGAATGCTAGAAAGTTTATCTTTGGGTTTTGAAACAGCTTGCCAACGAGGGTAAGTCTACCTTCTCTGATTTTGCTTGTAGGAACAGCCTCATCCATTTCAAGAACTCTGTTTCTTGACCAAAGCCTGCCTAATCGTTTGCTGAGTGCTGCCATTCGACTTTCCAATTCCTCCTCCCTTTCCATGATCACACCAAAGGGCAGACGAGAGCTCTTCAAGACGAGAGGGAACGACAGCGATATAACACTTTAACCTTCATAAGTCAAGAATTCTTCTTCTTTTAAACAGAGAGATGCTTGACTTAGCCCCTTTGTTGGAGATGAAATCCCCTAAACGAGATAAGCACTTTAGATCCCTGCTTGATCCTAATCGTATTCAGCGAGGCAACATTATAAATCCCTCTTTCGGACAATTCATCGAACACTTTCTGTGCATCGTCTAATACATGGCACCATCCATACTTTGACACCACCGCATTAGCAGTACAATGAAAAGACGGCAGATGGGGCTTGTTGACACCTAAATTTTGCCCAAATCATTTAGGGTTTTATTGCATAAAAATTAGGGTTTAATTTTTAACCCCTAAACCAAAAATATTTTCATTAAAATTGCATGGCATATAGTTATTAGGTACATTTGCATTAATAGGGCCTATTAGAACATATTTTCCATATTCATCTTCAAAAATTAAATTAAAAAAATTTTAAAAAAAAGTTATTAAAAAAAAGGGAAATAAAGAGAGAAAGCCAACGTTGAATGAGTCAACGTTGGCCCTTCCTCTTTCTAAGTCCGCACGCCTCCCGAGAGGCCGGAGAAAAAGCAAAAAGGCAAAAGGCGGTGGCGAAAAAAGCGGAGCAGGCAGCGATCGAGAGGGAAAAAGACAGAGAGAGAGTGAGACATCATGATGATTTAGAAATGCGAGTCCATGAAAAATCATTTCAATCAATAGAACCATCTTCTTAAATTTAGAAGACTATCCATTTAAAATTTTTTGTGGTATTAACTTAATTTAAAAAAATAATTTTACTATTAAAAATAAAAAATGACTTTGAAAGTATGACTTTTTCTCCATCACCGGCAAGACAGTCCCCAGTGACTGCTCCCAAGTGCTTGGCAATGGGACCCGAGGTTCCTAGTGCCGGACTTGGAGGCTGTCAGCCAAGCTCGAATCCTTGACACTCAGACCTTGGTCCCTCGACGGCCGGACCCAACACCTTGCGCCTGAACTCAAGTTCTTGGGTCGTAGTCAAGACTTTTTGTTAAGTGCGTGTCATTGCTTTCCTATAACAAATATAAAAAGAGTGACTTCCATCTTATTAGCCAAAAGCAAGCAAACACATCAAATCATTTTTCTTGAAAATATGTTATCTGAAATTATTTTCCAGTAAAATTCGTTTCCCTTTTTAAAAAAGTTTTTTTTTTTTTTAATCGAGGTGTCCGCCGTGACGATATTCCGATACTCAGATCTCCTAAACCGCGGTGATGCACGACTAGTCCTCGAGTGACGCTTAGCCTTGAGACCCACCACCACCTGGCGTCACACTTAATCCCTAACGATTCTGTTGGGGTTTGAACTTTGATCCCTTCGTTGGGGGCGGGCCTCGGCCAACGGTGTGCAAGTCGGTGGTCCTTAAAACAAAGAGTTAATACCATGAAAAATCTCAAATTAGTGTATTTGTGATAAATTTACCCAAACTAATTTTTTGATCATGAAAAATCCTAAAATGATATATCTATGGCAAATTTACCTAAAATTAATATTTTGACTACCAAAAACCGCAAAATGGAATCCTTGTGACAAATTTACCCTCCGTTAAATTTGATTTTTTTTTTGTAAGGACCGTTAAATTGGATTAATATCATGAAAAATCATAAATTGGTAAATTCTTTTATTTTAGTGGGCTTTGGGCTTTTCCTTTTATTTCCGCTGCAATTGGGCATCCAATTCCAATTTGACTTTAAAATTTAACTAGAATCGGGCTCAAAAGGTAAATTTATCACATGTGTGTTAATTTGAGATTTTTATGGTCAAAACATTAATTTGCAGAAATTTGTCCGAATATACTGATTTTTAATTTTGTATTATTAACCCATTTTTTTAAAAAAATATTTTACTAAAGAAAAAATTAAAAAAATTTTTTTTTTAAAAAAACTATTTTTAAAAAAGGAGAAAAACCCGAATTTCATTTTATTTTATTTTTTTTAAAAAAAATTTCGAAAAAAAAAATCAGAAAAAGAATTTCAAAAAAATATTTTAATTTTTTTTAAAAAATTAAAAAATTAAAAAATCAGAAAATTCATTTGGGTTTTGGAATTGATCTTTCTTGCCCTATTGTGCGTTTAGTGTCATATTTAATCGCACTATGCTTGGTTCACGCACTTTAAATTGCACATTTAATTTAACCTCGCACGTAGTTGATTATGCGTGTCTAGGTTTGGATGTTGATTGTTGTTCCCCTTAGTTTAATTAGGGATGGAATTTTGAGACTCCCGATTAGCGAAAACATGTTAGGTGGTGAATTGAACAAGATTAGGTACCGAAAGGGCACTGATTAGTCGATTAGTGTAATCAAGTCTCCGTACCTGTTGAATCTCTGGTTCGTAGAAGTGAAGCTCTTCTCCCGTGCTTTACTTAGGTTTCTAATCGACCTACCAAAAACCGATTAGTGGCGACTCCTAAATGAAATTAATTTGCATGTTAAAAAAAACTTAAGTAAAAATTGATAAAAATGGGCTTGGGAAAAATAATAGGTTCAAAATTATAATCCATTAGCCAAACCCGTATACCCCCTTGGGGTTTTTGGGAGGTCAAAGTTCTTGTCAAATTGGCAAATTTGGCTATTCCGGAGGTGTTGCTTTCAAAAACACAGTTCGACCTTCCGTCACCAAGGCCACTTTGCATCAACAGCCATTTGTGCACCTCAAAAATTTGTCAAAACCAAGGACCAGTTTAGGAAGAAGAAAGAGCTAAAAAAAGTTTTGCCCCCATCCTCACAAGGGCCATGATGTAAACAAAAGTTTTTCCAATGAGAAGTGGAAATTGAAAAAAGAAAGCTTGATATAGGAAAGGGATTAGGGTTTGAAATTTGGATCAAGATTGAAAGGAAACCACAAAATAGGGTAGAGAGAAGCTCTCATGGCGATGAGAGATAACACGGACTGCATATACTAGATGATGATGGTCATGATTATGTTCTGATGATGTTGCAATTAATTGCCAATCAGTCACCATGTCAGGAAAAAGGTTTAAAAAATCAAAGAATTA
The DNA here is from genome assembly GCA_024733475.1 of Syzygium grande. Classification (NCBI taxonomy): domain Eukaryota; kingdom Viridiplantae; phylum Streptophyta; class Magnoliopsida; order Myrtales; family Myrtaceae; genus Syzygium; species Syzygium grande. Next base: position 6,897,551 of record JAMXDD010000006.1, read on the forward strand.
GTAGCCTTTCCTTTTCTTTTTTTTTTTTTTTACCACATTAGTTGTAACTTTCTTACTTAGCAAATCAAGTACTTTTTGACTTAATCAAATCTTTTAAGTCAAAAGTAATTATGTGATTAGACTGCTCTTTTTAATAATTCAAGAATCCAGCGATACAGGTGCAAATGCTCAGACAAACACCCTGCTCTTTTGACTTATATGCACATGTTAAAATGCTCAATGACATGCATGAATAGTAGGGCTGTGCATAATGAGTCCTAAACTACATGTCATGGAATTAGACATACTTTAATTCAAAATGTCATCTATAAGAGATATCAATGAAATTTAGTCCTAAATGACGTGTGATTCACTAAATGTCATGGAATGTGAAGTTTATATAAAAATTTATTCTCCCAATTAACGTAATCGATATGAGATTCCCTAAATAAATTTTTTTGTTCTTTTTCTTTGTTAATTAATAAAAAGACCCCTAAAGTCTACATGTTAAATGAACATGCATTATGACCAAAAAAAAATTTGAACATGCAGTAATTCCTAAATGCAAGATGACATACTCTTGATAATAAAATAATGTATATATGCAATCCTAAGTTAATTAACATGTATGAATGACACAAAGATAATCATGAATTAATTCTCTAATGCAAACTCTATGAAATGCTATTTGTTATTTTTATAATTATAAAAAAACGACAAATTCAAATCTAGGATTCTATGTATGACCTAATGAACTAACCATCAAATTACTATGTGACTAATAATTAAATGATGCAGTGCTGACCATTTTTTATGCTATATGCAATGCGGTAATGCATGCAATGTTACTAATAACTAAAATTATCTATATGATTTAATTACTAAAACTTAACTCCAAGAATATATGATTCTCTAAATGACACACATTATCTAATATGCATGTTTATGAGAGCAATAAACCTTAAATCTACGTGCAATCTAAATCATACATGAGAGATATTAAGGTCCGACACCTCAATATGTCATTAATTAACGCAATAAGACAATAAAATAACCTAAGGTTTTCTACTAAGTAACATGCAGTTAAAAACTATATACTAAAATAAACTACTTATAAAAATTAAACAAACCTTAACTTACTTAATTAGATGAACTGGGATGACCACAAGACTGAAACGACAAGGCAAAGAGTGCTATGGCTAGTGATATAACCTAGAGGGGGTGAATACATTATAAAATAGAACTTGATAGATTTTTGCGGAATCAAGTTGATATATGCAGGAACAGTTTGATACATGCAAGAATAAGCTGCTTATATCAAGTGAGGTGTTTCTATCAAACAGTTAAAATAATGAGTAGAGAGATATAGATATTTGCTCGTCGATTTGTAGTGGGATCACAACACCAATCTTAAGCACTACCGAAACGCTAGTACTCTTTTCAAAAGAGATTGCTCCCATAATTTCCGTAGCTTGTGTCTATCCACTTTGGCTTGCGTTGATTCTTTATATAGTTGTCAATCTTCAAGTTGATCGTTGAATGATCTTTAAGATAATCAATTTAGCCGTTGTAGATTGCAATAAAATCACTAGAGATTTGGTTGCCCATACAATCAAATCTCCCGGCAATCTTGTTTCTTCCACGAAGAGAGTGGCTATATTAGAAAATAATCATTTTTCATTGCTATTATGGATAATTGATTGGAGTTCATAATTCCATACCTGTGATTAGCTATCAAATTCCTTTAGATATGTAATAACGGTCAAACGAATATCTGAATCTTCATTTATTATGTCACTTGACTAAGGAAGATTTTCTCAACTTGATGGCCAATCTGCCCAGTCATCGAGCTGGTAAAAAACTTGTGTATGGCATTCCATTAATGCTCCTGAATACATATGTGAATGAGACTTCCAAGGACCGGTTCATCTATTGGTTCCTCCAAGTCCTCACAAACTTCCCGTTCACTTTAACTTGTTTACCCACATGTTTTTCTCAAGGTCCTCGAGTCCTTTCACTTAGCACTAAGGCAGTTACAAAATATTAAATCATCGGATTAATGCCTCCTAACAAGAAATAACACATCTGCATCTATCAAACCAAACCATAAATCAGAAGAGATGGTTTTGTCAATATCAAAAGTATCTTTGGAGATTTTCTCAACGAAGAGGGTAGTCAGAGTTTGTATGGACCGGAAGCAGGGCCACTGGTGGCTGAGTTACTCCGGCGAAGGAGCAGCGACTAGAGAATGACCGTGAGAAGCTGGTGAGGTGGTTGTGATCAACTGCACGGACGTCAAGGCTGCGGAGGATTCGCAAGGACTGCTGGTGTGGTGAGGAATGCAATGGCGATCTGCTAGGCGCTGCAGAGGCGGAGCTGGCATGGCGGCGAAGGCTGGATATGGGAAGGAACTAGCGCAGCGCGGCGGAATAACCAGGACCGCAGCGGAGCAGTCAGGATCGTGTTGGGGCTACTGCCGAACGTCTCGCCGAGGCTGTGGGGTGAGCGCAGGAGCCGTGAACGCCGCTAGGGGCCGTGAAACGACGGTGTAGGGCCTCGGGGTGATTTGAATACTGATTTTGCTGAACGGGGCAGAGAACTAGCCGTTACAGGTGAGAGGCACTCACCAAGTTTTGCGGAATACTCATTTTCTGAGGAGGGAACGCCGCTGAGGAACTAGCCGCTGGAGACACGGATGGGCGCCGTAATGCTTCTTTGGGGCCTTGTCCAAGACAGCCAAAACTCATCGGGCGAGAGGAGGACTCCTACAATTGGACAGCCAACCAGCCTACAATAGACCAGATTAGATATGATGATCGTGATTTGCAATTTAAACACCTTAACAACCAGAAGAGGGGTGAGGATGGATATGGTGTGAAGCGAGAGTGAGAGACGAATTAGTTCATTTTGTTTGACTGACGGTTAACGCCCAATCTTGAACTCAAAGTTTCAGTCATTCCGGTAATGTGAACATCATTCATTTTGCTCCAAATTTAGACCGACTCCCGTCGTCTTGGAATCTTCGCTCAAGCTATTGTCCGGGATCCCGGGATTCCCACATTCTTTAAAAAAAAAAAAAAGCGTGTTTTCTAGCTCATTGAGCTATTTTCGAACTCTCATAATGTTGGAATCTTGATTCTGCTGTCTTACCTTTCGGGTTTGGGCATAAGCACCAAGAATGTTGTATTGAGCTGTCTGGAGCCTATCTTTACCGAGCCACTCGTCGAGTTCGCCTCTGACTTCCTGTGACATATGTTAGTCCTAAAATGCCAAAAAAAAAAAAAATGCAATGTGAATTCCAAGTGTAAGGCAAATGCGAATTATGATATTTTTGTTTAGAGGTCCGAGTCCGATTCATAATTTTTTTTTATGTAATAAATAATCACGCGAAATAACCTTCAATTTATGAACTGAAAATCCTCAAAAGAGTTTGTGATCCATTTAAGGTTAATGGAAACTAGTCCATTTAAGGTTGGTGTTAGCTAAATGCGTATTCAGATTAAACAATTTGCTTATTTTCAATCATAAGTTTGAAATCCTAGGTTAGTCAAATAAACTTTCACAGGAAGAATGCAACCGATTGAAAACGTTGAAAATTCAAAAAACTTTTCTTTTGATAATGATTACTTTTGTTTGCGAATTACGTACGGAATGATCCATGTCTGACCTCAGCATTGCAGGTAAAATGTATATAATCTCAGCAGTCCATGGATTGCTTCACCTCGTGCCCGTTGGCTCATTTAATAAGGGTCCTCTAGGCAATGAAAATTATTTTGCTTGGCATTTTAGGTAGAAAGATGTTATCAACGAATGTTTCGAAATACAAATTAATTATATTTTATTTGGAATTATATCAATTTTCAAGCTACTGATGGTACATAATACGAAAGCAATTAGTACATTCAAAATCATGAAATTTCCCCGGTTGATTACTTAACAAGTGCATCTATGACACTCATTAATAAAATCCTAGTTTTAATTATTTCTTCAAACTATTCTCCAAGGAGTACGTGTGGGTCAACGAGCTTAAAATGGAGAAGAAATTCAATTAGTCTTCTTCTAAGAGGAAGTGGTGGCAGAATAAAGTAATAAGTTATTCAACCAATCATGTACTCAGAATATGTTCCAATTTGGCTAGTGCCCTCATCGTGGCCGAGCTCATGGTCACGTCCCTATGGTAATACGACTATAATTGTTATCAGTATTATTATTATTATTGTTACTTCATGTGCATTCCAACTGCACAAAAATAAATGAAAACAATTCCAAGTTACTAGATCGAAGTTGACACGACAGATAAGATCCAGACTAGAGGATCGTCTAAAAGAATTGTTCGGATCCATTCCACGATGTCCGAACAAACTTAATCTCTTCTTTTGACCAATAAAGGAAAACCTTAATCTGTTCTGGGCAGCAGCAACACTTTATCGATCACCTCGTCCAAGTTCGAGAACGACGACCCGGAAGGACACGTGGCCTCTCGGGCCATCTCCTTCCACTCCATCGCCTTCCTCTTCATCTCCCTCCCTCTCTCCCCTCCATCAGCTCCCTCACCTGCCTCTCCACCTCGTCCCTCTTCACGTCGCCGTCGATCTCCATCCCGATCCCCCACTCCTCGAGGCTGTACCGGCAGTTCGTCTGCTGCTCCGCAAAGAACGGCCAGCACACCACCGGCACGCCGGCCACGATGCTCTCGATCGTCGAGTTCCACCCGCTGTGAGTCAGGAACCCGCCGACTGCGGGGTGGCTTAGCACCCGCCCCTGGGGGCACCAGCTCGCCAGCAGGCTCCGCTCCCTCGTCGCGGCCGAGAACTCTGGTGGCAAGATCGCCGTGTCGCCAACAACCAAGTCGGGCCTGATGACCCACAGGAACGTCTGGCCGCTGTTCGCGAGCCCCCATGCAAACTCCACCAGCTGTGCTGGAGACATCACTGTGATGCTCCCGAAGTTCACGTACACGACCGAGCCGGGCGGTTTCGAGTCGAGCCACTCGAGACAGCCCAGCTCTTCCTTCCACAGGTTTGACCCTATCGACCTGGTGTCGTTATCGGGTAGTTGCTCCGTAAGGAGATGAAGGGGGCCAAGGGTGTAGATCAGGGGGAACATGGCCTTGAGAGCGTCGAGGACCTCGTGCTCTAATCTGTCGAACGTGTTGAAAACGATGGCAGATGCTCTCTTCGCTCTCTGGGTCTCGTGCAAGCAGAAGTCGACCATCGGGTCGTCGGGGTCAGTGGTTCGGATGAAGCTCGGTAAGTCTCTCAGGCGGATGTTTCTCATCCCGGGTATCCAGTCGACGACGGTGTCTAAGTACCCGTTTGTCAAGTAGCTTGCATCTGCAAATTGAAAGGTCGATCAATAGAACCGTGTGACCATACATGGTTGGTTCTCATAAAGGATCCGCTTGTCCGAAAAATTAAGAGTTCGTTCCTACTATGTCGTTCGATGTTTATGGTGTCGCATGGCATAGATTGTGTTGTCAATGCATTTGTTAGACTTAGATTAGGGAAAACACGGGAATATTGTTGAAGGTTATAGGAAATGATTAAGTCATAAACAATACTTGAGCTCCGGAGGAAGGTTCTTACAATATAAATTCTACTTTTGACAGTTGACTTAGTTAAGTCATCAACCCAGGAGAAAAATTATGAGGCAATTCAGTAAAAAACGAGACTAAACAATAGAAACAGCAAAGCAAACTCACAAGAGAAAAGAAAAATCATTAGCCGCAAATCTGCTAAGTGAGATTACTTAAATAAACCAAATCAGACAATTATTGATTAATGCATACCTTTGAGTGGACTAAGACCCTTGTCAATAAGACTGCGATACTGCACGTAACCCATGAAGCCGCACGCGCTCGTCGTCCAGAACAGGACCTCCGGCACGCCGATGGCCTCGGCGGCGTCAAGCGTGAAGCTCATCACGCCGTCCGACACCACGCAGCTCACCGGCGGGGAACCCGCCGTGGCGCTCTCCTCGTTGAGCCTCTCGAGCAGGTCCCGGAAGTAGGGCAAGCAGTACTTCCGCGTGGACTGGCAGAGGGCGGGGATGTCCTGGGTGGCGTCGGCGTCGGAGGGCGGGAGGCCGTCCGGGATGGTGCGGAACTGGAAGGACGGGAGGCCGTCGAGGGCGGAGGGGCCGCGGGACCGCAGGAGGCGGCTGTGGTTGTACTCGGTGTTGACGAAGGTGACGTGGAAGCCGCGGTGGTGGAGGAGCTTGGCGAGGTTGAGCATGGGGCTGATGTGGCCCTGGGCTGGGTAGGGGATGCACACTGCGTGTGGCTTCTGGGTCATCTCTATCGAACCCATCTCTCTCTCTCTCTCTCTCTCTCTGTTTTTGGCAAAGGAAGAAGAGATGAGAATGGTGAGGGAACGTGAGGTTTTGGTCTATATATAGGCGGGCGAGACGAGAGAGAGAGAGGGGGGGGGGGGAGGGGTTGGACGTCGGCGAAGAATTCCAGCCAAGTTGGAAGACGTGATGGAGATGAAGATGTGATGAACCGGATGGTCAAATTACGGCGTCGATTTTTTTAATAGGGTAAAAATGGCACCGCCAGATCTTTTGGAAAATCTTGGAGAGAAATGATTCAGTGGTTTGACAAATTTAGAAAAATAGTCGATAAAAAAAAACTTTTTTAATCAATCGGAAAATCTATGCATGAATTAACAAAAAAAAAGTTTCATAATTTTATTATTATTTTGGATACGCCGTGAACTTCATTACTGCAAGACCATCATCAGTAATTGGAACCAAGTTCCTGATGGTTGGAACCGGGGTCCTTGATTGCCCGACCTTGGAAGCCGGCGGCTGGATTTAGATCCTTCCCCGGTGCTTCGACCTTGGCCCCTCGGCAGCCGGACTTGAGACCTTGCGCTTGAACTCCAAGTCTTAAGGTTGTGTTTGATATTTTTTTTGTTCATTTGTGTGTTTCATAGTTTTCCTGTAATAATCATGCAAAAAAAAAAAACAACCAAACACAGGTAAACCGAATCATTTTTCTTGAAAATGAAAATAACTTGGTCTAAAAATACTTCCCAGCAAAGTTCATTTTCCTTGAAACAACCAGGCTAGTAATTTGGCGAGGACAAAAATGAATTTTAGGAAGGATATGTGATAAACACCAAACGATGTTCAAATAAGTGAATTATGTTTGAGAACCGATTCCATTTGTTCACGTTGTCTTATATGCTAAAATTTTACACTAATATCATCCCCCTTCTCATGCTCTCCATATCGAACTCCACAAGTCATTATCGAAAGCAACATATGCATGCACGCCTAGTGCAAGCAAAGCTTTCAGACACATGCCATGAGCAATCAAAGCCGAAGGTTGATCGTGCACTTACAAGAATTTGAAACTTATGGGGAAAATATAAGTACGTGATTTATGAATTCAATTCCATCTTGATCGCTAATCACGTGGATCCTACGAAGAGACGCGTGCATACTTGATAAATAAGAGAAATAACAGTTCGCTTAATTTACTAATCATGCAATGATTTTTTCGAAATTCACCCTCGCACACCTATCGTATGTGTCAAGTAAAGACAATGAAATTTTTTTTGACTGTCGTTATCCCTTTTCCTCTTATGTTCCAAAATTCCGGCCACGGAGAAGAAAGTGGAGCGAAACCTACTCGAGCAAAGGGTGACCGCAGAACGCAACGCATGCTACGGGTCCCACTTTTCGAGCAAAAATGTCCATCCGACACTATTTTGGCATTTGCAGTCGTGGTGTGTCTTGTTTCTGTTTTTGGATTTGATGATTGAGACTGCTCCTCGATTGTCCAAAAACTCCATTTCAAGAACTCGTCCGGAATTTTAGGGTCTGCAGTAGATCAAGCTTGAAATTCAAGGTAATGAAAGAATTATTCGATAGCATAGCGGAATACCGAGTCGCAAAGGACACTTTCGGGGCGAAAGGCCGTGGGGAGATACCGTCTGGTGATCCATGGATCACCGAGGCGAGCTCTCGATCCTCCGTCCAATTATTCATTCCTTCATGTGCCTCCCCATCAATAGGTCTCAGAAATCGGATTCTGTGCTTGTGCTGTGATGAATTAAGTAGCCATTTTCTTTTCTTCTTATCACATAAAGTAACAGCTTTCTTACTTAGCAAATTAAGTGATTTTTTGACTTGAGTGAATATTTGAAGTCAACTCAAATTATGCTTATCAGACATGCTCTTTTTTTTTTTGGTGATACAAGAATCCAAAAGGCCGAGCTATCGGGAGGCTAGTTAAACACCCTGTAAATCAATTAGATATAAGCATTTAGCCTATACGGATATTGTAATTCAAAAGAATTTACATGTGGTTTGTAAGATTTGAACATATGACTTTTGGCTTCTGAGGTAGATGTCACTAAAACAGTTTACAATCCGTTGAAGTTTAATGGTCTATGGTCCATTTTAAGATTGGTCAGCTAAATGTGTATGCAGATTAAACAATTGACTTATTTTCGCTTACAAGTTTCAAATCCTAGCTGAGTCAAAAAAACTTTCCCAAAGAAGAATGCAAATGACTAAAAACGTTGAAAAATTGAAGGACACTTCTTCTTATAATGAATATTTTATGCGAGGATTACGTACCGGATGACCCAAGTTTGACATCAGCAAATGGAGAAAAATGTTTAAAATTTCGAGTGAGCCATGGATTGCGTCGCCTCATGCCCATACGCTCATCGAAAAAAACGTCCTCTAGAAAATTGTTTGGCTAGGTATTTTAATTATACTTTATTCAAAATATATAAATTTTCAAGGCATCGGTTGGGTATAACATAAAATCAATCGGTACACTGAAATTCGTGAAACTTCCTTAATTTATTGCTTTACAAGTGTGTCGAGGACACTCGTTCATAAAATCCGATTATCTGAACATCGGTAGACAAGTTTAAAGAGGAGAAGAAATCTTATGATTCTTCTTCTCACGGCAAGTGGGAACACATAATAAAATAATCAATTATTCAACTAACCATTGACTCCATATAAGTTCGTACATAAACTTTTCAATTTTTAGAACACATTTAACGAGACTTAATAAACAGGCCAAAGGATACTCTTCAACCCCTCCGCATACATATTCATCAGACTTTGCAACTTGTGTCTGTACTAGGAATTTATTAGTGTTCAGCACTTCAATGTAGATGGGGCAATCAACATCATAAATGCACCTCTCAGTGCTATCCACAAGTCGAAGTATATCATAGGTCGTTGAAGCGGCAGCAAAGCAATGGCCACCGAATCATGAAAAGGAACGTGACCCTGACAGAAGTACGATACACCCATTCATATCGATCATTTAATCAAGGATATGCACGATCAAAGGGAGATAATATGTGCATTCTTGAGAGATACAAAAAATCAAGAAAGAGATTCGAATTATTTCCGATGGAGGAAAATATCCTGGAGAAATATCTCCGTCCGTCTGTCTATTTGACGGAAGGAAGTTGCTTCCATCTTGAATGGGACGGGAACATGGTCCCATACTCGATACCCAAGAGGCCGGATTCAACTTCTGGGACACGTCTCTAGCAGCCATCAAAACAACAGGACATAAGTGAGGAAACTGTATCCACTCAGCCACTTGTGCTGATTTCCCGATCTATGTTATGGAACAAAAGCTCTCTCCCCATGTCTTGACAACCCAAAAAAAACCTTCCACTTGCAGTACTTGTTGAGAGCAAGGGAGTCGTTTTCGTGGAGGCAAGCTGCATTTACGAGATTCGTAAAGTCGCAGCAACCCAAAACGACTCGATTCGTAAAATCCACAGAGCTTTGCAATTTGCGTATTTTCATGACTTTGAGTCGCCCATGAAATTGGTTAGACTTGGAACAGTTCTCTCGCTCTCATGTGTTCGTCCTGTTGCATGTTGTTTTCCTTTTCTTCTTCTTTTGTCGCGATGGTACAGCACAATGCAAGGTGCACCATGTTGTGGAGTGAAGAAAAAAATGAACGTTTTCGTTCTTCGTCTATAGGTATGCAAAGTCTTCCATCGATTTCCCATTAAAGATGAAAATTCTTTCACATCGTGGGTTTTACTCGTCTTTAAGTTGACAAGTCCGAGTTTTGTCTAGAAGTACACATAAGGATCCACTATTTTTGGGACATGCATGCAACAGAAGTACGATATATAGGGAAAAAGGGTTCAATTAGTTCCCTAAGTCGACTCGTGCTAGGGCTCGGGCTATCCCTCTCTCGCGATTACCCTAAGATGAGGCATCAGAAGTTCGGGAAGGAATCTCGTGGATCATCGCGGTTGGCCCAACTGGGATTTCAATCACAGTTTGGACAAGAGGATCATCACGGTTGCGTTTTATTTGTTTACCCATCTTTGTTTCCGGGGATGGATCCGACGGTTATAAATTGATTGAAAATTCGAGTTTACTCATTTAAGGACAATTTTAGGCATCGAGCGTGAATTCTTGTCACGCGTGATTTCAGCTGACTTAAATGGCTCGGGAACTCGACATTTTTCTCGCGAGGAGTACGTCGGGGGATGTTCCTGCCACGAACGAATTCGAGTTTTGACCCGGAGGTAGGCTAATGACACACTTGCAAGATGCGCGCAGGTGAGATTGTTGACCTGCAGAAACGAGGAAAGATGACGGTGATGGTGCAAGGATGGCAACGACTTCAAGCTAGGAGGCAAGACCAACCCGGGAAGACTATGCTTACGAGAAAGAAGGGTCCATCCACGTGAGGAGTAACCAGGCGCGACGACGAACACTTCCCTTTGTCCTTGCCTTTGACATGGAACTACCGACTTGCCCCTTCAGGACAAAGCGGCCGGCGGCCGGCCCTAGAGGCTGAAGTTGATGGGTTGATTCTGACGATTAAAAAGGCACGTGAGACTTACTTTTATTTTTAATTTTTTTAATCATTTCCTTGTATTTGTAGTTACCCTTTCCAAAATAATTTTGTAATTTCTTCTTCCGGCCGAAATCTCCCTCTTTTGACCCCTGAACCACAGCCTCTAAAGATGCGTTTGGTAATCATTCTGTCTGATTCTGCTAAGAAATAATTCCTTTTGATTCCGTATCCGGGAACAATTTCTAAGCATTTGAAGGCGTTTGGTAACTGCCTAAAATTTCTATCCTTGCAATAGAAAAAGAACATAAATGCGTTTGATAACTACCCAAAATTTCTTTTTATTAATAATATTTTCAATTTTTTAACATTTCTTGTTAAAATTTTTCCTTTTTTTTTCTTCTTCCCTTCTTGGCCCTTGGCCAAGGCCAATGAGGGCTAGACCCTCACCGCCGCCCTCGTCGCCGCAGACCCATCTCCCTCGCCTGGGTCATGACGGTGAGGCCTCGCGTTCGGTGAGGGCCGCGACGCCCTCGCTAGCCATAGCCTGTGGCTGATCACCGGTGACTGGCGGTTGGCCAAGAAGAAGAAGAACAAACCAAGAAGGAATAAGAAAATCAAGAAAAATCAGAAATGGAAAAATTGTTCTCAGAATCAAGAAGTTATCTCTTTTTTCTTGATTTTGTTCCAAAACTATTTCGGGAATAAATTTTGCAAATTTGTGCTCGGAAACAAAAAATTTACTAAATAGATTTTTATTCTAAAATTAATTCTAAGAATAAAAAATTATTATTATTATTATTTGGCAACTTGCCAAATGGCTTGCTCTCCAATTTGCTCATTCAATGTGCTGTCGGTGGCGGTGCCCCACCAATCCCAGCAATGCCCTTAATCATTTTCTTGTTCTGGCACGTGCTGCAGCTTTTCTTGAGTCGTTGTTGCGGCTACTTTGTCTTGTTTTTGAAGCCAAGACAACTTCCATTTTAGGCCTAATTAGGAATGGACTGCTGCAAGTCCACCGATTTTGCCTCTAATTTCCTCTGAACCTTAATTCATTTCTTGTTCGAGTTTCCTAGTTCCATTGGGACTAGATTGTGGCTGGCTTACGGTTTAATGAAGTGGAGAAAATGCAAGATTGAGTGGGCGGTTGAATGGGTGATTAAAGGACTGAAAGTGGAAGATGCGCAACTCGGGTCTGATGGGGCTGAAATCTGATGGTAGATAGTCGACATTTCGACATATCCTGCATTAAAGTTTCACCCTCAAAGGACATTGCGAAGTCCAATTTTGGAGGCCATTCAGTATCGGTCTTCATCTAGGGGTCCAGTGAAGGCAGACTACGCGGTTGCGTGGAAACGACAATAAATACGCTCATTGCTCGTCTGATTGAGCTGAAATTTTGCGGCGAATGATTTAACATATCATCCTAGCTTTTAAAAAAATTTTGCATAGAAAGGACATCAGAAAATTCAGTTTTGGAGGCCATACACTATAGGTTCCCGTCCAGGGGCGTCAGCCGACACTTGCTCGGAAAAAAAATAAATAAATCTAGGAAGCTACGCTTGAGTCTGTGCACAAGCTATATATCATTGGAAAATACACTCAGAAATGCTCCTTTTGACACCTACTTTGTAATTTCCTAAGCTCGTTTGGACCTTTAATCAATCAGGGAAACACAAGTCAAAATTGTCACAGATGCGATTGAGCCTAATTGTTAATCAAGGCGGTCGAGGCCCTCTAGGGTTGCCGTTGGCCAAAATTTAGCCGTCGAGCCTGAGGTTCTAATACTATAACGTCTATAAATTAAATATCTAGAAAAAAGATTAGAAGCTAATGAAATACTAATTTTTTTGAGAAAATCGATTCTCGAACTTTCTAACTTAAAATATTGAGAAAATTCGGGCGTCAACAGTCCATTTAAATAATTTTGGGTTCTTAAATGGGTTGTGGACTCATTTTGACAGGTCCAGTGACAATAATAAAATGACAGTTCAGAACCCATGTGACTGTGTCTGGGCCCTCAGCGCCCACTCAGGTCTGTCAACAGCGGGGCATGGCCCTAATGTCTTGATTATGAATGGATTTTGGCTTGAGCACGCATCCCAAATGTCTGTTGTGGCTCCCCCTCAGTCGATGCCCGCCGGGTGTGTGGTGAGAGGAGTCACTCGAAAACAACCATTCGCTAGCCGTGGCTGCTTATGCTTTTCTCCTTTTTTGTGCTTTGTTCGGTACTTCCGTGATGTTTTCATAGTGGACTTCGGAGCTCGTTTAGGCTTAGTGAACTTTGGGCTTGAAATGTTGTTTTTGCATATTTGGGCTTAATTTTGTTGTAAGGGCTTTGTTAAGTTGTTTGAGTTTGGACTTATTTTGGTTTGCATTGAATGAAGCCCGTTTTATTGGCCCAATCTTTGCTTGTGTCCATGAGTCCATATTCGTGGGCCCATTTGCAGCCCATTTTCGGATTGGGCCCCATGGCCCAGCCAGAGTCCTTATTTTTGGAATTAGAAAATATAAAATTTCGGAAATTAAAAAAAATTAGAAGTTAGGTTGGGAAAATGTCTTTTCTCGTCTTTTAGTGCAATTAGTACCCTTGCTTGTTTGCACGTTGGTTTTATGTGCCCATTGCAAGTCTTACTCGACTTAGCATGTGAATGCCTAGATGAATGTTAGGACCCCGATGCATGCCGTTCGGTGGGTAGATTAGGAGGGTAATTAGAGTTCAATTAGGGGTTGATGATGTTAATCTACTGCCTTGTGAACGCAAGCGGGGGCTAATAATCATCAGCGTTTTTCAATAAATCCATGGTTAAACAAGAGGGTGCTTGGGAAAAATCAAAACGTGTGTTTCACATCAAAGCTGATCCCGAGGCAATTAGTGATTGAATGAACTTTGCTGATCGTTTGCTTTGATCGTTGATATGTTTTGATTGATGGTGAATGCAAAGGACGAGAACTGACACCCATGGCGGTCCAAGGTCACTATAGCTTAGCATAATTTAGCTTAGGATAGTTAAACTAGCTTGTCATAACTCTAGGTCCAGATTTGATGAAACTTTAAGCCATAAAATCAGATAGACTTAGAATCATTCTTTTAGGATAATGGTTGGTTTAGCTTAGGTTAGTCTAATCATATTTTAAAATGAGTAAAATTAGGCCAGCCATAGTCTAGCCCAACTTTTAGGATTTTTTTTAATGTTAAGCTCATGAGGGTTGTTCTCCTGATGCTTATAACAAAGTCATGTATTTTATTTGCCCGATTTGGATTGGGTTTTTTTTCCGCATTTACTTTGAAGTCATTTAAATAATTGAGTGTTCATTTCTCACACCACTTTTCAATTTGGATGTTTTCTTTCTAGAATATGTTAGGATTAGTTTAAACATGGATGAAAAAATAACCCTACAAAACAATGGCATTGACACTTAGCGGCTTTAATACCTCTAGGCTCATAATTAATAATCAAGATTGCATGACCACGTTTGATAACACACTCTCAAGTTAGGTATCGAAATGACACTAATAGAAATGTTGATGTAAACAAGTTTCCAAACTTAGAATCTCTAGATGCAGAGGAATCGGTATGAAATTTCTGCATTTTGATTGGGTGTTCTAGCCTATCCTTAACAATTGCTAGTGGTGACTCGTGGAAAATGTATAGGTTGGTTAAGAACTTAAAAGTGATCTAGTATCATGCAAGGTATGAGCTTAGGGAGAATCCGTGTTTGTGATCAATGGCCCACCTGTGGTGTTATCAAGTAATAGTCCATTCGAGACCGTTACTTATACATACCATTCGGACCGTCTCATAAACAATTTCCTCAAAACTCATCCGAGAGGGCATGACCCTCGAAGGGTAGGTCACAACACCCTAGTCTTCGACACTCGAGCTCTAGTCTCTGGCACTCAAGCCTATGTCACAAGGCTGCGATTGGGTCCTCGACGCTCAGGCTTGGGTCTCTGGTGCCCGAACCAGGGTCTATCGAGGCTGGGCCTGATGCCCACACTCAGGTCCATCTATATCGAGCTTGGGACCCATGTGCCCGTGCCCTGATCCCTAACACCTAGGTCGAGGTCCATTGAGGCCGGATCCCCCAAGACTCTACTACCCATACTTTGTTCCCCAGTTGCCCATTTGCAAGTTACTAGTGTTCAAATAGTGTATATCTATTGAGAAAAATTAAATCAGATTTTTCATACCAAACAACGAAAAAAAATTTCCAACTCATTTTCAAGTTTCAGTCAAACACAAAAAAAATATTGTTGTTTTCTTGGAAAATAACTTCTTAAAAAAAATATGTTCTAAAAATGTCACATTTTTCGCTAAACAAACCTGAAAGTCTTATTTGATTTTCTTCGATAAATGTATATTTTTTAGGCATTAGTAACTTGCGCATGGGTAACTAGAGAACCATATACGAGCATTAGAGTCCCGGTTCGGCCTCGATGGACCCCAACCCAATCCAGGGATTTGGGCCCAAGCACCTAGGTCCTGGGCCCAGCCTTGTGGACTGAGCCACTAGCGCTAGGGCACCAGGCCCGACTCGATGGACCCGAGCACGAGCATGGGGTTAGAGGCATGGGTTCCTGGACTCAAGCACTGGCACTAGAGTCCCGAGCCTCGACCTTGAAGATAGGCTCGAGCACTAGGGACTAAGCCCGAGCCGCCATGGACCCGAGCACGCCTTTGTAGACCTTTAAAGTTCGAGTGTTGAGGATCTAAGCTCGAGTATCAGGATCCCACGCTCGACCTTGGTAGACCTAGGCTGGGGCACCGAGGCTTTGGGACTGAACTTAATAGACCCGAGCGACACCGGGGGCCTAGGTTGACGTCGATGGACCCGGGCGTGATGTTGGAGTCCTGAGCATGAACACTGAGGTCACAAGCTTGGCCTCAATGGACCTGAGCTCGGGCACCTGAGGCCTAGTCCTAGATGGTAGGGACCCAAAGACTAACATTGGGGTTTTCGTGTTCCAGCGTAGAGTTTCGAGTCCATGCGTTAATACCTAATCATATTTTGGAAAATGATTTTTGATTTTTAACGAGAAAATTAATTTATTGAATTTAAGCATAGGTTTTCTGTTGATTAAGAAAATATTTTTCGTCGACTTATCTTCCTAAGCGAACTAAATATCGAGAAAATGAGGAAAATGTTTTCCGTGAAATAAACGTATCCAAGATTTTTAAAGTTGAAATGCTTTTCATTAAGTATACTCGATAAGTATCCTGAAGACTTGTTAATAAACCGATGAGCCTTGAGATAATTAATTTTAGAAATAGGGCATGGGATTCCTTCGACCGCGCGGGCAGTGCATCGTCATATTTTGTGTGATTCTAACGCTAATCATCCACCAAAGTTATAATCATCTCGTCAATAAAAAAAAAGAATTGGGATTGTCAGAGGAAACGAGAGAAATGCCTAGGAAAGAACCTAAAACATGTGCAGCCCTATAGCTACAGACATGCAAATCCGCACTTCCCCTAGCTTTGGAAACCCGGCTGAAAATTACTATTTTCCCTGATTCATTTTAAAATCTTAAATCATTATTAGGGAATCATAATAATATATGTATAACTTTTTAGTACTCTTTGATTAACAAATGGGAGGCTCATAACAATAATTTAAATTTTTAGAGTAAACATTGAAAATCGACTCCACCCAAATCGAGCTAATCATAAATATCCCTAGACACGAATCCAATCAAACTTGAATCTAAAACTACGAGTCACCACCCAAATACTAACTAATTTAGATATGAGCGCTCATCAAAAGAGTAGAAATTGAAAGAGGAATTGAGTTTGGTATTGAGAATTAGGAAACTAAATCCCAAATAACTCAAACCCAATAAGCAAGACATGTCGCAACATTTAGTATTGACCCTATTGAGTTCACAGTTTCATGAAGAAAAAAAAAAGAACCCGAATCATTCGAAATTCATGTAAAATTTTAACCGATCATCTAACTATTTCTCGAGTGTTCCCTCGGGAAATGAAACCCGGCCCAATCCGGTCCACAAGCTTATTACCTTGATCTGATTGTGACATTACTTATGCACTATGTCTACTTATTAGTTTTCAAAATCTTTACTGTCCATTCTCATCTACCAAGCCTGTTGCACAATCAATCGCATGGTGGAGTTGCTTGTGTGAAACATTATTCATGCTCCGTCTTTCGGTCTAAAAGTTAAACTATGCAAGAGATTAGATGAAGAGACGTGTAATAATGGCAGATGCGACCCTCCTCTTATACTCTCTTTCCAAGTTCTCGTGATCCCTGGCAACACTTTCATCTGCGAAGCTGCCAAGGAAACCCCCAATTTAACACCTTCCCACACACTCAAACAGCCCCGGTTCATGAACTTCTCCTCCCATTATATACTCTCTCCTTCTCCTCCATTCTTCCTCACCCTCCAAACTCCAGTTCAAATCGAACTCATACTCTCTCTCTCTCTCCATCACATCATCCTCGAACCAATTTCCGAAAATGGGATTTCCTCTCTCGTTCCAATGGCTTGTTCTCTACCTTCTTCTTCCCCAGCTGAGCTTAGCCAATCTCTGTTGGGGATCGAGGAAGCTCGC
Source organism: Syzygium grande (assembly GCA_024733475.1). NCBI lineage: Eukaryota > Viridiplantae > Streptophyta > Magnoliopsida > Myrtales > Myrtaceae > Syzygium > Syzygium grande. Next base: position 6,914,912 of record JAMXDD010000006.1, read on the forward strand.
TGCCCTGTACCAACCGCCTCCCATGGTGGCGAAGTACCAAAACGGCCTCTTGCTCGACGGCGACCTTCGCGTCTCCATCCTCTGGTACGGCAAGTTCACGCCCGCCTAGAAATCGATCGTCTTCGACTTCCTCCTCTCTCTCACTCCTCAGCAGACCCAACAACAGTCCCCGTCATCAGTCCCCTCCGCCGCCAAGTGGTGGAGCACCGTCCAAATCTACATGCAAAAGGCCGGCAAGAGCCAGACCCGCGTCGTGTTGGCGAGCCAGCTCGACGACGAGAGCTGCTCCATGGGCAAATTGCTGAAGCGGGATCAGATCACCGAGTTGGCTCAGAAGCTCAGCTCGAGGCTCGGCGCCGGCAAGCTAGCCCTCGTCCTCACGGCCCAGGATGTAGCCGTGGAGGGCTTCTGCGTCAGCGGCTGCGGCACCCACGGCTCGGTCGGACAGCAGGCGTATATCTGGGTCGGCAACTCGGCGAGCCAGTGCCCGGGGCAGTGCGCGTGGCCTCTCCACCAGCCGATCTACGGCCCGCAGTCGGCGCCGCTTGGCGCGCCGAACGGCGATGTGGGGGTCGACGGGATGGTGATCAACGTCGCCAGCCTTCTAGCCGGGACGGTGACGAACCCGTTCGGGGACGGATACACAGTGGGAGCGGCCGGGGCGCCGACGGACGTGGCATCGGCTTGCACGGGGAGCTTCGGGAAGGTGTCGTTGCCGGGTTACGCCGGGGAGCTGCTGGTGGACTCGGGGACGGGCGCCAGCTACAACGCGGAGGGGTTGAACGGGAGGAAGTATCTGCTGCCCGCGCTGTTTGACCCGACGACGTCGCAGTGTTCTCCGGTTGCGTGGGAGACCCCTCTTGAGCTGACACGTGTCTTCCTGCTGTACATCTGCACAATGTACATAAAGATGTCATAAGTTGATTTAATTTCACCATATCCGATTTTCGCCAATATCATGGAATTGCCAATGCTAATTTGCTATAATTTGCCATTTTACGGTGGGATCATTTGGCGGTGAATTTTGATGAATCGCTAGTTTGGCAAACTAAGGACCGATGGCGTTCTTTCAAGTGGCGGGTTCCGATATCGGAAGTAAATTGACACAAGAGGATTTTTGTTGGATAATAACCATTTTATTCAAAATATTCTACGATCGATTGCTTACATTCAAACGAAAACAAAGATTAGTCGGCAAAAATTTGAACTGCTTTTCTAACTTTTGATACTATGAAAAAAATCATTTGATGAAATCTTGAAGGAATGTAAATATGCCATATAGGTACAAGTTTGAGGTTTTTTATGTTATCAGAAAAAGTTTAGGGTAAATAAGTTACGGTGAGCATAATATGTGATTTTTGATGTAACAAAAAAACTCATGATAATTATGTCACAGTACACATAATCTGAAGTTTTATGTGACTTTTTTCCTAAAAAAAACTTAGAGTTGGAAAAATTCTCAGGCGGTGAATTGGACTTTTGAGAGTTGGTAAAAATTCCGCTATTACACCACCTTTTCCCCGGAGAGTTAAGGCCATTTCTCAAGTCCTGGGTTATTTTTGCCAAGTCCATACATAATGTCACGCCCCGGGTCAAGACGCTAGCACTCGGCCTTGGCTTGGTCATGATCCATTATTGTTCCAGGGATTTATATAGCGGCGTCCCGTTACGTTATTTTTTGGTTACACATAAGTAGAAACTATTATACTCAACAACAATGACAAGAACAACAACAAGTGCCAGAAAGCATATTAGACAAGCACACTTAATTTACATGATAGATGTTTATATTACAAGCCCTCTTTCTTACGAGCCTTGTCGATTATTTGTTTACATCCAGATCATGTCCGATCCTTCACATACTATCCGCATAGCTGGGGTCATCCTAGCTTCACTACCACCGTCCCCTTCACAAAAAGCAAAAGTTAGCTTCTTCCCAAGTTCGATCGACTAGCTACGGTCCTCCTGTATCCCCGTTAGGGCGTGTTCTCACTAGTAGCCCCGGGTGGCCCGTTGAAATTAGCAAGGGATCCCAAAAGGTCTCCATCAAACCACACAAACCACGCTTCATAATGATAGGGAACTAGCTCATCAACACTTTCTTGAACCCAAACCGTAGTACTACATTTACGGTATGTGATCTCGAACTCGACATCAACTACGTCAGCAACGGAAACATGATTTCTATTGGAAGACTGTGACGAACAAGGGGTGGTAAGGCCATACCTACAAAGCTGAAAATAAAAAAAGCGAGTCACACAACTCAGTAAGTTAAATTCACTATGTTTCAGCTAAGAGATAGCTTCGCATTGAACAAGAGAACGACCGTTACCGTTGGTTTGTCAATGGTAGATCAATAGCAAATGCTTCTTACCTTACTTATTTGCTAATTATGCCATGCGCACCAAGTAAGAGAATATCAAGCATGGTATTTACATGTTGCATGCGAAGATCGACACACGAGATTCCTTATTTCTCAACCGAAATCCATTGGTTCCTTCGATGTTCACCGGGCATCCGACACTCCATCGAGCATCACCTCGAAATTCATCGATGGCGGCATTGTCTCGAAATCCATCGATGACGGCATCGCCCCGAAATCCATCGGCGGCGGCAACGTCCCGAAATCTATCAGTGACGGCCTTAGTCCCTCGTGTGATCATGCTACAAGCAACAAACAATCCGGTTTCTTATCTTGATAACATTAACCCATGCAATCAAGCCCGAAGGCGTGCGTTGCTCGTGTAATCCATGATCTATAGGGCGAAATACCTATCATGCGGGGCATAGTCTAAGGCATGTGGCTCGATCCACCATGCCGAGCGCCAGTTTGGAGCTTAACTTGATATGGGTTTACATGCCTCAATATAAATCCGCACTAGGCCGAGCTCCTCCTGTGAAGCCATAACATGAGTACGAGACCATCGACACCCGTTTCATGCCTCGGTTGTGCCTTGACTCACAGCCATAATGCAAAACAACAAACACACGTGCAAGCTTCAAGCATCACAAACAAAGTCATCACTCGAGCTCAAACGCCCAATACCACATCCTAAGCAAATGATAGGGAATTCACTTACTACATGGGTGATCTTAGGGTGTTCGATGATGGCGAGACGGGCGAGGGGGGATGACCGAGAGAGAAGCCGAGAGAATGGCCGAGAGAGAGAAAGACCGAGAAAGGAAGAGATACTGAGAGAGTGATGGTGTGTTTGTTTTGAGGAAAGAAAAGAAATGAATGGTAGTCCTCCTATTTATAGGCCAAGTTCTAATGATTGACTTGCCAAATGGTCCAATCATCTCCACGGAAGTAGAGCCTATAATTAGAGAAAAATCTTATCCAATCTTTAGACCCAATTATTGATGATCTAATTGGCTCACAAGAGTCATACTAGTGTTATTATGCCCTAAGTTTAGGGTATATGACTCACCCTATGCATTTATGACCATAGGGACACATAAGTCTCGAATGATGGCTTCCTTCATAATTGGCCTTGACTTGGTCTTCGTTCTTGTCCTCCAAGCTCTTTGGGCATGTGGCTCTCTTTAGAACACTCAAGATCACCCAATTATTGGAGATCTTATAAGATAAGATGCTCCCTAATGATTAGCCCTCAATTATTGGTTTAATGTTGACTTGGTCTGTTCAGCCTCTTGCTCTCCAAGCTTGGCCGTGTAAGGCTTGATCTTGTCCTTCAAGGGCACCAAATAATTCACTAAGGACAACCTAATTATTGTTCGCCTTCTTCATTAAATGCATCCTCCAAAATCAATAATGATACTTAGCAAAGATGCCTAAGTAAGTGGGAATTTACGAATCTAAAATGATCTACTAACCTATTTGAATTGAGGTTCGGTGTAGAAATATGTCTAAATATGACCAGATATAACCAAGCCAAAGTCCGGGTTAAATGGTGTAAGTTCGGACAAGTCAAACTGACCAGGCGCGCGGCCTATTTGGTCGGGTTTGACCGGGCGCAAGGCCTGGCACACAGCCGGGCCACATGGGCATAGTACCGGGCACACGACCGGGCACGAAGCCGAGTGCACGAGCACGATGTCGGGCCGCACGAGCGGTGTGCCGAACGCAAGGCTAAGTCGCATGAGCAAGGGGTCGGGTTCTTAGGCCCGAACATGCATTGGCTTACGGATAGGCACAATGCATGGCTTGTGGCTAAGTCTGTTGGGCACAGAATTAGGTCGGAGCCTGATCTGATAGGTACAAAGCCAGCACAAGGGTCAAGCACAATGACTAACACACGGCCGGGCACAGAGCCGGTCCATGACCTAACTGATAGGCACAAGGGCTGGTCCATGACCTGGCACAAGACCTGGCCGACGCGGTCGACACAAAGCTCGTCCACGATCAAGCCACAAGGCTCTTGGCCTGGCACTTGGCTCGTCCATGGTCTACCCGACACAACGCAACGATTAATGACTGATTTGCGATCGATCCACGTTCAAGTATCAACGACTCATGGCTTCGGTTGTCATGTAGCCGCGTGGAATCCAATACTACGGAATTAATCCATGGTCATTTGCGACCAATGCATGGCCGAGCGGAATCACCCACGATCGACACATGCTCGCACAACACCAATCCATGGTTGTCCCGGACTGTTCCACTAATGGCCCTTATGATTGAAGGGTCAATTCATGGTCATATTAGTCTAATCGATTTGCGTGATCGGGGAGTCATTCCATTGTCGATCCCTAGGCCAATTTATGGACAATCCTATGATTGAGCCATGACCAATCCTCGTATATTTTAGTTCCGACCATACTGTCCGTTCCATTATCGACTCTCGGATTGGACCATTTGCCCATTTCCCTTAACATTTAACTTTGGTCGTCTTGGCCCTAAATTGGGGATGTCACACGTAATGAGTGCAAATTGGGGCTTCGATAATGCTTAAGGCCTAATCATGTTTTCTTAATTATTTTGCATGACAGATCCGTTCTTATGAAATGAGTATATGCTTGATGCTATTGATGCTCTATTGATGCTCCTTATTTTCTAGATTTGGTTTTGTTTTGTAGTATTCAGGGTTTTGTTATGCTTCGATTTGCTTTGTTATGAAAGTCTATGTACTTTTCATAACTCCTTTTTAACAATGAATATATATTTCTTTCAACTAAAAATAGAAAAGAAAGAAAGCCAAAATTAATCATGATATCGAGAAAAAAGCTATGCTGCTATGATTAATTTGGATAAACATAAGATTCCCTTAATTGCCATTCACTACTTGATCTATAAATATAAGTCAAGTCGATACGCATCGATCATCTCGTTCAATCGCAACAGATCTTGAGTCTTGTGGGCTGTTACCGCTTGTCACCAGGTTGCCGCCAGCCCGTGAGCAATGCTAATTAATACACGGACGCCCACATAATTGAAAAAGGCGATGATGGCGCTTTTTCAAAGGTTTGTCGGCGATGCTTTGTTCTTTCAGAAGAGCAAGTGGCCTATTATAAAACATTAGCCGGTTTTCACTAAAGAAAGAGGGCCCCCCATCAACTACTTCCTCAGCCAGCTATGAATCTACCATTTGATCGTATTAAACTAGGCCTAATTAGTTCACGAGCTTAATCGTGTGAGATCGAATAGTTTAATCATCGAGCTTATCTGAAACTCCTAACATGCACGAGACATGCAAGCTCAGATTGTTCTATCCTTGCGTGCGAATCAACTGATACAAGAAATAATTTGGCAAGAAACCCGCATGCAATGACCTAAATACCCGCTCAGAAGGTATTAAACTTAATCTTTTGGGCAACGTTCGTGTTTAGTGGCGTTTTGTTTCATTGGATATGCCTGTCTTGCTTCGCACTAGCAGACAACACAGGACTTGATCATTAGATTGATGTGTGGGACTACGAGAGCTAACTTTTGACTTTGCTTTTGAATGAGGGCATGGATTCTTTCTGTCTAGAGTCTTCATGGCTCATAGCTGTAGTTGTCTCCATGTTTAGTTTGTCTGATAATTGCTGTTTATTTTATGCAAGATAAACCTTATCTTAGTCTCTCTTTTAGCGACAGAGGAACTTTCACGGGGGCCATCCTAATCTTGAGAACGCATCATTTGTTTGACAATTTGCCCAAGATGAGAATGATTATTCAACGATAAGCCATGCACGAAGCACCAACGAAGCGTGCCAATCTTTTTTGTTAGGGGTTTTTTCTTTCGTTTTTATGGGTCTTGGCCATCAACTATACCACAATCTCCCCAATAATGCCTTGGGTTAAATGCATACCTTTGCAGATTCCATCCGATTAATCAAGAAAATAATCAGAATCTCGCGTTGCATTCTCGTGGCTCTTTTCCTCTGTCCGTGTTGATTGATAACGAATGGTTTTCGGCATTGAATATGAATGGGCAGCTCAACTTAATCTTCTTGGGATGCCAATAGAAAATTGAAGTTTGAAGAGATCGAGCAAAGCCAGCCTGGTTTGAGGGTGATGAACGAAGGCTTTTGTAGCAATGCTTGCGGGCATGGTTACCTACCGCACAGTAGATCGTAGAAATGTTTAAGCTTGCACGAGCGGTATGCTTAAGACATGGTGTTTATCCTCGCCAGCTTTTTGCCTTTCATTTTTGTTCTTTCTGTCTATTTTTCCATCATAGGCGAGAATCGATAAAGTATGTATAGTTCGCACAAGCTTTTACGTAATTTTTAGTTAGGAACTAGCCTAGTTACTCATTTGGTTCGTGTTAGGAATTTTTTTGCCACTTATACATATTGCAATTGGATTACTCAATCGGCGACATAGCTTCTTATTTTTAGTACAATTTAAAGATGAACTTAAACTACACCTTAATGCCGTGTAGTATGAGAAAAACAATACCTCAAGGAGGCTTTGGAGAGAGAGACAGAGAGACAGAGAGACAGAGAGACAGAGAGAGAGAGAGTTAAAGGGTTTCGGTGGCGAAATTTTCTCCAAAAGAAGCAACGACATTTTGATAAATTCATAATATTCTTAGGCGACATGTCTTTATAAGGGCCCTAAACTCGATTGTCCAAGGGTCAATCGTTTAAGGAAGTTAAATTTAATATGTTGATAGATACATCCTGTGAATTTAGAGGACCCCAATCGTCGTCCAGTTAGACTTTGCGTGATTTGATTGCAATCCTCTCCCTTTGTAGATGAATTGATGTTTTCGATTTCCCCTCTCGACTATATTGATCGAACACAAGCACATCTACTATTTCAATGGCTAAGTTGTGGAGATGTGCGATATTATTCTTGGACACGAACTTACACATGCAGAAATATACCTTGAGTGGCAAATGGCAGAAACATGTACTCTCTCTCTCTCCCCACACATTCTCGGAACATGAGATGGATGTGGACATTTCATGTGAGTCTCAGCAGGGGCGGGAGAGGTTTTGTGCTTTGCTTGTGTGTCGGCATGGAAGGAAGGGGAAAAGTGTTTCTTTACGAATCCCATAGACAAGCCAATAAAGTGAACTGCCATCGGGATAAAACCATTCAAAGCATCCACCACCCCGACCCTCCTGATATGGGCATATCCAGATTCCTTTCACTTCTCCCATCGAACACCCCGAAAGGCAAAGTGAATTAAGACGGGAGGAAAAATGATTCAAATTTGGGGTGTGCTAGTTAGGGTGCATTTGATAATTGGCCAAATAGTAATTGATTTTATTCTTTTATTCCCAGAATCAGTTTTGGAGCAAATCGTTTGATAAATTTTTTGGTTTCGAGCACAAATTTGCACAAATTTATTTTCAGAATCAATTTTGGAACAGAATCGAGAAACAAAAAAAATTTACTTCTTGATTCTGGGAACAAGAATGAGAAATATAAAATATTTTTTTTTTTTTTTTTTCCCTTGTTCTTCTTCTTGGTCATGGCCGGGTCACCGACGAGGGCGAGGGCCACGACGCCCTCTCCGGCCCTGGCCTGGACGGCGGCTGCGAGCCTTGAAGGCTGCTCTCGCCGGCTTGGGCAAGGGTTGGAAATGGTCGGCGAGGCGCCCTCATCGCTCGCGACCTGGGCAAGGGCCAACCTCGCCGGCCATGGCCAAAAAGGAGAAGAAGAAAAAAAGAAAAAAGAAGGAACTATTAAAATATTTAAAAATATTATTAATAAAAATAAATTTTGTGCAATTACCAAATGCATTTCTATTCTTTTTCTATCCCAAGAATGAAAATTTTGGACCGTTACCAAACAACTTCAAATGTCTAGAAATTATTTTAGGAACAGAATAAAAAAATTATTTCTTAGCAGAAATTATTTCCGAGAACTAATGGTTACCAAACGCACCCTTAGAGTGAAAAATTCTTTCGCAGGAATTAGTTTCCAGGATTTTGACATATTTAGTTTCTTGTAAATGATTGGTCAATGGAAAATCATTCACAATTGAAGAAAATATGCATGGTTAAAGTTGAAAAAATGAATTTCCTAACCGGAAAAGGATCCCCTACACAAAAGACTGAGAAATTGTTTTCCGACTTCTCCACCATTTGGATGGCGGAAAATCGTCCACTGAAAACTTTACGACAAAGGAAAATAGATTCCATGCTAAAAGTTTTCATATGTTTGATGGTTTAGGAAAAAGTAATTTTTTTGTTATTGGAAGGAAAATCGTTTTCTCCCAATCTAAAATTGTTGTTTTTGGTCAATGAAAATAATTTTCTAAAGATCAATTAATTTTCTGTCATCCAAACAGCGATAAATCGGGAACAATTTTTCGTAAATAGTTTTTCTTCAAACGAACAGACCCTGATTTTGAAAATCAAAATACTTTTCAATAAGCATAACTTGACAACAAGTGTCCCGAACGTTCGTGAACAACCCATGAGCCTTGAGATAATTAATTTGAGAAATAGGGCATGGGATTCCTTCGATCGCTCGGTTAGTGCATCATTATATTATGGGTAGTTCTCTCGTTAATCATCCAACAAGTTAAAATCACGTCGTCATTCTAATCCTATTCCTTCAAGTATCAATAAAAAAAAAATTGGGATCTGTCGATTTACGTACTATTTATCTTAGAAACACGAGAGAAATGTCTAGGCCCGATAGATCCAGCCATGCAAATCCGGGCTTCCCCTAGCTTTGGAAACCGAGCTGAATACCAGCAAAGTTTTATCATAAATTACTACTTTTCCCAGATTCATTTTAAAATCTTAAATCATCAGTGGAGGATTATAATAACATGTTCATGACTTTTTAGTACTCTTGGATTAAGAAACGTGAAGATCATAACAGCTCCTCTCACTTGTTAGTCAGACGAAAGATGTCATAATATATATTAAAGTATAAAATACATTCTGCGTCCTATTCCAATTATTTACATTTTTAGAGTTAACAGTCACGCAATTAATTTCAAAATGGGTTTAGACAATTTTCTGTCTTGACATTAAGAGATAGTAATGCGAAATACAAAACTGAAAGTAGAGTTGTTAATGATTTACATGCAAACCGGTTATTGAAAGGTGCTTGAAAGAATGGTATTCGAATTTCAATACCATTTTCTAGGGTCCATCGATTTATTATTACCTTGAAAAGCTCAATGTATTTGGCAGAGGAAAAGCGCTCGAGATACTAATCTAAAATGACAACAGATAAAAAAAATGGGAAGAACTATCCTGAATGTCTTGATAATGATTATAGCTTTCGACAAATATTTTACATTGCGATTCGAGGTAGCAATTTCTAACTCGACTCAATTAACCTGCCTAACCTACTTGAAAATTGACTCCACCGAGCTAATTAAAATATCCCAAAGACATAAATCCCATCAAACTTGAATTAGAAACTACAAGCACCACTCGAATACTAACTAATTTGGATATGAGCGCTCGTCAAAAGAACAAAAATGGAAAGGAATTGAATTTGATAATGAGCAGTAGGAAACCAAATCCGAAACAACCCAAACCCAATGAACAAAACATGTTGCGACGTTCAATATTCACCCTATTGAATTCACAGTTTCATGAAGAAAAAAACAGCCCGAATCCTTCGGAATTCATTTAGAACTAACCTATCATCCAATTCTTCCTCGAATCGTTCCATAAGGAGATGAACCCCAGCCCAATCCGGTTGACATGCTAATTACCTTGATCTGATTGTGATGGAATCTGATTGTGTCATTACTTATGCACTGTCTACTTATTAGTTTACAAAACCTTTACTGTCCACTGTCTTCTACCAAGCTAGTTACAAAATCCATTCCAATGTGGAGTTGCTTTGTGTAAAACATTTTTCATGCTCCGTCTTTCGGTCTAAAAGTAAAACAATGCAGGAGATTAGATGGAGAGACATGTGTAATAATGGCAGATGCGACCCTCCTCTTATCCTCTCTTTCCAAGTTCTCGTGATCCCTGGCAATACTTTCATCTGCGAAGCTGCCAAGGAAACCTCCACATTTAACACCTTCCCACACACGCTAGCACAGCCCCAGTTCATGAACTTCTTCTCCCTATATATACTCCCTCCTCCGCCTCCATTCTTCCTCACTCTCCAAACTCCAGTTCAAATCAACCTCATACCCTTTCTCTCTCTGTCTCTCGCTCTCTCTCGCTCTCCATCACATCATCCTCTGACCAATCTCCGAAAATGGGATTTCCTCTCTCGGTCCAATGGCTCGTCCTCTACCTTCTTCTTCTCCAGCTAAGCTTAGCCAATCTCTGTTTGGGATCGAGGAAGCTCGCTGCCCTGTACCAACCGCCTCCCATGGTGGCGAAGTACCACAACGGCCTCTTGCTCGACGGCGACCTCCGCGTCTCCATCCTCTGGTACGGCAAGTTCACGCCCGCCCAGAAATCGATCGTCTCCGACTTCCTCCTCTCTCTCACTCCGCAACAGACCCAACAACAGTCGCCGTCATCAGTCCCCTCCGCCGCCAAGTGGTGGAGCACCGTCCAAGTCTATCTACAAAAGGCCGGTAAGCAACAGACCCGCGTCGTGTTGGCGAGCCAGCTCGACGACGAGAGCTGCTCCATGGGCAAATTGCTGAAGCGGGATCAGATCACCGAGTTGGCTCAGAAGCTCAGCTCGAGGACCGGCGCCGGCGAGCTGGCCCTCGTCCTCACGGCCCAGGACGTCGCCGTCGAGGGCTTCTGCGTCAGCGGCTGCGGCACCCACGGCTCGGTCGGCCAGCAGGCGTATATCTGGGTCGGCAACTCGGCGAGCCAGTGCCCGGGGCAGTGCGCGTGGCCTCTCCACCAGCCGATCTACGGCCCGCAGTCGGCGCCGCTCGGCGCGCCGAACGGCGATGTGGGGGTCGACGGGATGGTGATCAACGTCGCCAGCCTCCTGGCCGGGACGGTGACGAATCCGTTCGGGGACGGATACACGGTGGGCGCGGCCGGGGCGCCGACCGACGTGGCGTCGGCTTGCACGGGGAGCTTCGGGAAGGGGTCGTGCCCCGGTTACGCCGGGGAGCTGCTGGTGGACTCGGGGACGGGCGCCAGCTACAACGCGGAGGGGTTGAACGGGAGGAAGTATTTGCTGCCCGCGCTGTTTGACCCGACGACGTCGCAGTGTTCTCCGGTTGCGTGAGAGACCCCTCTCGAGCTGACACGTGTCTTCCTGCTGTACATCTGTATAATGTACATAATGATGTCATAACTTGATTTAATTTCACCATATCCGATTTTCGCCAATATCATGGAACTGTCATTTCCATAATTTGCTATTTTAACTATTCTTTTCCATTTTGTGAAAATTCTCGAATCTTCTAATTTATTTTTCTAATTATGGTACAAAACTGGTAAGTTACGTGATCACCAGTAATAACAAGTTATGTCAGACAATTAAAAGCCACAGTAGACTGCTTATTTCTTAATCTTTCATCGACTTATTATATTGGTTTTCCTTTCAAATTTTTTATAATTTTCTATCGAGGCATTAGATTAAAGCAACAAATTGAGGAGTATTTTTTGCATTTTTCTATATTATATAATGAACTTGATAGCAAAAGGACAATCGAATACAAAACATTTCGTGAGTTACATTTCTTTATCTATCCTTGAAAGGGCATGGGAATCTCAATGATGAAGGAGGCCCTCTCGGTCACAGTGCTATTGGGCTTTTTTGAAGAGAATCGATTTCTCTAGACTGCGATAAGGACCCAAACTTCAGAATACGATGTGAGCTTGCTATGATGGGCCATAGCCATACCCGATCTAAATCCAAATATTGGTATTTTCCTAGAAAATGACTTCTTGATAAAATATTTTCCAGATATGTCACATTTTATACGAAACAAACGAAGCTTAAAATTATTTTAGCTTTAAAATATTAGTCAATGAAAAATATTTTCATCATCAACAACAATTTATATCTAAACATTTTAATGAAATATGAAAGTATTTTTCGTTTATTTATTTCTATAAGCGATATAAACAATCGTTTTTAAGTTAATGTTTTTCAAATCATTTATTTTATGTGAAACAAATAGAGCCTAAGTAAAAGCGGTTCTTTGAAACGCAAATATTGTTTAGTCCATTCTAAAGTAACTTTGGGTTAAATAGTGTTTGGAAAAAAAATTTCTTGTCGTCGAAACATCTCAAGGATATTTTTATGATCCCAAAACTATTTTTAGTATAATATTTACTATGATGTTTGCAGATGTTCATGATAATGTGTGAAGAAGAGAAATGATATCCATAAAGGAAAAAGATCACAAGACTGTTGTGTTCATAAACAATATTAACAGATCTAAAGATCAGTTGAGTGATGATGTTTCGTTAAAGCTGAAAATATCATGTCACTAGTGATGTTAGAGTAACGATTCTTTTAGTATGACCGTTGGCTCACTATTGTAGCCGTTATCGACTAGACATACATAGTAGAAGAATTGGAGAATCAAATAACTAGCTATCTGACAAGTGTGTCAAAGCTGCAACAATAGGATAACATTAGCAGCTATTATGGATAGCCTGCAAATGTTCGGGAAAGGAACTATATGGGTAGCTCCGTCCTTGGACGGTAGCACCAACGGATTTCTAATGACTCTTTTACTTCTCCAAGACATCTCGAACCGGAAGATTGAGGATGCTTATAAAAGAGGAAATCATTGAAGCCAAATGTTAGACACGCTTAACACAAAATCCAAAAATCTACTACAAGTTGTGTTCTTAATGAAAAGCTCTCGGTTGTTTATAAATCTTGTTGTCTTGTAATTTTGCTAAACGATCAAGTGTATTGATTAACAGCAGCACCTAATTCATGATAGTATAATCCATCATCTGAAAGGATTGGTGTGTCTTTAGTGTAACTTGTTCAGCAAATTACTAGTGTATTCCAGCCCGATTTGTGGCTGTTAGTAGTGAAAGTGGATGTAGGCTTAAGGATAAAGCCAAACCATTATATATCTTTGTGTGCTACTATTTATTTCTCTTTTAATCACATAAGCACACAATCAACTTAGGGTTTCTAAAACATTAGCTTACCCTAATCTTTACTTAGCATGTGCTGTTTTATGTGAAAGTTCGTCAAAACTCTGAAACAACCAATTCACCCTCTTCAAGGTTGTATTGCTAGCCTCAAAGGACTTTTCCTAGTTTTAACAAAAAAAAGGAAAATAAAAAAACTCAAACCCCTCACTTGCTCTAATGAAGGGCTCAAGCCATCGGCAAGGGTCACACACCCCCCAAGCGGCACTCGTCGGGATCGTTTGACCCAAGTTAAAGACCTTAGGCGATCGCCTGAGATTGCGTAACTTTAAGTGAAGTTGGCCAATGCCAAACTGGCTTGCCAACAACTAGATGTAGCCACGTCGGCGGCCCAAACCCTCATCGGTAACGTTGCGTGAGGTAGAAACATTTCCTAGAATTATGAAATTTTAACGAGGGCAAAGTTGGAAAAAAATATTTATTTATATTTCGGAAATGACCAAAGCTCAAAACACCTCCGGATCTGCATTGGGCTAAAGACTTTTGGAAATGCAATTGCATCTTTCCAAAACTCTTCAAAAAATTTGTCAAATAGTATTTACATTTGGAGCCCAAGGCTCCTTGGGAATGCAGTTCCCAAATGGAGCCAATACTTTTGCTCAATTGATTGCTCGTGGTGGAACCAATCCCTTTACATTGTACTAGGCCGACACCGACAACTTGTTATCTTTGATATGTCGGAACCGGAGCTTGAGGGACTTGATTGAAATATTCCTGTAAGTTCGAGGATTTGATGACACAGATTACAAAATGAACTTTAAGAAAACAGTGCAAGTTTAGCGATAAACTGTATACATTTCCCTCCTTAGTTTACATTCTTGGTCCATTGCCCAGAAAAATTGAGGATATATCCGAAATGGCTTTTGCTTTATCTTTTCACTTTAATTGAAATCTTCCGGCTCACGCTCCTCATTTTTCTTAAATCCGCAATTACTCAAGCTTTTCAGTACACTTATATTGTTACGGAAATCCGCATTTGATTTTTTCATAGTTTCCGAAGTTACGGTAGCAATTTAAATTTTGGTGGCTAATCCTTGTTTTCGTTCAAATGTAAACAATCGTTCGTGGAATGTTCCGAATAAAATGGTTATTATCTAACAAAGATCCTCTTGTGTCAATTTACTTCCGAGATCGGAACCCGCCACTTGAAAGAAAGCCATCGGTCCTTAGTTTGCCAAACTAGCGATTCGTCAAAATTCACTGCCAAATGATCCCACCGTAAAATGGCAAATTCCAGCAAATTAGCAATGACAATTCCATGATATTGGCAAAAACCGGATACGGTCAAATTAAATCAAGTTATGACATCATTATGTACATTGTAAAGATGCGCAGTAGGAGGACACGTGTCAGCTCGAGAGGGATCTCTCACACCACCGGAGAACACTGCGACGTCATCGGGTCAAACAGCGCGGGCAACAGATACTTCCTCCCGTTCACCCCTCCGCGTTGTAGCTCGCGCCCGTTCCCGAGTCCACCAGCAGCTCCCCGGCGTAACCCGGCAACGACCCCTTCCCGAAGCTCCCCGTGCAAGCCGACGCCACATCCGTCGGCGCCCCGGCCGTGTCCACCGTGTATCCATCTCCGAACGGGTTCGTCACCGTCCCGGCTAGAAGGCTGGCGGCGTTGATCACCATCCCGTCGACCCCGACATCGCCGTTCGGCGCGCCGAGCGGCGCCGACTGTGGGCCGTAGATCGGCTGGTGGAGAGGCCACGCACACTGGCCCGGGCACTGGCTCGCCGAGTTGCCGACCCAGATATACGCATGCTGTCCCACCGAGCCGTGGGTGCCGCAGCCGCTGATGCAGAAGCCCTCGACGGCTACATCCTGGGCCGTGAGGACGAGGGCCAGCTTGCCGGCGCCGGACCTCGAGCTGAGCTTCTGAGCCAACTCGGTGATCTGATCCCGCTTCAGCAATTTGCCCATGGTGCAGCTCTCGTCGTCGAGCTGGCTCGCCAACACGACGCGGGTATGTTTCTTGCCGGCCTTTTGCATGTAGATTTGGACGGTGCTCCACCACTTGGCGGTGGAGGGGACGGATGACGGTGACTGCTGTTGGGTCTGTTGGGGAGTGAGAGAGAGGAAGAAGTCGGAGACGATCGATTTCTGGGCGGGCGTGAACTTGCCGTACCAGAGGATGGAGACGCTAAGGTCGCCTTCGAGCAAGAGGCCGTTGTGGTACTTCGCCACCATGGGAGGCGGTTGGTACAGGGCAGCGAGCTTCCTCGATCCCGAACAGAGATTGGCTAAGCTCAGCTGGAGAAGAAGAAGGTAGAGAACAAGCCATTGGAGCGAGAGAGGAAATCCCATTTTCGGAAATTGGTCAGAGGATGATGTGATGGAGAGAGAGAGAGAAAAGGGTACGAGGTTTATTTGAACTGGATTTTGGAGAGTGAGGAAGAATGGAGGAGGAGAGAGTATATATAGGGAGAAGAAGTTCATGAACCGGCGCTGTTTGAGTGTGTTGGAAGGTGTTAAATGGGGAGGTTTCCTTGGCAGCTTCGCGGATGAAAGTATTGCCAGGGATGACGAGAACTTGGAAAGAGAGGATAAGAGGAGGGTCGCATCTGCCATTATTACGCATGTCTCTCCATCTAATCTCTTGCATAGTTCAACTTTTAGACCGAAAGATGGAGCATGAAAAATGTTTTACACAAGCAACTCCAAGATGCAAATTGATTGTGCAAGAAGCTTGGTAGATGAGGATGGACAGTAAAGACTTTGAAAACTAATGAAGTATACATGTGCATAAGTAAAGCCACAGTCGGAATCCATCACAATCAGCTCAAGGTAATAAGCTTGTGGACCGGATTGGGCCAGGTTTCATCTCGTGAGGGAACGATTCGAGGATTAGTTAGATGGTAAGTTAACATTTTACATGAATTTCGAATGATTCAGGTTCCTTTTTTTTTTGGTCATGAAATTGTGAACTCAATAGGGTCAATACTGAATGTCGCGACATGTGTTGTTCATTAGGTTTGTGTTATTTGGGATTTGGTTTATTGATGCTCAATACCAAATTCAATTCCTCTTTTGATTTCTATTCTTTTGATGAGTGCTCGTATTTAAATTAGTTAGTATTCGGGCGGTGACCTGTAGTTTCATGTTCAAATTCGATTGGATTCGTGTCTATGGGATATTTTTAGTCAACCCGATTAGAGTGGAGTTGATTTTCAAATGGGTTAGGTAGATTCATCGAGTCGAGTCAGAAATTGCTAGCTCGAATCGCAACATAAAACATTTGTCAAAAGCTATATTCCTTTTTGTGATGTCTAGGGTAGTTCTTCCCATTTTTCATGTGTTATCAATCAAGTGTAGTATCTCAACGCTTTTCCTCCCCTAAATACATTGAGCTTTCCAAGGTAATAATAATCCGATGGACACTATGGAATAATATTGGAATTCGAATATTCTTTCAAGCGCCTTTCAAGAACCGGTTCGCATGTAAATCGTTAACGACTCTACTTTCAACAATTTATTTCGCATTACTTACCCTACTATTAAGACATAAAATTGTCTAAACCCATCTTGAAATTAAGTGCATTACTATTTACCTAAAAAATGTAAATAATTGGAATAAGACATGGAATGTGTTATATATCTTAATATCTATTATGACATCGTTGGTCTAACTAACACATGAGAGGAGTTATGATCTTCGGCCTAATTCCAAAAAAAAATCTTCAACTTTAAGTTGAGAGATAATTTTAGCCCCAGCTATTTTTTGTCCGATAAAAAGGCACAAATTTTAGGTCGAGTGACAATTTTGGCCCCAACTTTTTTTTGTCTAGTAAAAAAGTACAAACTTTCACTTAAATCTCAAATCTGACGCTCATTGACTTAAAATCATTGATTATCTAACTTGACTATTCCACCTTAGCAACAAATTTACGTGGTTTGTTGATTGGATTTAAAGCACTATTCATTGTCTTATTTTCTGAGTCATAGATTGAAAAATAACGGTGAAACTGTTTATTTCCTTCATTTTACCGGCAAGTCAAAATATCTCCATATTGAATCTCTCCGTCTGAACGTAATTTAAAGCTGTAGACCACTGCTCATCGACGGACGCCATGAACGAGATTTGCCAAGCTCACCACCATAACCTTTTTTTCTCAAACAAGGTGCCTTCAGACAAAAAGTCAATGGAGAGCCAGATTTGGGATCAGGGTGCAAATTGGTGATTTTTTTGAGACAAGAAAAAGTTGAGGTCAGAATTGTCACTCAATCTAAAGTTTATTCTTTTTTATGAGACAAAAAAAAGTTTGTACCAAAATTATCATTCAATCTAAAATTTGTACTTTTTTTTTTATTAACCCTATGATCTTCACATTTCTTAATCAAAGAGTACTAAAAAGTCACGAACATGTTATTATAATCCTCTACTGATGATTTGAGATTTTAAAATGAATTTGGGAAAAGTAGTAATTTTATCATGAAACTTTTGCCGGAATTCAGCTCGGTTTCCAAAGCTAGGGGAAGCCCGGTTATGCATGGCTGGAGCTAATGGGGCTGCACGTTTTTTAGGTCCTTGCCTAGACACTTCCCTCGTTTCCTCTAAGATAAATAGCACGTAAATCGACAAATTTCAATTTGTTTATTGACAATCGAAGGAATAGGATCAGAATGACGACGTGATTTTAACTTGTTGGATGGTTAACGGGAGAATTAGCCATACTATAATGATGCACTAATCGAGCGGTCGAAGGAATCCAATGCCCTATATCCCAAATTAATTATCTCAAGGCTCATGGGTTCACGAGCGTTTGGGATACTCGTTGTCAAGTTATGCTTGATGAAAAGTATTTCGATTTTCAAAAATAGGGTTCATTTGTTTAAAGGAAAATTGTTTCTAGAAAATTATTTTTCAATTTTTCGATGTTTGGATGACGGAGAACTAATAGATTTACGGAAAATTATTTCCATTGACTGAAAATAATAAGTTTGGATTTAGGGAAAACAATTTTCCCTTCTAGTAACAAAAAAAATCACTTTCCTTAAATCACCAAACATATGAAAAACTTTTAGCATGGAAATTATTTTCCTTCGTCATAAAGTTTTTAGTAAAGCATTTTCCATCATTCAAATGCCAGAAAGTTGGAAAAAAATTTCCCGACCTTTTGTTTCGGTGAGCTTTTCCGGTTAGAGAATTCATTTTTCTTAACTTTAAATATATATATTTTTTTTACGGTAAATAATTTTTCAATTTTTTCACTCAAAAAAACACACGCCCCAAATTTGAATCGTTTTCCCTCCCGTCTCAATTCATCTGGCCTTTTCGGGTTGTTCGAGGTGTTCGAGGGGACTAGGGAAAGGAATCTGGATGCCCATACGGACGGTCGGTGAGGCGGATGCATTGAATGGTTTTATCCCCCACGGCAGTTCACTGTATTGGCTCGTCTATGGGATTCGCAAAGAGACACTTTTTCCCTCTTCCTTCCGTGCCGAGACACAAGCACGAGCAAAGCACAAAGCCTCTCTGGCCCCTGCTGGGACTTCACGTGACATGTCCACATCCCTCTCGTGTTCCGAGAATGTGTTGGGGAGAGAACGAGAGAGAGAGTACATGTCTCTGCCATTCTCCACTCAAGGTATACTTCTGCATGTGTAAGTGGAATGGACTGCACCGGCATCCGAAGTTCATGTCCTAGAGTACCATCTCACATCTCCACAACTTAGCCATTGAAATAGTAGATGTGCTTATGTTCAATCTATATAGTCGAGAGGGTAAATCGAAGACATCGATTCATCTATAAAGGGAGAAGATTGCAATCAAATCACGCAAAGTCTAACTAGACAATGATTGGAGTCATCCAAATTCATGAGATATATCTATCTACATATTAAATTTAACTTCTTTTAATGATCGACCCTTTGACAATTGAGTTTAGGGTCCTTATAAAGATGCATCGCCTAAGAATATTATGATTTTATCAAAATGTCCTCTCTTCTTTTGGAGAAAATTTTGCCCCATGATTGAAACCGTTAAACTCTCTCTCTCTCCCTCTCTCTTTGAAGCCTCCTTGAGGTATCATTTTTCTCATACTACATGCATTAAGGTGTAGGTTAAGTTCATCTTTGATATGTACTCATAAAAAAAGAAGCTATTTACTAGAATTGCAAGATTCCAATTCCTAAAATTGATGTGGCCGATCGAGTAATCCAATTTCAATATGTATAAGTGGCAAAAAAATTCCAACATGAACCAAATGAGTAACTAGACGAATTCCTAACTGAAACTTACGTAAAAGCTTATACGAACTATACATACATACTGTAATCGATTCTCTTCTATAATGGAAAAATAGTCAGAAAGAACAAAAGAGAGAAGCAAAAAAGGCTGGCGAGGATAAACACCATGTCTTAAGCATACCGCTCGTGCAACCTTAAACAATTCCGCGATCTACTTTTCGGGAGGTAATCATGCCCGCAAGCATTGCTACAGAAGCCTTCGTTCATCACCCTCAAGCCAGGCTGGTTTTGCTCGATCTCTTCAAACTTCATTTTTCTGTTGGCATCCCAAGAAGATTAAGTTGAGCTGCCCATTCATATTCAATGTCAAAAATCATCCGGGATCAATCGACACGGACAGAGGAAAAGAGCCACGAGAACGCAATGCGAGATCCGGATGTTTTTCTTGATTAACCAGATGGAATCCGCGAAGGCATGCATTTAACCTAAGGCGTTATTGGGGAGATTGTGGTATAGTTGATGGCCAAGGCCCATAAAAACGACAGAAAAAGCCCTAACAAAGAAGCTTGGAAGGCTTCGTTCGTGCTTCATGCATGGCTTATCGTTGAATATTCCTTCTCATCTAGGGCAAATAGTCAAATAAATGATGCATTCTCGAGATTAGGATGACCCCCATGAAAGTTCCTCTGTCGCAAAAGAGAAACTAAGATAATATTTAGACTAAATACGGAGACAACTACAGCTATGAGCCACGAAGACTCCAGACAGAAAGAATCCATGCCCTCATTCAAAAGCAAAGTCAAAAGCAAGCCCTCTTAGTCGCACGCATCAATCTAATCGATCGAGTTCTGTGTTGTCTGCTCGTGCAGAGCAAGACAGCATGTCCAGTTAAACAAAATGCCACTAAACACGTACGTTGCCCAAAAGATTATGTTTAATCCCTTCTGAGCCGGCATTTAGGTCATCGCATGCGGCTTTCTTGCCAAATTATTTCTGGTACCAATTGATTCGCACGCAAAAACAGAACAGTCTGAGCTTGTATGTCTCGTGAATGTTAGGAGTCTCGGCTAAGCTCGATAATTAAACTATTCAATCTCACATGATTAAGCTCGTGAACTAATTAGGCCTAGTTTAATATAATCAAATGGTAGATACATAGCTAGCTGCAGGAGTTGATGGGGGGCTCTCTTTCTTTAGTGAAAACCAGCCATTGTTTTATAATTAAAGGCCACTTGCTCTTTTGAAAGCACAAAGCAGTTGCGCCAAACCTTTGAAAAAGCAACATCATCGCCTTTTTCAATTATGTGGGCGTCCGTGTATTAATTAGCATTGCTCGCGGGCTGGCGGCAACCTGGTGACAAGCGGTAACAGCCCACAAAACTCAAGAGCTGCTGCGATTGAACGAGATGATCGATGTGTATCGACTTGACTTATATTTATAGATCAAGTAGCGAATGGCAATTAAGGGTATCTTATGTTATCCAAATTAATCACAGCAACATAGGTTTTTTCTCGATATTGTTGCTTAATTTTGGCTTACTTTCATGAACCGATGATTCGGCCTTAAGCTTTATAGAGGGCAGTTGCACTCATTAGTCATTCCGTAAGGACTCGGCAAAATTAAACTCGGACTCGAGAAATCGCCTTAACTCGCTCGGAAAAAAGGTCTGCAATAGCTGAAGTTTACCAACTCTCAAAAATCCAGTTCACCACCGGAGAATTTTCCAACTTTTAGTTTATAATAAAAAAAAAGCCACAAAAAATATCAAATTATATTCACCGTGATACATTTACCTTAAATTTTATTTTTGTAACATAAAAAATCTCAAATTATGGTCACTGTGACACATTTACCCTAAAATTTTTTTTTTATATAAAAAATCTCAAACTTGTATCTATGTAATACATTTACCTTCCATCATGGTTCCGTGAGATGATTTTTTAGTGAAAATAATGTTGTTTATATTTCACGTAAGCCATGTGATGTCAACAATATTTTCTTTTTAAAGTCAATTTGGGGAGATTTTTTAAGGATATCATTAACGAAACATTGATGGATGGTAAATGTGTCAAATATGTACAAGTTCGAGTTTTTTGATGTCACGGAAAAAAAATTTAGGATAAATGTATTACAGTAAATACACTTGAGGATTTTTAGTGATTTTTTCCCTTTATATTATTAGACCTTGACTAACTCTATAATTGAAGATGAGAGTACGGACGTGTCTTCTGGCAAGGGGGAGTTATCTTGAACGTAGAAGAATCATATTGGTCCTCGCTTACCTATGTCGAAACTTATATGGCTGCCCCCCTCTAGACTATTTCGAACGAAAAAGATTCCAAAAGCTTCTCCTCAGCGGTCGATTTTAGCCTTAGAAGCACACGAGCACGGTGTCCGCATGCCTTGTCCACGTCAATCCTCTCATACTTGAGCTGGCCAGACCCAATTACCAAATCGAGCTCTTTATGAATTCGTTATATCGACATGCACGATTTCAAATCCTAGCCGTGCCTAGTTCTCGGACAGACCACTTTTACGATATGTCTACGTCGGACGCCGCCCAATTCAGCGGGCACTGGTCCCCTTGGTACAAGAGTTGACAGAGACGACAGTGTTGTCCTGGATTCGGAAGAGGCCAGGAAATCGAAAGACTCTGCATGTAGAAACAAGGGAAATGGTTGGCATGGGCAATTTATGAGGGATCGCAAAGGAAAGCTCGAATTTGTCTCTACCGTGGAAAAAACAGCCACCCTCTTTAGCAGGGTCTATGAACTGATTCGAGGAGCCCCACGTCAGTACACGTCGTCTAACATGTAATTAAGTGATTTTGAAGGGTATGCACAAATCCTACTCATACAGGATAACTATAGCTCGAGTACGTAATCCAATCCATTAAGCGCTTCAACAATTGACAGCGTTTAAAGGGGCACAAGAAATTGAAACGATGAATCACGTGCGAATCTTTTGTGGAATCGGATTTCACGTTACGGTATTTTAATGAATTTCGAGGCCAAAAGTGGATTTCTTAATTCCTCGAAAGAAGGGGCTGCGACGCGACATTCGTTGCACAAATGAGGTGTGAGAAATCGGGCATCGAAATTCCCCCATAAAATAAAATGAAACTAAGCTGCCAATGTTATGCTTTTGGGGAAAAAGCAATAGATCGCAAGTGATTCGAGAGGGGGGGGGAGGACGGCGTCGTATTGAAGGAGATTCGCCAAAGCGTCACGAGGGCTATGCGGTGCGGAGGGGGTGGGGGGGCGATCGCGAAAGGAGCGCGTCGGCTCACGTGGGCCCCACGTTCCACCCTGCCCGCCTTGGATACTCTGCGCCACTCGCTGACCGCCAGCTGGTGCCCGTCTTCGGTCCCGCGCTTTCCCATAAATTTAAAGGGATCCATTTCAAACTTCCAGCCTGGACCGTGTGGGACCGTGGACAGTGGACACTACCCACCCACTCTCTAACGTCTCTCCCCCACTTTAGCCACTTTCCTTCCCCCTGTTTGCCCTTCCCTCCGAGGCTAATGCGAAAGATCGGCGCGAGGCCAGTTTCGTCCATTCGCCTGTAGCTTAGCTGGACTGCATAATTACAATAGGTACATTAAGCACTATCATTTTTTGCTGACGGGTTACTCCAAAAGTCGTCGTAAGATCGTACATGATGATTGAACGTGCGTGTAATGGAGCACCAGTAGTCTTTTGTTATCTTGTTGGTGAAGATGCAACTGGGCATTGCAAGACCATCATGAGCTGCCCTCCTTTTGTCTCTTTCCAAGCAGGTTCGGGCACTTTAACCCCACCACTTCTTCTTTTCCCCCTCCTTATTTATTATTATATTATATAGCCGTTGTGTAAAATAATCAAAAGCGTCACCCTCGTCCCACCCTTGTATAAATACTCCTCACCATTTCAACGCAACCCACAACTCAAACAAAGCGAAGCTACCTCAGCTTCCAGCTTTCCTCCTTCTCAGCCCAAACTCAGCTACAATGGCATCGTTCTTCGCTTCTAAGACAGCTCTTCCAAAGCTCTTCCTCGCTCTCTGCCTCCTCCAAATGGCCTCCGCCACGAGGAGGCTGACCGAGCTGGTCCAAGACCAGTCTCCGCCCATGCAGTACCACAATGGCCCTCTCCTCTCCGGCAAGATCTCCGTCAACCTCATCTGGTACGGCCGCTTCAAGCCCTCCCAGCGCACCATCGTCTCCGACTTCGTCAACTCGCTGTCTTCCGACCCTTCGCTGGCTCAGGCCCTTCCTTCCGTCTCTCAGTGGTGGAAGACGGTGGATAAGTACTACAAACTCTCGTCCTCCAAGAGGCGCACGCCTTCGCTCACGCTCTCGCTCGGGAGGCAAGTCCTCGACGAGAGCTATTCGCTCGGGAAGTCCCTCGCGAGCAAGCACCTCGTCGAGCTCGCATCCCGGGGAGAACAGCAGAACGCCGTCAACGTCGTGCTCACCTCCTCCGACGTGGCCGTCGAGGGGTTCTGCATGAGCCGGTGCGGCACCCACGGCTCCGCCGTGGGTTCCGTCAAGGTCAACGGCCGGAGCTCGAGGTTCGCGTACATCTGGGTGGGCAACTCGGAGAAGCAGTGCCCAGGGCAGTGCGCGTGGCCGTACCACCAGCCCCTGTACGGCCCGCAGAGCCCGCCGCTGGTGGCGCCCAACGGCGACGTCGGCGTCGACGGGATGGTGATCAACCTCGCAGGCCTCCTCGCCGGGACAGCCACGAACCCGTTCTCGAACGGGTACTACCAGGGCGAGGCGGGGGCGTCGCTGGAGGTGGCGTCGGCGTGCACCGGGATCTACGCCAATGGGGCATATCCGGGCTTCGCCGGGAACTTGCTGGTGGATGAGACGACGGGGGCGAGCTACAACGCGCACGGCGTCGACGGGAGAAAGTACCTGGTCCCGGCCCTCTACGATCCGTCCACGTCGTCCTGTTCGACGTTGGTGTGAGGGACAGATACAACGATGACTTTTAGACTATCAGATTGATTCATTCATTTCTTTATCGGTTTTTAGTTATTGTCAATATAGTTAATGGAAGAGGCAAACCACTTTTATTTGCTACAATTATGCGCCAGTGCCAAGCAAGCGGACTAACCCACTCTTAATATGAGGATTTCTGCTCTTCACTCACACTAATTAATAAACTAAGCGGGCTAATTACACCATTTGTTGAAGAAAAAATCATTACGCAGTGAATGTATGCTCTAATTGCCTATTAAATTATTCGGGAACAAATGGAGGAGCTTAGGTCGATGGCAGAGAAATCCATCATTAATGAATTTCGACCTTTCTTAGTGACAAGGCTGTATATAACACAGATGTTATATAACTCAACACTAATCCCGATTGATTATCGCTTTATAGTATATTGAAATTATTGCTTTTAGGTGTTCAACATTGTGAAAATGGCTAGGTCGTTACAAATGATATTGGAGAAAGTTTGTTCAATAGATGTGTAACTTTTAGATAGATTAACCCATATATGATTTGATGGGGAAAGAGACTGATCACGGAGTATGGACAAGGTGCAACTCTCCTCACGGACCTCTCGGGAGGTAAATATCACTCATCTAGTAGGCTAGTGTTGTAGGGAGATACGCTCACTCATCTAGTAGGTCAGGTGAAAAGAGCCAAAAAAGTCTTAAACTTTTTGCATTGGTGCTAATTTAGTCCTAAACCTTTTTTTGGTGTCAATTCAGTCCTAAACCTTTTGCATTGATGTCAATTTAATCCTAAACCTTTTTTTGGTGCCAATTCAATCATAAACCTTTTAAATTAGTACCAATTCAGTCCTAAACCTTTTGTTTTTGTGCCAATTTAGTCCTTCCGGTCAATTTTAATCGGAATTTACCGACGCGACGCCTGTCGGCTGGCAATTGGTCACTGGTGTCGACATGAACAACTTAAATAATATTTTAATATCTTTTTGAATGTTTTTTCCTTTTTTTTCCACTTTATTTTTTGTCTTTCTTAGACCAAGGCGAGGCCGCCCTCACCAGTGGCCGGTGAGGTTGAGCTCGCCGATCAGAGGAAGGAGAAACCCAAAAAAAAAAGTGGAAAAAAAAAAAAAAAAAAAGGAAAAACAAATAAAAATTCAAAAAATATTAAAATATTATTTAAGTTGTCCACGTCAGCTCCAGTGATTGGTCATCGGCTGGTAGGCATCCACGTCTACAAATTCCGATTAAAATTGACTCGAAGGACTAAATTGGCACAAAAACAAAAGATTTATGACTAAATTGGTATCAATTTAAAAGGTTTAGGACTAAATTGGCACCAAAAAAAGGTTTAGAACTAAATTAGCACCTATGTAAAAGGTTTATGACTGAATTGACATAAAAAAAGGTTTAGGACTAAATTAGTACTAATATAAAAGGTTTATGACTTTTTTGACACTTTTCCCAATAGGCCAGTGTTGCTGGAAGATACACGCAACCACTAACACATATGTTAATTCTTCAAGTCGGAGAGTTTGTAATATCCTAAAGTCTCACCTAGCATCTAAATGCCCTATTGAATGACACATCGGTCAACATTCATCCTCAAAAGACCAACTTCTTGTATGGCTATTCCAAGTATTCCTTTTGGGGGAGTTTAGACATGAATTGGAGAAAATATTCAGTAGTTGCAAAGCGTTGACGTGATGTGCATTTTTCACTCACGTTCGATTATAAGATGACATGTATCTGCTGAGTTAGAATAAAAAAAATAAGAAACCAATTTATCTCTTCTTCCTCTTCCATCCCTTGTCCTCCGCCATCCCAGCTCGAGTTTTCTTTGCTCCGTCTCTCCATCATCCATGTCTGCAAGATTGGCTTGTCCATGGCTCATGAGGTGGCTCGACTTGGATGCTCAGGGGGCAGCACTAGCAACTCCATTGGTGGCGACAGAGAGGGGAGGTTTGCAACTCCAATGAAGCAAAGAAGCTTCCGATGTCGACATTGTTTGTCCATGGATGAGATTTGGAGCTTGTCATCAAAACTCGCAGCCATGGATGAGGTGCCTTGTGAGCCATGGACAAACAAAGCTTGCAACCATGGATGATGGAGGACCCCTTCCCACATCGGTCGTGATCGGCCCGAGCCACCCTTTGGGATTCGTCTTCTTCTCTTTTGCTCCAACGTCTAGATTTAGCATTGCGTTCCTTGTCCATGGCCGTCGTCCCCTTCCACCAGCATCACTCTCCATATCTGGCCATCTATGGTCGAACACGTTCAAGCGTCGCGTCGCTTGTCCACAGCCGTCGTTAGCATCGAGCAACGTTGGAAGGGGTGGCTCAATCTCAAAGTTTGGCTAGATCTGGAGCCATGGCCTCGAGTGATGATGGTTCATTCTAGCCATATTGAAGAGCCGGCCAAGAAGACTCCTGAACGCGGCATGGACGGCCATGGATGATGGCTAGATTGGAAAAAGAAAAAAGTGAGTGGAGGAGAAAGAAGAGAAAAGTGAAAAGTTATAATTTTATTTCAACTAAGTGAACATGTGTAGGTCTATTATAGGACATGAGTAAAAAACACACGCTACACTAATAATTGACATGGCGCTTTGAAACCATTGAATATTTTCTCATATCAATTTGGCTTGACAACAACAAATTTTCTTATTTTCATATAAATTAATCTTATACTTAACTACACTCGAGTTGGGAGCTTCTATCATACCATAAGTTAAGCAATTAGTCACTTGCATTAATCATTGGATGAAACTCATTGTTACGTCATACTCCTTCAATTCACTTTTGATCCACCGGTAGAAACAACCATTAACAATGTCTACAATCCATAGGAAAAATTGGTGTTGTTTGATGATAGAAATTGAAGTTTGGACATGAGATACATGGCATACTCAAAAGAGCTGCATTGCCAAACAACATAAAATGTGGATCAACACTTAGCTAACATGCCCATTCTCGACAATTAGCTCCACCACCGCCCCCAACTGGCACGACAACTTCTTGCTACCCAAACGAAGAGCACTGACTGGTTTTTCTCTTTGTTCTCTCAGTCAAAACAATAGTCCTTTTCTTCCCTTAGTTGTCTCAATGCCCTGTAATGAAATGCATAATTGCTAGACTGAGACCTTTAACCATGTGCCAACGAATGCAATTCATTAAGAAGCAAACGCGTCAACTCACACTGGCTTCTCTTGCGTTTACTTCACCACTCTCTCCTGACTACCATCCTATCACCTTCCCCCTTTCCTTCATCGTCATCACTCAAATCTAACTCCATTTCTCTCGCTCAGCTACATCCTAAGTGCTCCTCCAATCGACCTTCTCTTTCTCATTCCCACCCATCAGATTGATCAGATCCATAAGTTCTATCTTGGGTAACCTTCTCAATGGGGTTTTTGTATGTGCCTATATTTTTTTTTGTATAGAAATATTCAATTTGTGGCCTCTCTACGATCTATTGCCTTGGATTGTTACACTAAAGACGTGAATTATGAAAACTGAATTCGGGCATAAATTCAGTTGGATCCTGGTTCAGGAAAATTATATAAATTGACCTTGATGGAGGACACTATTTTGATTTTGAATATTGGAGCGTAACAAAATCTCAATCGGATCATGGATTGAGTTAAGCACTTTTTTGGGTCCAAAGTCTAGAAGTTTCCTAGTGTAATTCCGGCCGATTTGAACACAATTACTTTTAAAAAGTTTCCCCAAATTCAACTATCTAACATTTTGTTATTCTGCTGGGCGCGGGCCGAGGCTGGTGCGCGTGTTCGGTCCTCTCTTTCAAACTTCAGCCTGGCCTGTGGACAATGGACAGTGGACAGTGGACATTACCCACCCTCTAACGTCTCTCCCTGAGCAACTATCCTTTCCCCTATTTGCCCTTCTCCAGGGCTAATGGGAGAGATCAGCGTAAGGTCACTTTCGTCCATTCGGCTGTAGCTAACTGGACTGCATCGCCCACGTTTTGTTTGAATTTCTGCTCACAGCTCACAAAAAAAAAAGAAAGCTATCTCGTACATTAAGCATTATCGATTTTTGCTGATTTGTTACTTAAAAAGTCGTCTTAAGATCGTAAATGATGATTGAACGCGTGTGTAATGGAGCACTAGTAGTCTTTTGCTATCTTGCAGGTGAAGATGCAACTGGGAATTGCAAGACCATCATGAGCTGCCCTCCTTTTGTCTCTTTCCAAGCAGGTTCGGGCACATTAAACCCCACTTCTTCGTTCCCCCCCTCGTATTTATTATTATATTATATAGTCGTAATATAAAATAATTAAAAGCATTACCCTCATCCCACCCCTGTATAAATTACTCCTCACCACTTCAACACAACCCACAACTTAAACAAAGCGAAGCTACCTCAGCTTTCAGCTTTCCTCCTCCTCAGCCCAAACTCAGCTAAAATGGCATCGTTCTTCGCTTCGAAGACAGCTCTTCCAAAGCTCTTCCTCGCCCTCTGCCTCCTCCAGATGGCCTCCGCCACGAGGAGGCTGGCCGAGCTGGTCCAAGACCAGTCTCCGCCCATGCAGTACCACAATGGCCCTCTCCTCTCCGGCAAGATCTCCGTCAACCTCATCTGGTACGGCCGCTTCAAGCCCTCCCAGCGCACCATCGTCTCCGACTTCGTCAACTCGCTGTCTTCCGACCCTTCGCTGGCTCAGGCCCCTCCTTCCGTCTCTCAGTGGTGGAAGACGGTGGATAAGTACTACAAACTCTCGTCCTCCAAGAGGCGCACGCCTTCGCTCACGCTCTCGCTCGGGAGGCAAGTCCTCGACGAGAGCTACTCGCTCGGGAAGTCCCTCACGAGCAAGCACCTCGTCGAGCTCGCGTCCCGGGGGGAGCAGCGGAACGCCGTCAACGTCGTGCTCACCTCCTCCGACGTGGCCGTCGAGGGGTTCTGCATGAGCCGGTGCGGCTCCCACGGTTCCGCCGTGGGTTCCGTCAAGGTCAACGGCCGGAGCTCGAGGTTCGCGTACATCTGGGTGGGCAACTCGGAGACGCAGTGCCCGGGGCAGTGCGCGTGGCCGTACCACCAGCCCCTGTACGGCCCGCAGAGCCCGCCACTGGTGGCGCCCAACGGCGACGTCGGCGTCGACGGGATGGTGATCAACCTCGCAGGCCTCCTTGCCGGGACAGCCACGAACCCGTTCTCGAACGGGTACTACCAGGGCGAGGCGGGGGCGTCGCTGGAGGTGGCGTCGGCGTGCACCGGGATCTACGCCAATGGGGCGTACCCGGGCTTCGCCGGGAACTTGCTGGTGGATGAGGCGACGGGGGGCGAGCTACAACGCGCACGGCGTCGACGGGAGAAAGTACCTGGTGCCGGCTCTCTACGATCCGTCCACGTCGTCCTGTTCGACGTTGGTGTGAGGGACAGATACAAAGATGACGTTTAGACTACCAGATTGATTCATTCATTTGTTTATCGGTTTTTAGTTATTGTCAATATAGTTAATGGAAGAGGCAAACCACTTTTATTTGCTACAATTATGCGCCAGTGCAAAGCAAGCGGACTAAGCCACTTTTAATATGAGGATTTCAACTCTTCACTCACACTAATCAATAAACTAAGCGGACTAATTACACCTTTTGTGGATGAAAAAATCATTACATAGTGAAATTATGCTATAATTACTTATTATATTATTGGAAAACAAATAGAGGAGCTTAGGTCGATGGCGCTAAAGAAATCCATTATTAATACTAGTCTAGTCATTGGTTATGGCAAAAGGCATGTGGGATGAGAATTTTGACCTTTCTTAGTGACAAGTTTGTATATCTCACACAAACAAATGTTATATAACTTCACACTAATCGCGATTGATTATCACTTTATAATATATTGAAATTATTGCTTTTAGGTGCTCAACATCAAGAAAATTTTTAGGTCATTACAAATAATATCGGAAACGGTTTGTTCAATAAATGTATAGCTTTTGGATAGATTAATCCATGTATGATTTGATGGGGAAAGAGATTGATGGCGGCGTTTGGACAAGGTGTGACTCTCCTCACAGATCTCTCGAGATGTAAAGATCACTCATCTAGTAGGCTAGCGTTGCAGGGAGACATGCTCACTCATCTAGTAGGCCAGTGTTGCTAGGAGATACGTGCAACCATTAAACATATGTTAATTCTTCAAGTTGGAGAGTTTGTAATATCCTAAAGTCGACTCACATCGCATATAATTATCCTATTAAATGACACATTAGTCAACATTCATCCCCAAAAGACCACCGTCTTGTATGGTTACTCCAAGTATTCCTTTTGAGGGAGTTTAGACGTGAATTGGAGAAAATAGTCAGTGATTGTAAAGTATTGACGTGGTGTGCATTTTTTACTCATGTCCTTTTATAAGATGACACATGTCCGCTAAGTTAGAATAAAAATTAGACACCAATTTATGTCTTCTTCCTCTTCCATCCTTTGTCCTCCGCCATCCCAGTTCGAGTTTTCTTCACTCCTTCTCTCCATCAGCCATGGCTACAAGATTGGCTTGTCCATGGCTCGCGAGGTGGCTCAGCTTGAATGTTCAGGGGGCAGCGCCGGCAACTCTGTTGGTGGCGATAGAGAGGGGAGGTTTGCAACTCCAATGAAGAAAATAAGCTTCCGTTGTCGACATTCGTTGTCCGTGGATGAGATTTGAAGCTCGTCGTCAAAACTCGTGGCCATGGACAATCCGTGGTTGCCAAATCTGTGGATGAGGCGCCTCGCGAGCCATAGACAAACAAAGCTTGTGGCCTTGGATGATGGAGGACCCCTTCCCGCATCGGTCGCGATCGGTTTGAGCCACCCTTCAGGATTCGTCTTCTTCTCTTTTGCTCCAACATCCAGATCTAGCAATGCGTCCCTTGTCCATGGCCATCGTCACCTTCGCCAGTGTTGCTCTCCAAATCTCCAGATCTGGCCATCCATGGCCGAACGCGTTCAAACGTTGTGTCGCTTGTCCATGGCCACCATTAGCATCGAGCAACGTTGGAAGGGGTGGCTCGATCTAAAAGTTTGGCCAGATCTGGAGCCATGGCCGTAAGCCACGACGGTTCATGCCAGCCGTATTGAAGAGCCAGCCGAGAAGACTCCTCAACGCGACATGGACGGCCATGGATAACGGCCAGACTGGAAAGAAAAAAGTGAGTGCAAGAGAAAGAAGAGAAGAGTGAAAAGTTATTATTTTATTTCAACTAAGCGAACATGTGTCGGTCTATTATAGGACATAAGTAAAAAACGCACATTACATCAACAATTGACATGGCGCTTTAGAACCACCGAATATTTTCTCACGTCAATTTGGCTTGAGCACAACAAATTTTCTTATTTCCATATAAATTAATCTTATACTTAACTACACTTGAGGTGGGAGCTTCTATTATATCATAAGTTAAGCAATTAGTCACTTGCATCAGTCATTGGATGAAGCCTGTCGTTACATCACACTCCTTCAATTCACTGGTCAAAATAGCCGTTAATAATATCTGTAATCCATAGGAAAATTCGTGACGTTTGATGATAGAAATTGAAGTTTGGACATGAGATTCATGGCATACTCAAGAGAGCTGATTGCCAACCAACATAAAATGTGGATTAACACTTAGCTAACATGCCCATTCACGACAATTAGCTCCACCACCACCACCACCACCACCAACACCAACTGGCACGTCCTCTTCTTGCGACCGAAACGAAGAGCACCGATTGGTTTTCTCCTTGTTCTCTCAGTCAAAACAATAGTCTTTTTCTTCCCTTAGTTGTCTCAATGCCCTGTAATGAAATGGATAATTGCTGGACTGAGACCTAATTTGACCTTGTGCCAACGAAAGCAATTCATTAACAAGCAAACGCGTCAACTGACGCTGGCCTCCCCTTGCGTTTACTTCACCACTATCTCCTCACTACCATCCTATCACCTTCCCCCTTTCCTTCATCCTCGTCACTCAAATCTAACTTCATTTCTCTTGCTCAGCTACATCCTAAGGGCTCCAATTGACCTTCTCTTTCTCTACTCCCACCCATCAGATTGATCAGATCCGTGTGTTCTATCTTGGGTAATCTTCTCAACGGGTTTTTTTGGATGTGCATATATTTTTTTTGTATAGAAATATTCAATTTGTGATCTTTCTACGATCCATTGGCTTGGATAGTTGGACTAAAGAGGTAAATCAAGAAAACTGAATTCAGGCATAAATGCAGTTGGACCTTAATTCAGGAAAATGATATAAGTTGACCTTGATGGACGTCATTGTTTTGATTTTGAATATTGAGCGTAACAAAATCTCAATTGGATCATGAATTGAGCTAAGCACTTTATTGGGTCCAAAGTCTTGAAGTTTCCCAGTGTAATTCAAGCCGATTTGAACACAATTGCTTCTAAAAAGTTTCCTCAAATTCAACTATCGAACTTTTTGTTTATTCTGCTGGGTGCGGGCCGGGGCTGGTGCGCGTGTTTGGTCCGCTCTTTCAAACTTCCAGCCTGGACCGTGGACAATGGACAGTGGACGCTACCCAGCCTCTAACATCTCTCCCTTAGCCACTTTCCTTCCCCCAATTTGCCCTTATACAGGGTTAATGGAAGAGATCAGCGTAAGGTCACTTTCGTCCATTCAGCTGTAGCTAAGCTGGGCTGCATTGCCCACTTTTTGTT
Source organism: Syzygium grande (assembly GCA_024733475.1). NCBI lineage: Eukaryota > Viridiplantae > Streptophyta > Magnoliopsida > Myrtales > Myrtaceae > Syzygium > Syzygium grande. The sequence goes on from JAMXDD010000006.1 coordinate 6,948,142, forward strand.
TGAATTTGAGCTCACAGCTAACAAAAAAGAAAGCTATGACTTTTAGTCAAGATTATGAAACCGACTAAGTATCAGATTCTGTCTCTTTGCAAGCGCGTCCACAGCTGCAAATCAATAGGGTTTATATGTTCTTTCTACCTGTTAGTTTAAATTTTAAAGTTGGACTTTTTAAAAATCTGATTATAAATAAAAAGACAAAGTTTAATAAAATTTGGTATAAATAATCTTGTTGAGGACATCAATAATTACAATAGGTACATTAAGCATTATCAATTTTTTCTGATTTGTTACTTAAAAAGTCACCTTAAGATCGTAAATGAGGATTGAACGTGTTGAATGGAGCACCGGTAGTCTTTTGTTATCTTGCTGGTGAAGATGCAACTGGGAATTGCAAGACCATCATGAGCTGCCCTCCTTTTGTCTCTTTCCAAGCAGGTTCGGGCACTTTAACCCCACCACTCCTTCTTTTCTCCCTCCTTATTTATTATTATATTATATAGCCGTTGTGTAAAATAATCAAAAGCATCACCCTCGTCCCACCCTTGTATAAATACTCCTCACCATTTCAACGCAACCCACAACTCAAACAAAGCGAAGCTACCTCAGCTTTCAGCTTTCCTCCTTCTCAGCCCAAACTCAGCTACAATGGCATCGTTCTTCGCTTCTAAGACAGCTCTTCCAAAGCTCTTCCTCGCTCTCTGCCTCCTCCAAATGGCCTCCGCCACGAGGAGGCTGGCCGAGCTGGTCCAAGACCAGTCTCCGCCCATGCAGTACCACAATGGCCCACTCCTCTCCGGCAAGATCTCCGTCAACCTCATCTGGTACGGCCGCTTCAAGCCCTCCCAGCGCACCATCATCTCCGACTTCGTCAACTCGCTGTCTTCCGACCCTTCGCCGGCTCAGGCCCCTCCTTCCGTCTCTCAGTGGTGGAAGACGGTGGATAAGTACTACAAACTCTCGTCCTCCAAGAGGCGCACGCCTTCTCTCACGCTCTCACTCGGGAGGCAAGTCCTCGACGAGAGCTACTCGCTCGGGAAGTCCCTCACGAGCAAGCACCTCGTCGAGCTCGCGTCCCGGGGGGAGCAGCGGAACGCCGTCAACGTCGTGCTCACCTCCTCCGACGTGGCCGTCGAGGGGTTCTGCATGAGCCGGTGCGGCTCCCACGGTTCCGCCGTGGGTTCCGTCAAGGTCAACGGCCGGAGCTCGAGGTTCGCGTACATCTGGGTGGGCAACTCGGAGACGCAGTGCCCGGGGCAGTGCGCGTGGCCGTACCACCAGCCCCTGTACGGCCCGCAGAGCCCGCCACTGGTGGCGCCCAACGGCGACGTCGGCGTCGACGGGATGGTGATAAACCTCGCAGGCCTCCTTGCCGGGACAGCCACGAACCCGTTCTCGAACGGGTACTACCAGGGCGAGGCGGGGGCGTCGCTGGAGGTGGCGTCGGCGTGCACCGGGATCTACGCCAATGGGGCGTACCCGGGCTTCGCCGGGAACTTGCTGGTGGATGAGGCGACGGGGGCGAGCTACAACGCGCACGGCGTCAACGGGCGAAAGTACCTGGTCCCGGCCCTCTACGATCCGTCCACGTCGTCCTGTACGACGTTGGTGTGAGGGACAGATTGAAACGATGACGTTTAGGCTAGCAGATTGATTCATTCATTCGTTCATTGGTTTTTAGTTGCTCTATATTATTGTCAATATAGTTAATGGAAGAGGCAAACCACTTTTATTTGCTACAATAATGCGCCAGTGCAAAGCAAGCGGACTAATCCACTCTTAATATGAGGATTTCAGCTCTTCACTCACACTAATCAATAAACCAAGCCGGCTAATTACACCTTTTGTGGAAGAAAAATCATTACATAGTGAATGTTTGCTCTAATTATTTATTAAAGTATTGGGGAACAAATGGAGGAGCTTAGGTCGAGGACGCCAGAGAAATCCATTATTAATACTAGTCTGGTCATTGGTTATGGCAAAAGGCACGTGAGATGAGAATTCAGACTTTTCTTATTGAAATGCTATATATAACACATATGTTATATAACTTAACACTAATCCTTATTGATTATCGCTTTATGGTTTGTTGAAATTATTGATTTTAAGTGCTTAGTATCGTGGAAATGGTTAGGTCGTTACAAATGATATCGAAAACGATTTCTTCGATAAATGTGTAGCTTTTGGATAGATTGCCCATATATGATTCAATAGAGTAAAAGACTGATCAAGGAGTTTGGACGAGGTGTGACTCACCTCACAGACCTTTAGGGAGGTGAAGATCCCTCATCTAGTAGGCTAACGTTGAAAGGAGATACGTGCAACTAGAGGTCTAGATCCCTCATCTAGTAGGCTAATGTTGAAAGGAGATATGTGCAACCATTGACGCTCATGTTAATTCTCCAAGTTGGAGAGTATGTAACATCCTAAAGTCTCACATGGCATATAAATGCCCTATTAAATGACACATCAATTAACATTCATCTCAACAGATCACCTTCTTGTATGGCTACTCCAGGTATTCTTTTTTGGGGATTTTAGACATGAATTGGAGAAATTTTTTGTAATCGCAAAACATCACGTCAATTGATGACGTGACGTGCGTTTTTAACTCATGTTCTATAATAAGATGACATGTGTCCACTAAGTTGAAATAAAAAATTAAAAAAAAAAACCAATTTATCTCTTTTTCTCCTCCTTGTTGACACCTAAATTTTGACATTCCATTGAGTAATTCATTGCATAGAAAAATTAGGGATTGACATCGATCCCCAAATAAAAAAAAAAATTAGTTAAATTGCATATAGATATTATGATCATTTACATTAATAGTTAGGCTCATATAATTACGTTTGCATTTGACCGGTAATGGACTTATTTAAATGGTTCTAAGCGTAATTTATGCTAATTGGACTAAGCCCATAGTGTGAGAAAATTTAACCCAACCCATGAGTATTGTAAGAGCTGAAATTTTCCCATTGGATAATTGAGCAATTAATCTTGATTATTGTTCAAATCTTGAAAGATAATTGTTCGATTTGATTTGATATTATCAGGATTCTAAGAGATAATAAAAATTTCATATCAGTAAAGTGTATCTCTTAGAATTTAAAATTTAAAATTTTAATCTAAACCTAGTGCTATATAAAGCGACGTCTATTCACATTTGGAGGAAGCCATGCATATTGAATACATGGCCACAGAAGTGAGAGGAAGAGAACTTTCGGAGAGCATGAGAGACACATGTGAGCGAGAGCAAGAGTAAGATAGAGAGAGTTGGTCATGCACACGCCCGCGTCACAGTCGCGCCGCCTTGCGACCGGACCGCCATCACCGCGCTGCCTCACTGCCACACCGGCGCGCTACCTCAGGCCTACCGCGGTTCACGCCGCTGTTCCCGCACCAACGTCGTGCTGCCCGCTGCTCCTCCCGCTGTGCCCTTGCCCGCGCTTAGCCGTTGCCCCCGGTGTTGTCCCTCTGCTGCATGCGCCACACCTGCTACCGGCCCACTCCGTGACGTCCAACTACGCTTGTGACGATGAAGTTGCCCTTGATTCTGCACCGAGAAATTTGCAGCTACTTCGTCCCGTGATCGACGACGTTGCTGCGCTAGCGTCACACTGACCACCCCTTTGTGCTCTCCGTGATAAATTTGTTCTTGTGCCTGTGCAGATTAAAGGAAAATTCCAAGCGGTGGTCAAGAGGGCTTTAATGAAGTTGGATTAAAAAATATTAATTGTCACTTGGAGATTTCTGGTCGTGTCCGAAAATACCAACGTAGCCCCCATCGAGCAGGGAGTCCACGCAACTAGGGCACCATCACAATCAGCCTAGCCGTGTCGCCTCCGTGAACCTTCCACACCACGAACTGTTGCAAGCTAGCTGAGGCCGAGAATCACGAGCACCACCGTGAGCCAAGTCGGTCCTTGTCGAGCCGCCGTTGACTGCCCGCCGTCAGCCACCGTCCTTGATCCGCTGCAAATTCAAATTTGGAAACGTTATCCGCAAAATAGATAATAAATTTTATCCGATTTGATTTGAATATCTAATTTCTAATCACGAATTGATTTTATTGATATCCTAGGCATTATCCAATTAGGGTGTTATCGATATGAGTTGATTTAATTACTAATTTGATCTATGAAGATATCGGATCATTTTTTTTAATTATTTCAACTTAATATTGGATAATTATCGTGTCTAAAGATTACAATAATCTTTAATTTAACCCATGAGACAATGGGTTATTTTTTAGATTATCGTAATCTTTATTTGAAATTTTTGTGAATTGCACATGTGGATTAGGTAAGGCTTTATCTTTGGTTTGGATAACTACTATGTTTTAAAAATGTCAAAAAAAAAAATACAAAAAAGATTGCTTGTTAGGTTTAGTAAGATTGTTAGAAAACATTGCTTGTTTAAATAGGATTGCATACTAAGGTAAATTCTAGAATTAGAATAGATTTTAGATATGCTTTTCCATAATATATAGGTTTTTAGATAATGCTTGCATGTTTAATAATATTGCATGTTTTGAATAGTTTTCCAAGATAGGATAGGGTTTAGTTCAAATTAATCCCTAAACTAGATTAGATAACTATTTTTTAGATAGTTCAATTAGGGTATTTATTAATTCCGAATTTTAATAAAAATACCAAAAATATCATATGCATGTCATATAGTTTGCATGTTAGGAAATCGCATGTCATGTAGATTAGACTTCATTTCAAGATAAAAGAAAACTTCAAAAATATTTGATTGTTTTGGTGTGACCGATTTCTTTACTTTCTTGCAATTTACTTGCTTTGTTATTTTAGTGGTAATTTCATTGATTGCGCACCCGCATTATCACCTCTTCGATGTTAGTGGGTAAATTAAAATCAATTCAAGCTGCCTGTTAAAATATTTTTGAAAAATAAAAGAGAAAAGGTACCGAAAGGGCATTAGGTTAATCTAGTGTAACCAAGTCTCCGAATTTATAATCTTTGGTTCGTAGGAGTAAAGTAGAACTCCTGATACTTTACTTGGGTTTTTAATCGACACACTAAAAATACCTAATACTTTACTTGGGTTTTTAGTCGACTCACAAAAAATAGATTAGTGGCGACTTATAATTAAAATGATCTTGCATGTTAAGAACTTAAATCATAAGTTGCAAATTGGTATGGGCTTGGGAGAGCCCGAGCTAGATTTAGACTTAGTAATCCATTAGCCAAACCCCTAGGTGATGCACATGAGGTTAGGTCGCAACACGCCTCCATCCCAGCCTAAGTTTTCTCTGCTCCATCTCTCCATCATCCATGGCTACAAGATTGTCTCGTCCATGGCTTGTGAGGTGGCTCAAGTTGGATGCTCAAGGGGCAGTGCCAGTGACTTCGCTGGTGGTGACAGCGAGGGGAGGTCTGCAACTCCAACAAAGCAAAAAAGCTTCGATTGTCAACATCGTTCGTTCATGTATAAGATTTGGAACTAACTATCAAACTTGCGGCCATGGACAATCCGTAGCCGCCAAATCTGTGAATGAGGCGCCTCGCGAGCCTTGGACAAGTAAAGGTGGTAGCCATGGATGATGGAGGACCCCTTCTGGCATCGCTTGCAATCAGCCCAAGCCACCCTTCCAGCTCCATCTTTTTTTGTTTTACTTTAACCTCCAGATCTGGCATTGCATCCCTTGTCCATGGTCGTCGTCACCTTCGCCTGCGTCGCTCTCCAAATCTCTAGATCTTGCCATCCATGGCTGAATGTGTTTGGGCGTCGTGCCGCTTGTCTATGGTTGTCATCAGTGTCGAGCAATGCCGGCCAAGAAGACTCCTGAACACGGCACGAGTGGCCATGGACGACGGCTAGACTGGAAAGAAAAAAGTGGGTGGAGGAGAAAGAAGAGAATAGTGAATAGCTATTTTTTTATTCCAACACAAACAACATGTGTCAGTCTATTATTGGACATAAGTAAAAATCGCATACCACATCAGCAATTGATGTGACACTTTACAACCACTGAATATTTTCTCGCGTAAACTGAGTCATTTTGTTACAAATGTGGCTTGACAACAACAAACTTTCTTATTTTTGAATAAATTAATCTTAAACTTAACTACACTCGAGGTGGGAACTTTTATCATACCTTAAGCTAAGCATTTAGTCACTTATATCAATCATTGGATGAAGCCCATCGTTGCATCATACTCCTTCAATGCACTATTGATTCATTGGTAGAAATAACCGTTAACAATGTCTACAATTCATAGGAAATTTCGTGTGATTTGATGATGATAGGCATTGAAGTTTGGACCCGAGATACATGGTCTACTCAAGAGTGCGGCATTGCCAAGCAACATAAAATGTGGATTAGTACTTAGCTAACACGGCCATTCTCGACATTTAGCTCCACCACAACCACCAACTGGCATGTCCTCTTCTTGCGACCCAAATGAAGAGCACTTACTGGTTTTGTCCTTGTTCTTTTAGTCAAAACAAGAGTCTTGTTCTTCCCTTGCTGTCTAAATGCCCTATAATGAAATGCATAATTGCTGGACCGAGAGCTTCGACCTTGCGCCAACGAAAGCAATTTATAAACAGGCAAACGCGTCAACTCACGCTGCCCTCTCTTGCCTTTACTTCACCACTCTCTCCTCACTACCATCCGATCACCTTCTACCTTTCCTTCATCGTCGTCACTCAAATCTAACTTCATTTCTCTCGCTCAGGTACATCCTAAGGGCTCCAATCGACCTTCTCTTTCTCCCTCCAGCCCATCACATTGATCGCACCCGTGTGTTCAATTTTGGGTAATCTTCTTAATGAGGTTTTTGTATGTGCATGTTTTTTTTTTGTATAGACATATTCACTTTGTGGTCTTTTTACGATCCATTGCCGTGGATTGTTAGACTAAAGAGGTGAAGCACGAAAACTGAATCTGGGCGTAAACCCAATTAGATCTTGGTTCAGGAAAATGATATAAGTTGACCTTTGAGGGGATCCTGTTTTTATTTTGACTATTGAGTGTAACAAAATCTCAATTGGATCATGGATTGAGTTAAGCACTTTTTTTGGGTCCAAAATGTAGAAGTTTCCTAGCGTAATTCGAGCAGATTTCAACACAATTACTTCTAAAAATTTTCCTCTGGTTCAAGTATCTAGCATGTTCACTCTGTACAAAAAAGAAGAAGCAAAACTAAGCTCTCTCTATCAGTTTGCCCAAGCCTAACAAAGCCGTGCCACCAACGCCTTCAACCAACACCCGATATCATCTGCCTCTAGTCATCACAGCCTAGAAAAATTCCCGTGTGCACCGGAATTGTATAGGCCCACTCGATCTCGTCCTTTGAAAGATACGGGTCACACTTAAGATCAAGTGGCCTCATGTCAATTCCGGTGTTCTTTGGAATGGCTCCACCCCCTCAATTTTGAATTATATGGATGAGGTGCATTATTTATCAATGGGATTTACATATTCTTTATATATATATATATATGGTTTACATGATTTATATGTATGAAATATCTCAAAGCATTTGATAACGAGATACATATATGTATCTCCTTTCATCACCAGCGTGAAGACGCAATTGGGAATTGCAAGGGTAATGTTATCCTGCTGCGCGCGGCCAAGGCTTGTGCCAGTGTTCGGTCCGCACTTTCCCATAAATTAAAGGGATACGTTTCAAACCTCCAGCCTGTACTGTGAACAGCGGACACTACCTACCCACCCTCCAACGTTTCTCCCGTAGCCACTTTCTTTCCCCCTCTTTGCCCTTCTCTCCAGGGCTAATGAGAAAGATCAGCGTAAGGTCAGTTTCGTCCTTTCAGCTGTAGCTAAGCTGGACTGCATTGCCTTCTTTTCTTTTTTTGAATTTCAGCTCACAGCTCACAAAAAGGAACTATTATTTTTAGTCGGGATTTGTAGCGCGACTCAAAGTCGAGTCATGTCCCTTTCGGATTTACAACCACTTCAGTCAGTCAAATTTTCACATGCTATTCCTCGTCTAATTTGCATGTGAGATGAGTGTTTAAATATCTGACATCACTTAACAATAAGTTTTACACATATAATTTTTTTTCACGTGTCAATTTAAAACGGTGTGATAGTAAGTAAAAAAAAATTCAATAAAATTTGGAATAAATTATCTTGTTGAGGAGATCAATAATTACAATAGGTACATTGAGCATTATCATTTTTGCTGATTTGTTACTTTTGGTCTTATCTTGATGATTGAACGATGCAAAGCTTTTGGGGTGAAGATGCAAAGACCCATCATTAGCTGCCCCCTTTTGTCTCTTTTCCAAGCAGGTTCGGGCACTTTAACCCCACTTCTTCTTTCGCCCCCCTCCTTATTTATTAGAGTTAATACAACCAAAAATCCTAAGTTAATACATATGTGTGATAATTTTATCTCGAACTTTTTTTTACTACCAAAAACCCCAAACTGGTACACTTATAACAATTTTACCCCAAACTTTTTTTTTACCACTAAAAACCCCAAACTGGTATATCTGTGACAATTTTACCCCAAACTGGTAAACCCGTGACAAATTTACCCTAAACTATTTTTTTGATCACAAAAAATCTCAAACTGGTACACTTGTGACAATTTTATCCCGAACTAATAATTTTTTTTTATTTTTCAAATTTATTTTCTTTTTTTTTTATTTTCTTCATCTTCTACCTTTGGCGTTCGTAGGGGTGGAAGGACCGAGGTCGGCCCGGTGGAAGCCGGGCGGGGCCCCCCTCGCCGGCGTCAGGATGAGCCGCCCTCACCAGGCCGTCAGAGAGGGCACCCTCCTCCAACCTCGGCGAGGGTTGTCCTCGCCCGACGAGGCGGGCGGCCCTCGCCCAGCGGTAGTAGCCGAGGCCGCTGTGCGGCCCGACGCCGGCCAGGCCCGCCTTTGCCCGACGCCCGTGAGGCTAACAATCTTGACTTCCACTTTTGGCCAATCGCCACTCGGCAGCCTTGTCAACAAAGTGGCCGGGCCGACCTCCTGGCTTCCTTCTCTTCCGGCCGCCGACCGCCAAAGGTAGAAGATGAAGAAAAAGAAAAAAAAAAAAAAAATTAATAAAAATTCAAAAAAATAAAAAATAATAATATTAAAATTTTTGTTCAGTAGTAAAATTATCGCATGTGTACTGGGTTTAGGATTTTTGTGGATGTTCGAGATAAAATTGTCAAAATGTACCGGTTTGGGGTTTTTTAAGGTATGTTTGGGGTAAAATTATCACATGTGTATCAGTTTAGGGTTTTTGATGGTAAAAAAAAAAGTTCAGGGTAAAATTGTCACACATGTACTAGTTTAAGATTTTTGGTGGTATTAACCCTATTTATTATATTATATAGTCATAATATAAAATAATCAAAAACATCGCCCTCGTCCCACCCTTGTATAAATACTCCTCACCACTTCAAGACAACCCACAACTAAAACAAAGCGAAGCTACCTCAGCTTTCACCTTTCCTCCCTCTCAGCCCAAGCTCAGCTACAATGGCATCGTTCTTCGCTTCGAAGACAGCTCTTCCAAAGCTCTTCCTCGCCCTCTGCCTCCTCCAGATGGCCTGCGCCACGAGGAGACTGGCCGAGCTGGTCCAAGACCAGTCTCCGCCCATGCTGTACCACAATGGCCCTCTCCTCTCCGGCAAGATCTCCGTCAACCTCATCTGGTACGGCCGCTTCAAGGCGTCCCAGCGCACCATCATCTCCGACTTCGTCAACTCGCTGTCTTCCGACCCTTCGCTGGCTCAGGCCCCTCCTTCCGTCTCTCAGTGGTGGAAGACGGTGGATAAGTACTACAAACTCTCGTCCTCCAAGAGGCGCACGCCTTCGCTCACGCTCTCGCTCGGGAGGCAAGTCCTCGACGAGAGCTATTCGCTCGGGATGTCCCTCGCGAGCAAGCACCTCGTCGAGCTTGCGTCCCGGGGAGCAGCGGAACGCCGTCAACGTCGTGCTCACCTCCTCCGACGTGGCCGTCGAGGGGTTCTGCATGAGCCGGTGCGGCTCCCACGGCTCCGCCGTGGGTTCCGTCAAGGTCAACGGTCGGAGCTCGAGGTTCGCGTACATCTGGGTGGGCAACTCGGAGACGCAGTGCCCGGGGCAGTGCGCGTGGCCGTACCACCAGCCCCTGTACGGCCCGCAGAGCCCGCCACTGGTGGCGCCCAACGGCGACGTCGGCGTCGACGGGATGGTGATAAACCTCGCAGGCCTCCTTGCCGGGACAGCCACGAACCCGTTCTCGAACGGGTACTACCAGGGCGAGGCGGGGGCGTCGCTGGAGGCGGCGTCGGCGTGCACCGGGATCTACGCCAATGGGGCGTACCCGGGCTTCGCCGGGAACCTGCTGGTGGATGAGGCGACGGGGGGCGAGCTACAACGCGCACGGCGTCGACGGGAGAAAGTACCTGGTGCCGGCTCTCTACGATCCGTCCACGTCGTCCTGTACGACGTTGGTGTGAGGGACAGATTGAAACGATGACGTTTAGGCTAGCAGATTGATTCATTCATTTGTTCATTGGTTTTTAGTTGCTCTGTATTATTGTCAATATAGTTAATGGAAGTGGCAAACCGCTTTTATTTGATACAATTATGCACCAGTGCAAAGCAAGCGGACTAAGCCACTCTTAATATGAGGATTTCAGCTCTTCACTCAAACTAATCAATAAACTAAACCGGCTAATTACACCTTTTGTGGAATAAAAAATCATTACGTAGTGAATGTTTGCTCTAATTACTTATTAAATTTTTGGGGACCAAAAGGAGGAGCTTAATCGAGGCGAGAGAAATCCATTATTAATACTAGTCTAGTCATTGGTTATGGCAAAAGGCACGTGGGATGAGAATTCTGACCTTTCTTAGTGAAAATGTTGTATATTACACAAATGTTATATAACTCAACACTAATCCCAATTGATTATAGATTCATGGTTTTTACTTTTGGTCGGGGCTTTATGGTTTATTGAAATTATTGCTTTTAGGTGCTTCGCATTGTGAAAATGGCTAGGGGCGCGAATGATAACTATTCTATTTTTATTCAGAAGTAATTTTCTGTTCCCAGAAACAGGTTTGGAACAGAAACCCATTTGATAATGTAATTCCATTTTTCTATTTTTGGAATAACTTTTTGTTCCAGAACTGATTCTAGACCAAAAATTAGAACAAAAAAAATTAGGTTTTTTGTTTTTGGACGAGAAATGAAAACCATTTTTAAAAGAATATGTCTTCTCTCTTCAAAATACATCTCTTCTCTAAATTTGACTCCGGTCTGACCTGGTCAGACCGATTCGAACTGATTTTGTCCGGTTCATTCTTGGCGGGAAAATAAAAAAAATTCTAAAAAAATTTACAAAAATCATAAAAAATTAGAAAAATCCGAAAAAATAAAAAAATTCAAAAATTCATAAAAAATTTTTAAGAAAATCCGGAAAATTTCTAAAAATCTCAAAAAAATTTCAGAAAATCCATAAAAATTGAAAAATTCCATAAAAATTCATAAAAATTTTCAAAAAATAAAAAAAGTCAGATTTATGAAAAAAGGAAATTTGGTGAATTTTTTTTCAAAAAAATCAAAAATTTCAAAATTTCACAGGATGGCTTAGAATACTTGTGGCCATCCACTTTGAGTAAAATTTAATTTTTTTGAGGTGCCCAAATGGCATTTTTGAAGACTCCTTAGTTTAGGGATTTAAAAGGGATTTTAACCCCAAAAACCCTAAAAGGGATTTAACCCCCAAAAAGGGTTCTAAAAAAATGAATTTTTGTTTCGGGAAATAGAAATTTGTGTTGTTATCAAACGGGTTTCTGTTTTAGGAAATAAAAATTTTATGTTGTTATTAAACGGGTTTTTGTTCTAAAAATAGAAATTTTTGGTTGTTATCAAACGAGTTTCTTTTCTCAGAAACTCGTCTGGAAAAAAAATAAAAAATCTATTTCTGTCCTAGGAATTATTTTTTAAACATAATGGTTATCATTCGCGCCCTAGGTTGTTATAAATGATATCAGAGGTCATTCCTTCAATAGATGTGTAGCTTGTAGATAAATTGGGCCATATATGATTCGTATTCAATGAGGAAAGAGACTGATGATTGCGGAGTTTGGACAAGGTGTGACGCTCCTCAAAGACCTCTAGGGAGGCAAATATCAATCATCTAGTAGGCCAATGTTGTAGGGAGATTCGCCCAATCATCAGAAAATTGTCCAAACAGTCTTAAACTTATTGCATTTTTACCAATTCAATTCTAAATTTTTTAATTATGCCAATTAAGTCTTAAACCTTCCAACGTTTTGTCAATCAAGTCCATCAACATGTTATGGCCGGAAATCATTGACGGGGACGCCGACAGACGTAAGTGGCACAACCGCTGGCGCTAACATGAATAATTTTTAATAATTTTTTTTTGAATTCTTTTAATTAGTTTTCCCTTCTGCCTTTTCTTCACTTTTCCTTCTTTAATTTTCTTTTCTCCTTTTTTTTTTTTTTCTTTTTTTTTTTTTTTTCCCTTTGCAGGCCATTGGCGAGGCTTGGTGGAAGGAAAAGATTAAAAAAAAAAAAAAAGAAAAGAAATGAAGAGAAAAGGAAAAAAAAAAAAGTAAAGACGGAAAAAAAAAGAAAAGAAAATAGGGAAAAATTAAAAATTATTAAAAAATCCAAGTTATTAAAAAATTATTAAAAATTATCCACGTGAGTGCTAGTTGGTCATGCTGGATGTGTTACATAAGATAGTCGGCATCTACATCAGTTAAAATTCATCCCCAAAAAGACCACCTTCTTGTATGGCTACACAAGTATTCCTTTTGGGGGATTTTAGACGTGAATTGGAAAAAAATGTCAATGGTTACAAAGCGCTACATCAATTGCTAACATGGCGTACTTTTTTAACTTATAATAAGATAACTTGTGTCTGCTGAATTGAAATAAAAAAAAAATAAAAAGCCAATTTCTCTCTCTTCCTCCTCCATCCTTTGCTCTCATCCATCCCAGCCTGAGTTTTCTCTGCTCCTTCTCTCCATCATCCATGGCTGCAAGATTTGATTGTCCATGGCTTGCGAGGTTGCTCGGCTCAGCTGCTCAAGGGGTAGCGTCGGTGACTCTGCTGGTGGCAATAGCGAGGGCAGGTTTGCAACTCCAACGGGAAAATTACCAAAAAGTTTAAACCTTTTGCAATTGTGCCAATTCAGTTTTTTTAAATTAGCAATTCATTCCATAAACTTTTTGCAAATCAGCAAATTCAGTCTATTTGGCGGCCCGGCACTTAGAAAATTTTTAATTTATTTTTTAATATTTTCGAATTTTTTCCTTTTCTCTTTTTTTTTTTTTTTCTCTTCCCTTTTTTTTTTTTTCCTCCCTACCAGATCTGGGCAAGGGCGGAGCTTGCCCAGCCATGGCGAGCTAGGCCCTCGCCGCCGATGGGCAAGCCTTGCCCAGCTCCCGCAAGGCGGAGCTCACCATGGCAGGGCAAGCTCCACCTCAAAAAAAATAGGGCCAAAGGGGAGAAGGAAAAGAAAAAAAAATAAAAAGGAAAAAAATTCGAAAATATTAAAAAAAGTATTAAAATATTGTCAACGCGCCATGGAAACGTCCATCCCAAAGATTGGGGCCAAAATGGACTAAATTGGCTGATTCGCAAAAAAGGTTTAGGAAATTTTTAAAAAATTGGTACAAATTACAAAAGGTTGAGGACTTTTTTGGTAATTTTCCCCAACTCCAATGAAGCAAAGAAGCTTCTGTTGTCAACATCATTCGACCATGGACGAGATTTGGAGCTCCCCGTCAAAACTTGTAGCTATGGACAATCCGTGATCGCCAAATCTATGGATGAGGCACCTTGCGAGCCATGGACAAGAAAAGCTTGCAGCCATGGATGATGGAGTATCCCTTTCGGCGTCACCCATAGTTGGCCCAAGCCACCCCTTTGGCTCCGTCTTTTTTTCTATTTTTCTCCAACCTCCAGATTTGGCATTGCATCCCACATCCATGGCCATCATCACCTTCATCGGCATTGCTCTCCAAATTTGGCTATCCATGGCCGAACGCATTCAGGCTTTGTGTCGCTTGTCTATAAATGTCATCAACGTTGAGCAATGCCGGAAGGGACGGCTCTGTGACATCCTCGAATTAACTCACTGTGGTATTGTCCTCTTTGGCCAGTCCCATATTAAGTCTCATAGTTTTGTTTTTCAACATATAGCTGGGCACCTTTCCAGGAGGTCATCCATCCTAGGTGTGCTCCCACTTGAGCATGCTTAACTTTGGAGTTCCAAAGTTAAGTATTGTTATTACGTCAAAAGGTGCCTATGTTATGATGCCGAAACGCGATAGTAAAATTGACTGAACAAGAAAATTCGAAGGAAGAACAATTCGTTCTCCAAATATGATTATCAAATCAAAATATCTCAAAGTCTGCTCAAAGGAAACCCTAAAACAAGCTTATATAGATTCAAACCTAACCCTATTAGGAAACGTAATCATCAAACGTAAATTAGGAAACTGCCAATTATTAAATTAACCCAAAAAATACCAAAAAAAAATAGAAAAATCCATCTAAACGATCTCGAATCGCTAAAATCCATCGTTAGTCACAGCCAAAGGCGGTGAGTATTGATTAGCACGTCGTTTCGTTTCAGCCGACCAAATTTGAGCTCAATCGGACATCGTTGACTTCAAGCCCGCCGGTTCGTCCAGTCGCATAACGGTCCCCTTAAGTGCATCATCCTCCCCTGCTAGAGAAAGATTCGTCCTCGAATCTACTTCTCCTTCGTTGTCGTCATCAATCTCCTCAGGACCTTCTTCTTCTTCAGGGTAGTAAGGTGACAAATCCGCTACATTAAAAGTTTCGGATACATTATACTTACCCGACAATTCGATCTTGTAAGCATTGTCACTAATTCACTCCAGAACTCTAAATGGTCCATCAGCTCTAGGTTGAAGCTTGCCAAACCTACCCGCTGGAAATCGCTCCTTCCTAAGATGAATCCAAACTAGATCACCTTCCTTGAAGACGACTTTTTCTTGCGCATATCCACGCGTTGCTTATACTTCATGTTCTGCCTGTTGATCTGATTATGGACCTGGGAATGCAGCTCTTTGATATGTTTTGCATGTTCTTCGGCTTTCGAACTAAATTGCTTGAGAACTGGTATCGGTGTGAGTTCTAATGGAGTAATTGGATTACGTCCATAAACCACTTCAAAAGGAGTCTTGCCTGTAGTTCGGTTCTCTGATCTGTTATATGCAAATTCTGCTTGAGGCAATGCCAAGTCCCATTGTCGCGGATTATCTCCAATCAAACTCCGCAACAAATTCCCTAAGCTTCGATTGACAACTTCGGTTTTGACCATCAGTCTGAGGATGATAAGATGAACTAAACTTCAAACTTGTACCCATGTACCTCCAAAGAGTGCGCCAGAAGTGACTCACAAATTTCACATCACAATATGAGGTTATGGACTTAAGAATTCCATGCAGCTTAACAATTTCCTGCGGAAACAATCGAGCAACCTGTGAAGCATCATATGACTTGCTACATGGGACAAAGTGGGCCATCTTCGAGAACCTATCGACAACCACCATTATTGAATCCTTACTCCGCTGCGTTCTTGGCAAACCCAAGACAAAGTCAAGACTGACATCCTCCCACGGTGCAACTGGAACAGGTAGAGGCATATACAATCCTGCATTAGTACTCTTGGTCTTTGCCACATGACATACCCTGCACCTTTCTATAAAACGTGTCACGTCACGCTCCATCCGAGGCCAATAAAAATGTTTACTCAATAAGGCCTTCATCTTATCCACACCAAAGTGTCCAGCTAAACCACCTGCATGCCCTTCAATAATAATAGATTCCCTCAAAGAACATTGAGGAATGCACAATCTGTTACCTTTAAATAAGTAACCTTTCACGATCTGATATTACTGAAAAGGCTCCGTTTTGCACTTCCTCCAGATATCCCCAAAATAAGGATCATCAATATATAATTCTTTAAAAGTGTCAAAGCCTAGAACCTTTACCTGCATCGTAAACAGCAAAGAGTATTTTCTGCTCAATGCATCTGCTACACTATTTAGCACTCCCGCCTTATGCTTGATGGAAAAACTGAAAGCTTGAAGGAACTCCACCCACTTTGCATGCCTTGCATTCAACTTGTGCTGCCCATTGATATATTTCAAGGCTTCATGATCAGAAAATAAGATAAACTCTTTCAAAATAAGATAGTGCCTCCAATGCTCCAAACTCCTCACAATAGCATAAAATTCTTTATCATAAGTTGAATATTTCCTTTTCGCCTCATTCAACTTCTCACTAAAGAATGCCACAGGTTTACACTTTTGACTTAGGACACCCCCAATACCAACACCTGAAGCATCACAATGCACCTCGAAAATCTCATTAAAATCAGGAAGCATGATAACAGGTGCTTCAGTTACCTTCTTCTTTAATAATTGGAAGGCAGCTTCTGCCTCCTTAGTCCACACAAATTTACTTTCTTTCGGACAATCCGTCAGAGGTGCAATAATAGTACTGAAATCCCGAATAAATCTCCGATAAAAAGACGCAAGCCCATGAAAGCTACGTACCTCATGAATATTTTTTGGAATCTCCCAATTTGTAATAGCCTCAACCTTAGCTGGATCCATATGAATGCCCTCCTTAGTTACTATATATCCCAAAAAGGTCACACGATCAATGACACTTCTTGGTATTAGCATATAATTTTGCTCCCTCAATGCCTCGAACACTCTTCTCAAATGCTGCAAGTATTGATCAATTGATGCACTATAAACCAATATATCATCGAAATATACGACGACAAACTGGCCAATAAAAGGACAAAACACCTGATTCATCAGTCTCATAAAAGTGCTCAGAGCGTTAGATAACCCGAAAGGCATCACCATCCACTCATACAGACCATCTCGGGTTTTAAAAGCGGTCTTCCACTCATCTCCAGGACGCACCATAATCTGATGATATCCACTTCTCAAGTCTATCTTCGAAAAGATAGTCGCTCCATACAATTGATCAATTAAATCATCAAATCTCGGAATAGGAAAGCGATATCTGATCGTGATCTTGTTAACAGCTCTGCTATCCATGCACATTCTCCACAACCCGTCTTTCTTTGGAACTAATAATGCTGGCACTACACAAGGGCTCATGCTCTCTCGAATGGTACCATTTTCTAATAATTCCTACACTTGCCTCTGCATCTCCTCATGCTCCTTAGGATTCATTCGATAAGCTGTCTTATTAGGAATAACAGCTCCTGGAATAAGATCTATACAATGCTATATGTCCCTCATGGGTGGCAACCCATGTGGCAATTCCTCTGGCACGACATCAGCAAACTCCTCAAGTATAGGCAGAACTTGAGTTGGAATTTCTGGACTATCAATATTTTGCTCCATAAATACGATAGCAAAAAGCTGTGGAGCATTCACCGCCTCCTCCTGGAATTCCGATTTGGACAGCAAATTACTTTTCCCTTCTTTTCTCAAATCTGAAGGACCCAGAGTAATTGTCCGGCCATCCTTCTTGAAGGTGTATGTATTTTTGAATCCATCATGCTGTGTTTTCCTGTCAAACTGCCAAGGTCTTCTTAACAGGATATGACAAGCGTCCATTGGAACTACATCACCTCACACTTCATCAACATATTTCTTCCCAATCGAGAATTGCACTAAACATCTCTCGCTCACCTTTACCTCATTCCCCTTCTTAAGCCATGACAGCTTATATGGTTGAGGGTGTTCGACAGTTTTCAATCCCAACTTTTCTACCATAGTGGTAGATATTACATTCTCGCAACTTCCCCCGTCAATTATCATACTACACACATTTCCTCCACTAGTGTACTTAGTATGAAATATATTATGCCCGAGCCACGATTCATCATCTACCTCAACAATATTTAATATTCTTCTAACAACTAGAGACTCGCCAGAATCAGCATAAATAATTTCTTCCCTGTTCTGTATCCTCTTCTTCGCCTTGATTCATCGTAAATTGGACCTTCATCAAAAACTGAATTGTCAACAAAGCGTCACAATCATCGGTTCGGACAATCAACAAAATGCCCGAATCCCCCGACACTTGAAACATCGTTTGCCCGCCGCCTCCTCCCTGCTAGATTTTGCATCGCCACCTTGCTCTCCTTTTGTTGCAGATTTTGAACCAGCGCTCTTAAGCGCTGCTTCCCGGGGGCGAAGAACTCCACAACTTTCACTCGGGACTCCTTATCCCATTTGGAACTGTTGCTTGTCCACTTAGATCCACCGTTAGACCACTTGGACTTATCGCTCTTTCTTTTAATCTACCCCTCCACCTTTAGGGCTAGTCCACACATCCTCATCGTCCAATACTTGCTGTAATTGGACAATATCGAAAATCTCATATCGCAGCCCCGCCAGATATCGTGCAATTGTCCATTTGATTCCTCCACACATCACAACGCATCCATAAGCGATCAAATTCTTCAAGAAATTCTTCAACTATTTTATCACCTTGCTTGACGTTATGATATTCAATAAACACCTCTTGCCTATAATGGGTAGGCAAAAAAAATTTTGCAATAACTTTTCATCTTCTCCCAGATCTACTTTCGACTTCCCCTTTCTAGCGCGTTGCTTTTCATGTGTTCCCACCAAATCGAAACATGTTTTCGCAGCCTAATAGCCACTAACTTCACTTTTGCCCCTCGCTTAGATCCTTAAGATAAAAAAATCCTTTCTATCGAGTTTTCAATAAACTCATCAGGATGAGCCTTACCATTAAACTCATTTCGATCTTCATTCCGAAATTTTGAGAAGAATGCTGATTTCGGTCGATCCTCGATTCCACCCCTGGTTCAGAACCCCAAAAGGGTTTACGTCTTCTTTTTTAACATCGGATGAATCCTCAAAATCCGCTCCTTCTTCAGATTGAACGCCCAATCTCGCCTCCGCAAGTTGTCGCTCCAAATCCTGGATTTGTCTTCTCTGTTCTTCAATTTCTACGTTTAGCAGATCTCTTAGACGCGGTTGGTCATCTGCTTGAACATACCACCACGAGCCCGCTACGACCGCGATTCTGTTCAGCCATTGATTCAAGCAATCTATGCTCTGATACCAATTGATGCCGAAACGCAATAGTAAAATTGACTGAACAAGAAAATTCGAAGGAAGAACAATTCGTTCTCCAAATATGATTATCAAATCAAAATATCTCAAAGTCTGCTCAAAGGAAACCCTAAAACAAGCTTATATAGACTCAAACCTAACCCTATTAGGAAACGTAATCATCAAACGTAAATTAGGAAACTGCCAATTATTAAATTAACCCAAAAAAAAACTAAAAAAAATAGAAAAATCCATCTAAACGATCTCAAATCGTTAAAATCCATCGTTAATCACAGCCAAAGGCAGTGAGTATTGATCAGCAAGTCGTTTCGCTGCTGCCGACCAAATTTGAGCTCAATCGGACATCATTGACTTCAAGCCCGCCGGTTCGTCCAGTCGCATAACGGTCCCCTTAAGTACATCATGTTAGTTAATTCCAATTTTCATACATATATCTTACAATCGCTCTGCTTCTGTTCGGTGCACATTTCAGTTTATTCCTGCCCCTTTCACCATCCTAAAAGCCTACTGGGAGTCGCTCCTTGTCTAGGCACACTGGGCTCGATAACCACTCTCCATCCTCGTCGAACCGGATCGTTACAAGCTCTAGATCTGGTCTCGATCTGGAAGTTCGGCCAAATTTGGAGCCATGGCTACAAGCAACAACCGTTCGTGTGGTGCATGCGCCAGCGGCCTTAAAAGATGACTAAACTAGAAAGAAAAAAGTGGGTAGAGAAGAAAGAAGAGAAAAAGTGTAAAGTTATTCTTTTATTCCAACTAATCGAACACATGTGAGTCCATCATTGGACATGAGTAAAAAACATATGCCACATCAGCAATTAAGATGGTGCTTTGCAACCACTAAATATTTTTTCTGTGAATCGACTCATTTGTTACAAGTGTGGCTTGACAACAACAAATTTTCTTATTATCAAATAAAAAAAAAATCTTATACTTAATAGCACTCGATGTGGAAGCTTCTATCATACCATAAATTAAGCAATTAATCACTTACATTGATCATTGGATGAAGCTTGTCGTTACATCATACTCCTTCAATTCACAGTTGATCCACTGATGGAAACAACCATTAACGATATCTACTATTCATAAGAAAATTCATCTCATTTGATGATAGACATCGAAGTTCGGGCATGAGATACATGGCATAATCAAGAGAGCCGCATTGCCAACCAACATAAAATGTGTATCAACACTTAGCTAACTCTCCCACTCTCGACAATTAGCTCCACCACCGCCGCCACCACCACCACCACCAACGTGGACCCTCTTCTTGCGACCCAAACAAAGGCCGCTGACCGGTTTTGTCCGTGTTCTCTCAGTCAAAACAAGGGTCTTGTTCTTCCCTTAGCTGTCCAATGCCCTGTAATGAAATGCATAATTGCTGGACAGAGCTTTGACCTTGCGCCAACGAAAGCAATTCATTAACAAGCAAACGCGTCAGTCACGCTGGCCTCTCTTGCCTTTACCGCACCACTCTCCTCACTGCCATCCTCTCCTTCCTCTCACCTTCCCCCATTCCTTCATCGTTATCACTCAAATTTATTATTATATTATATAGTCGTAAAATAAAATGATCAAAAGCATCACCTGCATCCCACCCTTGTATAAATACGCATCCTCGCTTCAACACAACCCACAACTTAAACAAACCGAAGCTACCTCAGCTTTCACCTTTCCTCAGTCTCAGCCCAAACTCAGCTACAATGGCATCGTTCTTGGCTTATGGGACAATTCTGCCAAAGCTCTTCCTCGCCCTCTGCCTCCTCCAAATGGCCTCCGCCACGAGGAGGCTGGCCGAGCTGGTCCAAGACCAGTCTCCGCCCATGCTGTACCACAATGGCCCTCTCCTTGCCGGAAAGATCTCCGTCAACCTCATCTGGTACGGCCGCTTCAAGCCCTCCCAGCGCACCATCATCTCCGACTTCGTTAACTCGCTGTCTTCCGACCCTTCGCTGGCTCAGGCCCCTCCTTCCGTCTCTCAGTGGTGGAAGACGGTGGATAAGTACTACGAACTCTCGTCCCCAAGAGGCGCACGCCTTCGCTCACGCTGTCGCTCGGGAGGCAAGTCCTCGACGAGAGCTACTCGCTCGGGAAGTCCCTCACGAACAAGCACCTCGTCGAGCTCGCGTCCCGGGGCGAGCAGCGGAACGCCGTCAACGTCGTGCTCACCTCCTCCGACGTGGCCGTCGAGGGGTTCTGCATGAGCCGGTGCGGCTCCCACGGCTCCGCCGTCGGGTCCGTCAAGGTCAATGGCCGGAGCTCGAGGTTCGCGTACATCTGGGTGGGCAACTCGGAGACGCAGTGCCCGGGGCAGTGCGCGTGGCCATACCACCAGCCCCTGTATGGCCCGCAGAGCCCGCCACTTGTGGCGCCCAATGGCGACGTGGGCGTCGACGGGATGGTGATCAACCTCGCGGGCCTCCTCGCCGGGACAGCCACGAACCCGTTCTCGAACGGGTACTACCAGGGCGAGGCGGGGCGTCGCTGGAGGTGGCGTCGGCGTGCACCGGGATCTACGCCAACGGGGCATACCCGGGCTTCGCCGGGAACTTGCTGGTAGATGAGGCGACGGGGGCGAGCTACAACGCGCACGGCGTCGACGGGAGAAAGTACCTTGTCCCAGCTCTCTACGATCCGTCCACGTCGTCCTGTTCTACGCTGGTGTGAGGGAAGTGGAAACAGATACAAACGATGACGTTTAGGCTAGCAGATTGATTCATTCATTTGTTCATTGATTTTCACTGTCTCCATATTATTGTCAATATAGTTAATGGAAAAGGCAAAACCACTTTTATTTGCTACAATTATGCGCCAGTGCCATGCGGACTAAGCCACTCTTAATATTTGGATTTCGGCTCTTGACTCACACTAATCAATAAATCAGCCGTCTAATTACACCATTTGTGGAAGAAAAAATCATTACATAGTGTTCACACCCAAAATTACCCCTGGTGGGAGGGGGCCGATTGCAAGTCACAAAGAACGTAAAACACGACCCACATAGCATGAATTTGGAGAAAAGCCGTGAGTCAGGCCTAGAGGCATCAAAAAGATTTGGAGCAATTATCGATAAGACACGCCATAGAAGTATCGACAGATTGACAAGTCCAAAATCACGAGCATTGCACATAACGTCGACAAGTCCAAGATCACGAACCTTGCACGTGATGTCGACAAGTCCAAGATCACAAGCTTTGCATGTGATGTCAATGAGTCTAAGATCATGAATTAAGCACGTGGTGTTACATGATAAAGAAATTCATTTCCACGTGTCAAAAGGTAAAGACTTGACTATGGGCATGAAGATCAAGGAAGCTAAATAGTGAAACGTGGGAAATAGCAGGAAATAAGGAGATACGTGGAAGAAAATCAGCTATTACGTGATGCCCAAAGAGAGTAAACAACATCGACAAGTCAGGAAACGGTTAAAGTGTGAAGTGTAAGGAAGTGGAAAACAACTTTCAAGGAGAAGTAGTCAATCGACAGTTATCAAGCTGCTCTATAAATACTCAAGGATTTTCGACATAGAAGGGACCATCCGAACAAGACAACGAACCTCTTATCTATCTTTATTTTCAGCATAATAGGAGTAGTAGTAGTTGCAACTTTTAGATTCTACATCATAGATTCAATTCCAGCGCGAGTCTTTATCAGGTCTAGCATTGTTGATTAAATTCCAATGCTATGTCACCAGTTCAACGTCGTCGATTAGATTCCGACGTTGTGCTTGGAATATAGTTGTTGATTGGATTCCAGCCATATTCTCTCAGGTCACGTCATTGATTAGATTCTAGCGTACCTGAAATTGCAATGTTGTGTACTGATTGTGTCGTTGATTGAATTCCGACATAGCTTGGTCTTGGCATTTGCAAGTTGTCATCCTATTGTTAGTATTGTTGAGTTTGGTGTATTATCGAATTAAGTTGTAAGGCACAAGTTGGGTTTAATAGACGCATTTGACATTTTCTGTCCGAACTTGATTCAAGATGCTGGTCTCCTCTAATAAAAACTGAAACGCAGCGATTCGGTGAAAGATTTTTTATTGGAATAAAACCGGCGAAACACGTAGTGAATGGATGCTCTCATTACTTATTAAGCTTTTGGGGAACAAATGGGGGAGTTTAGGCCGAGGGTCCGAGAATAATCCATTGCTAATGCCGGTCTTGTCATTTGTTATGGCAAAAGCCACGGGGACGAGAATTCTGACTTTTCTCCGTGAAAATGCTGTATATAATAACACAAATGTCATATAACTTAACTGTAATGAAATGCATTATTGCTGGACCAAGAGTTTCGACTCGTTAACAAGCAAGCGCGTCAAATCACGCTGGCCTCTCTCGCCTATACTGCACCCCTCTCTCCTCACTACCATCCTCTCCTACCTCTTACCTTTCGCCATTCCTCATCTTCATCACGTGTTGTATATCTTGGGTAATCTTCTTAGTGGAGTTTTTGTATATGCATTTTTTTTTTTTTTGCATAGAAACATTCGCTCTGTGGTCCTTTTGCGATTCATTGCCTTGGATTGTTAGACTAAAGAGGTGAATCGTGAAAAGTGAATTCGGCGAAAACCCAATTGGATCTTGATTCTTGATTTAGGAAAAAAGACATAAGTTAACCATGATGGGGGATCTTGTTTTGATTTTGACCATTGAGCGTAACAAAATTACAATTGGATCTTGGATCGAGTTACCCACTCTTTTGAGCTCAAAGTAACACAATTACTTCTAAAAGTTTCTTCGAGTTCAACTATCTAAGATTTTAACCATGCCAAAAAAAGCAAAATAAAAGGCAAAACTATGCTCTCTCTATCGGTTTGCCCAAGCCCACTGAACAGAAACTGGAGTCACTTGAGTCCATGCTTCAATGTGTTTAGCAGCCAAGTACATATATTTTCAGTTGAATAATGGCAGCAGTAACAACAACAGACCAAGCCTTATCCCATGGACCATTTGAAAAACGACATTGTCACCTACACTTTCGATGAGAAGAAAACTAACAGTTTCCATGAAGAGAACTGTTAAATGACGTTTCATTTGGTTGTTCTGAGTTTTTTTTCCCTGATTCTCTTTGCTTCATGTTTAACTCGGCAAAACCAGGCTTCTTATACCATACTGCAATGGGAAGATATACACTTATATATCTTTTTAGCATAAAGCACGCAAATGACACAGATTGTCGGAAGTGTTCATGGTACAGAAATGAGAAAGGAAACTGTTGCTTAAAGGGCTGCATCTATACCTCATATGGTGGTTGACCCAATTTCATAGAACAATGTCAAAAAACTGTTGCTTATACCGAATTAGGTTTTTTTCAAGTAAAAGGACTTCAGAATAAGGAGGAACACTTGAAATACACCAAAGAGAACCATATGCTAATGCTCACTTGAAAATTTAGGAGCTTTTTCCTCCCATCCTTCGGTAAACCACGTAAAGACAAATGATTTCATGAGCTTCTTCACTGAATTAACACTCATTAATGAATGGTTTATAGTTGTTTACTTCAGTTATTTGGAATCATTAGACATACTCAAGGCATCACTTAAAAAATCCCACGAACTCTATCTAAGCATTCCTTGCTAACCATTATAACTTTTGCCTTCAACTTTTGGTCACCATTTATCTTATCAGCAAGGAATTCAATTGACCCCTCAACATCTGCTATTTCAGGATTTTCACCCTCTGTTGCTCACCGGCAACCATCATTGGTCACCATAGAAACACATGAAGCACAAAGCCATGGCGATAGTTCAATAGCGTACTCGGCAACTATGAAAGTACATCAAGCATCCTGTCTAATAATTAACAAATCGATTAATAACATGCGGACTATATCAAAACATCTTCAGATTGAGCAATTCCAAGAATTAATTTATGACTGTATCTCACGGACATATCATGAAACAGGTTGTATACACACGATTAAAGGAAAAACGATACATTAACGAGCTCGGATTTGATACTAATCTCTAATCCCATTCAGGACGATCGTAATCAATTAACCTAAATTGAGAAAACATCTCAGCACATACATATATGTACAATTAAATTTCGTTTCATTGACCTAGTCACATATATGCAGCATATTCAGAAAGACAATGTACAAGGAATGATTCAATTTCATGCAAGGGACTCTCGGACAAGTTCTGATATATACCATGCCAAATTGAACTTGTAAGTTCTGAGAAAGCATTCTCACATCAATTGCAGTTTCCGCCATCCTCTCCACCGAGAGGCCGAGCGTGAGCCTGTACAGGAAGAGACCGAGCGCTTTGGAGTCCACGACTTGGTCGATTTACGGAGGAATCCCTCCCGTCCGTAATCAATTCCTTCGAGCGAAATGATAGAGAGGCTAACCCACGTAGAGGAGGACGGAGAAGCTAGCTGACTCGGCTTCGTGGCGTAGGGAGCGAACCTGATGGACAGAGCGACCAAGAGGTGTTCTCTCTTTGAGCGCGAATTTTTTTTTGTCGATCTTTGAAAGCGAGTTGACGAAGACGAAGCAAAGGAAACCCTAATTTTCCCTCAATAGTCAGAGCAAGAATGTCGACGTTTTCTGGAGTTATTCCATGTTAGCTTCTAACGTGAATTTTGTGCCGACGTGGAATTGCCACGTAAGAAGACTTAACAGTGATTTTCGACCGAAAGTTAACGAGGGCAGATTTGGGACTAGAATGAAAGTTGAGGATTTTTTTTAAGACAAAAAAAAGTTTGAGACAAATTTGGGACTAAATCTGAAGTTGAGGTTTTTTTAGGAAATTAGGCTGTTATCTTTATTCTAGACTATGAGCGAAAGTCCTGAAAAAGTCGAGTTCTGCCCCTTTCGCATGTGTATTCACTTCAATTAGCTAAATTTTCACATGCCACTTTCAATCCAATTTACACTTGAGAGGGGGTGTCAAGAGGTGGAAATATCCCATACCACTTGACAAAAGAGTTTATATGTTCGTTATATACACTTGATCTCTCTATGCCTATCAGTTTAAATTTTCGGGTGAGACTTTTTAAAGATATGATTTCAGACAATTTTTTTTTTCACAAAATTCGATATAAAATATTTTGTTTAGAACATCAATGACAATAGGTACATGAAGCATTATAGTCGTCTTAAGTGCGTAAATGATGATTAAGCGTGTAATCGGGCACTAGTAGTCATTTGTTATCTAGCTGGTGAAGTTGCAACTGGGACTTGCAAGACCATCATCATCTCCTCGAAATTAATAATTACATTCATGAGCTGCCTTTCTTCTGTCTCTTTCCAAGCAAGTTCCAGCACTTTAAACCCACTTCTACGTTCCCCCCTCATATTTATATTTATATTATATAGTCGTAAAATAAAATAATCAAAGCATCACCCTCATCCCACCCTTGTATAAATACTCGTCCTCGCTTCAACACAACCCACAATCTAAACAAAGCGAAGCTACCTCAGCTTTCACCTTTCCTCAGTCTCAGCCCAAACTCAGCCACAATGGCATCGTTCTTCGGTTGTAAGACAGCTCTGCCAAAGCTCTTCCTCGCCCTCTGCCTCTTCCAGATGGCCTCCGCCACGAGGAGGCTGGCCGAGCTGGTCCAAGACAAGTCTCCGCCCATGCTGTACCATAATGGCCCTCTCCTCTCCGGCAAGATCTCCGTCAACCTCATCTGGTACGGCAGCTTCAAGCCCTCCCAGCACACCATCATCTCCGACTTCGTCACCTCGCTCTCTTCCAACCCTTCCCTGGCTCAGGCCCCTCCTTCCGTCTCTCAGTGGTGGAAGACGGTCGATAAGTACTACCAGCTCTCGTCCTCCAAGACGCGCAAGGCTTCGCTCACGCTCTCGCTCGGAAGGCAAGTCCTCGACGAGAGCTACTCGCTCGGGAAGTCCCTCACGAGCAAGCACCTCGTCGAGCTCGCGTCCCGGGGCGAGCAGCTGAACGCCGTCAACGTCGTGCTCACCTCCCCGACGTGGCCGTCGAGGGGTTCTGCATGAGCCGGTGCGGCTCCCACGACTCCGTCGTCAGTTCCGTCAAGGTCAAGGGCAGGAGCTCGAGGTTCGCGTACATCTGGGTGGGCAACTCGGAGACGCAGTGCCCGGGGCAGTGCGCGTGGCCGTTCCACCAGCCGCTGTACGGCCCCCAGAGCCCGCCGCTGGTGGCGCCCAACGGCGACGTGGGCGTCGACGGGATGGTGATCAACCTCGCAGGCCTCCTCGCCGAGACCGCCACGAACCCGTTCTCGAACGGGTACTACCAGGATGAGGCGGGGGCAGCGCTGGAGGCGGCATCGGCGTGCACCGGGATCTACGCCAACGGGGCGTATGCGGGCTACGCCGGGAACTTGCTTGTGGATCCGGCGACGGGGGCGAGCTACAACGCGCACGGCGTCCACGGGAGAAAGTACCTGGTCCCGGCTCTCTACGACCCGTCCACGTCGTCCTGTTCGACGCTGGTGTGAGGGAAGTGGAGACAGATAGAAAGGATGACGTTTACGCTACCAGATTGATTGATTCATTTGTTTATTGATTTTTAGCAGCTCTATATTATTGTCATTATAGTTAACGGAAGCCCCCAGTCATTGGGGATGCTACCTTGATTTCGACCATAGATCATAACAAAATCTCAATTAGATTTTGGGTCAGAGTTAAAAATCTTAATTACTTCTAAAAGTTTACTCTAGTTTAACTAACATTTGAACCCTGCAAAAACAGAAGAAGCAAAATTATGCTCTCTATCGATTTGCCCATGCCTATAAGACCATTTCCACCCACCTATATGCCTCTCGTAACCTTTTTTCTTTCTTTCTTCATGTGATCGGTCTTGAATTTTATGGATGATGTGTCATCCGTTAGTGCTAGAGTTTAGGTGACTTTAGAACAAACCCGAGCTTTCGGTCATACAATACAATTCCATGTATTACAATATCCCTTTCACTTTAGTCATCCCATATATATCATTTGTCAACCAGGGCCCCCAGGTAGCAAAACACCCAAGAGCGGCCCATGCCTGGGCCAATACCATCGGCCACCACTTCAGACCGACAAAGCCGCCATATCCTTAAGCACAAGTCAGCCGCCTATTGTACCCACCGCCGC
Source organism: Syzygium grande (assembly GCA_024733475.1). Classification (NCBI taxonomy): domain Eukaryota; kingdom Viridiplantae; phylum Streptophyta; class Magnoliopsida; order Myrtales; family Myrtaceae; genus Syzygium; species Syzygium grande. The sequence continues at coordinate 6,976,316 of JAMXDD010000006.1, forward strand.
TTCTCTTACACTGCCGTCTAGAAAATTACTCAAAAATCCTAAACATATTTCACTTGTGATAATCCACTCCTAAACCTTTAAATTTGATCAATTTAGTCCTAAACCATTTGAAAATTTATCAATGTAGTATATATGGCCAAATTTGATTAGAAATCGTTGACGTGGATCGGTTGTACGATGTAGACGTCGGATGGCACTAATGTGAATGATTTTTGAAGTATTTTATTTTTTTCTGAAATTTTTATGTTTTATTTTTTCTTTCTTTCTCCGCTGGTTGCCAAGCCTCGGCCATAGCCAGCAATTAGGTTTAGAAGGTTTATAATTGAATTAGCACAAGTACAATATGTTTATAACTTTTTTGGTAATTACCCCCACCACTGTTCCACATTCCTCCGGAAAAATCTACGACCTTGTCTTGCCACCATGCTGAAATCGCACCACAAACTAAGCCCCTACGATGAACCCCTTCTATTAATTAAATTGGATGCACATAAATCATGTAATGTCCCTTGCCGTAAAAACAATTAGAGAATAAAGTTTCGTTTGTTTTGCAAAAATAAATTATTTGAAAAACAGCTATCTAAAAATGATTCGCCCTACTGCCCTTCTCTAAGGCTAATGAGAAAAATAATTGTAATGTCAGTTTTGTCCATTCAATTGTAGCTAGGCTAGAATAGAGGTGAACATGGTCTGGATGGGCAATTCTCACATTAAAACCGGGAATCACCCACTAAAGATAGATTCCAAAAAACTGGAATTAGGAACCACCCGTTTGGTTACATGGATCCATCCAAGAATCGAACTGCTAGTTCGATCTGATTTTTGGGTGGGTCCATGGAACCGGTCATACCAAACTTCGCGTGAATGCCTAGCCACAACATTCCCAATCTCAATAATGCAAGTCCGATAACACTAGCGTTTGCTACCTTCTCCCTCCCGACGGTTCAAAGAGGAATTATAAGACAAAGTAAATCAAAAACCAAAGAACTTCCTTGAATGGTCGGAGGCACAACCATGAATCGATGGGAGTTAAGAGTTGAGGTCGTCAGTTAAAAGACGGAGACGGAGAGAAAGAGGTGAGAGTGAGACACGGAGACGAGAGAGAATAGAGACCGAGATGAGAGTGAGACAGTGAGAGTTTGAGACGAGATGAGCAAGATTTAGATTAGGGATTTTAGGATTTTCATTTTTAAAAATTAAATATATATTATATTACCGGTTCGGTCCAAGTGGGTGGTTCCACACTTAGAACTGGGAAACGGACTTGGTTTCCTAAGGAACCATCGATCTCGAGCCGGTCCAGTCCGGTCCGAGGCGATTCCCGATTCCTTTGTACACCCCTAGGCTAGATTGCATTGCCCACTTTTTGTTTGAATTTTAGCTAACAGCAACCAAAAAAAAGAACTGTTATATTTAGTCTGGACTATGACTGAAAGTCTCGACTGTTGGGTTACGCCCCCTTCGCACGTGTGTTCACTTCCATTAGGCAAATTTTCATGTGCCACTTTCAGTCCGGTTTGCACGTAAAGAGGGGGTGTCAAGGGATGAAAATATCCATACTAGTTGATAATGAGGTTTATATGCTTTTTATATGTATGTAATTTTTTATGCCTATCATTTTAAGTTTTTGGGGAGGATTTTCTAATGATAGGATTTTAGACAAAGATTTTCTTAACAAAATTCGATATAAAAAATTTTGTTCAGAACATCAATGGCAATAGGTACATAAAGCATTATAGTTGTCCTAAGAGCGTAAATGATGATTAAGTGTGTAACGGGGCACTAGGCAGTCATTTGTTATCTAGCTGGTGAAGTTGCAACTGGGACATGCAAGACCATCTTCATCTCCTCGAAATTAATAATTACACTCATGAGCTGCCATCCTTCTGTCTCTTTCCAAGCAAGTTCCAGCACTTTAAACCCACTTCTACGTACCCCCTTCATATTTATAATTATATTATATAGTCGTAAAATAAAATAATCAAAGCATCACCCTCATCCCGCCCTTGTATAAATACTCCTCACCGCTTCAACACAACCCACAACTCAAAACAAAGCGAAGCTACCTCAGCTTTCACCTTTCCTCAGTCTCAGCCCAAACTCAGCTACAATGGCATCGTTCTTCGCTTGTAAGATATCTCTGCCAAAGCTCTTCCTCGCCCTCTGCCTCTTCCAGACGGCCTCCGCCACGAGGAGGCTGGCCGAGCTGGTCCAAGACAAGTCTCCGCCCATGCTGTACCATAATGGCCCTCTCCTCTCCGGCAAGATCTCCGTCAACCTCATCTGGTACGGCAGCTTCAAGCCCTCCCAGCACACCATCATCTCCGACTTCGTCACCTCGCTCTCTTCCAACCCTTCCCTGGCTCAGGCCCCTCCTTCCGTCTCTCAGTGGTGGAAGACGGTCGATAAGTACTACCAGCTCTCGTCCTCCAAGACGCGCAAGGCTTCGCTCACGCTCTCGCTCGGAAGGCAAGTCCTCGACGAGAGCTACTCGCTCGGGAAGTCCCTCACGAGCAAGCACCTCGTCGAGCTCGCGTCCCGGGGCGAGCAGCTGAACGCCGTCAACGTCGTGCTCACCTCCTCCGACGTGGCCGTCGAGGGGTTCTGCATGAGCCGGTGCGGCTCCCACGACTCCGTCGTCAGTTCCGTCAAGGTCAAGGGCAGGAGCTCGAGGTTCGCGTACATCTGGGTGGGCAACTCGGAGACGCAGTGCCCGGGGCAGTGCGCGTGGCCGTTCCACCAGCCGCTGTACGGCCCCCAGAGCCCGCCGCTGGTGGCGCCCAACGGCGACGTGGGCGTCGACGGGATGGTGATCAACCTCGCAGGCCTCCTCGCCGAGACCGCCACGAACCCGTTCTCGAACGGATATTACCAGGATGAGGCGGGGGCGGCGCTGGAGGCAGCATCGGCGTGCACCGGGATCTACGCCAATGGGGCATACGCGGGCTACGCCGGGAACTTGCTGGTGGATCCGGCGACGGGGGCGAGCTACAACGCGCACGGCGTCCACGGGAGAAAGTATCTGGTGCCGGCTCTCTACGACCCGTCCACGTCGTCCTGTTCGACGCTGGTGTGAGGGATGTGGAGACGGATAGAAACGATGACGTTTACGTTACGAGATTGATTCATTCATTTGTTTATTGATTTTTAGTTGCTCTATATTATTGTCCTTATAGTTAATGGAAAAGGCAAACCACTTTTATTTGCTACAATTATGCGCCAGTGCAAAGCAAGCGGACTAATCCACTCTTAATCTGAGGATTTCAGCTCTTCACTCACACTAATCAATAAACTAAGCGGGCTCATTACACCATTTGTGGACCAAAAACATGGAGGAGCCTCAGTCGAGGGCGCCAGAGAAATCCATCATTAACACAACTATGGTCTTTGGTTATGGCAAAAGGCACGTGGGATGAGAATTCTGACATTTCTTAGTGAACATGCTGTATATAACACAAACGTGTCTCAGTCAAACAAGAGTTTTGTTCTTCCCTTAGCTGTCCCAATGCCCTGTAATGAAATGCATAATTGCTGGACAGAGAGCTTTGACCTCGTGACAACGAAAGCAATTCATTAACAAGCAAACGCGTCAACTCTGGCCTCTCTTGCCTTTTACTTCACCACTCTCTCCTCCCTCCCATCCTCTCACCTTCCCCCTTTCCTTTATCGTCGTCACTCAAATCCAACTTCATTTCTCTCGCTCAGCTACATCCTAAGGGCTCCAGCCATTCTCTTTCTCACTCCCACCCATCAGATTGATCAAATTCGTGTCTTCTATATTGGGTGATCTTCTTATTGGGATTTTCGTATATGCATGTTTGTTTTTGTATAGAAAAAATCACTTTGTGGTCGAAAGTGAATTCAGCAGAAACTCGGTTGGATCTCGATGGGGGATTATGTTTTGATTTTGACCATTGAGCATAACAAAATCTCAATTGAATCTTGGATTGAGTTACACAATCTTTTGCACTCAAAGTCTCAATGATTTTGCGGATCATTGTGTAATTCGAGCTGGTTTGAACGCAGTTAGTTCTTAAAGTTTATTCAAGTTCAACTATCTAAAATTTAACCATGCAAAAAAGAAAAACAAAACAAAATTGCACTCTCTCTACCAGTTAGACTATGCCCAACAACGCCACGCCACTAAGAGTGCGTTTGATTCAACTTTGAAAATATTACTTGGGGAAATGCAAATACCTTTAGACTAAAGCTCATTGGAAAAATGCAAATGGCATTTGGTAAAAAATTCTTTATAAAGTTACTTTGAGCCAAGTAATGTTTGGTAAATTTTTTTTACAAAAGGGTTTTGGGAATAAAAAAAACCTAACTTACCTTTCACCGGAGCTGGCGCTGGCGAGCCAGATCTAGTGCCAACGGCCATCGCTTGAGGTCCAAATCTAGCGCCGGCGGCCGTCGCCCGAGGTCCAAATCTGGCGCCGGCGGCCATCGCCCGAGGCCGGGCAACCCTCGGCGACGGTCGTGGGACCCAAGCGGCCGCCTGAGTCGCGTGACCCAAGCAGAGGCCGCCTAGGTCACACAACCCTCACCGAGGGTCGCCTGGCCTCGGGCGACGGCCGCCGGCCGCTTGCCTGCCCGATCCGGCGCTGGCCTCCCTCGCCAGCCACCTCACAAAAAAGAAGATGAACATTACACACGAGGGGCAAAACCGGAATAAGCCAAAATAAGTGAAGGTAGTTTGAGGATAAAAAATTTGCATTCAGCATTTGCCAAATGCTAAACCAAACGCAACCTAAAGCCCTCAGCCCACGCCAATATCCTTTGCCGCCAGCTATCACCACCTTGAAAAATTCTCCATTGCACCAAAATCCTTTGAGCCCACTCGATCTCATCCAGTTAAAGATGCAGATCCCTCACTGAATCATGATTAGGATCAAGGGGCCTCATGCGATTCCGGTACACTTTGGAATGGCTCCACCGCCTCTGTCGGCCCTCTTGTCATCCCACCACTTCCCCACACATGCCTTTACCCCCGAGGCCATTTCCCCCCACCAATGCGCCACCCGTAACCTTTATTTTTCTTTCTGTATGCGCACAATTTTGAATTTTATGGATGATGTGTCTTCTGTTAGTGCTAGAGTTAAGGTGAATTTAGAACAAACCCAAGCTTTCGGTCGCACAGTACAATTCCACGCATTACGTTATCCCTTTCACTTTACTCATCCCATATATATCATCGGTCAACCAAGGCCACCGCGTAGCGCAACACCCACGAGTGGCCCATGCGCGGGCCAATACTATCGGCCACCACTTCGGGCCGACAAAGCCGCCGTACCTTTAAGCACAAGTCAGCCGACTATTGAACCCACCCCCATCGCTTCTCTTGCACCACCGTCCCACATTCCTCCGCACAAATGTCCGACATTTGTCCTGCACCCTGCCGACCATCTCCTGACCGCACTGCAAACCGAGCCCAATGTCGAACCCACTTCCCATTAATTAAATTGGATGCACGATAAATCACGAAATGTCCCTGGCCGGAAAAAAACAATCGATAATTTAACACAAGAGAAAGGGAATCACGAAATGGCCGGATTTCGGGCCACATTCAAATTCACGATTACCATTAAGGAGATATACTTCGAAAAAGAAAAAAGAGATGGAAAATATAGGATTGTTCAAATGGAGATGCTCCCACAAGAAGGATCATTTAGTGGCATCCCTTAGAGTTATCTGAAAACTATTGTGAAAGGTACCGGTGCAGGTTGTAATGGCATTCCATGGCTTAATAATATGCCGTTTGCCTTGTATGTAGACCTGTTAAATGAATGGGTCGGGTCGAAAATATTCAAATCCAAATTGACCCATTTTTATGCAATACAAGTTTAGTGACCCATACCTGATCCGACTCATATTGTTAAAAAAATTTCTATATTTAACTAGATAGAGAAAAACTCATACCTAAATTAAGGTGAAAGCTTAGAGTGAGCATTGCGAGATTGAGCGAGCATTGCGAGATTGAGCGAGAGTGTGAAAGAAAGTGAAGAAAGAGTCGTAGATGTGGATTAGATCTAAATAAGTTGTAAACCTATTCAATACCAATTTTAAACCTATTTGTGACCAGTAGAGTTGGATCCGAACCCATTTACTAAATATAACTAATCAATATAATATCTCAACCCATCAATTATGAGTTAAGAAATGGATATATGACCCATTTTGATAAATCTACTTATATGAAATGGGTTCGATATGTCATGACCTTCTACTTGATTTGAAATGATAGATCATCTCAGTACCCTAGCCATGTGCAACAAAGGTCGCATGACCTTCCACCATTAGCAGGCAAGGGTTGCTAACAGTTCACTAACACTTGCACGAGGATCAACGGGATCCACCCTCATAAACTTCATCAATGTCTCTCTACATCTTCTTCTTATCTTTTCTCATCCTTTTCTTATTTTCCATTCTACTTTTTAAGATATGTGCTAATGCAATGCCATAAGTAAAGCCGTCAAATGGGTGGGTTGGATCGGATTTAGATTAGGTCGAAAATAGTTTGACCCAAATTGATCAAATTTACCTATTTTGACTCATTTATATGCAATACAAATTTAGTGACCTATACCCGACTTGGGCCATTTACTAAAATACTTACAAATTTAATCCAACATATGAAAATACTTACTTATGTACTATTAGAATATTACATAAAATTAACAATGCCAAATGCAACCAAGAATAGATATGCTTCAATAACTAATAGACGAAACTTACAAGATTAATAAAAAAATAATTGGATAAAAGGAAGCTATTTTGATATTTAAATAAGGGTGAAGTCAGATGGATCTTGACGGTCCACTATGACTTCTCTAGACTTAAAACAATCCGAGGAATTCATTATTTTCTCATGAGGGTGAAGAAAGAGTTACAAATGTGGATTGGATATAAATAAAATGTGAATCCATTTAACACTTATTAAGCGTGCTCTGCCAACTACCATACAAACCTTTGGCAAGAAATCTGATTGAATTTTTTGTCGAAGCGTGCCAATTGGAAAAAATGAAAGTCGAATTTCATCGAATATGGCGGTTCAACATTAACGTCCAGTGACTCTGTCTCGCAATCCATGAAAGTTCAGTTACCATCACCATTAGAGTTAACTAAAATGAATGGGGGTCATGGCGTACGTTTGCGAATCTAAACTTTTAATCGACTTTATGTGTCACGGGCTCCCAAGACTTTGTAATTACTCATAGTAGAAGGGCTACGATAAATTCAAAAACTTTAGTTAAGCCCGTGATGTAATTGGCAGTTGATGTCGCTTATCTCTAAATTCAGGGTCTACGAGGCCTACACTATAAAAATGTTTGGTTTTTTCAATTCAGGGTCTCGACAAAGCCAATCCGACATGATAAACTAGCCATGTAGTTTTGACACATTGTACTTGAGATATGTCTTTTAGGCGGGCGGAGTTCATGCATCGAATCTCCGCAATGAAATTAAATTTTGGTTTTTCTTGCAAGCATCAAACCACGACCGTCCACCAAAATCTAGCAGATTTAACTTCACGGATGCAACTTTTATTCGACCCCATTTTTTTAGAAGATTAAATAATATATATATGTGCAGCCCCCACAGATCGCACTAAATAAGTAGATATCATTTTCATTGGGCCAATACGACTTTAAGGTGCTGCTGGCAAATTTATGGTGGTGAAATGTCATCAAAGTCAACACCTAGCCAAGAGCAAAGCCATCATCCTCTACACAACTTTGAGCCATTTGGGGGCATCGTCAACTTTCGTCCGTTACCACCGACCGGTGTTTTCTAACTAGTGCTCATTTGCCTTGGACTGTATCAACCTTGGGCTTGTCTTGGCTTTTGCTAGGTTTGGGTATATCTTCAATGACTTAAAACCCCGTGATTGGTAAACACAAACTCCGCAGCAATGCCTTTATTAAGGTTGGGTAATCTCCTTGGTTAGTGTATCGATTTCCGTCTATGTCAAGACGAAAGACAAATACTCAAACGCGTGACAATTTTTATCAATAAACCTTGCTATAATGGTGTGCTCGCTGAGGGAAACCGAATGATTTAGAAATTAAAATTCAAAAAATAATCGTTCGAGTCACTTTTTAGACTGAATCAATGAAAAATATTTTCATCGTTCGCGAAATTTTTTAGATATGAATTGTTGTTGATAATGCAAACATTTTTTATTGTCTAATTATTTCAAGCGATACAAATCGGGATAAGCAAAAGGAACTACATGGATCAAACCGGCTAGTTCGGGGTGATTGTTGAGAGTACTGGTTTGGTTTTTGATTCCAAAAAATTGGAACTAGTGATTTTCATTTGGTTCCCGGTTCCATATATGGTACTATCGACTCAGACTGAACCAATTTTTTAAAAAATATTTCTTACAAATCTGTAAAATACCCTAAGCACACACGACTCTTACCCTTTGCTCCTCTCCTATCGTGTCACTTTCCTTATCAATGAGCTCAAATGAATTTGCCAGCAGCACCTTAAAGTCTTGTTGGCCCAAATGAAATGATATCTAGTGCGATTTGTGGGGGCTGCACATATATATTATCTATCTACCAAAAAAAAGGGGTCGAATAAAAGCGGCATCCGTGAAGTTAAATTTGCTAGATTTTGGTGGACGGTCGTTGTTTGATGCTTGCAAAAAAACAAACCAAAATTGAATTTCATTGTAGAGATTCGATGCATGAAAGACATGTCTCGAGTACAATGTGTCTAAACTGCGAGACTAGTTTATCATGTCAGATTGTTTTGTCGAGACCCTGAATTGAAAAAACCAAGGATCCACCACGTCTCTTTATCGTGTAGGCCTCGCAGCACTAGTTTTAGAGATTAAGTATCATCAACTGCCAATTACATCATGGGCATAGCTGAAGTTTTTTGAGTATATCATGGCCCTTCTATTATGAGTAATTGACAAAGTCTTGGGAGCCCGTGACACATAAAGTCGAATAAAAGTTTAGATTCGCAAACGTACGCCACGACAACCTTCTTTTTAGTTAACTCTAATGGCGATGGTTACTGAACTTTCGTGCGTTGCGCAATAAAGCCGTTGCACGTCAATGTCGAACTGCCATATTCCATGAAATTTGACTTTCTTTTTTTTTTAGAGATATGATTAATTAAGTAACTGTCTTCAATCTACTAAGAGAATAACAATATGTTTTAGACCACCCGCCTGGGTGGCGTTCTTTAAGCCACACTTCTTCCTCTACTCAAAAAGGTTGAGTGTTCAAATCTCGGGCGCCGTGGTGAAGTGACTTAACCATGGCACGCGTGTGTTGTGGCTTGCAACCGTCCCCTGTGGTTTACTTTCGATTGTCGTGTGGGTTCCCTAGGTTATAAAAATATATATATATATATGTTTTAGGCCATAAAAAGATTAAAAAAATTATAAACTGTTATGGGATCCATTATTTCAAAAATTTGTGACAGTGGCCCAAAGATTACAATGCTATCAAAGCCCTTTTTTCAATTAATGCACTCCAATGGAAAATTCTATCAGATTTCTTGCCAAAGGTTGGTATGGTAGTTGGGAGTAGACCTGTCAAAATGGGTCATAAACCCATTTCTTAACCCATTTATTAGTAAATGGGTCATAAATGGGTTAGTTATATTTAGTAAATGGGTCATAAATGGGTAGAAGTCTTATATTAGTGTTAAATGGGTCATAAATGGGTCGTAAATGGGTCATAAATGAGTTTACAACCGTTTAAAAAAATTATAAACTGTTATGAGATCCATTATTTCAAAAATTTGTGACAGTGGCCCAAAATTAAATATGATTTTTAGCAATGCTATCAAAGCCCTTTTTTCAATTAATGCACTCCAATGGAAAATTCTATCAGATTTCTTGCCAAAGGTTGGTATGGTAGTTGGGAGCCCACGCTTGATTCTAAATTGGAGACTTACAGAGACTTGTAGACATATTTCTTAGTCTATATTTGATGGACAAAGTCATTCTATTGGTTAGCTTTCTTTAATAAATGAGCTATAAATGGGTTGATAATGTCAAGGCCCAAAAATATATGAGTGTTAAATAGCTTCACAGTTTACTAAAAAATTACAAAAAACAAAATCATCTTTAACTTTACTTGTACTACTAAATATTTTGTTATGTTTTGAAACCTACAATTCTCATTCACATTTTTTACAATGGATTTCAAATTGCGTCTTCACTCATTCTCTCTTCCCCCCATCCACCTCGCCCAAGAGGCTTGCTCAGTTTGACAAATCCACTGCCCCATCATGTCTCCCCCTCTCCATCGCGCACACTGTCGTCGTCCCTTTGGAGGCCATCGCCGCCTTGCTAGCTTGAGCCCAGGTTGAGGCTACACGGCGAGCTTGATTTCACAGGAGTATCTTTAATGAAATCGAATCCAAAATGCTAAACCGATGCAAATTAGGCTTACAACTTGGACGAACACCGCAATTCAGCACTAGATTCTCTTTGGAGGAAAATGGTTTAGATGGCCGACTAATCCTGTAGACAGAGACGAGAGTAATCAAACATAAATGACAACTTCTCCACATCAAAGTTGTTCTAGTCAACCACCTGATCGCGAGCCCAAAGCCATAGTTTTCCCCATACCTACCTGCATCAACAGGGAATGAGATCATATGATACAGACGCGCAACAGCAATAGCCCCATTCGCAAACGCGTAATCAAAAGCAAGCCGTGCGCCCGTCCAACTAATGCAAATTGGAGTGTTGTGGGCGTCTCGTTCTCTAACCAAGAAGTCGAGAAATGACAAGGGTAGGCTGTCCGATTTCAAGTCGGCAAAGCTCCTATTTCCATGCAAAAGTCGTCCCTTGCATTAAAACGCCTCTTGTTCCCTTCGTCCTAACGAAATTCAGCCCTCGCAGCGCAAGCTGGATGTAACTCCACCTCTCTTACAGCTCCCTGAGCCTTTATCGTGTCATGAGGTCTTTTTTTCCCCTCCGTTGTCACGTCCATATCGTTTATGCGTGCAATAATGTCCACTGGCCCTAGCCGTGTCCAAGGAGAGTTGTGTTCATGGAAATGAAGCGTGCACAGAGGACTTTTTAGGTCCTCCCTCCTGGTACCCCTATGGATGCGACCAACGTCACGGCGATATCAAGCTGGATATAACAGCGTAGAAAGCTACTGGAGCATCGGCATTATTGAATTGAGTACACAACTGCATTTTTCCCTTAAACACTTTACGGGTGGGAAAGAAGGGCGCGGATAGTATATCTTAGCAAGTTTAGTGATGCTCCAGAGACCTCACGATATGGTAAGAAAAAAGAAAAGATTTAAATGGATCAAGTGCTTAGATTACGTGTAGAAATATACAGAAATTTTAATCCATTTGTGAATGTTGGGAGCGCGTGCTAAATGGGAGCTCAAGTTTGAGCCTGTTAACATATTTGGTTGGATCAATATTTACTCAAAAGTTTAAGTCAATGAGTTATGGACAAATTAAAAATATTAATTATTTTACACCAGACCACACTATACCACGCCAGTTGTTCAATGTAGGATTTCTATAACATAACTCACACATGCATCCTAACAGTGAAAATATTCAGTTGAAAGTGCATAGTGTCTTCATGACCGCGGAGTGGATATAATGCAATTTGCTTTTGGCTCCAAACATGACTGACCCCGATTATCTGCCCAAGTTTCATGCTGATGGACCTAAGAAAAAAGGCTTTTGTCTAATGACAATCGGAGTTGTTTCGTCGTTCGACAAAACCAAATTTGGGGTACACAAGTGGGTCTAATTCAGCCAGCCTAGCCGTCGGGATTGGTAATGAATTCCAATATAATTTATTCAGTCACCAGGAAATAATGCATCGAAAAAATACGATTCCATTATACAATAGAAGCCTATTTCCCAATGGATCAGAACAAGAACAGAGTCCCCCTAAGAAAATGCCCGCGAGGGAAGTCAAGACTATAAATATTTATATTCTCTCTATATACATATAATTTCGCTTTCGAACGTCGAATTCCGCCACAATTTATTTTGTCTATACCTCCATACATCTTAGTCCAACTTACGTGTGAGGCGGGTAGAGCAACATCCTTTCGATTCGGGTGTTTTCTTGTAATGTTCCAGAAAACGTCGCCTCCAGCTCGAACCCCAACCAAAAAGCAGCAGTACTTTTTCCACCCGTCGAACCAATCCAGCGTGTCTTCTCTTCTTCCTCCCGAGACGTTTCCTCGCACTCTTTTCTCTTTCAGAGCTAGCTGTGCCGCCTGCCCACACGCACGCGCTCATTCCCACTTCTTCCTCCCGTATAAATACATCGCCGCTCCCCCTCAAACACTCATCAACCAAGCAGAGGCAAATCAATCTCTCGTTCTCTCATCTTCTTCCTCGTTCTCTTGCTCTGTTCTTCCCTGTAAAAATGGCCTCTTCGAGCCACAGCAACTTCACGTGCCTCGCTTTACCTGTCCTTGTGATCCTCTGCTTCCTCGGCCCGCGTCCAGCAGCCTCCGCTCTCGTCCAGGAGCAGCCCCTCGTCCTCAAGTACCACAACGGCCCCCTCCTCAAGGGCAACGTCACCCTCAACCTCCTCTGGTACGGCGCCTTCTCCCCCGCCCAGCGCTCCGTCATCCTCGACTTCCTCCACTCCCTCTCCGCCACGGCCGCCTCCCCGCCCCCCTCCGTCTCCTCGTGGTGGCGCACAACCGCCCGCTACAAGGGCGGCCCTTCCAACCTCGCCGTCGGGGTCCAGATCCTCGACGAGAGTTACTCCCTCGGCAAATCGTTGCAGACGGGGCAACTGGCAGCTCTGGCTTCTAAGGCCGGCTACAAGAGCATCAAGACCAGGGCGCTCGCCATCAACCTCGTGCTGACCTCCGCCGACGTGGCGGTCGACGGGTTCTGCATGAGCCGGTGCGGTACCCACGGCTCCGGCGCGGCCGGGAAGGCCAAGTTCACGTACGCGTGGGTGGGGAACGCGGTCAGCCAGTGCCCGGGGCAGTGCGCCTGGCCGTTCCACCAGCCGCAGTACGGTCCGCAGACGCCGCCGCTGGTGGCGCCCAACGGCGACGTCGGGGTCGACGGGATGGTGATCAACCTGGCGACGGTGCTGGCGGGGACCGTGACGAACCCGTTCAACAACGGATACTACCAGGGGGTGGCCGGGGCGCCGCTGGAGGCGGTGAGCGCGTGCACGGGGATCTTCGGGAAGGGCGCGTACCCGGGGTATCCTGGCCAAGTCCTGGTGGACAAGACGACGGGGGCGAGTTACAATGCGATCGGCGTCAATGGCCGCAAGTTTCTGCTGCCGGCCATGTGGGACCCGAAGACGTCCGCGTGCGAGACCCTCGTGTGAATCGCGATACTGAAAGTCTAAAAGGAGTCCATAGCATAGGTATGACCGTATGAGCTTTTGTGAAAATGTTAGAGAAATTGTAGTTCATTTGTTACTCAAATGAGAAAGAATGTAAAAATGTATAGAAAGTTGCAATAATATGTGAAAGTAATAATTTTATTTATGGAAAAATGCAAACTTCTATTTATTATAAAGTAGACAGAAAAAAAAAACCAACATATGCATCTTCTTATTTTAACATAAGCATTTCAATACAATGTCCAAGCAACACACAAAATACATGGAAAGGGTCACAGTAACATAACTTCAACACTTTATTCTTGTGCCCAAAAGTCTGCCTGTACATACAACTCAAAGATGGATGATCTACGGCATCATCACGCCTCCTCCATTGTCATGCCCATGGGACCATCGACCCCTCTCAATGGTCCAACCGTCTGGCCTTTTACGTCAGCGTACCATGCGATGAAATGGTGGGAAGAAGCTTGGGTAAGCCTACATTTACCTAGACAGTGGAACTACACTTAACATACACTATCTCGATTCTCGATATGAGTATATCCTGATATTCTCATTTTATATACAATGGCACTCCAAAACATGCATAGGAGGAGGATCTATCCTACAAATCTAAAAAATAAAGGAATTAGCCAAAGTCCAGTAAATGAAATCTCTAAGTTTAAGGTAGAAAATTATCTCATTACTCAATGTTAAATTAAGACGAGTAAAAAATAACTCTAGAAGGCAATTGAAAGAATACATGCACTATTCTTCTTATCACATATGCCAATGAATTGATGAATCATGCTGCGTAAGATTGTTTACAACATTGCAAGTGGATGGCATAATATATTTGATGCACGACTAACATCAATTAGCTCATCAATAGGCACGTATGAACATATGCATTTATAATGTGCGCACACACATATATCATATTCAATTTTTGCATATCGTCTCATTTCGAATACTTCCAGAGCATCCCATCACACTAAGGCATCCCGAACACTCTTGGGGCATCTCGACTCACGAGATATCTCGAGATGCCCTGACAGAAGAGGAATCTCGACTCTCGAGCCATCTAGAACACTCCCGCGGCATCTCAACTCTAAGGTATCATCGCTACTAATACGCTGGTGACGGAAACATGGCATAATATTTTCGCAACAATAGTGGAGATAACATTAAACAATTTTTTTAGATGTTCCTTACATCAACACTAAATTCAATACTCATTTATTATCTCTTGACTAGCCATCGTTTGATGAAAAGTATCACCAAAATACAATAGCCGTGTTTTTTCAATGCATCATTTACATAAATAGTAATAACACCCTTACCTCTTTTTGTTTTCTATGTGAACGATGATAACATAGTCAAAGATTGATAGATTCGTCGACAAGTTACAAATCGATAACACAAAGAATACACAACTTAACAATCGACATCTTGTACATCGACAACTTGGTTTCAATCGACAAATCAACTCGAAAATCAACAATGCGAACATTGACACCTCAAAGATTCGACCACGTGAATGTCGATATATCAAATAATCGACAACATGATTAATTGGCAACACTTAGCTAGTAAATCGATAACTTAATTGAATTGCAAAAATATCACTTTCTAGTTTAATTTCATTATTTCCACGTCTATTACTATTGAATCTTACGGAAGTCGATTAATCACAACCTTGACTTGTAAAAGACTCATCGACTCAAATCAAACGAGCACAACGATTCAACAAGCGTTCCTTAGAACTTTCTCACGCTTAACATCAAAGTCCAAACCCAAATTAACAACCATCAAACGATCAAGTCAAAAGTGTTAAGTAGATTGACCTAACTTAGCCCTTAAAGGTTCACGTACCTTGAAAATGACTTGAGCAAATCAAAGCTTTAAATACCTTCAAAGCAAAATAATCAAGAACATAAATGAAGAACCCTCAATATTCGTAAGTTACGAAACTATTTTGATAAGATGAAGAGGAAATACAACAACTCACCTTTTGAACGCTTGAAAATCGATTTGGAAACTTTCAAAATACAAACGTAGGACCTTCACCTTTGATTCAAAAGAGTGGGAAATGAGAGAGAAGGGAAAGTGACATGGAACTCTTTCTTTTCTTTGTAAGAATATGTTGAAGCTCTCTAATTAGAACTTGGGGGATGTATTTGGAAGACTCAAATGAGTACAAAAGGATAAGATCTTTTAACCAAGGTCAAAAACACTGCGTTGAGATTAGATGAGAGGTGTTCAAATTAAAGGGTCACATTTGGCTTAACCCTATGGTTTCAAAGTAGATATTTTGATAATTTGCCAAGATATCTAGTAAATCAATACGTAAATAAGAAAATCAATATCCGATTTAAATAGTGATAATACGGAAAAATATTTTAGACCTGTCAAAACATTAAGCAAAATTTACCAAGCGCAAGGAGGGACTCAACTCAGTAAATTTCTAAGTTGCCACTTATTCGATACGTAAACTTGGAGTGTAACAGCCTCTATTAACAACCAAAGTGATGACACAAGTTTCATCGTCGCTCTAGCTAATCAATCCAAAAATAGATATTCATTAATATAACCCTAACGAATCACTTTTCGAAAATTACGGACACGCATAATACAATTTGGGCCTTCCGCTACCGCCTTGTTAATAATCCGACTAAAATTTTCACCCATGATATTTACCGAATTTATTTCTTACATGTTATTAATTAATGTAGGAATTTCCAGACTTTACATGTGGTCTGCAAAGCAAGGTGCGTAGCGGCCTGCGCACCCGACCTTTGGCCGGGATAGACCTCGAGAAATGGTCCAAGATTTCTCAGAAGTTGGAGGAGTCCGATAGAGTCATTTGTTTCTCTCATTTTATTCGGTCGTCAGGAGTAAGACATGGTTTAAAATACGATCCCATTACACAATAGCAGCCTGTCTTCCTGTCTCCCACTGGATCGGAACAAGAACATAGTCAACCCAAGAAAACGCCCGCCGCGGGCGTAGCAAAATATCCATTCGATTTCGGTCCTCGTTGCTTGCATCCTAATAAAGTCAGTGTCTTCATCTTGTGCTGTCCGCGAGAAAAAGTCGCCCCCAGTTCGAGCACCCAGCAAAAAGCAGCAACACTCTTTTGACCTTTGAACCTGTCAAACCAATCCGACGCGTCTTCTCTTCTTCCCCTTCCACTCCCGAGATGCTTCCTCCCTCTATCTTCTCCTTCAGGGCCAGCTATGCTCCCTGCCCCCACGCACTCACTCCCCCCCTTCCTCCTCCGTATAAATACATCGCCGCTCCCCCTCCCTCACTCATCAACCAAGCAGAAGCAAATCAATCTCTCGTTCTCTTATCTTTTCCCCCCTCCTCGCACTTGTCCTTCCCTGTAAAATGGCTCCTTCAAGTTACAGAAACTTCGCGAGCGTCGCTTTACCTGTTTTCGTGATCCTCTGCTGCCCTGGCCTGCGCCCAGCAGCCTCCGCTCTCGTCCAGGAGCAGCCCCTCGTCCTCAAGTACCACAATGGCCCCCTCCTCAAGGGCAACGTCACCCTCAACCTCCTCTGGTACGGCGCCTTCTCCCCCGCCCAGCGCTCCATCATCCTCGACTTCCTCCACTCCTTCTCCGCCTCGGCCGCCTCCCAACCCCCCTCCGTCTCCTCGTGGTGGCGCACAACCGCGCACTACAAGGGCGGTCCTTCCAACCTTGCCGTCGGGGTCCAGATCCTCGACGAGAGTTACTCCCTTGGCAAATCGTTGAAGACGGGGCAACTGGCGGCTCTGGCTTCTAAGGTCGGCTACAAGAGCATCAAGACCAAGGCGCTCGCCATCAACCTCGTGCTGACCTCCACTGATGTGGCGGTCGACGGGTTCTGCATGAGCCGGTGCGGTACCCACGGCTCCGGCGCGGCCGGGAAGGCCAAGTTCACGTACGCGTGGGTGGGGAACGCGGTCAGCCAGTGCCCAGGGCAGTGCGCCTGGCCGTTCCACCAGCCGCAGTACGGTCCGCAGACGCCCCCGCTGGTGGCGCCCAACGGCGACGTCGGGGTCGACGGGATGGTGATCAACCTGGCGACGGTGCTGGCGGGGACCGTGACGAACCCGTTCAACAACGGGTACTACCAGGGGGTGGCCGGGGCGCCGCTGGAGGCGGTGAGCGCGTGCACGGGGATCTTCGGGAAGGGCGCGTACCCGGGGTATCCTGGCCAAGTCCTGGTGGACAAGACGACGGGGGCGAGTTACAATGCGATCGGCGTCCATGGCCGCAAGTTTCTGTTGCCGGCTATGTGGGACCCGAAGACCTTCGCGTGCGAGACCCTCGTCTGAATCGTACACTGAAAGTCTAAAAGGAGTTCGTAGGTATGAGCATTAGAGGAAATGTTTGAGGAATTCTAGTTAATTTGTTATTCAAATGAGAAGGAATGTAAAAATGTATAGAAAGTTGCAATAATGTGTGAAAGTATCTCTACTTCTAGAAACCCTCACACCGGTTCCACCAATCATGTATTGGTGAATAATTTGATTTATGGAAAAATGAAAACTTCCATTTATTATAACACAACGTCACGAGTCAATCCTGTGTTATGTCGAATGCAATGTCATAAGTTTATGTCATGAACGATGCTTCGATCTATTTATGGCTTGAATATGTTTCATTTTGTATGAAAAGACTTCTCGGCTTCTGCTATGTTCGTAAATGCGAAAACGGACTCGCCAACAATAGAAGTTAAGAGTCTCGGATGAGTGGTTATAATTCAAATCAAATAACCATCAAGGGCCCTAATATTAAAGCTTAAAGGGATCATGGCTATACTAAATAACCTCTTTCGCCCTTCCACTCATCTCTTTATGTTGTAAAGTAAATTTGAACACATCTTTCAATCTCCAAAATTTCACCCAAAATTTCAGTGAAATGTTCATAGGTTCTGCAAAAATGAATAAAAACCCTATGTTACCAAACAACGGAGGAAATGGTAACTTGAATTGATAAACACAATTGTGCACCGTTGTTACTCGAATTGCATCGTTTCTTTCTTTATTAAATCATGTTATTCATTTTTTGCACACATATACGTGTATGCAGTGACGGATTTTCTCGGATACCCATAATTAACAGAAACATATAACTGTATAATTTAATTGAATTCTCACCTTTTTACTATTTCACATGATCGACAAATTAGATCGAGTAAGTATGCTAATGGCTATCCATTAGGCAAAAGTTTAATGGAAACATAAATATTTAGGAAAAATTGTCCAGAAAGTTCTAAATCTATTGCACTTTTACCAATTATTGAGATTTTTCATGGTATTAAACCTTAACTTTAGTTAAGTTATTAAATATTTCATTATATTTCGAAACCTACAATTATCATTCTCACTTTTTACAATAGATTTTAAATTGTGTCTTCACTCATACTCTCTCCCCCCACCTCGGCCAGAGGCTTGCTCAATTCGACAAATCCACCATCACCATGTCTCCCCCTCTCCACCGGGCGCATTGTCGTCATTCCTTTGGAGGTCATCGCCTTGCCAGCTCAAGCCCTAGTCAAGGCCAAACGATGAGCTTGATTTTATGGGAGTCTTGTTGTGACCTATCCTCCTATGGTGCACCACCTAGGAATTCGGTTAATGGATTATTAAGTTTAAGCTTAATTCGAGCTCTCTTAAGCCCTACTAATTCGTGAACTTAGGATTTAAGTTCTTAACATGCAAACTTTTTCGTGCTGAAGTCGCCATTAATCTATTTGTGGTGGATCGATTAAAAACAAAAATAAAAACATATGATAATATATTTTATTTCTACAAACCAGAGATTTTGGATTCGGGGATTTAGTTACGATAGAACTATTCTAACGCCCTTTCAATACATTTTCTTTTCAAAAAAAAAATGTTTGAGTATGCAATTTGGATCATTTTATTACCTAATTGCTAACATATGGGATGACCATGCAGGTGCACAATTCACCAAGTTAACGCCTAATAAAGAAAGCAGTAAATTTTTACTAGTTTAGGAAAATAACGTACCTTTTAGCAACGTAAACATCTGCATTGTTAGCTAGAAAATCATACAAGCAAACCTAATATGATTTCTAATTAACAAGCAATTCACTCAACATATTTTTTTTAGGTTATCTTTATTACAATACAAACTAACCTAAGTATAATGGCGTGCAAAATATGACATGCAATTAATTAAACCTAGCATGCGAACTATATGACATGCAATTGAATGACCTATTTCTAATAACGGGCAAATAATGTATTTTTGTTATTTTTCAATGAAATTCGGGATTTTAAAAAAATGCCTAAATTAACATGTAATCTATCCTAGAAAAGACAATTTAATCTATCCTAAAGTGACTCTTTTTTTTGGATATTTTTATGAAAATTCGAAATTATAAAATACCCTAAATAATCTATTAGGATTAGAATAACCCCTAATTTAAACTAGGAAATAAACGACCCTAAATCTCAATTTAAATTAAGTAATTATCCTATCTTCTAGATATATTCAGGATTCCCTAAACATGCAAAATTTCTAATTTAAAATCTAACTAATATTTTTTTGATTTTCATTGTTTTAAAAAGAAAGCAATCAAACAAAGATAGTAATTGCACTTAAACAATCCACGCAATCCACAAGATTTATTTATCACATTCAAATTAGGAAAAAGAATTGGGCTATCAATTATATCCACGGGGTCGTGGATATCAATAGAAAGCCGACCGTTTGAACTCAGATAAGCGAATAAGATGTAATATCATATCCAAATGGTTATGGATAAGATAACAATATTTCTGTACCGCCGTGTGTCGTACATTAGTGTTAAGGTCAGATAGTCGTCCAGGTACGTTGCTAAATTAGGAGAAAACTCCTAATTTGAGGTATCTTAGAGTATTGCGGATATCACATGCATTATCCTCAAATATCTAACAATCCACCAAAAATATCCACAAAATATTCAAACACCTGAAAGATTAAGAAATCAAATATTCTAAGAATATCGAATGAGAATCTTACCTAATTTTGTGGATAATTTCAAAGTTTGAATCATCTCGGAATCGGACTAGTGGATCGAGACGAGGTGATCGACGGTGGGCGCGGCCACGAGGACGAAGACGGTGGGTCAGATGACGCTTGGTTCTTGACAGGGAGGGCATGCCAATGGACTGGACAACGGGCCAGCAATGAGGCTCGATTGGATTGCAGCCAGCAACTTGGCTCGGGCTGCTCGCAATGGGGTGCTAACGACCGAGCTCGGCTTGGATCAGTAGCTCGTCACCTTGGCATGCAGTGTGATATTCGGATCACGCCGCACGTTTGGCGAACGAGGCTCGCCGATGGGCTATTTCTCCATGGTGCTTGGCGGTTGGCTATGAGAATGAACTCTAGCTTAGCCTTCGCTGCTGATCGATGGTGTTGCTCGAAGATGGCGGGGACCGGCT
The DNA here is from genome assembly GCA_024733475.1 of Syzygium grande. Taxonomy (NCBI): domain Eukaryota; kingdom Viridiplantae; phylum Streptophyta; class Magnoliopsida; order Myrtales; family Myrtaceae; genus Syzygium; species Syzygium grande. The sequence continues at coordinate 6,997,080 of JAMXDD010000006.1, forward strand.
TGGAGCGTCAAGAATGTTGGACAAGAGGCGGATCTAAACTCGTGCTCACGGGAAGCCCAAAGAGAAACCAAAAACCGTGAACTGCAAGTGTGGGTTTCTGATCTCTGGGCGTCTCCTGCTCTTTTGTTTTTATTTTTGTTTATTTGCTGGTACCTTTCACTCAATCTATTTGAGTGCTCTCTTCTTTCTTTTGCACAGAGACCACCAAGGATAAAACTTACCGCTTGGCCATGGCTAGTGTTGACTAGATTTCGTTGCTTTGGCAGTGGGTCTTCAATGGCCAAATCTATCCAACGGTGGAAGTGTTGGCGGCAATGATGGGTGGTTGCAAAGCACCGGCGGAACCACTGCGGAAGAGAACTTCTTTTCTTTTTCAGCCATCCATCTCTCTCTCTCTCTCTCTCTCTCTCTCTCTCTCTTTCCTCTCTTTTTGCTGTGAATTGTGAATTTGTGTTGGGTCTTCAATGGCCAAATCTATCCAACGGTGGAAGTGTTGGCGGCAATGATGGGTGGTTGCAAAGCGCCGGCGGAACCACTGCGGAAGAGAACTTTTTCTTTTTCAGCCATCCATTCTCTCTCTCTCTCTCTCTTTTCTCTCTTTTTTTCCTCTCTTTTTGCTGTGAATTGTGAATTTGTGTGGGCTCCTCTCGTGTGTTTCTCAAAATTCTAAACGCTCCCCGTAATTATGAGGCATAACGACATATTTATATCGCATATCTGAATTAATTGGCTGGGCTCTCAAGACCTAATGGGTTTTAACTTAGGCTTTATCACTTAATTTTATTTTAATCTCAAATGGACTAAATTAATTTGAGTTTTTTTTAATTAAACTTAATGGGCTGATTTAAGTTCAAATTAAGACAGCCAAATCCTTTTAGACTTACGATTTTTGGCCCCTATCCCCTGAGTGAGCCAAGTTCGTTTCGTTGTCCGAGCTTAGTTTACGCAATGGATCTTCAGCTTACTTGCCACCGCCAGTCCGATGTGAAATGCAATTAACCTATATGAACCTAAATTATATGCTATACAATTTTAATATTTTTGTTTAGGGGTTAAAATTTAATCCCTAATTTTCTATGCAATTAATTGCTAGTTAGCCACAATTTAGGTGTCAACAAGTATCTTTAACAAAATCGAATCCAAAATACTAAACTGATGCAAATTAGTACAACTTCAACTAACATTGCAGTTTTTCCGACCAAAAAAAAAAAAACTAACATTGTAATTCAATTATAAATTCTCTTAGGCTGTGTTTGGTGGTCCAGATTTGAGTTCGAATAGGATAGCAAATTAACTATTCGGTGTTTGGTGATGTTCTCAAGATCGAATAAATCAGAATATATCCAAATGAAATGCCGGATAATAAATCCGGCGTATGGCGTGCGATAAACTCGGATTGGATGTAAAATTTAAAAAATCAACTTAACAATTCTAACGCAGTAGGAAAACTCCACCTAAGGCGAGACTCACCGTCCTTGGCGTTTCTCACCAGCACACCCCCTACCACCACTTCGACGGCCGTCCACCGTGATCGTCCCTCACTCTGGCATCCTCAAGTTTCCTCGCCAGTGCCCTTGCTCATGGCTCACTTAAAGGCTAGAGTTCACTGCCTCATCCGTGGCTCCCTCTCTTTCTTGGTTGATTTTCCAGCTTTTCCACCATCACCGAATCATCTCTCGGTTGCTCTCTCTATTTCACCTTTGATTACTCATTCTTGGCCACCATTGTTCCACGATCTCTCTCTTGGTCAACTTTGAACTAAGTGCTTGTTGACACTTAATTTTTAGAACGCGTCATTAAAAGCAGAAAATTCAAGGCAACGAAACCCATTTCTTGAACAAAAAGTGTCGTTTTTTAATTCTGTCTATTGGCCTAGCTTCTGTAAATAATTTTCTATTCATTTCATGCAAAAACTTGAAAAGTCAAACGGCTGACTTTCGTGTTGACCTTTTGGTCAATCCTTTGACTAAAAGTCAACCCCAGGTCAAATTGGGGCTTTTCGCATAAAAAGATTCCTTTCAAGTTTAATTTTACTTTAAAAGTGGAAATTCCAGAAAAATTCAAATATTTGATTATAAAATCAAGCTCCTAATGAAAAGTCAACTAGGGTCTGACTTTTAGTCAAACCTTTCACCAAAAAAAATTGAAAAATACAAAAATCCAAAAATCATCTTATTTTACATTCAATTTGCCTTTAGCATTTAAAATTTTACAAAAATCGATTTAGAATCAACTTTTTCCCAATTTGTGAAATTTGATTCAAATCGGCCAAAAATAAAATAATTACTTCATTTCTAGTCATTTTTTATATTAGTTTTCTTCACGACATTTAATCTAGAGGTCATCTTATATTCAATTTTGAAACAAATTTTGTGATTCCAAACCAAACACAAAAACCTCCAATTTAGGCCATAATCAGTGATTTGGATCGATTCTTCATGATTTGCGCAATTGAGGCACGAATGAGCCTAATTTCTTACATCAAATCCAAATTCAAAATCAATTTTGGAAAACTCACATGAATTTGAGTCAATTTGATCAATTTAGTGATCCAATGATTAAGAAGTCTAAGAGTAATTGGTCCAATTAGTACAATTCAACTTGACCCACTCTAGATTAATATTCAATTTGATGAATTAAGACTCAATTTGGCTAATTGGACTTCAATTAAATTTGTTAGTCTAGCTTAGCCATGCAATTACCCAAATTCAAGAACAATTGAGCTAAACAAGTTAAATTAGATCAATTTGTGCATGAATTTCAAATCGGTTCAATCCAATTTGATCGAATTCAATATCAATGGGGTCAATTAATCATGATAGAGATCAAATTGTACAAAATTGGAACAAATGGAATCAAAGATTGAACCAGTTCAACCCGGACAAACTCGGTACAAACCGATTCAACCCGGTTTGATTTGAATTGAACCGGTCCGATCGGATTGGCCATTTTCTGATCGAAAATCCGGCGATCAATGGTCCATTTTGACCAGCCAAGGCCGGCCTCATCCCTTTGAGCCCAAAAATGACAAAAATGCCCTTAATTGAAAATTACAAAAATACCCCTAAGTGAAATTACTAAAATGCCCTTCTTTAAGGATTAAGCAAATTAATTAGGGGATAAGCAAATCAATCATAGCCATTCATTTAGAATTGATCATGTCCATCCATGATGCCATGTCACCAATCCTTAGCCCTTAAAGAATATTCTTAATTATTAAAGATGTATTTTAGGCCATTGGATTAATCTAAGAGCTAAAATTCAAAGTTAAGGGAAGTATATAGTTTTTTTTCCCTCCAAAATTAGAGGGACTCTCATTTTCAGATTTGAATTCTCTCTCTCTCTCTCTCTCTCTCTCTCTCTCTCTCTCTCTCTCTCTCTCTCTCTCTCTCTCTCCCGCCCCATCTCACCTCTCAACCGCCTCACCGTCACCGCCCCCACCGTCCCCCACGATGAGACAAAGCCAGTCGCAAGATCAGCTGACCTTGCTTTGGTGGCCGGAGCTCCTTAGTCCGGCGAGGTTTCTTCTACGACAACATCACCGGCTTAATCGCCGGTGATTCAATCAGCCGGTTCAAGCTGCTAAACCGGCTGATCGGTGATCCCTCCGCAATCCCGAACCTCCAGCAGCATTCCTCGATGTCTTCATGTGGCTGTGGTGGCCGGCTTCTCGTTAAACACTCACCAAATCGCGTCTTTTGACTTGATTCTCCGTTATTAATTCATTAGTGCGAAATCGAATCGATTCTCACTATAGTTTGTGCAATGTATTCTCATAGGTTTGTCGAGCTTTCCGAGACTACTCTATGCCGTTCTTGATCTGAATATGGAGACCGGATCGCTCGATTGCACGTCGGAGCATCATTAAACAAGGTAAGTACACTTGAATGTTGTTCTGTAAATTCGTGTACAGAGAAACCTGCATGTTTGAGATGCTGATTTTAGCTCGTTAATGTTGAAATCTTGCGAAGTAACGAACTAGAGAATCGTAAAACACATCTCAAGCTTCGATTTGATATATCGCATGCCTCAATCGTACTTAGTTTGCTATGTCAAAACTCTTTCGGAAATTTAGGATCAGCTGGAATATGATTGTGTTGTTTTGTAATTTTTCTAATTTTCTACGATCGTTTTTTGAGAAAACTTTCTTCATGAAAGTCGTAAAGCACATCTTAATTTGTTCATCATAAAATTTTGATAAAATTCCAAGCATGTTAGCATTGTACAATCTGCAACGTCATCTATGCATGAATCTGGTGACAGATTAGTTTCTGACTGACCTTCGTGTATTCTTCGATTTTTTTAAATTTGTGTGTTCAAAATATGAAAACTTTTTCTTCATAAAAGTTCACACTGAGATCGAGATCTTTCCATTGATACTGATTTCATCAAAATCGGAATTCATTTGAATTTTCAAAAGGAATTTTTATGATCTAATCAATATCTGTGTTTAGATCTGATTTTCATTCATTTTGAATCCGAAAGATGTTTTTCCGAATTTGATAAAGTTCAAGTCCTCTTTTGCAAAAAATCAAAATTAAAAAGTTGTTCATTGGGGTCTCATTATGCTAACTGAAGATTTTGAGGGCCTAATAGCAATTTTTAGAGGGTCAATTTGCTTAAAAATTCATAAAAGGCCTTCTCAGATTAAAATTTGATTTGCAATTGAGTCCATTGTGAAATCCGAATTTTATAAAAATTTGGAGGACTTTTTAGCATAAACTCAAAAACATGAAAGTTGTTGCACAACGGAGAATCCTAACTGCCTAAAAATTTTCACGTGGTTTTGATAAGTTTTGTTATTTTTCCCGCCATTATTTTGAATTCTCTAACAGAACCGGGTCCAGCCTGTCACCGAGAGTGAATTTGTTAATTTCTAGAAAATCGGTGAGGATTTAGAAAAAATCGGTCTTTTTAAATTTTGATCCTCATATCATAAGCTTTCTAATGACACCTGAATGACTTCATTTGGACATCATTAGGTTAGTTAATCACATCTGAACGAAGCAATCTGAATTAGATAATAATTGAATAAGTGGTCTTCCTATGAAGTCCACTTCCCATTTCTTGATTGGTCGAGAAATAAGGCACATGGGCCTGAATGCATGCTTATTTCATTGCGATGCATACGTTTGTTAGATGAATATTAGGCCTAGTGCATGTTCGGTGGGTAGCCCATTATGGTCATTTAGAACCCGACTTTAGGGGTTAATTGATATGAGTTGCCGTTTTGTGAATGCAAATAGTAGCACATTATCGTTAACCATTAATCAAATAATGTTAGATGATTAGGTGGGTGGTGAATCGAAATGCATGAAAAACAAAGGCCGATCCTGAGGCCTGTGCTTGATTAGTGAATTGTTTGCACCATTGCTTTTCTTTGGTTATTCCTTTGTATTTTGTTTGTCGTGAATGTATGTTGTGAATGTAAACATCGACACCCGAGAGGCGGTCCATGGGGAGATAATCTAAAATGGTAAAGACCAAGGCGATTGACCGATGTCCAATCCGGTCTTAATTTGTATTCATTTGATGATGGCGATAAACCGATGTCCGATCCGGTTTCAATTTGTATTCAATTCATTCATCCCCGATCATGTCTCAGGTTTTCAATTTGTGTTGTAATAAACACTTGACAAGTTGTGGGTTTTACTTTCTCACACTTAGAATTAGCTCGTCTATTCAATACTTTGAGTGTTTACTTTACGAAATATCTTTCAATTCAATTGATTATTTCTTTCTTTTTCTAGACTAAGACAGGATTAGTTTAGAATCTTAAATGAAAATACAAAAACAAGATGCATGATCACCTAATGGACTAAGACTTTAACATGAAAAATGAAAAAGAAAAAATGCATGACAACTTAGATAACAATCATGATAAGTTTAGCGGTACCGAAAGGGCGTTAATAGAAATATTAATGTAAGCTAGTCCTCGAACTTATGATCTCTAGTTTTCATAGAAATCGAAATGAAATTCCCGCATTTCGATTGGGTATTCTAGCCCACCCCCGACCTAGGCTAGTGGCAACTCCTAAAAAAGATAAAATCAATCCACTGTCACGCGAGATATGGACTTAGGGAAAATCCACGTTCATGATCAATGGGTCGTATAGATGACCAAAAGATGTATGCTTCATTAAAGTCATTTTTTATGATATGCCATATGAACCATTTCATGAACACTTATCTCTAAACCCGCATTATCGAGTTCGGCCCTCGAGAGGTAGGCCGCAATGGCGCTCACCAAGTGTTTGATGAAATGCTAAAGAGTGATTCTCCTCGTCTTTAGTTTAGAATTTTGCTTAATGAAAAAGTTCGCCCTCTTCCATTTATGTAGCTCACCTACTCCATCACACTGCCCCCGTCACCATAGTAGCTCCACATTCAAGGCCACACTCACCAAGGGTTCAACAATTTTCCGAAGAGATAGAGAGCTGAGCATTTGAACTTCTATGGGGGAAAGGTTGCTGAGAATAGAATTGACGATTGTGGGAGGCTTGAGAGCACTTGTTGAAGATGATAGGATCTTATGTTCAAGATTTTCAAAGATTTCAAATTTTCTCTTAAAATGCACCAAACATATGATAAGATATTTTTAGAATCCGGATGATATTTGAAGGATTTTAAATCCCCTTTATCCTATCCTATCTTAATCCGAATCCTAACGACTAAAACACAAGTCTTCAGGAAAATGGTTTAGATGGCCAACTAGTCTTGAAGGCATAGACGAGAGTAATCTGTTGGAAAAATAGATGAAGAAAAAGGAGAAAAAGAATTTACGTATTTGGGAAAGAATATATGCAACATTGTTTGTTGTAATTAGAAAAAGAATAAATCCGAACAAAATAAATAGGAGGTTAGGTACGGCTAACCAAATTCCTTAAGGTGAGTTGCTGCCAACGGTGCTAAGCAGCTTCACGAACTATGCCTTCCAAACTACAACACCTCAAATCCATTTGAATTAGCACTATGCAAATAGAATTTTGTCAAACATTTCTTGAAACCAGCACACTTAGAGAAAATTGAAGAGAGGAGATGTAGGTGTTTTCAAACCTTGCTTGGGAATGAAAAATTTCAACTCTATTTATAGAGTTTTAGAATTCATGTATAGAAAAGATACATGAACTACAAATTAAATAGATACAAGAATCTAGGAAATACATGAATTAAATGGATACGTAAATTAAGTAGATACACGAATCCGAGAAATACATGGACTTGAGAGATACATGAATTAATGAGATACGTGAATGAAAAAGACGTATCTTGTTTTGCTCACATTCGTTGATCCATTAACCCACCATAAATGCAACAATCCCCTATATTAATGGATCAACAAAACATTTTGACTCGAGGAACTCTAAGTGTGCCTGTGGAAATACACTGCATCAAGATAGATAGCTTTTGCTTTGAACCTTTTTTAGTAAAAGCCTATCGGACATACTTAACCAATCGGTGGACTAGGCCTTTGTCGCGACCTACCCCTCGAGGGCCGAACTCGAATGAGGCGGGTTTAGAGATAAGTGTTCATGAGATGGTTCATATGGCATCTTATAAAAAAATGATTTTACTGAAGTGTAAATCTTTTGTTTAGCCATATGACCCATTGATCATGAACGTGAATTTTCCCTAAATCCATATCTCGCATGACAACGGATTGATTTTATTTTTTAGGAGTCGCCACTAGCCTAGGTCGGGGGTCGGCTAGAATACCCAACCGAAACGCGGAAATTTCGTTTCGGTTTCTACGAAAACCAGAGATCAAAGGTTCGGGGATTAGCTTACGTTAATATTTCTATTAACGCCCTTTCGGTACCGCTAAACTTAACATGGTTGTTATTTATGTTGTCATGCATTTGTTCTTTACCATTTTCATGCCAAAATCTTAGTCCACTAGTTGATCATGCATCTTGTTTTTGTGTTTTCATTTAAGATTCTAAACTAATCCTATCTTAGTCTAGAAAAAGAAAGAAACAATCAATTGTATTGAAAGACTTTTCGTAAAGTAAACACTCGAAGTATTGAAAAGACGAGCTAATTCTAAGTGCTAGGAAGTACAAAGTAAACACCAGCAACTCGTCGGGTGTTTATTACAACACGAATTGAAAATCCGAGACATGATCGGGGATGAATGAACTAAGTACAAATCGAGACCGGATTGGACATCGGTCAATCACCTTGATTTTTTTCAATTTCGGATTATTCTTTCTTAGACCGCCTCTCGGGTGTCGATGTTTACATCCATAACATTCATTCATAACAAACGACATATGAAAAAAAACAATGGTGCAATCAACTCACTAATTAAGCACGGGCCTCGGAATCGGCCTTTGTTTTTCATGCGTTTCAATTCATCACCCACTTAATCACCTAACATTGTTTGATTAATGGTTAATGATAATGGGCTACCATTTGCATTCACAAAACGGCAACTCATATCAATTAACCCCTAAAGTCGGTTTCTAAATGACCATGATGAGCTACCCACCGAACATGCACCGGGCCTAACATTCATCTAACAAACACATGCATAGAAATAGAATAAGCATGCATTCAAGCCCATGGGCTTTATTTCGCCCAATCAAACAATGGGAAGTGGCCTTTATAAAAAAAGACCACTTATTCAATTAATGTCTAATTCGAATAGCTTCTGTTCGGCTGTGATTAATTACCCTAATGACGTCCAAATGAAGTGGTTCAGGCGTCATTAGAAAGCTTATGACGTGAGGATCAAAAGTCAAGAAGACCATTTTTTCCAAATCGTAGCCAATTTTTTTCGAAAATATCGAATTAAATCTCAGTGACAGACTAGACTCGATTCTGTTATGAATTTCAAAATAATAGCGGGAAAAATAACAAACCTTATCAAAACCACGTGAAAATTTTTGTTCAGTTAGGATTCCCCGTGTGTAACAACTTTCATGTTTTGAGTTTTTGCTAAAAAGCCCTCCAAATTTTTATAAAATTCGATTTTCGTGAAGGACTCAATTGCAAATAGAGTTTTAACCTGAAAAGACCTTTTATGAGATTTTAAGCAAATTGGCCCTCCAAAAATTGCTATTAGGCCCTCAAAATTTCCAGTTAACATAATGAGACCCCAATGAGTAACTTTGTAATTTTGATTTTTCGCAAAAAAGGACTCTAACTTTATCAAATTCGGAGAAACATCTTTTGAACTTCAAAAGAATGAAAATCAGATCTGGACACAGATACTGATCAAATTATGAGAATTCCTTTTGAAAATTCAAATGATCTCAGATTTTGATGAAATTAGTGTCAATAGAAAGATCTCGATCTTAGGAAGAACTTTCGTGAAGAAAATTTTTTCATATCTCGAACACACGAATTTATGAAAATCGAAGAACACACGAAGGTCGACTGAAACCAGCATGTCATCAGATTTATATGTATATGACGTTGCAAATCGTACTAGGCTAAAATGCTCATAATTTTATGAAAATTTTACTATGAATAGATCAAGATGTGCTTTACAACTTTCATGAAGGAAGTTTTTCCAGAAAATGATTGTAAAAAATCATAAAAATCATCAAACAACACAACGTCGATCAGGAAGATATCAGAACAAACTTGAGCAACATGTTTCAGATTCTGATCCTAACTTCTAAAAGTGTTTTGACATAGCAAATCAAGTCCGATCGAGGCATATGATATATCAAATCGAAGCTTAAGACGCGCTCTATGATTCTCTAGTTCATCACTTCGCCAGATTTCGACATCAACAGGCTCAAATCGGCATCTCAAACAAGCAGATTTTACTGAACACGAATTTACAGAAATATGCTCAAGTGTTCTTACCTTATTTCACAATGCTCCAATGCTCAAGTGAGCGATCCGGCCTTCGTATTCAGATCAGAAATGACATGGAGAAGCCTTGGAAAGCTCGGCCAACCTATAACAATGGAGTGTACGAAATATTGTGAGAATTGATTCGTTTTCTCACAAATAGACTAATCAGTAAAAATTCAAGCTAAGGATGCGATCCGGTGGCCGCTCGACAAAAGGGCCGCCACCACAGCGACGTTAGAAAAGCCGAGGAACGCTTTAAGACGCCAGAGGGTCGGTTCAGCCGGTTGAACCGTTGATCAAGTCACCGCAACAATGCCTGATGCTGCCGAGAAGAAGATGTCGCCGGAAGGAACCAGCGGGCCACCTGGTGTTGCACCAGCCTCCACTGTGGGGGGCGCCGGTGGGGCAATAGCTCACTAAAATGGCCGCAAAGAGCCGGAATTGGCTGCGCCGAGAGAGAGAGAGGGAGGGAGAGAGGTGATCGTGAGAGGGAGAGAGATGGAGAGAGAGAGAGAGAGAGAAAGAGGAGAGAGAAACCAAATCAAAACGAAATTTTTTCATTTTTAAAAAACATTATATACCCCCTTTAATTTTGGAATTTAACCCTTATATTAATCCAATAGCCCAAAATGCATTTTTTAATGACTAAAAATCTTCTTTAAGGGCTAAAGATTAGTGACATAGCATCATGTACGGACGCAATCGATTTTAAATGAATGGCCACAATTGATTTATTCATCCCCTAATTAATTTGCTTAATTCTTGAAGAAGGGCATTTTTTTGACATTTCTCTTAGGGGCATTTTGTAACTCTCAATTAAGGGCATTTTTGTCATTTCCGCACTCATGAGAATGTGACCGGCCTTGGTTGGTCTGAACGGATTGTCGATCGTCGAAATTTTCGACTGGAAAATGGCTAGTCCGATCGGATTAGTTCAATTTGAATCAAACCGGGTTAAACCGGTTAACTCTGAATTCGGCCTAATCAATTCAATCCTTGATTTCAATTTTGCACAATTTGATCTCTATCATGATTAATTGACTCCATTAATACTGAATTGGATCAAATTGGATTGAATCGATGTGTAATTCATGCACAAATTGACTCAATTTGACTTGTTTGTCTCAATTGATCTTGAATTTGGGTAATTGCATGGCTAATCTTAACTAACAAATTTAATTGAAGTCCAATTAACCAAATTGAGTCTCAATTCATCAAATTAAATATTAGTCTAGAGTGGGTCAAATTGCATTGTACTAATTAGACTAATTACTCTTAGACTTTTTATCATTGGATCACTAAATTGATCAAATTGACTCAAATTCATGTGAATCTTTCAAAATTGATTTTGAATTTGGATTTGATATAAGAAATTAGGCTCATTCGTGCCTCAATTGCGCACATCATGAAGAATCGATCAAAATCACTGATTAGGCCCAAAATTGGGGGTTTTTGTGTTTGGCTTGGAATCACAAAATTGGTTCAAAAATTGAATATAAGTTGACCTCTAGATCAAATGTCGTGAAGAAAACTTACCTAAAAAAATGATTAGAAATGAAGTAATTTCATTTTTGGCCAATTTGAATCAAATTCCGTAATTTGGAAAAAGTTGATTCTAAATCGATTTTTTCTAAAATTTCAAATGCCAAAGGTAAATTGAATGTAAAATAAGATGATTTTTGGATTTTTATATTTTTCAATTTTTTTGGTCAAAGGTTTGGCCAAAAGTCAAACCCTAGTTGACTTTTTCACTAGGAGCTTGATTTTATGATCAAATCTTTGAATTTTTCTGAAATTTCCACTTCTAAAGTAAAATTAAACTTGAAAGGAATCTTTTCATGTAAAAAGCCTCATTTTGACCCGGAGTTGACTTTTGATCAAATGGTTGACCAAAAAGTCAACACGAAAGTCAACCGTTTGACTTTTTTCGGATTTTTGCATGAAATGAATAGAAAATTGTCTACAGAAGCTAGGCCAACAGACAGAATTAAAAAACGACACTTTTTGTTCAAGAAATGAGCTCCGTCGTGATCGGAAACCATAATCTTGAATTTTTTTTATGTTTAATGACGCATCGGCTAAAAATTAAGTGTTAACAGCCTTGAACCGCCAGATGTTGGTGTCAGCCCAGACAATAAACCTCACACAGAGTCTTTGAAAATCAAGATTGATTCTTGGTTGCATTCATTCTTTCGGCCCTAAATCTCTCAGAATTCATGCGTGCTTCAGAAAATCTAGCTTTTAAAGATTTTCATCGAGTCAGCCCAACTCCAAGCATATAGGTGCATTCCTATTGAAGGTATCCTACCACACCTTACTAGGATGTTGAATTCCTAGCTATAGGAATCATTAAACGCATAGCGTACCCTTTAAACGACGTAGGAAGCACTGTTGCATCATAAGAGTAGGAGACAGTGCACACGCTAGAGTTTCCCAAAATTTGCATTGTCCTATTAAACCTAGTCCACGGGATCTCTAATCGCTAGGTTAAGTTTCCATCCTCAAACCTCTTGATTGAGTTAAGGCCTTCAACCTCATTCCCCTCAATGCGCAGTTTACCTGCTCTCTCGACAAACCTTTTGTTAGCGGATCCATAATATTTTCCTTTGACTTCACAAAGTTCAAAGAAATTATTCCATTCGAGAGCAACTGCCTTATAGTATTATATCTACAACAAATGTGTCGAGACTTACCATTATATATTACATTTTATGCCCTTGCAATCATTGCTTAATTGTCACAATGAATGCATATCGGAGGCACGGGCTTTGGCCACAACGGAACATCCTCTAGAAACTGTCGAAGACACTCTGTTTCTTCAATAGCTTTATCCAAAGCAACAAACTCTGATTCCATTATAGAGCATGTTATTAGAGTTTGCTTTGAGGATTTCCACGATGCTGTGGCACCTCCTAGCGTGAACACATATTCGCTAGTCATTTTCGATTCATCGGAATTCGAAATCTAGTTGGCATTAGAGTAGCCTTCCAAAACAGTTGGATATTTGTTATATTGCAGAACATAGTCTTTAGTTCTTTGCAAATAACCCAACACTCTCAAAAGAGCATTTTAATGCTCATAACCAAGATTACCCGTATACCGGCTCAGTTTCCCTACAGAGTGCGCAATATTCGATCTAGTGCAATTCACAATAAACATGATGCTGCCAATCACTTGAGAGTACTCTAGCTGCCTAATACTGTTTTCATTATCCTTTCTTAAAGTTAGGTGTGGAAGAAAAAGATTATTCGTATCTTTAATATTGAACCCTTTAAACCTCTCAATTACCTTTATAATGTAATGAGATTGTGTTAAACCTAAACCATCAGTATTCCTTAGAATTTTGATGCTGAGTATAACATCCGCAACATCTAATCTTTCATCTCAAAGTTCTTCTTGAGAACATTCTTGGTGATTCGGATAACCTTAGCGTTATCTCTGAAAATAACAAGTCATCGACATAAAGACAAAAAAGTACAAATCCAACGGTTGTGGATTTAGTGTATACACATTTGTAACACTCATTGATTCTATATCTATTTTGGATCATTACACGGTCAAACTTCCAATGCCATTGTTTAGGAGCATGTTTAAGTCCATATAATGATTTGACAAGTTTGCACACTTTGTGTTATTGTCTTTTGACTTTGAATCCTTCAAGTTGTTCCACATAAATCTCCTCGTCAAGATCACCATTCAAGAATGTAGTTTTCACATCCATTTGATATACCTGCAAATTGTGTAGCAAAGCTATAGCAATCAACATCCTAACAGATTTTATTCTCGTTAGAGGTGAATAAGTATCAAAGTAGTTTAGACCATCTCTTTGTCTAAACCCTTTGGCAACAAGCCTTGCTTTATACTTATTTATGGAACCATCAGCGTTACGCTTCTTTTTGAATATTCATTTACATCCAATTGATTTATTTCCTGACGAAAGATCAACCAATTTCCAAGTGTCATTACTTAGGATAGTAGCAATTTCATTATCAACAGCTTCTTTCCAGTAAGGAGCATATGGAGTTGACATTGTCTCTTGAAACGTTTGAGGCTCACCTTTTAACATGTATGTCAGAAAATCAGGTCCGAAAGATTTTTCAATTCATGATCCCTTACTCCTTCGAAGTTCGGCTTCTTCGACCTCAACTTCCTCATTCTCAAATTCTGGATTTTTAATTCTCTTCTAAGAAGGTTCACCTTGATTTCTTTTCGAAGGATATACATTCTCAAAGAATTCAGCATCCCTTGGTTTTAAGATAGTATTGGCATGGATTTCCCCATTTTCAAATTTATGAATCAAAATTCTGTATGCGCTGCTATTTTGAGCATAATAGATGAATATGCAATCGACCATTTTAGGTCCCGACCGAGTTTGTTTAGGAGGAGGAATTGCCACCTTGGCTAGGCACCCTCACACTTTTAAAAAATTGTAGGATGGTAACCTTCCATTTCATAATTCATATAGAGTTTTACCTGTCTTCTTATGGGACACTTTATTTAAAATGTAGTTTGCAATTAAAATTGCCTCCCCCCGCAAATTTTGAGGTAAATCCGAACTTAAGAGCATGGCGTTAGCTATCTCATTTAGAGTTCTATTCTTCCGTTCAACAACTCCATTTTACTTTGCAGAATATAAGGTGCAGTTGTTTGGAGAATTATCCCCAAACTAGCACACAACTCTTTGAAATTGGAAGAATTGTATTCTCCTCCTCTGTCAGACCAAGCACTTTGATTCATCTATCAAGTTGGCTTTCGACCTCATTTTGTACTTGATAAACATACTCATAGCCTCATCTTTGCTAGTTAATAAATAAACATAGCAAAATTGAGTACAGTCATCTATAAAAGTGATGAAGTATTTCTTTCCACCTCTACTGTCTACGAACTTTAAATCACATAGATCATTATGGATTAGTTGTAGAGGTCCACTCATTCTTTCAATTGATTTGAAAGATTTATGAGCAAACTCAGCCTCAACACAAGTCTCACACTTATAATGGGCATCCAACTCAAACCTTAGAATTAGCCCCAAGTTTGCTAATTTATTCATTGTACATAGTTTACATGTTCTAATCTACCATGCCATAGATAATGAGACACAACAGTGTAAACTGAAGACTTTTCTTTATTAATAGTCTTTGGGTACAAGAATTTACAGTTAAATCAATGACAGCCACATTAGCTTTGAACATGTCATTATACAAATACCCTTTCCCCACATATATCCCCCATTTGAAAGTTCAAGCTTGTCAGATTCAAATACAATTTTGAAACCCTTCTTGACAAGTATGGGACCATAAATGAGATTCTTCCGGATCTCCGGTACATGCAGCACATTTTGCAGGATAATCTCCTTGCCGGAGGTGAACTTTAGGATCACCATTCCCATCCAGCGACTTTTGCTGATGTAGTATTAGCAATATAAATTATCTCATCTTCATTAGCTTTCTCGTAAAACTAGAACATGTGTTTATCGACAAAAATGTGATTTATGGCACATGTGTCCAACTACCAATCGGTATTATTTGACACTAAAGATACCTCAAGTACTACCACAACAGTCAATTTCTCATTATATTCCTGCTGCCACTACTTAGAGCCCACACCGGGTGAATTTCTCCGATTTCTCATTCGGTATTACTAGAGGTGGTACCATCAAACTAGGCAAAGTCTATTGAGCCATTCCTCCAGAAATTGAACCATAAGTCAGGCCTGCACTGTTTTGAAAAACAATCCCGAGTATATCAGTCAAACGACTTGCACCCATACCACCATAAATTATTTCAGCCTAAAGGCTCGCAGCATTTACTGCCACAACACCAAACCACAAGGTCTGAACCTCATCGGTCGAGACAACCATAGGAACGTCTCCAGAAATATTCCAGACATCATTGGGTACTTGATTGTTATCAACCATTTCAATTTTCAAATGAACCCAACAAATAGTAAATTCCAAGATAATCACCTTAAGATTGTTGGAAAAATAGATGAAGAAAAAGGGGAAGAAGAATTTACGTATTGGTGGAAGAATATACGTAACACTGTTTGTTGTAATCAAAAAAAGAATAAACCCGAGAAAGCGATGACAAAAAAAATCAAGAGGTGAGATACGGCTAACCAAATCTTATAAGCGATTAGTTCCTGCCAACGGTACTAAGCAACTTCACGAACTATGCCTTTCAAGATACAACACCTAGAACCTATTTGAATTAGCACTATACAAACAGGACTCTGTCGAATACTTCTTAAAACCATCACATTTAGAGAAAATTGAAGAGAGGAGATGTAGGTGTTTTCAAACCTTGCTTGGAATGAAGAATTTCAACTCTCTTTATAGAATTTTAGAATTCATGTACATAAACGATACATGAACCAAAAATTAAATAGATACATGAATTTAAGTAGATACACGAATCCAAAAAATACATAAACTCGAGAGATACATGAATTAATGAGATACGTGAACGAAAGATACATATCTCGTTTTGCTCACATTCGTTGATCTATTAACCCACCATAAATACAACATAATCAACTATTATTGGGGAATGCACATAAATGATAACTTCTCCACATCAAAGTGGTTCTAGTCAACCACCTGATTGAGAGCCCAAATCCATAATTATCCCCATTACCTACCTGCATGGGAGGCCAAGTTCAAACCTGTTAACATATTCAGTTTGATTCATCTTTACTCAAAAGTTTAAATAAGTGGATTATAAGCCTACTAGTATATATTAACTACTTTACACCACATCATATCAATTTTTCAACATGAGATTTTTCTAAAATAATTCACACGTGCATCCTCGTGGTGAAAATATTCGGAGTGGAAATAATGCCATTAGCTTTTGGCTTCAAACATGACTGACTATAATTATCTGCAAAAGTTTATTGGTGGTGGACCGGAGAAAAAAGGCATTTCTCTAATTAAAATTGCAGTTGTTTTGTCGTTCAACAAAACCAGATTTGGAGTACACAAAGTAGGTTCAATTCAGTAAGCCTAGCCGTGGATTAGTGATGAATTCCAATATATTTTATTCAGTCACCAGGTTATAATGCATCGATTAAAAAACGATCCCATTATACAATAGCAGCCTGTCTCCCAGTGGATCAGAACAAGAACATACTCACCCCCAAGAAAATGCCCGCCTCGGGCGGAGCAATATGCCAATATTCATTCGAGCATCCCATGAAAAGTCGTGTTTTCTTGTGCTGTCCCAGAAAATGTCGGACCCAGCTCGAACACCCAGCAAAAAGCGGCAATACCCTTTTGACCCTCCGAACCCGTCAAACCAATCCAGCGCGTCTTCTCTTCTCTCATTCCTGAGATGCTTCCTCCCTCTCTTTTTTCTTTCAAAGCCAGCTATTATGCCCCCTGCCCCCACGCACGCACTCACTCCCCCCTTCCTCCTCCGTATAAATACATCGCCGCTCCCCCTCCCTCACTCATCAACCAAGCAGAAGCAAATCAATCTCTCGTTCTCTCATCTTCTTCCTCCTTCTCGTACTTGTCCTCTCAGAAAAAATGGCTTCTTCAAGCCGTAGTAACTTTGCGATCCTCGCTTTACCTGTCCTCGTGATCCTTTGCTGCCTCGGCCCGCGCCCAGCAGCCTCCGCTCTCGTCCAGGAGCAGCCCCTCGTCCTCAAGTACCACAACGGCCCCCTCCTCAAGGGTAACGTCACCCTCAACCTCCTCTGGTACGGCGCCTTCTCTCCCGCCCAGCGCTCCGTCATCCTCGACTTCCTCCACTCCCTCTCCGCCACCGCCGCCTCCCCGCCCCCCTCCGTCTCCTCGTGGTGGCGCACAACCGCCCGCTACAAGGGCGGCCCTTCCAACCTCGCCGTCGGGGTCCAGATCCTCGACGAGAGTTACTCCCTCGGCAAATCGTTGCAGACGGGGCAACTGGCAGCTCTGGCTTCTAAGGCCGGCTACAAGAGCATCAAGACCAAGGCGCTCGCCATCAACCTCGTGCTGACCTCCACCGACGTGGTGGTCGACGGGTTCTGCATGAGTCGGTGCGGTACCCATGGCTCCGGCGCGGCCGGGAAGGCCAAATTCACGTACGCGTGGGTGGGGAACGCGGTCAGCCAGTGCCCGGGGCAGTGCGCCTGGCCGTTCCACCAGCCGCAGTACGGTCCACAGACACCGCCGCTGGTGGCGCCCAACGGCGACGTCGGGGTCGACGGGATGGTGATCAACCTGGCGACGGTGCTGGCTGGGGCCGTAACGAACCCGTTCAACAACGGGTACTACCAGGGGGTGGCCGGGGCGCCGCTGGAGGCGGTGAGCGCGTGCACGGGGATCTTCGGGAAGGGCGCGTACCCGGGGTATCCTGGCCATCTCCTGGTGGACAAGACGACGGGGGCGAGTTACAATGCGATCGGCGTCAACGGCCGCAAGTTTCTGTTGCCGGCCATGTGGGACCCGAAGACCTCCGCGTGCGAGACCCTCGTGTGAATCGTAACACTGAAAATCTAAAAGGAGTTCGTAGGTCTGAGCATTAGAGGAAATGTTTGATGAATTCTAGTTAATTTGTTATTCAAATGAGAAGGAATGTAAAAATGTATAGAAAGTTGCAATAATATGGGAAAGTATCTCTACTTCTAGAAACCCTCACACCGGTTCCACCAATCATGGGCTGGTGAATAATTTGATTTATGGAAAAACGAAAACTTCTTCTTTTTTTTGGTAAGGATATGGAAAAACGAAAACTTCCATTTATTATAAAATAGACAAAAAAACCAACATTATACGTCAATCCTATGTCATGTCGAATGCAAGGTCATAAGTTTATGTCATGAATGATGCTAGGATCTATTCATGCAATGAATATTTTTCATTATATATGAAAAGACTTCTTAGCTTTTGATGCACTCATAAATTGTGAAGATGGACTCATTAACATTAGAATTTAGAGTTTGGCATGACTACTTATAATTCAAATCGAATAACTACCGTGGACCCTAATATTAAACCTTAAAGGGATGATGACCATACTAAATACCATCTTTCACCTTTCCACTCGTGTCTCTTTATATTGAAAAGTAAATTTGAACACATCTTTCAATTTGCAAAATTTCACCCAAGATTTCAGTCAAAAGTTCATACATATTTGTAAAATGAATAATAACCGTATGTTATCAATAACGGAGGAAATGGTAACTTAAATTGACAAACACAATCGTGCACCGTTATTCCTTGATTCGCATAATTTCTTTCTTTATTAAAACATGCTACTCATTTTTTACACACATGTATGTACGTGCAGTGACCGATTTTCCAGTATACCCGTAGTTAGCATAAACATATTATTGTGTAAATTAAATGAATTCTCTCCTTTTTACTGTTTCGCATGATCGACAAATCAGACCAAGGAAGAAGCATGCTAATGGCTATTCTCAAGGCAAAAGTTTAACAGCAACACAAATATTTATATTTTATGGAACCTTAGTAGATGCACATGAGTATATGCACGATAGTCGCTTTTGATTTGTGTGCCACTATTGAAGTTCATATCACTTGCTAATCTGTTTATAAAACGAGACTTCATACTCATCAATAGCCCGTGTATAATTATGTAAAGAAAGACCCCTAAAAAAGTTCATATTTGCTGAGTTGACACGATTTTTGTAACGGTTTAAAGACCAACATTGCCAGAAGGCAAATAGGCCCGCTCGTCCGGCCCGGATCTGAAATACAAATGAGCCTGTTTGACCAAGTCCTTTCATTAGAAAGTGCAGCCGGCCCAACTTTGGCCCGGTCCAGCTTGGCCAAAGATTTCTATATATGTCTTAAATTATGGACGGGCTTGGGCGACGTATTCAGCCCAACCTTCGAGTTGATCTAGACTCGCCTAATGATGATGGAACTCGATTTGGGAATGAGATGGCTTCCGGTGCATTATGATCTTTCAGTGGTTAGTTGCACATCGATTGTGACTAATTTTCAAAGAATTCAGCGAAAGATTACTTGGGAATAGAGGTGGCAATATGGGTCAGAAACCCATTTATTAACTCATTTTTAATGGGTCCAGGTTGACTATGGGTCATTTGAAATTTTGAAAACTTGTCAAAATGAGTTTGCAACATTAAAGCTCAAGTTTATATGGGTTAAATATGAGTTGAATATGGGTTTGCAAACCCATATTCGACCCATTTAAGTTATTAACTTGTAGCCTTGTAGGGTAAATAGCTTAAGTGTCATTAAAAATATTTTTATATTTTTATTAAAAAATATAAATTTTTACAAACCCATATTCGTCCCATTTAAGTTATTAACTTGTAGTCTTGTAGGGTAAATAGCTTAAGTGTCATTAAAAAATATTTTTTTATTTTTTATTAAAAAATATAAATTTTTACAAACCCATATTCGACCCATTTAAGTTATTAACTTGTAGCCTTGTAGGTAAATAGCTTAAGCGTCATTAACAAATAAATTTTTTATTAAAAAATATTATTATTTTATTTTTAAAAAAATCAAATTTTAATTACTTTTTCTTTTTCTTTTCTTTTTTTTTTTTTTTTTTTTTTTTTTTTATTTTTCTATTTCCTTCTTCTTTGGCCAATCGTCAGCCACAGCGACAACCGGCAACCGGCCATAGGCGAGCTCCAACTTGTCTAGATCGGCGAGCTCGAGCTCGCCGAATTCCGGTGAGCCGAGGCTCGACTAGATCGGGAGCTCAAGCTCGTCCGGCGAACTCGAGCTTAGCCAGATTGGCAAGCTCGCCTACTGTCGGTCGTCGCAAGCAGCTGGTTGAAGAAAAAGGAAAAATAAAAATAATTAAAATTTTCATTTTTAAAAAAGAAACAAATAAAGATAAATAAAAATATAATTTTTTTAATTATAAAAATTGTTCACTTATTTTATATTGCATTGAAGCATTTTAGCAATAAAAAATATTAAGAAACAAGTTTTTTTCTAAATTGGATTTTATATTAAAGTTTTTTAGAATATGGGTCGAGTCAAGTATAGGTCGTTAGATTTACACTAAATGAATATGGGTCAAAACGGGTTACATGAGTCAATATGGATCGGACCATTTTCGACCCGACCCGACTTGACCCACCTGTTTGACACCCTACTTGGGAATTAGTATCATGATTAAAGAAATCAAAGTAAAAAGCGGACAACCATTAGTGCATTTTAGGCGCGAGCCATTCGAAATCGCGTTTTGGAGTTCACATCCTCTCCGCTTTCGCATGTCATTGCATGTTTACCGATCCTTGTTACATGGATTTGGGATTGAGCTTTCCTCTTAAAATTTAAATCCTTTGATGTTATAGCACAAATGAAGCAAACACGTGGGTATCGGACCTGCAACAAATTGATACCTGATGCGTTGGGGCTAAACTTAAAAGATCTATCTGCTTCGCGAGAAGCCGACGGTCATGCCTAGAGTCTGCAAAGCATGGCACGTAGCAGCGTGTGCACCCGACCTTCGGCAAGAGATGAACCTCGAGAAATGGTGCATGGGCTGGTGGCCTGAGCACATCTTTCCGAATGATTTGTTTATGCTTCTTCAGGCACCCGAGCGACGGCATTTTCGGTTTCTTTGGTGATCGGTCGTTCCTTTCACTCCCTTTATAATTTGGTTTGTAATTCCATATTAAGCAAGGAAAGAAGACGAAAAGAAAATGAGCGAAAATAGCAGACACGAATAACAAAAAGTTAACTCCTACGTGATAGACTGTATGAGTTTGTGACATATGGTCTATTTCCGACTAGTTGCGGAATCTCGGTTGCTTCTCGTCGAGCTTTTGGTCGATTATGTTCCTCCTTCTCTTTTTGGCAGTGTGAGTTCTCTTAAGACATTGAAGGTGCCAGATACTAACTCTTGCAGTAGTTGAACATATTGCTGCGAAAATTAGTACGCTCACTTCTCTGGACCTGTGCTACTGCTATAGGGTTGGAGCTTCTGCCGTCGAGGCTATTGCAAAGAATTGGAGAGCACCTCGCCACACCGTGCCGAAATGTGTATGCTGGATATTATACCCAGCAGTAGCTCGGGAAACAAGAAGGTGCGCGCTATTTCCGCCGCAATGCCGAAGCTCAAGCACCTCGAGATGTCGGGCCAATTCATCGCCATAGCAAGTGCTCTCGCGATCCTTTTGGGCTGCCCTGAGCTCGAGCTATTGGACGTTACGAGTTGCCCGGATGGGAAACTGGACGAGAAGTCACTCAAAGATAGGTTGCTCAAATTGAAGATTCTAGGGCCTTCTATTGATGAGGATTACTGGGAATTAGGGCTGTCAATTGGGATGTCAGGTCGGGTTTGAGTTGCGTCGAAAATGGTCCGACCTAAATTAACACATTTAATCTGTTTTAACCCATTAAATGCATTACAAATTTAGTGATCCATACATGACCAATCCATTTACTAAAATACTTCCATATTTAATCCAACCTATAAAAATATATATCCACTTTAAGCTCATCATGTGTATATATTATTTGGATATGTTGCGGAAGCCAAGCGATCGAACAATAAAATTGACAGAATAAAAAAACAAATCGGACACCAGATTTACGTGGTTCGGTCATAATGACCTACGTTCACAGGGAGAAGAGCACGGAATTTCATTATAAATCAAGCGATATAACGAAGATTACAATCATACTCGAGTCACTCAAATACTCTCGGTATTTTTCAAGCCCCAATTATATCCAATAACTCATGCAATGTTTAGCCTCACAATTCCTCACGAAATAATCTCTCAATCTCGCAAAAGAATTGTACAAAAATCTTAACATAAAATTTAATCGCTACGAGCACTTGAACTTTTGATGTAATTTCATGAACAAAATCACGAAGCCACAATCAAGCACTCGCTTGCAGAGCGGCGCTTCAATTCTTTCTTCTGTAAATTCTCGGAACAACCCACCACTTTATACATAATAGCTGCCGACTTTAACGTGAAAAGAGAGAGTTAATTTCATAGTGTTCTTATTTCCTCTTTTTCTATCCGACACAATTGGCAACGCGGTCAAAGGTGGACTTTCCTTTTCTTTCTTTTTTTTTTAATTATTTTTCTTCTTTCCTCTTCTGACCGTGAATTCCACAAGAATGAGGAAAGAATAATATTTTTTCTTTCTTCGCTAATTCCAATTTCATATCAGGAAATATTCAATTCATAATATTCAGATTTTCGCTTCGGGCTCAAACTCGAGACATATTTTAAGAGGATAAAATCGCTATTTCGACTATAAGATGCTAAAGAATTGGCTTTCAACATTGCTTAGAATTTTCAATTTTTGTATGGTTTCATAATGAAGAATAAGATAACGTTAGTACTTGGTAGTCAATTTATAAAATTACAGCAACAAATAACATGGCGAAATTGAAATTTTAATTAAATGGAATATAAGATATCGAATAAGATGATTTATGCTGATGATGAATTGCAATAACAAGAACTAAGATTAGAATTTTGCATAAAATAAACAATGCCAAATGCAACCAAGGAAGGATATATCCCTATAATTAACAGAAGAAACTTACAAGATCAATAAAAATAAAAAATAATTGGGAAACAAGAAGTTGTCTTGTTATTTTTAATAAGGTTTAATACCGCGAAAAACCCCAAACTGGTACATCTGTGACAATTTTACCCCAAACTAATTTTTTGACCACCAAAAATCACAAACCGATACACCTGTGACAAATTTACCCTTAATTTATCCTTAGTTTATTTCCATTAAATTTTACTGTCAAATTGCTTTGTTAAATGACACGCGGCAATTAACAGATGTACCAATTTTATGTCTTACCCTCCATTTGTCACAGGCGTAACAATTTATGATTTTTTCTGGTATTAATTCAATTTAATAAAAACTAACGGAGGGTAAATTTGTCGCAAATGTACCAGTTCGGGTTTTTGGTGGTCAAAAAATTAGTTTTTGATAAATTTATCATAGGTATACCAATTTTGATTTTTTCGTGGTCAAAAAGTTATTTTTGAATAAAATTATCACAAATATACCAGTTTGTGATTTTTCATGGTATTAACCCTTTTAATAAAGGTGAAGTCTAGATCATGTTGTGGGCTTACTTGGATTAGTTCGATGAATCCATTATTTTCTTATAGTGGGTGAAAAAAGAGTCACAAAAGTGGATTGGGTTTGGGTAAACTATGAACCTATTTAACACACATATTTGTTTGGGCTTTACCATTTTAAACCTATTTATAACACATTTACTAAATTTAGCAAACCCGCATAATGACTCGGCCCATTAAAATATGAGTTGTGAAATGGATTTATGACATATTTTGATAGATTTATCGAGAATGAATATGCTGCTGCTGGACCGATTCAAATCCCGAAGACTTTCCTCAGCTATCTGGAGCCCGCACGAGCAGGAACTATAACATGCATGTGGATGATGTTTTGGCTGCGATGTATGACTTCTAAGATCTTGAGTTTAAGGTCATTTGCAGGAGTGGGTGGGTCTATTATTATGCTGGACATGCTTAATAAGTATAGTCCTTGTGTCCTTGCTAGGAAATGGGTTGCTATTCTATTACTAGGATTTTCTGGCCTAATATCTTTAAGACACCTACTTCATGTTCTCTCTGATGCCAATATTTAGCTCTGATGAATGATTGGTATGTTTTCTGTGGCTTGTGGTACCTTGCAACTAGAATTTATCTGCTAGATTAGGAGCTTATGCTAGGAATTTCAGATTCTTGTGTGTATACCTTCTAACCACTTGTGCCCATAGTTTTGTCCTAAACCAACTTTTAAGCCACTTTTTCTTTGATCTTATCTTTCAGAAATCACTTTGTGCTCAAAAAGAAAACAAGGATACTTGAGACAATAAACCATGTTTTGCTTGTTGGTTAGCGGTGATTCATCATCACCAAATTAAGTTGTGTGGATGTCACAAACCGACACGTGAAGGCTTTGTAGATACACGCGTCTATCAAGAAAACAACTTCTTGGTAAGTATAAGAAAAGGAAAGATTTAGAATGGAGATGACAGATGCCCTAACTCTATTGATTGGCTATGACTGCTCGTTCCTCTTCGTCCATTTACTATATGTGCTTAACATTTGCCATAATATCCTAAAGACGACTCAACTTTTTGCCAGGTGATTGCTCTGAATTGTTTTACTTTTGCCAACTTTTCCTTTCCTTTTTATGTATCAATAAGTTGTGCGGAACTCTTTGAGTACCCGACTAATCCTCGTCGAGGGTCGTAGTCTTCCCGTTCCTCTCGGCATGTAATTAGCATAGACCGTTCTGGTGGATATGGTGATGATGAAATATTTCATCTCTTGCACTGGATGGTGGCCCTTCTAAATTCCAAATATTTGAATTTGCAACCCTTAGAAATTTAGGAATGATCTTAGTTCTCTTATTTCCTCTACAATTTACATCTCATATTCTCCGACCATATTTGAAAGTCACACTATTCTTATATTTCGTAGCTCTTTAAACTGTAAATGGACTCGAAAATTCTCCATAATGATTACAAACTTAGAGTCCGTTTGTTCAAGGAAAACTATTTTTAGAAAATTATTTTCTATCTTTCTGGTGTTTCGATGATATAAAACTAATCAATTTATGGAAAACATTTTCCATGGATTGAAAATGAGTTTGGATTTAGGGAAAACGGCTTTCCCTTCTAGTAAAAAAGAAATCACCTTTTCTTATTAACCAAATAAATGAAAACTAAACATTTTCCTTTGTCATAAAATTTTTTAGTGAAACAAATGCACCCTCACTTAGCAAATGTATGATCCTCAATCTAGTATGAGCACGGCACGAGCATAAACACATACGGGCATGAGTTATGCGTGTGAAAGGACTTTTGGCAACATGACATGCCCCGATTTACTAGGTCAAAGCCTGGACACGGCCACGTGCCAACTAATTAGTTAAGACCAGAATTGAAACATGGAATCAAATTTATTGTAGAGGAAAAAGGTCGGGGAGAGAGATACCGATTGATTAATTATAAGTGCTAAATGTTTGACACACAAAAAAAAATTGATTAAAGAGAAAAGGGATGAGTGCAATTATATGCACCCTATCATAATTAGACTAGTGCTTCTTGAGAATAAAAGGCTTTATAAATAGGACTAAGGTTGTGTTTGATTCAGCTTTCTTAAGGAGATACTGGGCCTCCAAAGCTCAATCCATCGACCAAACGCCCTTTGCTTTGGGCAAATCCACCTTCATTCGTGGATCTTTGGGGAATTGCTTTGCATTCCCTAAATCAAGGGAAGGAGGGTTACCAAGACTTAATTCCCCTTACCCTTCTGCAAGATCCGCTGATTTGCACATGCTATTCATTGAAGAGGGTTGGTCACTACATGACTTGAAGTGACTTCAGTGGGCCTCCCCAACATTCGCCATGATTTCGAAGTCTAGATAGACAGCCCTCGTGGTCGCGAGGAATCTTTTCCCCTTTGGAGGAATTATGCTCCTACACGTTCAAAATTTGATTAGTCTTCGTTCTTACCAATAAAGCCAAAACAAAACCCCGTCTTGGACCGTGTCAGCGGATCGTCAGCGATTGGACAAATGAGTTTCGAGCCTCGTGCAGATCGACTCACCACCAACCCACGATGGGCTTCATCTCCACGATCCAATCTTCATCGACACTTTGCCATTGACTACGCAGGAGACACCATGTAATTGCATCACCTAACCTCGTTCTTTCGATTATTGCATCGAGCAAGGCCCCCTAGACAACGAGTGGTGATGATGATTCCGTGGTATAGGGATGGGGATGAGGTCGACGGCACAAGTTTGTTTCATTTTGGTATATAATTAAGGTGAAGGAGAGAGTTGGTTAAGAGGCGGAATTGGAGTGATGGATTATATCTTAAACAGAATCAGAACAATTACACGATAATGAAAAATTGACACACAAGTTTACTCATATTTATCCCAGAATAGGGTTACACCCTGTGCAAAGGGATTCCACTATGATATTTAGATTTTCAATCACAACCACTCGTTATAATGATCTCTCATACGAGTACAATATATATAGTATTTAAAATGGACCCAAAGCCTAAGTATATTCAAATTTCTTTGATCCCACAACAAATGGGTCATTAAAATGGGCCCAAATATCGAGCCCCGTCCCACTCAAAAACGGGAGCGAAACCCCTCAATATCCTTCTTCCTTCACTTTTGATAATTAGAAAATCCGAAGCCATTATGGGACCCCGACATTCCGTCGCGTGGGTCATATGTCACGGCTCATAGGCTTGAAATGAAACGATTTCCTAAACTCAATGTGGACATATCGATATGACGAAACAAGGGTCCCTGAAGTGTTCGCCAACTCCAACATGGGGGTGGTTTTAGCAAAAGCCGAGACGCTTACAGAGTTTCATAAGTGAGTTCCGAAATGGCCAACCCTTAAAAAACGCAAAATTAGAGTTACGAATAGCTTGACTCGTCCATAACTGCTCAATATCCTTCTCCCCTTCACTTTGATAATTAGAAAATAAACCGAAAGCCATTATGTTTCGAAAGAACTCTCAAGAGAACGCGCATCAAGTATATGTCTCCGTCGGAGCTTTTAATTTTAAGAAGTCGTAATAGAGACGGGAAGGGGGATGGGATGTAAAACTCTAAGGTCCCGTTTGGTATGTGAGGCCGAGGCAAAATTGGAATGAAAACGGAAGGGGTCCAAATGAATTTCGAGGAATCGGAATGGGAATCAATTTGAAAGCAAGCACGTCTGGTGATACACGGGCAATGAAGCGTGTCTCCATTGTGCTAACCTATTTGTCATGGAGCAGTTTTCATTCCGACTTTAAGAGGGCAAATAAGTCGTCGAAACTCCCTTTCTTAATGATTGCTTTGATTGGTGGCAACTATCTGAAAATCTTGATGAAAAAACGTATCTATACTTTTATCTGATCCATTTAAACAATATGTAAACATTTCAATTATTCGTAAGTAAATCTAATTTGTCGAATGGATTCAACCCATCTTAGTTCAGCGAAATGGATTACGTGCCAAATCATGGTAGGTTGTCGAAGAAAATCAGTAATTTAGGATTTGCGCTAATTTTAAAAAAAAAAAAATGCTAATTCATCTAGGGTGATATTTCTAGCTCGAATTTTTTTTTTATCTTAATAAAAAATATCAATTTTTATTCAAGTCTCAAATCTTGTCCCGCGATGTGAATTTTATAAATTGTTTGGACCGGATTTTGGATTTAAGGAAAGTTTGTGATTTTTATGAGATAAAAAAAAAGTTTGAGTCGAATTATCACTCAAAATAAAATCGATGCTTTGTTTTTTTGGAATTAGGCCAAATCTACTGGAATTGGCTCTTTGTTTTTTATTTTTACTTAGATCTGAATCTTATAATTCCCGCACTTCGATTGTTTTCCGAGTTCGGAATTCCTGAAATTTCCGGACAAGCTCCAGCTCCGGCTCCGAAGTGGCGACGATCTCCGGCTAATGCGGCTCGGCGCAGCCGCGACCACAACGGCAGCCCAAATGAGCCGATCGAGTGGCGCTCAGTAGGTGAAGCGAAAAGTTTTTCCCCTTTAATTTCTTTTTATATCATTTTTCCCCCCCTTTCAGAAAACCAAAGAAAAAGGAAAAAAAAAATGAAGTTGGGTGCGGGTGGAGATTTTCCCGGAAAATAATTGAAAAGAGCGCTCCCCAGACCGAGATGATCAAACCCGTTGACTTCTTGACCGGTTCCCCTCCCCACCCTACCCCCACCAACTCGCTCGAATTACCGCCCCGTGCCACCGTCTCCAACTACCCCCACGTCGCCACCAGACACCACCACCCTCCATCTCCACCGCCGCGCCCCCCCCCCCCCCCCTACCCCCCCCCCCCCCTCCCTCCCTTCTCCTTTATAAAAACGACCGGACGTTTTTCCCCACCTCTTCAGGTACCTCCCTCGTGCCTTCCCCTTCCGATCTCCCTTCTCCTCCAACTCGACCCGCATTGTCGCCGCCACCCCGAAAGGGAAGGACCAAAAACCAGAGCAGAAGCAGCAATGGCGATCGCCTACAGCAGCTCCATCATACCCGCCAAGGCCTTCTCCAAGACCCTCCCGGCGGCGGCGGCCCCCGCCGTCCCCCTCCGCATCGCCGCCGTCCACTCCCCCGAGCCCGGCAAGAACGCCGACAAGGCGCATAAGCTGCCGCAGCTGAAGAGCTCCGCCCTCCCGCCGTCGTCGTCGTCGACGGCGGCGGCGGCGCCCACCGCCCCGCCGCCCCCGCGGCCCCGGCGAAGGCCGCGGTGGGCGCCGGGAGGTGGAGCGTCGACAGCTGGAGGTCGAAGAAGGCCCTGCAGCTGCCGGAGTACCCGGATCAGGCGGAGCTGGAGTCGGTGCTGAAGACGCTCGACGATTTCCCCCCGATCGTGTTCGCCGGGGAGGCGCGGAGCCTGGAGGAGCGGCTCGGGGAGGCCGCCATGGGGAACGCCTTCCTCCTGCAGGGCGGCGACTGCGCCGAGAGCTTCAAGGAGTTCAACGCCAACAACATCCGTGATACTTTCAGGATTCTGCTCCAGATGGGTGCTGTCCTGATGTTCGGAGGCCAAATGCCCGTTGTCAAGGTCAGAGACACTGCGACGGCGCCGTGATATTCGATTTCACTTGTTCCTTTTGCCCCTCACTTTTCAATAGTTGCTATTAGGACATGGAAATGTACGCATTGGGTCGCTGTCTAAGGGTTTTGAGTGACACCGGTGGTCTGATGTTGCTTGAATGATTATCGGTGTATAGGTCGGAAGGATGGCTGGTCAATTTGCGAAGCCGAGGTCGGACCCATTCGAGGAGAAGAACGGGGTGAAGTTGCCGAGTTATAGAGGCGATAATGTGAATGGGGATGCGTTTGATGAGAAATCAAGAATTCCTGACCCTCAGAGAATGATCAGGGCATACTGTCAATCTGCTGCTACGTTGAATCTATTGAGGGCTTTTGCAACTGGAGGTTATGCTGCCATGCAGAGGGTCACCCAGTGGAATATGGATTTCACCGAGCATAGCGAGCAAGGAGACAGGTGATTTTTCCGAACTTTACCCCGCTTGGATAATTGATTAACATTAATCCAGTTGGATTAGGTTGTTATTAGATCTATTTAGCTTTAAGGAGAAGGTTTCCTAGGATGGAATCTTTGGCCCGATGAATGAATGGTATTTGAAAAAGCAATGAGCTCACTTTATGGGGGCAAAAGGAATCACAACTGGATAATCCCTTTTTGTCACTGGAAAGCATTTGTAGTGGAGACAAAAAAGCAAAGACCAATGAAATTAACCTCTATTTCAGGCCATGTTTGCATTCTTTGTCAACACATTTTCTGCTCTAGTGTGGTGGATCGATGATGAAATTTGGCTTGTAATCAGTTAACGGATATGATCGTGTAGATACTGGTTAAAGGACTTGAAATTGCGTTATATTTGATGAATATTTTTTGGAAGGTTTTGATTTATTCGCATTTGGTTGGTGTCAAATGCAAATCAGTTATCTGGACCAGGTTCACCGGTTCCCTCTCGTCTTCTATGTTTGTAGCTTTCTGGTGGACCGAGTAATCCGGACAGATTCTGCTTTGGCTGTACATGTGTATCTGTTTTGCTCTGCTTGTTGTACGGTAGTTTATTGTGAGCGTTGACATCAGGGAATAATATACAGATAGACGCTTGATTAATTGCATGTTGCTGAGTTTCTTTTCTTATCCCTAGGTACCGGGAGCTGGCTCACCGAGTCGATGAGGCTCTTGGGTTTATGGCCGCAGCTGGGCTTACTGTTGACCATCCTATTATGACTACAACTGAGTTCTGGACATCACATGAGTGCTTGCTCTTGCCCTATGAGCAGTCGCTCACTAGAATGGACTCAACTTCAGGTCTTTACTATGACTGCTCTGCCCATATGCTTTGGGCTGGCGAACGTACTCGACAGCTGGATGGCGCCCATGTTGAATTTTTAAGAGGAATTGCCAATCCCTTGGGCATTAAGGTAATTGTTTCATTTCTCATCTCAGGCTGAAGAGTTGTTATAAAGCGACTACTGGCCAACAATTGAACAAACTTAAAGTCAGGTGAACCTTGTTTTCTGGAGTCTTTAGATGAAGAATTAACAGGCAAGGTTTGAAAATGGAGGAGGGCTTTAGTTGGAAGTGGTTCTTGGGCAATGCACATTATTTTCTAAATACTATAAGCACCACAGCGTGACAAACGTACTTTTTATGATATCAGTAAGCAATCGATAAATCGTACTGCTTATCTGAAGGAAAAGAATGCCACTCAGCTTGTTATTCCTTACTACATCTGCAAGCACAGAGGCAGTCGCATTCATAGTTAATGTTATGCTGCAGGTGAGTGACAAGATGGATCCAAATGAGTTAGTTAAGCTCATTGAGATTTTGAATCCTCAAAACAAAGCTGGAAGGATAACAATTATTACCAGAATGGGTGCTGAGAACATGAGAGTGAAGCTGCCGCACCTTATCAGGGCTGTCCGTAGGGCAGGGCAAATTGTTACATGGGTCAGTGATCCAATGCATGGGAACACCATCAAGGCTCCATGTGGTCTTAAGACTCGCCCATTTGATGCCATAAGGGTATGCTACTTCACTCTTCTATTTTCATATTATTTTGTTAATGTAGTCAATTTTGTTTGCCACTTGAAGTCATGGTGTAACTTTTGAGCGAATGCATAGGATCTTGGAAGGATTGATTTGAACGCAATACATTTTAGAAGGAAAGCATCAGGAAAATCTAAGAACATATGTACAACTCGACAATTATTTTGCAAGCAAGAAGCTTGAGATTGTATACCTTTTTCGCTTAAGATTTCCCTTCCAACAGCAAAAAGTACTGGTTTTTTTTTGTTTTTGGTCGGGAAAAGTACTGGGTTTGAGTAAGCAGTTTCTCGTGGTTGTCACTTCCTCCTCTTCTTTTGGGCAAAGAAGGTGATCAGATGGTATGGTCTCCCGTTCAGCAGTAGATAGGTAGCAAATGATTTGCTCTGATAGCCAGCTAGCTACTACCGTCCATTGATTTATACAATTTATTTGCAATTTATGTTTTCTATACATTAACGTGTCTCATGGAGATGTTCATTGTCTAAGATGGATCTATACTATTTGAATTATTGACTAGTATCTCATTTACAAGGTAGGTGAGCTTTATGTGGTTGTATTATGCATATTAAATTTTGTTGAGACGCAAGTGGTGGTTCGTTGAATGAGGTGAAGTTGGTGGGAAAATGACATCTATGTTTAGGTGCAATAGTTGCGCAAGATTTCTTAACCAACCATCATTTGAGTAAGAAACTGTATTGCTTTGGTTGTTGGGTGCACATCCCTGTCAATAATTTGGTTGGATCTTCATCAATTTGGGAAAAGGTCCTCCTCCTAGATATGTGCTGTTTCAGATAGCGCCACGTTGATTAAATCAACAACCACCATACGCATTATTGCCTCGAAGTGAGGGAACATTTGCAAATCATGGCTTGGGCTGTTGATTAGTCTACTTAATTATTTTGCAATTATCAAATGGTGTTGTTCGTGTTATAGTGTCTTCCTTTTCTTTTTACCACCTCTTAACAATTACCATTTGACAGGCCGAGGTGAGAGCATTCTTTGATGTGCATGAACAAGAAGGGAGCAATCCAGGAGGAGTGCACTTGGAGATGACAGGTCAGAACGTGACCGAGTGCATTGGCGGGTCGCGAACCGTGACATTCGACGATCTCAGCTCGCGCTACCACACCCATTGCGATCCCAGGCTGAATGCTTCCCAGTCTCTAGAGCTTGCTTTCATCATCGCGGAGCGCCTCAGAAAGCGGAGGATCCAGTCACAGCACCCTGTTTCATCCTTAGGGCTGTGAAATTGGCTCCCATGATTACCGAAGATACATATTCCCTTCTATTAGTGCCGGCATGTACGAGTTGTTGTGTTGTACCAACATTTATATAATGTTTTAATTTATGCTCGTATACAGTGGTTGAAGTTTGATTTTTAAGTACTGAAAGGGACACTGAAAGGTTAATAAAGAATTTGGTGTGGCCACCAGCCTATACTGCTTAGAATCATCGGCTCCAGCTGTTTAAGCTCTTGCACGGTCAAAGTAGAGCATAGTGGCG
Organism: Syzygium grande; assembly: GCA_024733475.1. Lineage (NCBI taxonomy): Eukaryota > Viridiplantae > Streptophyta > Magnoliopsida > Myrtales > Myrtaceae > Syzygium > Syzygium grande. Next base: position 7,029,975 of record JAMXDD010000006.1, read on the forward strand.
TCCCACCCCCTGAATTAAGATATATGTATATATGCCGGTAAGAGTCGCCAGCGGGTGGGTTCGGATACCAAATATTGAGTTGGTATTTGTTGAGTTGTGTCGGGAACCAAATATTTGTGTTCTTGCTTTTGAAGGATGTAGAATATCATAACATGAGCGATTCGACAAAATTAGATTCCTTCTTTCCCACCCATTTGGTAAGATCAATTTGTTTAGATACTGTTAAATTATATAAATCTTCTACCGACTTGACTCAATATGGGCACCATGTTCAACGCCGTAAAGGTCGCCAGTGACAAAGGGAACGCCGGCCGACGTCCATCGTTGCAATGACCTTCGCGACGTTTCCGCCACCTGCCAACTGGGCTTCTCTCAAGGCCAAGGGCCTTGACTGTTGGCGGGTATCGACAAATGAAGAGGATGGTGAATTGGGCCCACAGAACGGGAACTCGCTCGTGGGCCCTTCTCTACCTAATAATTGTACTTACAAACGCACATGTCTTGCTAACTCTCTCTTGCTGGCCAATTTATATCGGGTGCCCGCCCAGGCCCGCTCATAAAAAGGATGGGCTTGACCGGAATGTTTAAGCCCGCTAGGAAGCCCAGGAAAAAGATCGAGGCCCAAAATTGGAAGGCCCGGACCCAAACAGGCCTGGGCCCAGCACGGGCCCAAAGGCGGAGCATCCCGATCCGGGAAGCCCCCACGAGCGCTGCAGGTGGCGTGAAACTTCAGCGCACGCGGCAAATGCGCCAACCTCACGCGGTTGGGTTTTCTCGGAAAAAATGGCGGATAGCCAAACGTATATATATCGCAAAAGCCGACGCTGAATCGACCGCCTTCCTCCGTCGTCGTCGTCGTCGTCTCTCTCTCTCTCTCTCTCTCTCCCTCCCTCGCCTCGTCAATGGAGAATCCTCCTCAAGCGCCGCCCTTCGGGTTCGGAGATCGGAGGCCCGGCGCCCTCGGCGACCTCTGCGTCCTCCCCGACGAAGTCATCTGTTCCATCCTCGAGAATTTCTCCCCTCGCGATGTGGCTCGCCTCTCTTGCGTCAGCAGGTTCACGAATCTCTCTCCCTCTCTCTGGTCGGTTCCCTCTCGATTGTCGGCGTTCGAACGCGTTTTGCGTCGGCGCTGCACGTTTAGGTTGCGAATTGAACTTGCGGTTCGCGAATAGCGAACCAGCGGAAGCTCATTTTGTGTGCCGATTGATGTCGCGGTTAGCGATGGAGTAGTTCGGTTGCGTTTGTGGAGAGCGATAATTTTGGTTCTGCGTGCTGCCTTTAGTGTGGATATAGAGTATCGCTGCTTAGTATTTTGTGATTTTGGTAGCTCGTGAAGATGCGACAAGTCATGGAATTGAAGCATTAGGTTGTTGTAGCATTTCTATTCCGAACTCCATTCGCTTGGTCATTTGCGCGTCCTGCTCCTGTATACCGAGCGTAGTATAAGCTTGTCTAGTTTGAAATTTTTCTTATTGCCTTAACTTGCCATCGAAATAAACTGCTACTGTGGATAGGACTCATAAGTCCCCGAGTTTAGTTTGCTGCTGCAGATTTTATATGCTATCTGATTGGTTGGATTTGTGATACTGTAGTGCGATGTACATCCTGTGCAATGAGGAACCGCTGTGGATGAGTCTTTGCTTGAATTCGAAGAGATCAGATAAGCTTCTTCAATACAGAGGATCCTGGAAGGAAACCACGCTCTATTTGTATGTCTTGGGACTCATTTTCCAACTACTTCCGTAGTTTTTCTTTCATTGGCGGTTTATGATCAGTTGACATTTATGTAGTTGTCATCAACTTTTTTTTTCTTTTTTTCTTTTTCTTGCTTACAATTGGTATAAGCTGATCTTGTTCCTTACTGTTTCTCTATGCAGAGAGAACCTTCCAACCAAGTACATTGAAACTTGCAGGAAAAGATTGCATTTTGATGGTACCACATTCTTTTTTGTGTCATCACTTCATTCTTTAGAGCGGTCAATTTCTTTCAGATCACTTGTGAAGATGTGTTAACACAATGTCGTCTTAAAACTTTCTGTTACTGCTGTGTACAGGATTCAATTCATTGTTCTTGTATCGAAGATTGTATAGGTGCCACACCACATTGAACGGGTTTTCCATGGATAGCGGAAATGTGGAAAGAAAGAATGACATCTCTCTAGAAGAATTTCGCCATGAATATGATGGAAAAAAACCGGTAAAGTTTCAAATGATTGGTGTCGTAATGACCATCGTTGCACAAATTTCTTTCTACAGATTTTAGAAAGGCAGGAAAGAGAGACAGAGAGGCACATCTTTAGTTATTGTGGTTATGAAGAACAGTTATCTTGTGATGATTGATGTGGGACAGTGGTACTGATTGGTAGACACTTTTAGATATATGATAGTAATAACAGTATGGTTTTGCTCAATGAAATGATAAATTATCTTCTTTTGCCTTACTATCGTCAGTGGTCTGCATCATTTTTCTACTTGGAGACAAACTTCTTAACATGGATATATTTACTACTACAAAATGTGTTTTGTGCAACTTCGAGATTTATTTTTGTTTCACGGAAGCAGTGTAGGGTTTGGCTATGTTAGATTTGAAACAGAAACTGAACTCTTTAATAGGCTTTTTTCAAGATTGAAGATTCCTTTTGAATGGCCGATTAAGAAATGAAAATCTGATAGACATTCAGATACGATGGGCTCACTTGACTAGGCTAAACTCTAATTACTATTTTTAGGAGAAATTATTTGTTTTTGTAGGTTTTCGAACCCACAAACCAAAGCCTATAAACTGAAAACACAAATGCATACAAGAAAACACGATAAACTGATAAACTGAAGGAATTGTTTTCATAAGGTTTGGTTCTCCTTTTCTTTTCTTTTTTCTCTTTTTATAAACTCCCTTACCCCTTTCCCTCCCTCCCCCTTCATTCTTTTTCTAGTGCATGCACATGTGTTTTTGTATTTCCAAATGCATATTTTGTACTTTCTGGATGTAAATACTTCTAAATCTTTTATCAGGTTCTGCTCACTGGACTTGCTGATACATGGCCAGCAAAAACTGCATGGACCATTGACCAGCTTTTATGCAAATATGGAGACACACCATTCAGAATATCTCAGCGAAGTTCAAGGAAGATCCTGATGCAACTTAAGGATTATGTTTCATACACAAAAGTCCAGCATGATGAGGATCCCCTATATATATTTGATGATAATGTGCCTCTCCTCCTCCTCCTCCTCCTCTATGCCCTTTTTTCTGGAAAAGAATGTGGTCGTTTTTTCTTTACCTCCCACTTTTTCTCCGTGAAAGTAAATTTGCTGTAAATTCCTCAGTTTGGAGAAGCTGCTCCTGGCTTATTGAAGGATTACTGTGTGCCTCACCTCTTTCAAGAAGACTTTTTCGATGTTTTGGATTTCGAGCAGCGGCCTCCCTATCGATGGCTCATTATTGGTCCAGAGAGGTCTGGTGCCTCATGGCATGTTGATCCGGCTCTCACCAGCGCCTGGAATACTCTTCTTTGTGGTAGAAAAAGGTACATTGTGCTTCACCTTTGACTAGGATCAAGCAAAAAGAATGGGTCACTCATATGGTTTTGGCAGTTATCTTGAAACTTCCATCGATAATGTAGACAGCATCAGCTTCTTCATTAATTTATGTGCTGAACAAAGATATTCCTTAATTTTGAGCCTTCCACATTTCGATTATTCCTGTTTTCTACTTCAAATTAACTGGAACAGATGTTGAAGAATTAAGTTCTCTGTTTTTGTCTTATTATGGAGCCTCAATCAGAAAGAATAGTCTTCACCAGGAAATTTATGAAATCGATGTTGAAGCAGGTGGGCATTATATCCTCCAGGAAAAGTGCCTTTGGGTGTTACGGTACATGTGAATGAAGACGATGGTGATGTCAATGTTCAGGGTCCATCATCATTGCAGGTAATTAGTGTTGAACCTGGTAGTTCCTCGCCGTTTAGGTCTTCTATATGCACTTTGATGTGTTTTCTTTACTCATATCGTCTGTGTCTGTGTAGTGGTGGCTGGATTTTTATCCACTTCTTGCCGATGAAGATAAACCAATAGAATGTACCCAACTTCCTGGAGAGACAATATTTGTTCCTAGTGGCTGGTGGCATTGCGTCCTGAATTTGGAGACAACAGTTGCAGTAACGCAAAATTTTGTCAATTCAAAAAATTTTGAGTTTGTATGCTTGGATATGGCTCCTGGTTATTGTCATAAAGGAGTATCGCGAGCTGGGTTGCTAGCTGTGGATGGAGGCATGTCTGGCGAAGCAGAAATGGCTGATCTTCGTCAATTTGATACCTTGAATCACTCATATTCAACCAGAAAAGAAAAGAGGTTAAGAACCCAACAAGGAGACCAGATGAGCAATGGCGGAACTGCAAATGGCGCATCCAAAAGTTATGATTTGTGGAAGCAAGATTTCTCCTATGATATAGATTTCTTGGCTATGTTTTTGGATAAAGATAGAGACCACTACACATCTCCTTGGAGTTCAGGGAACTGCATAGGACAACGGGAAATGAGAGAATGGTTATTCAAGCTTTGGGTTGGAAAACCGGAGATGAGAGAACTATTATGGAAGGTTAGTCTTTTGAGATTACTCATTTATCTTTGACAGTTTCGGAGACTAGTGTCTTCTTTCTTTCTTCTTTCTTTTTCATGGCGAGGAGACCCTCTTACATAGGTATACCTTGGCCTTAAAATACACCGCTAACCTCTTGAACCAGGTAAGAGCACAATCCAAAAGCCAAGCCCAGGTAGATGGCCCAAATGCAGAATTGTTTGCGCTGGGTGGTGTGGGAAATTGAATATGTGCTGTGTGCTTCTACTCATACACGTGATCCTTAACCATATGGCCAGTGTTTTCTACAGGAAGATTCAACAAAAAGTGAACTCCTGTTGTCGACATAATAGGAAAAAGTAAAACAATTTTAAGAAACGCACATTGGTCACATGATTCTTCAAGTTCCATGATTTGCCAGTGTTTTACTTTCTCATGCTCTGGATGCTGATGGTGTCATCATGTCGTGTTGCCTGTTCTTTCTTCGTTTCATATGTTCTAATTAATTTTTTAACATTTTTAGGGGGCATGTCTTGCACTGAATACAGAGAAGTGGTGGAAATGCTTAGCAGAAATTTGTGCTTTTTACAAATTGCCTTATCCAATGGACAGTGAGAGGCTTCCTGTTGGCACAGGTAGCAATCCGCTACGTCTCAGTCTACAGGAAGCATTAGTTCTTTGCAATCTCTGTTGTCTTATGTTTATGTATATTCTCGTGATTGTCATGCACGATCAATTTGGGAGGAATCTTTAGGAACTCGGTTATTTATTCATGAAAACAACAAGTAATACAGTTATAATCCAACCTTTAACCTCTGAGGCAGGATTGGTGGATGAGTTCTCTTATATGACAGCACCCTATACAAAACTTTTATTCTTTATTGCATGGATATTAATAGTCAATTTCTTTTATTTTGCTAATCCTATAAATGTTGCTGGGGAACCATGAGATTTGGGGTAAGTTGCTCTGAGAAAGAATCGCTGGTAGCGGGATCTTAGGCTGCTCATTTGTTGAGGCAGTCTACTAGAACCTCATTGAATTTGAATACATGGTTTCCATGATTTTTTAAACAAAAAGCAGTTGAGAATTTTATTGCTGGAGGATTGCTTCCATTCTGCTAAGCTCGCTGTTTGTTGACTATTCTTAAGGCATATATGCAGAGTTCATGGCTGGCATTGATCTTATAATCCCTCGCTCAGCTTCATTTCAAGACTGTTTACTTTCTTCTTACCTAGACGATAGATATTTGACTTTTGAGTGCACGTTAAGACGAATTAAATATCGCATGTAATTATATAATAGAAGTTTCAGCAAGGGAATGAGAAGCTCAGATAATTCTCTACTGGCTATGAATTTCCTATTCACTTTTGCAGGTTTACCTTATTGGGGACCATGTAGTGAAGATATTTGCTGAAGAGGGCCTGGAGAATGCAATGTATAGTTTAGGCACAGAGGTATAATCTTATTACTTCACTCCTGAAATTTACGTTTTCATATTTTTTTTTTTTTTATCTCTCTTATTTGCAGCTTGAATTCTATAACTTAGTGGATCAAGTCAGCTCTCCACTGAGAAATAACATTCCAGATGTTTTGGCTAGTGGCCTTCTTTACTTGGAAGATGATGAATTACTTACTGTTCTGCCATGGGATGGTCAAAAGGTGCCTGATATCATTTCAAACTATAATCTGATCCCACCAAAGTGCTCAGTGGATGGCTTTCCTTTTGGTGTTTGGAGCAAGAAGAGATACGAATATACGAAAGCTGGAATGTCTATGAGCGAATCAATCTGTTCAGCTAGCTGTTCCAGAATATGGCCATTCATCATAACTAAAAGATGCAATGGGAAGATATATGCTCAGCTGTAAGTAGTCTAGTCTATGAAGTGCAATGCCAACTTAAAGTTCATGTATGCTAGCGCAGATGGATGTTATGTATTGACAAAGATTCCTGTACATTTGAAATGCAGAAGAGATGCACTATCAATTCAGGACACACTAGATCTAGCAGCCTTTCTTGGAGAGCAGCTGCGTAACCTACATATGTTGCCCTGTCCATCGTTTGTTTCTCAATGTTTCTCAGATATTGGACAAACAGTGGAATCACAGGTTACAAATCATCAGGTGGAAACTCATCTTTCTAGTTCAAAAGTTACTGCAGAATGGAATATCTTCCTTGGGACTTTAAGCAGGAAAAAGATGACTTTAGCAAGCCGGTTAACTAGATGGTAAGTCCAACTGATACAAAGGACTTGATGGAATTTCATTTGCTGCAGCAAATAAAGCATTACTAAAATGTGCAAACTCATCCAATTTGCAATAGAAAAGTTTTCTTCTCCATCTATTAGGGAAATGTTATCCCTTTGAATCTGCAAGACCTTTCTGAACAAAAAAAAAATCTGCAAGACCTTTGTGTGTTCTTTGAAAAATGATGACAGATGAATGTTATTTTCCATGGACTAGATGTTAGACCCTATTTGTGATAGCAGACACCCTCAATCTTGAAGGTGTCATTTGACTTGTGCTGAGAGTGCACATTTCTTTTGCTAAGCTAACTAGAAATTACATGATCCCTCGGATTGTTGTTTGATTATAGCTGTTAGTTATTGCTGTTTGATTATTATGTTGCTGGCAATTCCAGTGTGGCCTTTTTTAAAATGGGAAAGGAAATGAGGACTATTGTCATCTGATAGAGAAAGTTGAAGAGTATTAGTAGAATCCAGTGTCACATTTGAGTTTAATGTGAGACCTTTAACACTTCTACTGTCTTGTAGGGGGAGATCCAATTCCTAGCACGCTGATAGAGAAAGTTGATGAGTACATCCCAGATGACCTAACGAAGTTGCTTTCCTCGTATAAGGTGACTCGAGGACCCTCTTCTCATGCAGCTTACGGAGTAATACTTAATTTCTTTCTCTAGATACTATAATTTGATAGCATGTACCTGTTTTTGTGGTCATCTGTTTTTGTATCATGAAATCCCATGAAAAATTATGTGATGCACCCCCAAAAAAAGAACTTTCTAGGGAATTAGCATCTATCTGTTATGCTTCTTGAATTTGAATCTGGACTAGACATTAGATGAGAAAAAGGGTTTATGGACCTAATGGCAGTTTTCTTCTTTTCCGGAAATAGTGCAGTTGATTGCTCGCATTTGACATGAGAGGCATAGATATTTCATTAGCAACTTGGGCTGTTGTTGCATTACATGGCGGGTGTGAGTTGATTTTTTTTATGAGCACTTCATATCCTTTGTTTCTGAATGTGCACTGTATATCTTTTTAGGATTACCCCAAGGAAGGCTGTCAACCTTCCTGGATACACTCTGACATTATGGATGACAATATTCACATGGAACCCCGTTCTATTGATTGTTACAATAATCGAATTTCGCCTAGAGTTGGCTCTATGGATAATGGAAATGATGGCAGTGAGCTGGGACAGTCATGGCGGCCAAGTCACATTCTTGATTTTAGTGATCTCTCCGTAGGTTAGTTCTTTTCATGTTTGCCTTTATGCTTTTGCTTGATTGTTAATTAGCGAGTTAGTCTTCAAATTCACAGAGCTAAGGTCCATAGTACAGCCATGCAAGGATGATGCAAACTCATAAATGTGCATAGCAGGCTAAATAAATTGAATGTACTTGTACAGCCATGTCCGTGAACTATGAGAATTGATTTCTGAGGTTTAGTCATGCAAGTGAGGATGACCGAAAACCTAAATGCCTTTGAATCCGTGTGATGGAGAAAAGGAGTCTAGCATGTCTCAGGACATTCTTGCTGGTACTGAACGATCTTTTATCTCTTTGCAGGGGACCCCCTTTATGATCTGATTCCTATACATCTGGATGTCTTTCGCGGTGATTCCTATCTGTTAAAACAGCTTTTGCAGAATTACAAGATCCCCTTGCTGGGAGGTCAACTACAGCATCAATCTTTGGGAGATATCAAATACCAGCGGCTGTCCTACCGTGCCATGTGAGTCATAGTTTTCCTTCCATGTTTGTTTTACATAATTTTATAATCTCGATTTGTTTTATGCAACTAATTTTCATGAAAAAGGCACATGTGCATGCGCACACCGTGTTTGAGGGATACTCGATAACAAATAGACATTCCCAAGAAAGCATCTTTGTGCAAGGTTGCACCCGAGTTGGACCTTGGCTAAAATGAAAGGTGCAAGCGAATGGATAAAACTGATGCTCATTGTTGGAGAAAATATAGCAGTATGAGATACTCATGGTTAGTAGGTAATTGTTTGGTATTTAAATGAGGTAGGTAGAGATTTATGTATCAAGAGCGTCTTTAAGAGCTCATGCATAATTTTGAATTGAGTAATAATGCGTTGAAAGCCTACTGCTTCTCTTTCCCTCTATTGTAATCCTAAAATCTTATCCTGACTTTAGAGCCACCACGAGAGAGCAAATCAAAGCCCTAATTCCTGCTTTCCTTTTGCCACCCCACACAGAATAGGTAAAAGAACTAGTGTTAGCACTGTCCACTTGAGTTTTCATTGACAATCACGTCACCTCCAGCCTAGGGTTTTCAGTCAACCCTGACTACATTGATTGGTTCTTTGACGTTTCTATCTTCATCGGACTATGTCAAGTTGGGTACTTCATCCTCAGTTGTTACTTCATTTCCATTTCTCTTATCAATCGCATTAACACTTATCAATCCCCGCTTGTAAATTTTTTTTTGGTTGGTTAGAATCCCCGCTTGTAAATTTAGAATGTGTAAAATTGGGTGTCTGATCTGTAGATTCTTTGTGACGAATTTAATCTTTGCAAACAAGGTTTCTCTTGAGGCTTGTTGCAGTGTGCCTCTTGGGGGATAATTCTTGTATTGCTTCAATATCAAGGGTCCTATAGAAGCAACTTTCTTGCAGATAATTTTTATTGCACAGTAGCTTTTAGTCACTGCTTTGTGCTGAAGCTTTCTTCATCAGCATGTGCTTATCATGGGGATGGAGATGGTAAAAATATGTTTGTGTTGTATGAATTGACGCTCACAGCTCCCCTAATTTTACCTTAATTCTTGGAGACGAGAAAGGTACATCTTGACAAGTGGAGTCATATGACGCAAGTCCTAAGATATTGACCAGCTAAATTTCACTAGATTGAACAGTTATGGACATCTTATTTTGCCTCTTTGTACGAGCCTTGCCACGTCCCACCCTTTCGAGTATTAAATTGGAAGAATGCATTGATTGTGCTGTAGCCAAGCTCTTAAGAGTTTGGTGCCTATAATTGCACTGGCTGACCCCAGGGGCTGGTGGCGGCCGCATCCCTCAGCGATGGGATATTCATAGCCAATTTTCCCTGTTCCTGACTTTTTTACTTTCTGGGCTTATTTCTAATTATCATTCGAACTAAATTCTATGTCTTTCATCATATATCAAATGATGCATGTGCAGGTGCTATTGCATCTTGCATGAAGAGAACGTTCTGGCAGCTATTTTCAGCATCTGGAAGGACCTTAGACGTGCAGAATCTTGGGAAGAAGTTGAACAGACGGTGTGGGGAGAATTGAACGAGTACAAGGGCTTCCCTTGATCTTATCTGCCGTCACAACGCATCAGCCTGAATTTCCAGTTTCAGAAATTGCCCGCCACACCAAGACGATTCCGTCAAAGATTAATTATTGATTTATTTGTAAAGATTCACAGCTCCATTAGGCATACCGACCATGATTGGTCACGACTATTGTACGATACGATTTTCATATTCCTGCCAATTGCACCGTACGATTGACAAAGGATGATTTTGTTTACGGGTCGGGGAATACTTTTGTTTCATTCTTATACGTTAATACATTTATAAGCTCCTTTCTACTGGATTAGTTGTGTGCCCATTTCCCATCTCATCAACAATTACCAGTTCTATATCGACGAACGTTATATTAGGCCAACGTTTTGGCCTACGGGGAAAGACATCCAATCAAAGTAAGCAGATACAAGTTTTTTCTCACCCCTAGCTTTCTCACAGATCTCTGCGAGCAATACCAAATCACAAGAGTCGGTACAGATTAAGAAATAGCAAGTGGTGTCTCCATGATTGGGTGATGAAAAATCATCCGTCTAATATAAAATGTAGATCAGTAAATAGGGAGAAACTCATGACATTCTACCAGACAAAGCAACAGCATGATGAAGTAAACTTCAAAGTTTCTAAGTCGTAAAACAAGATGACCACACCGACCATCAAAAATTGAACTTCAAGCATGTAAAACCTTAAATGTAAACTCCAGTCATAATCAAAACTCCAGACAGAACCAATACAGTCTAAGCTGCAACTGATGGCTTAGAGGCAGCAGAAAGCCGGGACCTCTTCTTGGCCAAACTCTCACTGCGACGTTCTCTCTGCTCCTTCAATCTGGTGGCAAGGAGCTTCTGGTAATCAGCAGCTTCAGACTTGGCCTTAGCAATTCTCTTCTTCTTATCAGCAATCCTCGCACGCTTCCTTTGTAGAGTCAAAGGAGTGACCAGCCTCTGAATCTTGGGAGCTTTGCTCACCTTCTTGCCTGAGATTGTGCAGCCAAAAACCGGATTCAACATTGAAGGTAAATTTGTAAAGAACAGTCACTAGCTGTCGATGACAAATTTAGTCCCTTTTAAAAAAGAAAAAACATGATGTCATGGAAACATACCAGATTTTGTCGTAAATGTTCTACGGTAAGTGTTGACATACTTCCGGACATCATCTTCCTTTGAAAGGTTGAAGAGCTTGCGAATCTTTGAAGCCCTTTTAGGACCTCGCATCCTTGGTTTCTCGGTATCAGTAAGACCAGGAAGCTCACTCTCTCCCTTCTTCACAATAACCAAATTCAGAACAGAAAGGTCAGGGCTGACAATGCACCCACGCACAGACTTCCTCCTCCTCTCTCCATTCCTCCTTCCATATCCACGGAAGCAAGGGGTCCCTGATGAATGAGCCTCATTTTATTGTTCAAGAAGGCAAATAAAAGTTTGTGCCATCAAATATGCAAAAATTGACAGTGTAACAGTGACTCTACAAAGATACTGCCAACATTAACACCTCACTTGGCGTCCTTTATTTAGCCTATTGTAAGCCAAAACAATTCATTCCTTAATTCAGGCTACAAATCACTCACCCCTATGAAGCAAGAGGCGGACACGGCCAGGAGTCAGGACTCCCTGCTTCATTGGGAACCCTTGCTTGTCACATCCTCCCATGATCTTGAAAACATAACCCTTGAACTCCTGTTACGAAAAATGTAAACTCTCAACCAGAAAATATGGCAAACATACAAGGACAATCACATTGTCAATGACAAATGCTAAAACTCATTGAGCATAAAATACCTCTCCAAGTGCATCCCCAACGACTTCTTGTGAAAGCCTTTTGTCAAAAAATGCTCGCCTACAAGTTGTGGAAACCAGCAGTCAGCGGCAAAGATTATTTGGTATTCAAGGAAAAAAACATAAATTAGGCAGAACTAGACAACCAGAGAGACTACAGCAATAGCGCAATCCACATGCATAACATATTCACGGCATAAATTGTAAACACGATATGGATTTTGGTGTCCAAGGACTACGTAATCATGGGAATCAACTACAAAGTTTAGGCGGACGGCATTCAACTCCAATGAAGCCAACAACACTCCTTATGAGCACATACATAGACAAGATAATTTCTTTATCAAGCAGGAAACAAATGGAAATTCTAATCAAGCTTTAGCATTTAGCAACCCCCTCCCCACCCAACCCAAACATTGGAGCCTTTTCCCTATCTAAAGATAAACCCGCTTCGCGAAAAGGGCAAACTGGACATACCCCAATTATCCCACAGGCTACTCATGATCACCATGGGAAAACCACGAGACAGTCGAAAAAACCTCAATGCACCGAACACACTCACCAACACCTACATCAGAACATCTTAACAAGCAAAACAACGAGCACAAACGGTACCCACCACAGAACATCACACACACGTCTATTCACTGCCAAACCCATCCAAGATGAACTCAACCACGAAGAGGAGAGTCCCCAGCTCATATTCTGCGCACCACACGACGCGCGGCCCGCAAAACACCAAACCCACATTTGGACGACTTGGGTCGAATCAAACGAGCACAGAGAGAGAGAGAGAGAGAGAGAGAGAGAGAGAGAGAGAGAGAAGACTAACAATTTCTGGTCATCGTCGATCTCGAGCTTCTTCTGGCAGCCGGTGGTGGGGTTGGCGATGTTGAACTGCCAAAAAGCACACGAGCAAAAGAGAAACCGCAAAGCGAATGAGCAAAAACCTCTGAGCACTTTTCCGATCAGAGCTTGGTGGACGGAGAGAAGAGATCGAACCTTCATTTTCGCTCAGAGAAGGCGATGGCGCAGAGGCGGCTCCGAGGTTGCCTTCCTGCTGGAGCGTGAATCTGCCTTCTGCAAACTAGGGTTTTTGGGTGGCGTCCGTGGCCATGGTATTTATAGGGCCGGCTGATGTGGTCTGTGGCGGTTTGGGCCCAATAAATCACCCGGCCGGGCCCGGCCCGGCCCATATAGATCCGACCCTATTGAAGAAATGGATAATTTTGGTCATCCTGTCGATTAAACTCATACTATTTCTTTCGACCAACAAAAAAACAAACTCGTGCTATTTCTATCTTGCCGAAAAAAAAAAGGATAATAACACAAATATTCCATGAATTTTAACCCAATTTGTAATATAGTTATTGAACTTTTAATTTATTCATTACGGCCCCTGAACTTTAACCCGATATGTAATATAATCCCTGAATTTTTATTTTGTTTAGTGTGGTTTGCAGACCTTTGGTACATATTCAAGTTAGTCCATGGATTATGTGAAAATAGTCAATGTCATCCTTCCATTAATTCAAGTTTAGGGACAACATTAAACATTTTTTATATAATTTAGGGGCTAGATCGAACATGGATCAAAAGTTCAGAAACCATATTGAAAAAATTGAAAGTCCAGGAACGACATTGCACATTGGGCTAAAGTTTAAAGATCATATTAAACAAATTATAAGAGCAGGACCAAAGTTCAAGGACCATATGTGTCATTTTTCCAAAAAAAAAAAAATATATTTTTTTTTTGGAAAATGAACATTTTAAAAAATTTTTTTTCTTGAAAATAATTATTTTTACAGTTTATAAAACTAAGTTGATGGAAAGTGTCTTTATTATCAACAATAATCTATAAGTTCATTTATTTTTGCAAGCAATACTAACAATTATCTATAAAAGTATTTATCAAGTCGGTGATTTTTGGCAACATAAATGCATGTATATTTATCGTTTGCTTCTAGAATAACTTTGTTCAATTAAATCCTCGAAAGTAAACCAGCGTTAAACACCATTAGTTTGTGGCAATTTAGTTATTTTTGTCGTGACTAATAAAGTGGTCATTTTAAAACTCTATAATAGGTAAAAGCGAACAAATAGAAAACGAAGATAAGTTTCTATAAAACTAATCACTTTGCATCCCCTACTTTTAGAAATACAATAGTTCTTTTGTAAAGTACTATCTTTAATTTTTCTTTTTCTTTTCGGACTTTTGATCTACCTTTTTTGTAGAGCGAGAGTCGAATCCTAGACCTATAATACTAACGCTCCATTTAAATAGTTTTATGCAACTCTTTTGAATTACCATCATGTTCCTTTCCTTCACAAAAATTTCCCTTACCGGTTTTCTTATTTTTCACAACCATAAGGCCCCTTGTTGCCACCGCAAAGGCACCCATCATACAAGCTCCTCGTCTCTACCTTGTTTCTCTTGGGATAGATGTTTCAAAAGTCTTAAACTTATTATACGACGGCTAATTTAGTCGTAAACCTTTTAATTGTATGAATTTAGTGATAAACCTTTTAACGATTGTCAATTGTAGTCATTCTAACCAATTTTGATCAAAAAAAAGCTAATATGAATGCCAGTTGTCTTATGAGGTGTGGTCGATGTTGATGTAGTTTGAAATTTTTTTAAAAATTTCTGAATTTTTCTCTTTTTTCTTTCTTTTATTTTTCTCTTTTCTTTTCCTTTTCATTAGTGGCTGATATTCAACCGTGGCCAATAAGAGCATCGCAACCCTTGCCCTCTCCAAATTGGTTGAGCCCGACCCTCACCAGGTGAGGCTAGCCCTCGCCCGGCTGCCGCTTGTGCACAAGTGCTCGCCTTGGCCTAGTACCAACCACAGGCAAAAGGAAAAGAAAGGGAAAAAAATTCATAAAACTTTTTAGAAAATGCTAAAACTGTCCACATTAGTGCCGTCACATAAGATGGCCAACAATTTCCATAAAAATTTGGCCGGAAGGATCGTAAAAAATTTAGGACTAATTCGTAATTAAAAATTTTAGTTTTGAATTAATCGAAGAATAAGAAGTTTAGTACCTTTTTAAACAAATTTTCCTGTTCCTCTCTACATCTATCCTCTCTCCGCCGTATCTCGTCCACCGAAAGCCCGCCCTTGTTTCGATCAAACATTACTCGTGTCATTACCAATTATTTGGGCTTATGATTCTCGCAATGCATCATTAGGAGTGAGCACAGTGCGCATTGGATGTCCAACCACACCAAACCGCACAAATATGGGTTGAAAAAAAGTGAAACCAAACTAAACTGTACTATAGTTAAGAAGCAATCTGACCCAACGCTAAACTGTTTTCTCTTCTTCCATATTTTGTAAATTCTTGAGCTTAAACTCCATTAACTAGCTTAGAACGAACATTAATTTCGTGAAAGAACCCAAGTCTGCACTTACAACACTTCATAATTTCAATGGAACCTACTTCGAATTTTTTTTTTTTTTGAAATCGCTACTTGGTTCGGGTAAAAACAAACAGCAAAATTAATAAAAAAAAAGTTAAACCAAACTAAACTGTCCTATAGTTGACAAGGTTTAGAACAAGATTAATAGGTTGTTTCCAAAGAGTGGTTTCAAAAGAGTTGAAACTGAACCAATATTTTGAAAAAAAAAGTACTCTTGAACCAAACCTGAACTATAAGAAACTGTTTGGTTTGGTCTGATTTAACAGTTTGAACCATTCTTTGCTCACTTTTGATATATTGTTAGAGATATATGCATAATCTTGAGAGATTCAGAAAATCAAAATGAAATATCCTACATAATTTTAATAGATATGAGAATTAAATGAAATATACTAAATATTTCTAATATGTACAATAGCCCAGACAAGAACACACCCAAGGTTGGGAAGTTGGTTGATGTTAGCGGATTTACATATTAGGAATTGAATGTAATATGTTATAATTTCACCAATTGTGTGCAAAATAGGTCGCATCCATAGACTAAATGCTTGAATTTAATCAGTTCATGAGACTTGTAAGGTGCTTTTAGTTTTAGGTAGTCTGATGTATGAGTTTGTATCCCTGAATCACAAAAAAGTAGTGTTTTTTTTCATTTTTTGACCGACTAGACATTGAGTGGAGGTGGTAAAGTGACGTGCCCTCAATGGGTTGTAATTGAAAATTAGGTAAGGAAACAAGCCAAAAAAAAAAAAAACACAACAGAGGATGAACCAAGGCACAGTGAACTCGACAGCCTGCAGCAAGCTAACACTAGTAGTATAGATAACTTCTCGTTCCCTACGTATTTAGTATCTACGTGTCTACATGGAAAAGGCACACCATATTTGCATTAAGATGGTGATGTACATATACTGAAGCAGTCAACTAAGATTGTCCTCCACCGTGACAACCGGATGTCCAAGGTATGGCGCTCCGGCGACTTCCAAATCTTCCGGCAAGTCTCTTTCCTCGAGCACCACGTACCCTGCTAACACAAAGACATTCACAAGACTTTGTCAATCGCTTGCCACCTTTGATCGATCACAACGTAACGGGACACTCTCTAAGCAGATGGGAAAATATATATCTCCAAGGTAATGTTATTTACATTAGAGACTGTAGAGAGGCATGGGGTATGGGGTGATTGTTTACCGGGAAGAGAAGGGATAGGGTACTCGAGGAAGTAAGTGGAAGGCCTTCCTAGCTCTTCGGAGTACGGAGGGGACAACACGTCCAGGATTGCACAAGGCGTCAACGCGGTGAAGGAATGGATGTTGCCGCCGCTTCTTGGGAAGAGAACCGACGTCTCGCACGGTGACTTCATCACTCCATCCATCACCGTCCCCGCTAATCCAACTGCAATCACCAACACAGTAAAAACATTCAAATTACTTAATGTCCTTCACCGATCGGTAAATCAGGAGTAACAATGATGCTAAATGACCTTCTAATAAACTCCCCAAAACTAGTATGGCATGTTCCTTTGATTCCATTTTAGTATCTCTAACATTAGTCAGGCTGAGTAGATCTGCCTATAGCCTTTTATTATGCCGAAATGCTGCGATTAACGTACCGTCGCACATCTAAATCTAATAATTAACAAGCATTGATACGTGAGCTAGCATTGCTCATGCAACCTACTACAACATCTATCAAGATCCTAGCAAATGTATTTTCATTTCTGACGCATATTTTGGTTACCCATGTATATTACCTTTGGTCCTTATCTGACCTTTAAAAACAAAGCTGACCTTAGAGCACGATATGTTTTGCAAATGATGCATCATGATCTTAAAAAAATAAATTCCACCTATATACGTTTGTCAATTCAATGGGAAGGATGTCAATGGTTTTCGATGGTCAAGCTAGTTGTTTATCCAATCTCAAGCCAGCGATGACTGGACTATGACTTTTGCCTTTGCCTTCTTCTTTGGTTCCTTCAGTCAACCCCTTTTGCATAGCAAAACCATCCACCCATCATGCTCATAATTCAACCAGTGAACCACTAATCCCTGGGGGGCATCTCCAGAATTTCTAATGCAAATCAAAAGCAGTACACACAGAAATAGAAGGATCCGTACTCATTCTCGCGTTCGATTCCTCAACTTTAACCCAATCATAAGCCTTCACGTACAATGATCCGTAGAGCAGTTTGCTCAGAACCGTCATCCCCGGGTGGTCGTGCAGCGGGAACGTCGCTCCGGCAGGGAAGCAAAACACGCCCATCTACAGATAGAACAGCCGCCCGATCAGATATGTCGCATTCATGTTCTTGTACTTCATAAACAAATCTAGAACCCATGTCCAACTCGTCAAGTGTAAACATACGTGCGTAAAAACTTTTGGACTTACAGAGAAATCATCGCATTCATGCACGTGTATGTACGTTATCTTCGACACCTCCTGCGAACTTATCAGTGCCTTCGGCCAGTTGGGGCTCGACGGGGGAGATCCCGGGCCGAACTCATCAATCCCGACGTCCACTGCTTCCACCGATCCTGCGGCATGGAGAAAAACACCGATATCTTAACAACCAAAAGAAGAAGAAGAAGACCGAACAACCTAGTAAAACAGAACATACCCACGAGAGTTTTGAGCCAGTGAATCTGTTGGAAGGTGGGAAGCTGCTCCTTATGAGACGAGAACACTTCGTTACAAGCATCGTAAAGCGTCTGAACTCTGGTCCTGCCTCTATCCTCCATAGCCATTGATGGGTCAGGTCGATCTCGGCTTGAATTATGCTGTCATCACTATCATTAGGGCAGTGGCTTGCGGACCGTTTTAATAGACAGAGACTTCGAGATGCGGTAAAGCGCAAAACTACGTCGTAAGTCGCCAAACCAGGGGCTCGCGCTTGACCCGTCACTTAGTCTTACGGTGGGCTCCCTCACCACTTTTGCCCTCCGTTTAAAGCTGAGCCCGAGAGTTCACTGGTGAACGAATTTCGGATGCGTGAACGGTGAAGTGAACGTGATATTCCGCCGTTGACGTGGGCTTTCATGCGATATAATAATGACGCGGGATTTGGAAAAATGGGAGGCGTTGGCTTGATTTGGCAAGTGGGTTTTGCTGGATATGTCATTCTTGCCCACGGCCTAGAGAGGGCTCTTTTGACCAAAAAGGGTAAAGGATCCGCCCCCATCGCTGCCGGTAATCGCGGCCCTTCTTTGGAATTTTTGGACGGGAGATGGTTCCGGCTCCACACGGGAGCGGTCACGCCCACCAGATGGCAGGCGACAGTGCTCGTGAGTCGTGATATTTTACCATTTGTCTCCTTAGAATGGGAGAGATTTTGGCGTTTCCTGCTTTGCCTGAATTCCCACTGTGACGAAGGGGACTGTAGCATGTTTTTCTATGGTCGGTTGTGTTATCTGTGTAATCATAGACCATTTTCCTTATTATTTTTTTTTGTTTGTTTATACTATGTTGGAGAAAGGAAAAATTATCTAAAAAGTTATAATCCTCTTGTACGGCAGTCGAATTCAATGTAATCTTTCTAGTAAATTTTAGTGAGAAATTGCTAATGTGGATATTAGACGTCCCACATGGCACGATTATTACGTTAACGATTTTCAGTCAAAATTAGCTAGAATCATCATAAAATTTGGAACTAAATTGACAGATCATCAAAAGGTTTAAAACAAATTTGAGAAATTCAAAACGTTTAGGATTGCATTGGTCTCCTTATTATAGGTTTAGGACTTTTTGGACAATAATTCCGTTGGGAGAAACTAAGAGGTTGCCATGCCGCCCGTCTAGCCTTATGAGGCAAGGTCCCTTTTGCTAATACAATATTTTCATTTGAGTTTCAATTTCAGCTAAGTTCTCTAAGATAGTAGACTAAAAAGGTCGGTAGGAACTTACATGGGATCGTCATCAATAAATGTAAAAGATGTAAGTGCTTCCATCTATACTCTTGCATTTCCAATTCTTAGATGTTACCAATCACCCTACAAGTGAAGTACATATGGACGAGGCAGTTGCATACATCAAAAGGAAATAATTGAGTCAAGTCGAGCCGTAAAAGTTTGGTTATTCCGTGCAATGGAAAGGAGATGGTGAACTGAATGAGTGTTCATGGACTCCATAAATGACTATAGGCGTGAGGTAGTGATTTCATTGGTGGATAATAAAAGAGGAAGGTGCGTCGACATGATAAGAAGGGCATTCCTCATGTTTGAGCGTGAAACAAACGGCTGTTCCCTGTTTTCTCATGGGCATAGGCAGTATGTAAGTCGTACAATGTAGCCAGGAATTCCTTTTCTATGGTTACTTTCCGCAACCAATCGATGCGTTTGCGGATTGATATGACAGCAATATTGAACAATATTTACTCTTTTTAAGGTAGCGAGTAAATAAAACTAGCTTATGAGAGTTGCCTGGTGTTTCATAGGCTTATGCCCGTACGGCCATGCCCCTAGATTAAAAGGAAAACACGAGACAATTTAAGACTTGTTATCTGCCGTTGCCCAACAATAATAAACTCATAGCTATGTGTATGTATGATTGCTGTGAATCGATGGGTATATACTAGGTAGGGGTGTCAAAAAAGTCCGGGCCGACTCGGCCCGACCCAGATGACTTGGCTTGACCAAGCAGAAGCTCGACCCGGCCGCATCGAGGACCAAGCTCATGGATCAAAATTTTAGGGCATTTTGGGGTCAAGTCTTGATCTTCTTTGGGTAAGGATTTTAGGTGTGGGCATTTGTTAGGGTCGGGCCGAACCGAGCTGGGTTGGGCTTTTTTGACCCTGGCACTAAATACGTCTAAGCCAGAACACCCCTTCCCCCCTCTCTCTCTCCTCTTCGCTCTCTTCTCTCTCTGCGCAAGAGCTTGAATTCAAGTTTGTGACAATGGCAACCGTGAAGTTCGCGAACATGGCCATGGTGGCCTTCGTCCTTGCCCTCACGGCACTCGTTGTGACCGCCCACGTCGAGGCCCTACCATTGAGCCCCACCTCCCTAGCGAGCTCCGTCTCCTAGTCAATCCTCTTCTCCGGAGTCGCGACGGACATGATTTGCTTGGAGTGCGACTTGGTGCTAGAGGCACACTCCATCAACAAGACCTCCAAGTGGCGGACCTTTGCCAATGAGTCCAACAACAACAACCCCGTCCGTGTCGGCGGGCCCTACAACCCCCTCCTCACCAACGGTGGCCTCTCCACCGTCATCTCCAAGCTCAACGGCTCCTCCCAAGAAGTTCCTTAGCTCCTCCCTCTAGACAAGTGGAGACTGGCTCCCGTCTCTCTCATGCGTCAAATTCTCAGCATTGCATTCGTGGTTTTGTCGTCGGTTCCATCGTGGGTATGCAAGCGACTGGCTCTTGTTGCTGTATCTTCCAATTTGTTGTGTGAATTGTGAGAAATTTGAGGAAGAGCAATGGCTCTGGGTAACGATGATGTTGATTCTTTAAGCTTGTATGAGCTTTAGCTTCTATCGCTAAGGGCAGGATGGAGCTCAGAAATGAAAAAGATTGGTCACTGTTAAAAAAAAAAAAAACCCTAAATCTGACCCGGACTGACTCTATTTTTGGAATATATGCTGAACAGTATCTTGGGTCGGATTGGGTCGGGTCTGATCAAGTGTGATCCTGTATATTTCGGATCGGATATAATGAAAGCCTGACATGACCCGACTAGGAGTTAATAGTTTGCGGGCCAAAAACGTTATATATCGGACAAAAGCAGGTGCAGAGGCAACAGAAGAGTCGCTGTCAATATACAGTACTGATACCATGATGAACAAAAGAAATATCCTCTAGGGAGTGTATCTTTGGACAAAAGCTGGGGTCGAGGCGTAAATCCGGAGTGGCTGGTGTTGCTCCCTTCTCGCTTCAGCCGAGCACCGGCGCACCGTTTCCCTTTTGGGGCGAGTCTAATAAAAAAAAACGGTTTTGAGCAAAGGTCGGCCTAGGCAGTGGCCCAGGAGCAAGGGGCTGCGCCTAGCACGACCCCGTTTTTGCTATCAGGCTTGGCTCGCGATGGGCTTGTGTTGTGCTGAAGGTCGCCGGCACGGCCCATTGGCCATCTTTAGCGACACCCGCTCTATCTTCAAAAGCTTCTTCGAAACCCTTCCTTACGTGGGGAGAGAGAAGGCGGGAGGGGGGTGGGGGCAAGGGGGGATTAGGGATGCCCCGAAGAGATTCCAATGATCTCGTCACGACACAAGTGGAGAGAGATATTACCGTCGCATTCTTTCATAATAATTGATGTGTGACTCGAAAAAAAAAATCTCTTTCCTCATTCACCAATGTTCTACTAACTCGATTTCGAAAACTTCTTTTTTTTTTTTTCCGATGATTTCTCATGGGGCGCGTAGCTCGGCTTTTGGCACTCAGACCCTTAGCCACAGAAAAAAAAGACAGACACAGACACACAAGAAATAACGAAGATGCATATGGCACCACCGCACCGCTATGGACTTGCGATCCGGCCCGTGATCGACAGCCCGATCCACAAACCGGCCCGTGACCGTCCGGCCCGGGCCGCAATGGGGGCCCCGTTACGGAGAAAGTACAGGCTGTCAGTCATGTTCCCCCTCGGTCCTTCTGCCAGCCGAAACAGAACCACATCACCATCTCTCTCCCCCTCTCTCTCTCTCTCAAATCAACGGCCCAGATCGGTCCTCCGCATCTCGACAAACGCAATTATCGGCCCCCACCACCACCACCACCACCACCACCCCGACGCCCCTCCTCCAAGATTAACCCCCCCCATCCCTCGCAAAAATCGCCCAAAACGCTCTCGAAGAACCAAAAAAACAAATCAGATTCGAAACCGGAAGGAGGAAGGGGAAACCTCGAACCCCAAGTCCAGATCTAGACGAGCCCTGTACGCGCAG
Organism: Syzygium grande; assembly: GCA_024733475.1. Taxonomy (NCBI): domain Eukaryota; kingdom Viridiplantae; phylum Streptophyta; class Magnoliopsida; order Myrtales; family Myrtaceae; genus Syzygium; species Syzygium grande. Next base: position 7,052,173 of record JAMXDD010000006.1, read on the forward strand.
CGCAGAGCAATGGCGACGGCGGCGGCGGCGGCGGCGGCACCACCACCATCGGCGCGGGAGGAGAACGTGTACATGGCGAAGCTGGCGGAGCAGGCGGAGCGCTACGAGGAGATGGTGGAGTTCATGGAGAAGGTGTCCGCCGGCGCCGAGCCGGAGGAGCTCACCGTCGAGGAGCGCAACCTCCTCTCCGTCGCCTACAAGAACGTGATCGGCGCCCGCCGCGCCTCCTGGCGCATCATCTCCTCCATCGAGCAGAAGGAGGAGAGCCGCGGCAACGAGGACCACGTCGCCGCCATCCGCGACTACCGCGCCAAGATCGAGTCCGAGCTCTCCGGCATCTGCGCCGGCATCCTCAGGCTCCTCGACTCCCGCCTCATCCCCTCCGCCGCCTCCGGCGACTCCAAGGTCTTCTACCTGAAGATGAAGGGGGATTACCACCGGTACCTGGCCGAGTTCAAGACCGGCGCCGAGCGAAAGGAGGCCGCCGAGAGCACTCTCACCGCCTACAAGGCCGCTCAGGTCCGTCCGTTCGGGCCTCGGTTGTGTATTTTTTTGGTCGAATGATGCCTGCTAGATTGCGGCTGGATGTGGATCCAGCAGCACTTGCTAAATTAGATCTCGCGCGTATATTATGATTGATCAGATTTTGCATGGTTCTTAGATATCAATTGAATTCGTAGGACATAAGATCTGGCCGCGCTTGGTCCATAGATCTCGTATGTGTAGTTGACTGATCAGATTTTGCGCAAGTCGTGTTTGCGAAGAGGAGCTAATGGTGTTTCCATTTTCATGGGATGGCCTCTCTCGTTGTACTTCTTCTGGATATTATGCGTAGATATAGCAGTTAATTCTCCAACACGCACAATCTATGCGCTCTTGTTATGATTGTTGTGCTGAATCGTAAGGCAAGCTGGGTATAATGTCAGTTTGAGGCGAATGTGGTTTATTCCCTTTGTGGCCCTTGTGCTTTTGCATGACGAAGCAGATTGATGGTGCATGCAATTTGGTGTCGTTTGCAGGACATTGCCAACACGGAGCTGGCTCCAACTCATCCGATCCGGCTTGGACTAGCCCTCAACTTTTCTGTTTTCTATTATGAGATTCTGAATTCTCCTGACCGTGCTTGCAGTTTGGCCAAGCAGGTAAGAGGCCTTTGACTAGATCAATGCGTCTCTTTAGCCTATGAGTAGGTAATGTTCCGTAGTCTTGGTTTTCAGAACGCACTCCTTTTTGGTCACAAAAGGAAAAATCGGAGTCTTTTGAAAGCTTTTATTAAGATCCTGAAAAGGTTTGAATGCAAGTGAAATGGCACGATCATATTATCATCTCTTTGCCTGATGAAATTGTATATGCTCGGCCTGCTCGTGACTTGTTCAATTGGCCCTCACTGGGACAGGCTTTTGATGAAGCAATCGCTGAGTTGGATACACTTGGAGAGGAGTCTTACAAAGACAGCACTTTGATCATGCAGCTTCTTCGCGACAACCTCACCTTGTGGACTTCCGACATGCAGGTCCTGCCTTGTTTCTCCTTTGGACTAGTCTCCTATCTTTCCTTTTTCAACGCATGTTCATCTAGTTCCTCTTGATATCATGTACTCTACAAACGCCAATTTGTTACTTACTATGTTCTGCTCTTGTACAGGAAGATGGTGCAGACGAGATTAAAGAAGCACCGAAGCCTGATGAACAGCAGTGAGGTCTTGACTATTGCTCGCTGTTGAATTTCTCCATTCAATGTTTTTATTTGGAGAAGGTGTTTGTTACTGATTTCTCTTTTATTCCGAAGTTGGAGCCATCATCGTCTCTTTTAATTTGTTTCTGGCTTTAGTTTGTCTCATCAATCTCCTCATGTGCTATTAATTGTGCCTTACTTTTCTTGGAGGCATGCAGCTTCGATTCTGCACTAAGTGTAGCAGATCTCTTCTATTAGATTATTCATATGACTATGTGACTGATGATATCTTCTTTCTTTGCCAACAAGATATCTGATTCAATGTGCTATCAAATCTTTAGTACTGGAAAATGTTGGGTGGATTCTAAATAAATGTGCCCGACTGTCGCTTAACTTTTAGACATGTCTACTGGTAATTTCCTCGATAAATTTAGCTTTTAGGATCTGGTATTTGACGTGCTAGCTCAGTGGGTGGACCTTTCATACTTTCCATGCTCATAGTACTTGGTCCGGGCATTTACATCACATCAAAGTATGAATGCTTTTCCAAACTTTGAAACTTCGCTTGCCTAAAATACTTGGCTACCGATTGAATTTCATTACGTTGTTTTCCTACAATATATTAATATTTTTACTAAAAAAGTTGGATGATTATGGCCTTCGGCAGTTGTTTCAGTTCTATTCCACTTTAGATTTTCTCATCAGCTTTTGAAGCTGCGCAGTGTCTTTAAACATGTGGTGATTTTCTCTTTTGCGGCCACATTTCCTAAGGGGCTTGATTCTAACCGAGAGTGTCACGGATAGACTTGTTCAATTTCACTCTCGACAAAATTGGCAAATAGAATTGGCACAAACATTTTATATAGACAGGTGTACTGGATTACCGCTTCTTGAATAATGGATTAGAAATGTAGATACTGACATGATAATGTTAATATTTTGTCACGTATGCATGAAGTTGCTTGTGATTTGTAAAACTCTGGTGAGTTCTCCCAGTAATTTCTACCCACCCCGTTTCCCCAACCAACATGAAAATCCCTAACGCCCAAACCTATGGAAATGAATAGCGACACATTCTCTCGTGTTTTCTAAAGATATTCTCTTTATTCTGAAACATGCAAAACGTTGTATTGCGATGTTACAAATGATATCGACCCTATATTGATCCGGTTAAAATGCAAGTGACTCGGGATTGCTACTGCTAACGCGAAGGCGTGAAAACGCTCGGTCGGAGGTCTTCCTTCCCCTGCAAGGCCGATGAAACCCAGCCAGTCTACTAAAACACTAAAGTTGGTAGTCATCTCAACTTTGATTGCTCGTAAAGACCCAGAGCAAGATCGTGTCTTTTTGACTTTAGTCTTCATAAAGAACGACAAAGCAAAGATATGCCCATTTGCCCAATGAAATATGGTCCTTTTAACACATAAAGCAGCCTCTGACCCCAAAAAAAAAAAAAAAAAAACACATAAAGCAGCCACTCCACAGCAGACAATAATTCACTTACTTGGCAGCCGTGCTTGCACAGAGCAGGAGAGAGAATCCACATTATTGAGAAAGGCTCACCTTTGGAAGGCACCGACGGCAAATTGCGTTGGAGGGGATCGAAACTGCCGCAGCCACGCCGTACTTCACATCCGACAAAAAGGGATGTGATTCCTATGTGCGCCTCTATGTCTCGTCTCGTTTAATCTGAGGTCTTAACAAACGATCAAAAGGAGGTAACTGGTAAGCTTAGAGGATGATCGCTGTCGGATTAGCAAAAAACCATGAAACACTTCTTGCTGCGGTTTACATAAAACTGTGTTGAAAGCACGAGGCATATTCCATATTAGAGAGGAAAAGATCGAAGCTACATGCTACTTGGGTGCGCACGGGCGAAAGTGAAACACATCATATGTCATTCCTCCAAGAAAGAATCCAAACATATATCATGATTTGAGGGTTTCCACGACAACGACAGCCTCAATAGTTCTCCATCGAAACTAAACCAAGCTGTTTCATGTCTTTGACGTCCGTTTGACATGCCCTCTACTAAACATCGGCCAAATTCGCACCAAAATCAACAATGTAAATCGACTAAACCTCCCTATCCTTCCTAACAAGTAACAATGTACACCACCCCACCTTAAAAACATAATAAACTTTGGTGTAATCTTCTTCCCTGTGACAGCTTTAAACCTCTAAAGCCTCTCTAACCTCGGACCCCGCCGAAACTAAAGTCCTCTGTCTCCAGGGCTCGACACGGGCACCGTCGGAGACAGGGGTAGCTGCGGGAACCCCAGCTGACCCGACGTCGGCGAGAACAGGAACCCCGGCGAGAGTAGAGTGTAGGCCGACCGCGGCGAATTCAAGCACCCGAATGGCATCGGCGAGGACGGCGGAAGCTGCAGCTGTGCCGCCGGTTCGGGCGGAGGAGGGATCGAACCCTCGCCAGGAGCCGCCACCTGCTGCTGCTGCTGCTGCGGCGGAGGAGGGGCCAAATTGCTCCAACGGGGCGAGGCCAGGGGAGCCAGCGGTCCGAATCCGGTGAACTGATCGAGTCTTGGATCTACGGCGGCGATCGAGCCTTGGAGGCGCCGCATGTGGGCGGACACGGGCGATTCCGCCGCCGCATGTACGGACGGAAGCGGCGGCAGTGGCGATAGGGGCGCTACTGGTCTTCCCATCGGGTTGAAGCCGGAGCTCATAACGTTGTTAGGGTTCATAGTTCCGTTCAAGGAGTTCATGGGGTGCAGGACGTTAGGATTTAGCATGGACGATTGCTGCAGCTGCTGCTGCGAAACGAGGCCGTTGGGGCGGTTGATGAGCTGCGCGAGGGGCGGAGGTCGGATCCGGTGCAGCCGCGAGCTCGGCGGCTTCGGAGCTTGAACCTGCGGCTGCTGCTGCTGCTGCTGCTGCGGCGGCGGCGGCGGCGGCGGAGTGGGGGCTCGGTCGTGGCTGGTCGAGCCGGTGAGCTTCTGGACGACGTCGCGGAAGTCGTTCTTGTTGATGTTGTACACGGGCGGCTGCTGCGGCGGCAGGGCTTGGGGCGGGGGGGGGGGCGGCGCTTGAAGCTGCGCCGGCTGGTTCTGGTTGACCGCGGCCGTGCTCTGCGCCAGGGACTGATCGGGCTGATCCGGAACAAGCGGGTCCAGAGGGTGCTTCCTGAGCGGGGGCTTGGAGATCTTGTGAGAGAGCTTGTTGAGGTGCTTGAGGTAGTGCTCGGAGCTAGTGGCCGAGGATTCTGCAGAGGAGGAATGATGCTGGGTTTTCTCCATCTTTTTGGTTCTTGGGTCTGGCTCAGCGAATCGGTTTCTCTGCAGATCTGGGGGTGGGGAATAGGAACGAACAAAGGAGAAGAGACTCTTCAGGTTCTGAGCTGCTGCTGCTGCTGCTTCTTGAAGAAGAAGAAGAAGAAGAGATTGGGCACGTATATAAGTGAGAAACGAAAAAGGGTTCAGCGACCACCCTTTTTCTGGTCCGCAGTTTCTCGATCGAGAGGAAGAGGAGGGAGGAAGGAAGGAAGGACGGACGGGCGGGGTCTAGTTCGGTCTTGGAGCTAAAAAAGAAGAGAAAGGACACGACCCGTAAAAGAAGGCGCGCACCTCTCCCTCTCTCCCCCCGTGAAGAAGATGCTGGAAGGGAAAAATGAGGAATGGGGAAGTGGTGCGGGAACGTGAATCGTCGTCGTTCTGTATTTTCGCGACGGCGAGGACTCGAGGAGGAGGAGGAGGAGGAGAGAGGAGGAGGAAGGGGCTTGCGTCAATGGCGATGGGTTATCCTCCCCGTGCACGGCGGTTCACGGGGCCGGGTTTTATCCAAACATCGAGAAAATATCTCCGGGCCCCACCAAAAGTTCTCTCTTTGACCGGTCAAAGCTCGCCTCTTTTGTCCTCTTCTGGGGATGCCTTCACTCCACCCCACCACCGAGGCGGGCCCACGTGCGAAATCGATTGGGGGGGGGGGGGACAAAAGCATTGGGATCAAAAAACGAGCGGCTCTGGAGCCTTCTTCGTTAAAGGCGCGTGCAGCGTGTGCTCTCTCTCTCTAGAAGCGACTGCCCCGCGAGATGGTAATTGGCTTTTGGCTAAGGTTCGCGCAAATTGGAGGAACGTCCTCTCCGTTCGAAATTGAACGTTGGAAGCATATATTCTTATCATGCTGGTGGACTTGCAAGCGGCTGTTTCCCTTTTCTTCAGAAATCAACTCTCTCTCTCTCTCGATTTCGGGGGCATTCTCCTTTCTCGAATTAGGAAAATGTTTTGTATTTTGAGCAGGTTAAAATCGTACGCGCTTTTAGGGAAGGAAACTCATGTGTAGATTACTTAGCAAATTAGATGCATCATCGGAAGTAAATGAAACTCTAAGCACTAGGAAGGCCATTGAGAAGTCTGCTTCCTTTGCTGATAAAAGAGATAAGAAAGGATTAAGTTCGTAACGGCATAACTTTAGGGCTTTGCCCTGAATTCTTTCTAAAAAAAAAATCCCTCAAAGAGTTCGTGTTTGCCCCCTGTTCTAAATTTATCGAGATATTTTCTTTTTATTATGTTTAATATGCTTTAATTACAATACGTATAATAGATATAAGCTCCTTTTTTTCCATTTTCATTTTCTTTTGGGGTGGGGGAATAGACAAGAAATGAGCTATCTAGTACCTTCTGTGTTAACTGCGGGAAATATAGGGAAATTAAAGTAATCACAGGAAAAGCGAGATGCTGGCCTGATTAGTTTAAGAGGCAATAATAATAATAAATAAATAAATAAATAAATAATTACAGTAATAGCGGCCTTAATTGGTAGTTTTTAGGGGTCCTAATCAATGCGGTTGTCTGTTTTTGGAAGCCTATAACGACGTGATTGCATGACATGTGATGGCGAGAACTTTCAATTGTAGAAGGGAAGATAAGTCAAAGGAACACCGAACACGAAACGTCGTCCTCCTGAATTACGAGCACCGGTGTAGCACCGTACGCCACGAAAAAAGCTGCAGAAAGGTCGTCTCGCCACATCATATCGATCCATCCTTCATCGTCCAAAGCTTATTACTATGAAATTCGATGCATCGCAATCCCTAAAATAACATGAATTTCATGTAGCCGATTTATACCGAGGTTCCTGTTAATTCAATTTTATTGGCTGTTAAATTTATTGCTATCTGATTAAAATCTCGGTCTTTAATATCTGTCCAATTGATAAATTAGACCTGCCCTTCACACTATAAATATCAATGTTATCATATCGTTTTTGCTGTCTTTTGATTATGAATTGACATTGACGTTATGGAGTTATTGCCAAATTCAGACGTTTCTTCTCGTCATGCTCAAATTGACTTAAATTATGGACTCTTCCAAAGGGAATTTAGAGCTTTATTTGATATATATATATAAACTTACATGATGGACTCCTTCAGTGAGACTTATTAAATAGGTGGGTGGGTTTGCTGGGTTTGGGTCGGGTCATAAATGGTCCGACCCAAATCAACCAATTAACCCGCTTATAACCCATTTATTCATAGTGTAAATATATCTCAATCCATACCCCGACCCGATCCATACCCAACCCATACCGACCCAACCCATACTCGACCCAACCCATATTGTTAAAACACTTTTATATTTAACCTAATCTAGGAATACTTGTTTCTTATGATTTTTTTTTTAAATTACACTTTGCTAAAACATTTTATGTAATACAAAGCTAGTGAAAAATTTTTATAATTTTTTTTTTTTAAAATTGAGGTTCTGTTTGTTTTACTTAAAAATCGACGACACTTCTAGAAAATATTTTCCATAAATTCATTATCCAAGAAAATAAAAAAAATTAATATTTTTTCATTTTTTTAAATCGAATTTTTAATTATTTTTATTTTTATTTTCACGAAGTTTGATCATGCCACTTTGCAAGCGACGACCATGTTCCTCTAACCAAAGTAGCATGGCATCCTGCTGCAAATAAGCATTTCTATCATGCGTCGAACTTATCAATGCATTTGGAACACATGGCATCATTTCTCCATCAATGGGAAGATTCCTAGTGCCAACACGAAGTTGACCATCTATACAGTTGAGGAAAAACAGCTTCTCTCCGGATGTGCAAGAAGCGAGCCACGACTATGCAATTGGATCTCGCTCGAAAATCCAAGGTCTTGATATGATATGATTCGTCTCAAGAATCACCAGTTTTAAAAGGTAATAAGTGCATATTTACCAAGTGATTATGAAAAAATATCCGCCAATGATTCCTGGGGAATCGCCAAGCCTACTAATTGTGAAATCGCTATCGGCAAAATCTTGACCATCATGAAAACAATAGAGTATCCTCGTCGGGAGAGGTAACTTTACTCTTAACACGCCTCCAACTCTTGAATATTAGCCGGACGCCGCCCTTTTCCGAGAGTGGCCGCACCTCGGGAAATTGTCAACAACCTCGAGGTCGCCGGAATCGAGCAAGCTCAAGGCTCGCCCGGATCGGCGAGGCTTGAGCCCCGCCCAAGGCCGGGGAGCTCGAGCTTTGCCGCCTCCAAATGAGGTCGTCTCGCCTCGATGGCTGGCCGGGTCGTGGTGGCCGACCATCGGCCGAATAAAAAAAAAAAAAAGAAAAGAAAGAAGAAAAATAAAAAAAAAAAAGAAAAAGATAATTAAATTTCAATTTTTTTTTAAAACATTTTTGTAAAGAGGGAGAGAGTGTGTGGATGGGTCTAGTAAGTGGGTTGGACAAAGTTCCAAACTCAACATATTTAGAACCATTTATCTTTAATTTTTAAAATTTAAAATCCATTTAAAGTTAACTCTTTAAAATTAAAGTGACCCATATATGACCCATTTATTTTTAAATGAGTCATATATGGGTTTAAGACCCATATTGACACCTCTACTCCTCGGGTGCTTTGATTAACTTATAAATCTAAAGATTTACGACACGAGATCGGTATATAATTTATACAAGTTATGTTTAATGTGTCGAAAAACCTAGATAGAGGTACATGCGCACCTCGAGACCGATGTACTCGTAATAGATCCAAGTAAATCAATTTAAGCTTGTGATGCCATTAAAGTTTTACAACTCAAATGGTATTTGTATGTGCATTTGCCTGGATTATCAAGATAGATCACAAAACTCGACGCGTTTCATATTATTGAAAAGTATCCTATATAAAAGTTGATCCAACACGCTTTCGAAATCAATAATGTTAAAATCTTTTTAGGTATGACCGCGTAGTAGCTCTATAGGATCTAAATATAAGAAAAAAAAAACACACACACACGAGCGATGGTGTGGAATTATTATTATTATTATTATCATCACCATCATTGGATATAAGCGAAAGTGAATATGTTCTCATTTCCTTCTCTACGAAGCACATGGAAAGAGGAACGGTTCAACACGGCCGAGGACAAAAAGGAACAAACGAACCGTTCGAGCATTTCAGACCGGAAATCCGAACCGGCCCGTCCGACCGGCTGTCTGCTGTCTCCGCCAGAAGCCGAAGATAAACTCTCTCTCTCTCTCTCTCTCTCTCTCGCTCTGGCTCTCTCGCCGCAGTGTCTCGGACCGAACCACAAAAGCTTCGGCGGACGGAGGTTGACGAAGATGCGACTCGGGTGTTGCTGCTTCGGCGGCGCCGCCCTACACTCCTTGAAGCTCGCCGCTCTTCCTTCTCGATCTCCTCCGTCGCGCTTCGCCCTCGCCCCCGTAACTCCGGCGCTCTTCCGTTCTCCGCGCGCCCCGCTTCGCTTCTCGCCCGTCGCCAGAGCACTCTCTTCCGCTCCGGCGGCCCAGCCCGCCGCGCCCACCTCGTCGAAGGTCGCGACCAAGACGAGTTCAGATGATCAGCGCGAGTTTCTGCACTCTCTCTTTTCTTTGCTTTGGTTTCTTTCGCCCAAAAAAAATTCGATCTTGCTGCTCGTAAAGAAGTAGGCTTTTTGGGGATTGATTCGTTGCTTTTCTCTCTTCTTTTTTTTTTTTCCAGTTGCGAAGACGCAGTGGAATGCGTCGATCGACTTCAAGTGGATCAGGGACAACAAGGACGCCGTTGCCGATAACATTAGGAACAGGAATTCGAATGCCGACTTGGAGCTTGTGCTCGAGCTCTATGCCAAGATGCTGGAGATTCAGAAGGTCAGGTTTCGATTTGAAACTTTAGTGCTTTTTTCTCCTTCGATTGCTGGTCAGGCTTTTGGTGCACTGTCAAAGCGGTAGGCTTCGGTTTGTTAGTTTGAAGTTGGAAATTACAGAAAATTTGTGCTTCTGTATCCATTTTAATTGGGCAACAGGATATAAGGAGATGAAAAGTTTCGTATTGCTTTATGTTATCACGTGAAACACATAGTTGGTTTTGGGGTTAATGAAAGAACTGGTTTTCATCTCAATTTGAGCTAATTTTGACCCACAGATAGCAGGAAGTGGAGCGTCTTCGCGGGGAGAGGAATGTGGTAGCAAACAAGATGAAAGGAAAGCTGGAGCCTTCAGAGAGACAGAAACTTATAGAGGAAGGTTTTTTTTTTTTTTCCTGGCCAAGATTTTAGGTAAATCCAAATTTTTGTTTAAGTAGTTTTTGCGAAGAAAAAAAGTTTTCCTTTTAGTTATTGTCTCTTTTGTTAATCCGCGGCATTGCATTTCAGGGAAGAATCTGAAGGAAGGGCTGGTTACTTTGGAAGAAGACCTGCTTAAGCTCACGGATGAGCTTCAGCAGGAAGCACAATGTATTCCTAATATGACTCATCCGGATGTTCCTATAGGAGATGAGGATTGCTCAACTATTAGAACAACGGTATCCATCTTGATTCGTATCCTGGATTTTTGTAAGAAACACTGTTAGTGATAAAAATTATCTGCATAAACAAGTATCTTCTTGAATGGTTAAGGTGGCGATTGTATACACATATCGTCCATCTGACATTACTTGTGGAAATAATCAATTTTTAATGTCAATGTGCACTGCATAGTAATTATTCTTGCATCTTTATATTCTTCTCACTCGTCTCAATCCTAGAACGGAGAGCGTATTGGTGCTTGGTAAGATTTGTGTAGCTTTTCTAACCTGTCTTTCTCATGTAAGTTATGTTGGAGCAGGTTGGAAGCCCCCGTGAGTTCAGTTTTCCTATCAAGGACCATTTGCAACTCGGCAAGGAACTTGACCTTTTCGATTTTGATGCTGCAGCAAAGGTATATTGCCTATTCACTCTAGGTATTGAGGCACCTCTCTCTTTTATCTGGGAAATTTTTTTTTTAATCGAAAATAGTTTTTTGTGGAAATGATCTTGCATGGCCTTGATATGTCTGCATGTGCTGTGATTTGGTTAATGTATGAGTTGATTCTGTTTGGGCTTTTGCTCTTTATTATCCATTGATATATTGAAGAAGAAAATTTTTTGTTTGTTTTATATATTATAGACCTGGTTTTTGGGTGGCATTTGACTAGACTGCCAGTGGTGCTTGTAATGTTACGGGCTCCTGTTGCCCGTGGACAGTTTATTACTTCCCCTCTTGCAGTTATTCTTAACCCTTCACTTAAGTTCCGATGACAAGGCTTTACTGTTCTTCCTTCTATATGTTGACCTAGAATGGAGTCTAACTTTTTGATATGTTATCCCATTGTATATTGTATATAGGTCAGTGGATCAAAGTTCTACTACCTCAAGAATGAAGCAGTTATGCTAGAAATGGCTTTAACTAATTGGACAGTCTTTGAGGTTGTTAAAAGGGGCTTCACTCCTTTAACAACCCCAGAAATTGTGAGATCGTCTGTTGTTGAAAAGTGTGGCTTCCAACCTCGTGGAGAAAACACACAGGTTTGCCCTCTTTCTGTTTACATTTGAAATGGAATCTGTCAGCACTCTACATCTTTTGGTTATTATGGTTCAGAAAACTATCTTCAGAAGAACTGAAATACACTAGCATGTTGTGTATGGCATATGTTTTGTGACTTCATATGGGGATATCTATAATCAAGCTGATTTTGTTTTCCCTTCTTTTGAGAGAAACCTTCTAATTTAGGTCCTGCAACAAGCTTAAGATGATGGAATTGGTTCCCAAGTTATCTATAACTGCAGTAGTTGATAAAGATTTGGTAGTGGTTGATGACATTATGTTGATATTTGACAGGTTTATTCCATTGAGGGCAGTGATCAGTGTCTTATTGGCACCGCTGAGATCCCGGTTGGTGGAATTCATATGGATTCCATTCTTGCTGACTCACAACTACCTTTGAAGTATGTGGCATCTTCCCATTGTTTTCGTACAGAGGCGGGTGCTGCCGGAACTGCAACTAGGTAAGTCAAGCACAGCCTATTCATGTAATCTTATAACTCTAGCTGCCTATCTCCATCTCTGTTGCACTAGGTGAAAAATTCTAAATGTTTATGTATCCATATTTTCTCTGGCAGATGATTTTACTTTGTCATTAGGACTATTTAGAGTGCCCAATGCAAGTACCTGTCCCTTGAAATGTGGTATGGAAACATCACTTTATTACTTAAGTTTTGTTTAGACATTCTGACAGTTAAATCTGCCTATACATTTATAGTTTATCTGCAATTAAAATGTAATTATCTTAACTGCATTTTCAGACTCAGACTTAACGAAGGGTGTGGGCCCAACAAAAAAAAAATGCCTTAGGCCAACTAATTCTTGTTTAATGTCAGATAAAGTTTTTTACTGAGGCACTCGCATAATGCTACCTAATAAGTTTCTGTAGATTGTAAGTCAGGATGAAAGTACTTAATTTATTATGACTTTAATTGGGTCGCAGGATGAAATCAAGGGTCCTAGGAACATAATGTTAAAAGCTAAAGGGGTCTAAGTGTTACAATGTATGTTAGGGGATCCTGGGCTATTTAAGTATTGGAGAGGCAAAGACGAGGAGGGCCTTCGTGTATTTAACTTTCTGTGGAAATCTATCTCAAGTTATGTTGTTGTCATACCTTTCCTTCGTGAGCTAGTGGCTTGAGACAGGGCCTGATTATTGCAGACTTAAATGACGAAGATACCCTTGCTTAAATTTCACCATGCACTCTAACATATCTTCCTCTGTTGTATTAACTAACAACTCTGAAGAGAAATTCTAGAGAATCGCAAGAAACTCTAATGAGTTCATATGTTTCTTTTCACCATGGAGAAATCCTACTTGTGTACCTTTCGTGTTTGATGAGTGAAAATGGGAAACCTTTCTTGTTGCCAGTCCATGACTAATATGGGATCTTGTTGAGCAGTGCTCTAGACTGGTGGAATAATTAGTTACCTACACACATATGTATGTATCTACTTCCATATTCGTGCTTGAGGAAAAATGGGCACGGAAAGAGCTGTGCTTTGCTTTTTTTGGATTGGAGCATCGCTGATCGTTTTCTCTTTCCACTTTATCGAGAAGTTGCTTCTTTTTCGGCTCAAACTCAGGCTGTCACTTTTGGGTCATTTTTCGTCCTTTTGCTTATGTAGATATTACTCTTTGGCTGTGGAAGTAGCAACAGCCTATGATTTACTTGAATGTAAGGAGATGTGGTTGAGTGATGGAAAGTGGAACTTTTGTTTTTGGCCAGAAATTGAAAGTGAATCTCTTTGCTATCAGTTTTACACTGCAAATTAAGATCCCAAAGTCTGATAGCTTTGTCATCGAGCGAGTTGAAGTTTTTCATTTGATTTAGTTTTGAAATATCAGCAGTTGGTATTACGACAAGAAAGTGTACCATGTAATTTACCATTGCCATCTTGATATTTGATAACGATGTTCAGCTGTTCCTGACATGTGTCTGTCCATTTCATGGTTTCTCGTTGTAGCTTCTCTTCTCTACAAACAGGTCATGTAGTTCTCTGCCGTGTGATAATTTCCGCAACTATTCAATGCAGGGGTCTCTATCGTGTCCACCAATTTAGCAAGGTTGAGATGTTCGTTTTATGTCGACCAGAGGAAAGTGATTCATATCATGAAGAGCTCATCAGAATCGAAGAAGAACTCTTCTCATCACTAGGATTGCATTTTAAGTATGGTTCTCTTTCACCGTTGCAACACTTGTCTAAAAAATTAACTTAGAGGCTATATGAATTTCGAGTTTCTTTGCAGGACTTTGGATATGGCAACGGCAGATTTAGGTGCACCTGCTTATCGTAAGTTTGATGTGGAGGCATGGATGCCCGGTTTAGGACGATATGGAGAGGTTAGCTGCTTATTAGTTTTGTTTGGCATTACTTCCTGCTTCCTTAACTTATCAGAGGTGTATCAATCGTTGATGATTAAATATAACTCCCCTCATCATTGTTTGATGAACGAATTAGATATCAAGTGCTTCAAATTGTACGGACTATCAAAGTCGTCGATTAGGAATCCGGTATCGGCCCTCAGAACCTCCGTCGTCAACTCCTAAGAAGGGTAAAGGCAACGTTCCTACACAGTTTGTTCACACTTTAAATGCGACTGCCTGCGCAATACCCCGGATGATTGTGTGTATACTGGAAAATTATCAGCAAGAAGATGGCTCCATCGTGATTCCCGAGCCATTGCGACCATTTATGGGTGGGCTTGAGAGAATTACTCCAAAGTCCCATTAGATCAATCTCATGGCTCTATCTGTATTTTTTTTTGACTTTTACAGGGGATTAAATGTCTGAAATTTTGTTTTTCTGCCTTCAAAATATTGAGGTAGGGGAGGCAAGTGAAATCTCCGTTACTGAAGGATCACTGCCTTGGCAATTTTTTGTTCCGCATTTCCATTGTTAAAATAGTTTCTTAATAACATATATATTCTACTTGAGTTAATCTTATGAAGATAGAAAAGTTGGGATTGATCCCGCCGTGGCTTATTAGTTCAAAATTCACGGGTTAAACCAGTAGACTAGTCTTTATCTACTAGCCTCAACATCAATCTCGGCGCCCAATGATCCTTGTGATTGATCTTAGCAAGGAAAGACGTTCTTGGATCGGCCAATTGTCTTCCCTTTCCACAGGGCAATCATTCAAAGATTACGTATTTCGAAGTGACGCTGGTTTATTTGGTTTGCGAACCTTGCACCATAAGGTGGTCTTGTTTTAATGGAAGGCGATACTCTTTTTGGAAGGCACTGAGAAAACAAGAGATCAAACATTAATTTAACAAGTACTACACGAAATGGTAAAACATGATAATCTCATAAGTTACCCTCGTCAATGTTTATGTTGAATACAGGTGAATGATAGAATGGCATAGTGAATCTATGTGCCATGGGGAAAGCTGTTGAAGAGAGATGTGAAAACTGGGCCAGAATTTGTTTATGCCCGCTCCCTGTTGCGCTTGCGGACATCAAATATATCGGATGACTTCTTTCCCTCACAATTTGAGCTTTCCCAAATCAACCTTTGGAATCGGGTAGGTGTACGCTTCATAATTTATTTGTTGCCCCAAGCTGCTTAATTTCGTCAGAGTAGTTATCAAATCGACCTGTAAAAAGACCGGGTTAAGATTAACGTTGGATTGAAGCGAATGCCACGATTTTAAGACTCTTTACATTAACTATGCTTTTTGGCCAACAAAAATCGATTGCGATTCAGAGATCTCGTTTTTTTCTTGAGGCACAGAAGGCCATAGTATTGTTTTTCTTCTGTTGAAGGGAGAGATTATCCTTCACCACCATGATGGCAAATATCAAGTAAAGCTTTCCCATACTGAAAAGAGCCACTAGTATAACCAACCTCATAATCTGTCTCTGACACTGTCTCTCGGCTTCTTTGGTATTTTTGAACCCATGGAGACACATCTGGATCGGTGGCTAATAATGTCTCTGTTGCGTTCTGATCAGGACCCAGAAACAAAGACATCACTGCTAGCTGTTCAGTCGAGAAGATAAAAGCAGAGTTAAATGAGCAAACATGCACGGTGTCCTACTGAGGATAGGAGATGAAAATTAGTAGTCAGTCATGCAATGAAGATTAATTTACGAAATTATTTATTGCCACCATATATCAGAGTTTAGCCCGTTAGGCATTGGGATAATGATAGATATATTAAGACTGATTTAAAAAATGATGTGGCAAGCTTCAAGTTGCCATTTAAGCAAGTGGGTCATATTCAAAACCCAATAGTAATATGTCGCGTCACTTGAGAAATCAATATTGCAAACCAATCTGCATGCTATTCTACTTCTAGACATCAGCTTCTGAGCAGTCATTTGAAAAAGTCAACACCGCCACTTCATTTAATTAGGTTAACCAGCCATAGTTTCCATGCAGTCCATCATTAACAACCAGTTTTCAAGATTGACGGGAAGCGACACTGAGAATGTTTAAATCCCATTGCAAGACATCTGCAAATAGAGATAATTTCACGGAGTACCATCTCAAATCTCTATTTTTGAGCTTTGAAAAAAATTTCCAAAAATATATGGTTGCAGAAAACGATATATGGTATGGAAATTTAAGAAAACAATCTAGCTAATTCAGAGAATGAGATTAACAGAATAGAGAAATGCATCATCTAATATATCTGAATGCAATACGCATCATGAAACTGCTTGTTAGCTGCATGTCTATTGGTTTATGGAAATAATAAAGATAGTACGGGAGTATCGAAATAAAGATAGCCTTGTTTTCCCATCGCGGTTTTGTAGATGAAAATCTTCGTGCATAAAGAGAACAATATATGTACGGGAGTATCGAAAATTCCTGCATAAGTAGTAAATGATCTCCTGAATATACCTGCCGAGGACCAAACCCAATGGCTGAGAATTTATCTTTCATTTCCTTCACACTGGCCTTCTCCCACTGGGGGGACCCTACCTTCTGGATCTGGTTCCGCGGTGTCTGACCTCCCAAATTGTTTGTCAAACAAGCCCCACTACATGACCGGGCGATATACATAATGTGGAAATCAGAACTAAAAATATGAAAGTTATTTGAGAAACAATTAGTCAAGGCAGTTGTTATGTTTTTCATAGGTGCATTTCCAATATATTCCAGACGAAAAATTGGTAAACCATAGGGATCATTTTTTTCTAAACAGGTATTCAGGAATAAAGCTATTGAATGAACATAGCAATGGTGAGCTACAACAAATGGTCAATAACAAGGTACTTCATGGCAATCGTCATATGAAGCAGTACATGCTGAAACAAATCATTTATCTGTTGTTAACATGAAACCATTTTTCAAATATTACCTGAGAAACTACTGCTGCAAGTAAATTTTAGCCTCATGTATGTCTCATCCTAAACTACTTCATCTCACAAGATACGCTGACTATAAGTTATGTAGTGCCACATTACAAGTACTAAATTACTAGTTGTAGGAAATATTATTCCTATTTGGTTGGTGATTATACACTATAAAATTCCGTGGCAAACACACATATGCCTCCATGCACACAATGAATTGGAAATTACCTGTCCATTGGAACCATAGGCAGTGTAGAGCAAGTTCCCTTTCTCTTCATTCCCACCACATTTGCGAATCGCTGCAGCGAGAAAGGTAGCCTTGGCTGCACTCTGCGCTGTTTATAGGGAGAACTTTAATTAGAATTTCCTCCTATTGATAAGCTCAGAGAATTGAGACATAATCCACTTTTAATACATGACATGAGATATTCAATACCAGATCTCCAAGCCTAATGGCACTAGTAAATGCTTCTTCTCTAGGGTCTATTCTAGAAGGTACTAACCGATGTTCAGACTGAGTGCAGCATTTTATGCTAGTGACATGCAACTTAGCTATGTAACATGTACAAACCTGCATACTGTATAAGATCTGCGTAGGATATGGGTCCACCCTTGGAATAAGAATCTATTTCCTTCTTAGCTTCTTCCAATAAGTTCATAGCAGCTGAAAGCCGCTTATTCTCGGGTCTGCTAATCTCTGAGCTTCAAGAAATAACAATTCATGACATTGAAAATCACGGCGAGTCTCGTCTAGGAGATAAAAGATACGCCGCAAAAGCATGAAATTTTAAACTGGAAGATACACATGTTATGCTCTAAAGAACTTGATTACATGGGAGCCAGCCTGCAGGGAAATCAAGTTTTCTCCTTCTATTTTCCTCAATTATCTCTAGATGCTCAGCTTCTAGATTCTCTAAATGGAGATTTCTGGATAACATTGAATAAAAAATACAGAACTGCATATAAAAGAATTAAGAAATTACACTTGGATCTCGACATTGAAACGAAGACCTCACTAGAATATAATTCTGAGAGCAAGCCAGTCGTGTGAAGTGTTCAACCCTCAGAAAGTCCAAATTAGGGGGCTCACTAAACCCAACAAATTGAATATTCTGCTCTGCGCTATTGATCATCAACTCACATCAGCATTCACATGTTTTAATGTGACAAGTACCTGAACCTTATGGATCCATTTGGGCCACCAGATTTTGAGGCCTGCAAACTTGAGGGAAAATAAATCAGCATCCAATCTTCACCTCATCATAAGTTTCAACATGTAAAATTTATCAGTCTGACCTTGTCATAAGTCATAGCATCATTTAATGCCAACGTCAGCAAAGATGGGATAAGATCTGGATTTCCCTGAAATGAGTCCAAGAGAAAAAAAAGTCATAAAATTGCATCGGGTTGTAGCATTCTAGAAAATGCGTAATGAAATCACGAGAGCCAAAATCATGGGGTTAAATGCCAATTATTAATGAGCAAAACAAAATTCACCTTGATAGCCGAGTAAAGGGTGCCCTTGACACTTGCTGAGGAAAAAGAAGAAGTCAATTCGATTCGATTCTGGAGATTCATATACAATGCACTAGCATAGAAAGAGAAACAACTCTTCGATGGGCTTACAAAGAAACTCGGAACGCTGCCGGCGTTGAATCAAATCAGCAGCATGAGCCAATTCAACAAACGATCCGGAGCTTGCTATCAGTTCCTGAGAGATCACAACTGGCAGAAACTCATCATAATCCAAACTAAAAGAATGGTTCGTCATATACACAAACCAAAAGGCACATTGCAAACCAGAATGAAATCTCAATCGTGACCGAACAAACAGATAAGCACCCAATCTCATGGTCCAATCAAATTTGCCGCAAGCAAGAACCCTATTATGACCCCTCGAAACCCAACTCAGTCAACATACAGAAGATCACATTCACGGAGCTCAATGCAGCTGACGCATGGCTCGACAGAAACTGCACTTACAATGCCGATACCGGCGCCGGCGCATTTGAGCACGTCCCGTCGGCTCAACTCCTCGCCACCGGCGAAACCGTTCCCCGTCTTGCAGCGAACAACAACCTGAACTCCGGCGACCGGGAAAAAGACGACAAGCGTTACGCCGATCAGAACAGGAACTAACGCTCAATCCATGCAGCGCGAGAGCAATTCGCAATGCAGATGTCGGGAACAGAAAGCAGGCTGGGCGAGGAGGGGGGGGGAGAAACTAACGGAGCGAGCGGGGGGTCCGACGGAGGCGGCGGAGGACGAGGAGGAAGGAGAAGGAGTAGGAGAAGGAGAAGCCGCTTGAGCTTGAAGTGGGAGCAGAGAAGGCAGGGTCGAGACCAAGGACGCGCCCATCATCTTCTTCTCCCTTCCTCCTCCCTCCTCCTCCTCCAGTCTTCTTCGCCTTTGCTTCGGAGATGGAGAGTCGATCGAAGGGAATGCTTGCTGAAGCTTCGGGCGGCGATGTGTGGAGGAGTTGGGGGTCATGCGCTGCTGCTTGCGTTATCCATATCCGGTTCTCTCAGCCCCAAATCCAAAACGCCGGGAGGAGAAAAGAGACGAGGAAATGTTGGGCGGGCCCGCACATCCACGCCGGCGGTCGTTGCCCAACCAGGAAGCGACACGTGGAGCCACGTCAAACACGGGCGGCCGCACGGAAAATTTTGATTCTCCCCTCTTCTTCCTTACGAGAAAACTGTTCGCTTTTGATAGGTCTGCATGCGCATATTTATTGTACTAGACTAGACGTGTTGCACATACTTATTTCCCTTCCTCTTTTCCCCTTTTTTTTTTTTTTATTCTCAAAAACCCAAACTTTATTCCTCGCGGATGACATGTTTATCCCGAAATTTTTTTTATGTACACCCCAACCCTAACCATTGGTTTTGACATTTATTCAATGTATTTAGTCCATGGGCATTTTAAATCTTTTTTTTTTTTTTTTTTTTTTCATTTTTTCCTTGAAAAGCAAAAAGATGAAAATGCCCATGGACTAAATACATTAGGGGTAAATGCATCACAAATATCATAGTTTGGGATTTTAGTGTCACAAAAAAGTTCGATATAAATGTCACAAAAAATAAAAGTTTGGGGTTTTTGGTGATTTTTTCTCTTTTTTTTTTTGGTCCTTTTTAATTTGCCTCAGATTTTGGATCCTCTCGGCTCTCCTCGTTGCTGCTCTGGCGATTGCTTTCTCTGGCCTTCGCCCTCAGATTTTGAGGCTCGCTCGGTGCTCGGCCGCTCGTTGGTCCCCCGCCCCTCGCCTTCTCTTACCACGATATTGTGTAAGGTCCAAGAAGGGTGAAGCTTTAAAGTCCCTGTAGAATGCTGGTCGAAGCCGAAAAATAAGAAAAAAAGAAGAAGAAAATACTACATGCCGAAGTAATGCCGAAACGGCAAACGAGCGGTCGTTTTGGTTGTCCTTTGCTTTCCTCATTCTGCCACATTCTCTCTCTTTTGCTCTCTCTCCTGTACATTTGCTAATCGCCCTCTCCTCGTCTGTCGTCATAAAAAAACCTGTAATTCCAAATAGGACAGTCTTAGGGCTAGTCTGTTCTTCTTGCACGCATTGGACTGCTCTCGAATTGACAAAAGATATCGCCCAGTTTAAGCCAGGTGAAAAAAACCCTTTGATTCGTCTTTCTTTTTGCATTCCTGTTAAAAACTCACTAGAAAATAACGTAACTTTCGCGAAATTTTTAATGAGCTGTCCTCCGTTTTCTTTTGCTCGATTTTTTTCATTTGGTTTGTTCGATCCTCTTTTCATGGCGATTCGCAAGTGGGACATGAATTTCTTGTCATATTTTTCCCGTCCTTAGTTGATGCTCTATGCAAGTTTTGATTTTGGACTTTATGGAATAATTCAATGGAAGAAATTTCTCATGCGGAATTGTTGAAATCTTTGTATTTTGATTCTTTTGCTCTCAATCAATTATAATTTTGCATGCTTTTAGATGTGAGCATGACATGGGAACAAATTCCAGATGAGGTTCTCATCTAATTTTGTCGTGCAAAGATGCAAAGCCTCTTTTCGAAGTAATGGATCCGCCACATAGCTTCACATCCAAGCAAGCATTATCCCACGCACGTTCTGGCACGATTTCCTTCAACCTCCGATGATTCGCGTAGAGAAGTAGAACAGCGGGAGTAACCGCACATAGAGAAGCGTGGATTCTGGAAAAGCAATAATAGAATTATTGCATCCTAAATGAATTTCATCCAATCAATCTCCCTTTACCCGCCATCTCCTCAAAGATTTTGCCTTGATGATAAAACGCAAGGCCCATCTTCGGGATCAAACTAGCCCTGCTTGCTCATTGCAAGCGCATTTCACTTCCTGTGCACGGGCCCATCCTACCTAGTTCTAAAACTCGGTATATACAAGTTCTGCGTCCCTATCTATTCACTGCAGTCAGTCCCAAGAGCTTGAGGTGCCTGAGGCAGTCAGTCCCAACAGATTTCTTCTTCTGGGAGCAGTTTCCGCTCCACATGATCTACCTGATGTCAACTGATGCAACCACTTCAGGCGATTCACTCCGACATAAACAATCTGGCAAAGGATTCTCGTAGAACGCCTCCTCCGAGCGAAATCTATCCATGCCCTTTGTTCCTGAGATGGGGCCTTTCCTCTTCCGTGGGGACCCTTGCCTGAAAAAGAAGAAGATGCTATTCCAAAATTAATATGGGATCTGAAACTTCTGCCAGTCCACCGCTTTAGAAGTTACGCTCATGTTAGATCCATAGTTTCTAATTGCGAAACGAATTTAGTGCACAGGTTCAGACCCCAACATACCATCTGCTTACATATAGCGACAGCATTTCAACGCCACTAGGCTAAAATAATGTTGCTGCACTGTGAAGAAGATCGACAAGCTACATCTAGATTATTGGATGCAATGAAAAGGGAAAGCAAGAATTTGAAGTAAAAGGGTGACCAGACAACGTCTAGTGCAGCAAAACATATTTCTTGGGTGGAAAAAATCAATAAAGAAATTCTATCCTCGCTACTCAGTTTTTAGAATCTATTAATGCAATCAAAGCACTGCATGATGTACCGTCTTTTCTGGAGTTCGGCAACGCGATCTGATAACCTACTTCCTTCTTTCAGAGTCCACTGCTCAATTTTGTCAAATAGACGAACAAGAGCTTTCCTGGGATACAAAAGAAAAAAACATGAGTTCATGACCATGGACTGACAGTTAAGTGTGACAAAAGGAGAAGAAACTTTGTTGCCTGTCAGGTGATATTGTCTTTCTATGCCCCAAAAAGCGGCGGTGACCTCCGACTGCCCTTGCCATATTTCCTGAGTAGGATGGAATGAAAACATCACTCTCCACAGATACAATGTAATCCAGTGCTGCCATTTGAGATGCATGATTCATGAAAGGTTCCAGCTCCTCGACTGATGCTAGTTTTTCCTGCAAAGACATAGCAGGAGTATCAGGTGCTAGTTTTCTACAAATGCCTCCAATTATATCATACTATTACAACTACAGAACAATTGTCCTCTGAAACCAGCACCAACAATACATTGGCACTAAAAGTGGCACAGCAGTTTACACCTTCAACGTTTCGCTTGTGCTTCTACATTTGAAGTCGGAAATTTTCCCCATAATGTTTTTAAAATTACAATAATCGGGGCAACTTAGAATAAGTGCTGTTCTTGGTTGCCCAAACAGGCACATAAATAGGAGAATAAAATGATTCATCAAAGAGATAAATATGCTGTCAAAATTTCTTCACCACAACCGAGATACTGCAAGCATCAATAACTTCAACTGAATGATCATGATATCAGATGCCAATTCTGATAGAGATACCCATTATCAACTACTGGAGGCCATATGTAGCATATTCTAAACACGGGGAACATCACAACAGGGTTCAATACTCACAACCTGACTATGAGACCAATCAGGGATGAGCTTTGATCGTCTTCAAATGCGATGGCATGATTCATACCGAAAGTGCACTTATAAGCATAAATATACCTGAACTAGTGAGGCGTGTCATTAAAGAATGCCATGTCAGGAAAAAAAATCCATGGTAGATTGCGTTCATGTTGTTAAAGGTTTAAAAATAGCAAAGCAGGTAAGCTAATGGTCTTTATATCACACTAAACTGATGGTAGATATTGTACTCAAAATACATTTTGCTCAATAATTTGAGAACTGCCTACTCTAACACATTATTTTAATTGAAAAGTCAGACACACTAATCAACACTGTTTGGCAAGAGCTTACAGTCTACACATTAAGATTGCTTTTCACCAATTTGGGAATTCTTTAACAGAAATGCCTCCACATCAGACAGTAAACTTCAGTGAAAAAAAATGGTATCAGTAGAAGATATGACAAGCGGGGAAAAAAGTATGACAAACAAACAAAAATGAAAGGCAGGTTGAGACCTTGCTCATCAACATTGGATAGCGGGTCCGTAGTTCAGTCATATGAGAGTCGCCTCCATATATTTCTCCAGCGGCGACGTATATAGGTGTACGGGGTGGATACCCGAGGGCTGTGAGAAAAATTGCAACCTCCTTTGGAGTTAGAGGGCAGTATCCTTTAGATCTCTGCTCAGTAGAATTAATATTCTTTATCTTCCAATGCAGAGTGTTCTCCCTACAAGTTCCGGGCCCATTATTAATCTTATAAGCGGAAAATTGGTAATGAGGATGCTATGTATATGGTGCGCTTCTCGCATGCGCTCATACCTAATTATCCGCAGTTCTTTAGCTTCAGCAGCTGATAAACCATGCGTACACCCACTAAAGGCAAGCATGTCCTTCTCATACCGCAAATGAAGAGCAATATAAGGACCATAAGATCTCATCCGCTCAACCAGCAACTGTAGTATTTATGGCACGATTAGCATGTAAAAGTCACAGGAAACGAGAGAACAGCCATTAATAGATCAACTAAGTTTGTAAGTTACTTTCATACCTTTCCCATTGCTTCAATATGGGGTGCAAAACGAAGGGCCTCATAACAAGCACGACAGCGTAGCTTTTGAATGGCTGATGGAAGATTATTATTTGCAAGACGAGAATCTGACTTTGAAGCTCGTATTACCTATTGAAATTGAGTGTCAACCGATCATTGCGCTGTTGGATATTAGAATCATGGTAAAAGTTTCTATTAAATGTACCTCATAATATTCCCACTTGCCAGCTATCTCCTTGTGATAGTAATCCATGCCAGACCAACTTTTAAATTCCTTCACTAACTTTGTGGTTTTAGCCACTTCCTTGGGAAGCTTCTTTACAACTTTAACATCATTAGCTAAAGTGCTTATAAAATGTTCTTCATCAAAGATATCTGAAAAGTTACTGCAAATGAAGCACTGAGATCAGTTTCAAGCATATTCTGTTGAATCTGAGCCATACAGTATCTTATAAACAAACAGACTAAGAGGATGAATATCATGTTACCTAGAATCTCGCCAAAAAGAACCTTTATCTAGTTCAGGAATCACCAAAGTAGCGTTAATTATACGAGCTACAGCAACCATGTCACATATCTGCATAGAAATGAGATTGCTTTACAGATCCATTCAGCAGCAAAGCAATCTTAATCGTCTTTAAAATGATCATAAAGTTAATCGGGCAATTCCATCTAATGTGTATAATCTAGACCTTCTTGACCAAGTGACACTAGATGTTTTGACGCTAGCAGCAAGCTGTGAAATTAGCAAGTTTAGAGTGCAAAAGGAAAAACCTTTTATTTCACAGTATTCTGATCTGTTCAACCCAGAAACTGGTGCTTGTGATTTTTAAACTTTCCTCAGATACCTTATCACCAACAAAGTAGCCAGATGATTTCTTGTTTTTTTTTTTTTTCTGGTGGGGTTAAGGAATGGTTAACACTTCCATTTCTCATAGAGAAAAAATGGAATGAGCATCGGTATGCTCGTAACATATTCAGAAGGGGGGGAGCTTGCTATTGAGTTTCAAAATGTTGTCATCAGAATCACTCAACGATGAACATGTTAACGCAGATTCCTTATTCCATTTTTACATTGCAATGATTTTAATGGAAGATAAAAGATGCCATTACAATGAATAAGTGCAAGTCTTATCAGTAAAGGGAGCATTCACACACCCCAGCTCGCATCTGATTAAGTCCGCCATTGGTATGGACTAGAAGGTAACCTTGTGATGCTGAAGGAACTGACAAAGGAAAAACATTTAAAACATCATTAAAAAGATATCTGTTCAGCAAAAACATGAAGACAACAATCATCTTACCTGTATAATTTGTGCTAGGTCTTATACATGGCACGAAATCACGCTTTGATGGAGGCTTCCATAGCTTATTATCAAAATCCAAACTCCGGTCGGCACTGTTCATCTGTCCAGTTATAAGAAGTTACATGTAACGAATGCAGGGCACACTAGATCGCTCATTGCTGCCCAACTAAGTCTGCCAAATTCAAAACCTAGCTTTTAGACGGAGCCCTTGAAGCACGAATCAGTTGATTCTGGTCACAACTTTGGAAGAGCATTTCACTTCAAAACATTACTTAAATTACCAACCCTTTACTTTTACATGTATCTATGATCCAGCGACTTTTCTTTTTTCTTCTTTACAACTAAAAACAGCTATGAGAACATGAAAAACGTTATAGTATGAGATATGCAAGACCTTGCGAGAAGACCCTGGATTTTTCGAAACTTGAGGTGGAACGAGTTCCTTCGTCCAGCTCTGCTCACTCCCCTGTCTCTGGTATTGCTGCACAATACAAAATAATAACCAGATCGTTAATCAATCTCAGTCGGCGATTGAGAACTATTCAACTACGCCAAATCGTTACGCAAACTCAATCAACAGATTCAACGCACTATGCCCAGACGCAAACAAACACAGTCCAACGCCGAGTCCACGAAGCACCAAACAACCAAACGAACCGAAAGCATACTCAAATCGCCAATATTTGCTCTCCAGACTGCACGCGAACGGCCAAGAACAATGAAACGCAACGCCGAGATCGCACCGATTTCCCGATATGCACGCCACGCGAACAGAGACGAGCAAAACCAACCACAGAAAGAATCGAAAGACACACGATCGCAACCGAACGAAAAACCCTGACCAACGGCTAGAACCACCGAAACAGCACCAGACGAGAGCAATGCGACGAGCGCTGAAGCGAGCGAGGCGCCACCTTTAGGAACTGCGGAGCGCCGGAGACTCCGGCCGGAGGAAGCACGCGGACGTGCCCGGACAACAGAGCGACCATAGCGACGGCGCATATGGCGCACGTCAGCAGCTTCCGGAGCAGCAGCGGCAGGGCTCGTCTCCTCCGCTTCGTCATCGCCGTCGTCAACCCCCTCTCTCTCTCTCTCTCTCTCTCTCTCTCTCTCTCTCTCTCTCTCTCTCGGCAGCCCCCGCGCGCTCGGAATCTACAGAGAAGCGGAAGCGAATGCGCCGCCGCCGCCGTCCGCCACTGACGCCGCCGGAGAGAAAACCGACGCGAGAGAGATCGGGAGGGCTCCGGCGGAGAGAGACCGGGAAGGGGAGGAAGGAGAGGAACTGCGGAAAGGCGTTGGGCTTCTTTGCTTCTCTGCGTGTTCTCTTCGGTTTGTTTCCCGTTCAGTTTCGCCGAGTCGGTTTTAAATACGTCTCTCGTGGATTTCTTTTTCTTTCTTTTTTTTTTTTTTACAATTTTAGTTAATAACACAAATTATCCTCAAACTTTGGGCCAACATGCAACCTGATCCCTAAATTTTTAATTTATTCAATATAATCTCTGAATTCCTGATAAATGTTCAAATTAGTCCCTAAATTATAAAAAGTATATATATTGTTATCCTTCAGGTAAATTAAGTTGGCGGACAACATTAAACATTATCATACAGTGTAAGGGATTAATTTGAACATATATCAAAAGTTTGGGGATGATATTACACGTTGGGCTAAAATGTATGGACTAATTTTGGTTATTTTCTCTTTTATTTTTGAAGCGTATCTATTTTATTTATTTACGTTTTTTTTTGGGGGTTTTGGCTGTATCTAGTTCCCCAGCAACTTGAAGACCGGCCAAATAGGAAAGGGAAACGTTGTGCAACGATGGACACAATAACCAATGTGCGAATAGGAAGCGACAAGGAAAAAAACAATCACTATCTGAATTTCTTTTTTCTAACGTTATATATAACAAAGGCTTGGCATGGTCCATGGCAGCAAGGCATTACATGCGATCTCGAGACAAGGTCCTCAACATGTGAATGTGGACGGAACCGGCTATCCATAAATAAAGAACAAAATAACGCGTTATATTTAAAGAAAATCTCTAATTTCATTAATCAAATGGCCTCTCTTGATTACCTAAAGAAATCTCTATGCATAACCGATCGTAACTCCTGAAAACCACTTCCAAGATTGCTCGTGAAAATAGCTATTTTTTCATGGTGTGTGTTCTTTTAAGCTCTATATCATATGGTAACATCTTTTTGTGGGGCAAAGCATGATGATATTCATTCTTTCCATTTAACATTTTTAATTGCATCGATGCATAATCCAGAATTCTTATTTTTGATCAAGTTAGTTGGTGGTGCCAAATTAAAGGGATTTCTTTTTTGTGATTTTTCAATTTGATGGAAGATCTCATTAAAAAAATTAGTTGCGAGACGATTTCGAAACGTAATTAGTTATGAATTATCATAGTGATTTGTCTGGATTTTATAATTTTGCTTAAATTAAATTATAGGCACCACATTAGTAAACAAAGATCAAGAGTTAACTTTAGAGAATTCATCTTTTCCAAATAAGAGTCAATTATCAGTAAAGATAAAGAGATAAAGAGATATACAGCTAGCTCTTTTGCAGTTCTTTACTTATGCCTGTCGTTTACCGATTGGATAAAGTGAGAGTTTATGTCTGTTTAAAAATATTTTTTATGTACTTAAAGTTAAACTTTTACGAGGTGCACACAAGTAATAATTTTTTAACCCATCTAACACGAGAACCGGTCCTAAACAAGACCTTAAAAGATATCGCTTGAACTCTAGGACGTTAAATTTGGGGATATTCTTTAGGATGAGGAAAGTCCTAATTAGAGATGTGGGGTGTGTGAGTACCGCACGATAAAATAAAATACACATCATATAAAACTAAGGACATCGACTTTAATAATAACTTTTTGGGAACAATATGTGCTTGGATTTTAATAAAGGGGAAGTTAACTTTTATTATGGGTTGGAATGTCAATTTGCAACAAGAAATCACAAGAAAATGTGACATGATCTCAACGCGTGAGCTCAGAGAATTTCCAATCTATGTCTAAGGTAGTACCGGAGAATTTCTATGTACTTAACTCTTGTGAGGTGTGTATTTTTCACAAGCTGTGACATAACAAGATACGTCGGTCGAACGTATGCACTTATATTTAACCTTTTTCAGAGTGCGTACCAATGGAACTGACGGCATAATTTGATCCCGGCATTGATTAGGTTGCATTAGCTCACGTTAATCCCGCTGGATGCGAAAGCCGTGTTAGCTTGCCCGATGCGATGGATGATGATTCGCATTCAAGTTGTGATCGTGTGATACTAGATCGACATGCGGGTCGATTCGCTCATCGAAGACACACTGATTTCGGCCTTCTTCCTTTCCTTCTAGGCTGGTGAAGACATTCTAAATCGAAGCAAGTACTGGTTTTCTTTTGATAAGCGAGCACGATGTATTGATTGGATCAATGAACAATACGCTACAGAGCACTTATATTATAAGAGATTGCTGTTTAATGGGAGCTCTTGCTAGTATTTAAGAAGTAGAGAGAGCTGCCTTTACGTCTGCTCTTGCATTGACCAAGTTTGTCAATCAATGCTTAGCTTAGCTGAAGAAATGGGTGGGACAAACACAGTGTGGATCTCAAGATTAAGGCATCGGCCACATTGAAATTTTGCATTAACTAATGATGGCGAGGCTGTGCGCCTTGCATGTGCCAGTTATCTGTTTAGGGACAAGCCATCCGCATTTCCTCCTCTTTTTCATTAGATTTTTTATTAACGAGTATCTTAACAGCGCTTGTCGAATACCCAAATGGATAGTTTTGTTACGTCCAAAATGCCGTTTTTTTTCTTATTTTATGCATCGCGGTGTATTGAGGACGAAAATCTTTCATTATCGGTTATGATTGACAAGTGCCCTTATGATAAAAGTGTCATGATGTTAGTGTGAGCGATTGCCTGATTGGAAAATAAGACCATCTCGACACTTAACGACCAAAAAGCGTTTCTTTTTTCAGGGAAAGGAGTAGTTAGATGTGTGAGCCAAGCAGGAAAATCCGTAACATGTCGGTGAACCGCAATATGGTCCAATGTACACACGGTCATACGTGTGAAACGAGATCAATTCATAATTTGATGTTAGCATGGATATGCCCGGCTGGCTCGCAAGTGGAATGTGCAACCCTAACTGCGAAGTGGGGACGAAAACGAAAGGTTTAGGAGATGGGAAAAACGATGGATCAGCGCAAAATAATGCAAAACCTAGGACCTATCACATGATTTCGTGCCAAGATGATCGCGATGGCATTGGTTAGGTTCCCTTCAAAGATGTCTTTCCGTGACGTGTTTCCTAGGAAAGGCATTGGCATCCAGCAGAAGGCTCCGTGGCTGGCAATTGTGTATGGATCGGTGAACCGCAGTATATAGTAGCTCGAGATCATTGCGGGGCAAATTATTGTGTCCATCGGTTGGAAATTAAGGATGAAAACGAGTGCACCGCGATCCATTTTCTTCTGGGTATTATTGGTGGATTGTATTGGGATTTTGAAATGACACAAAAGATGGCGAAATTATTGATAATTTAGTATGAAAGCTACAGATTTAGACGTGATTAAGTGCTGTGGATGTGACTGCACAGAGGCTGCCCGACCCTCTTCCATCTTGTTCATGAAACGAACTTTGGCACGTGATTCGCGAGTTCTCTGTCAGCTTTCATTGGAGTTGATCGGCATTCGAGTTTTATTGATGCTTCTTGAGGAAGTTTCGAAATGGTTAAATTGTCTCGAGAATTCGATAGATCCCTTTTGTTGTTCCGAAGAAATGTCCCGACATGCACTCTATAAAACGATTAGACATTGCTTACCACCGAAAAAACTATCGAAAACCCAACTCCATCATCATTGCCGCGACCGTCGATGGTCCAAATTTTCCACGATCCAAACAAACTGGATTTTCTTTTCATGCCAAGGAATAGTTTTACTTGGAATGAGAATCCATTTGAGGATTCAGTGTCGTGGGACCAAACGAGAGACCTTAGAGTGATCTATAACGATGTTTTTGTTTTGTTTTAGAAAGTGAGATTTCCATGTATTGGACAAACGATGGGCAACTATTTGTGTTCACTCGGTTTGTCTGAAAACGCAAGACTTAGTCCCAAAAGCACAGACAGAATAGCTAGTATGAAGTATGTCAATTTAACAACTTGTTTTAATCTAGGGATCCTAAATTTTCAAAAGAAGCACCCAAGTGGTTTTTCTCTAGGTAGGCTGCAATGTATATATCACTTGACGATCTCTCTCTCACCGCACGCGGAACGTGGAGCCATCGAAATATTTAAGTAATTTAAGATGAATAATGACGATTTTAGTTTGACGGAGGACTTACCTCGAGCTTTTAGTATTATCATATGCTTAGTTCTGGAAAAATACTATACTTACTAAAATTGTGACAACCCGTCCGATGAGGGTGGGGAGTGGTCGCCGGGTCCGAACCTGAATAAGGAGCGGCTCTGGCAGACTTTTAGGATAGCAAAGGGGGCACGTCTCTCCTATCCCACATCGCTTGAGGGGGGGAGTCCTGGGCAACTTATAAAGGCTTGAGAAGTCTTAACTTGCAAGAGGCCTTTTCTGGGAATAGTATGGGCTACCGCCGGAGGAACAAAACCGTGAGAACTTAGTGTTTAAAGCGGACAATATCTTGCGAGTGGGATCCAAGTTGTTACAGGTAGTATCAGAGTCGACTCTCGACCGCGTGACCCGGTGTTAGTTTATATCCGTCGAAGAGGAAAACGCCAAGCTGTTCAAAACCCACCATTTCTGGTGGCGCGAATGGCTCTCCATGTATGCGTGTCGTTCAATTGACGCCAACGGGTCTTTGCCTTTTTGGCCTTTTGTTAAGGCTTTGATTAAATCTTTGGGTGACTGAAGATGACTTGGACACGGCAATTTAGCAAGAGGCCAATGGCCGTTTGGGTCAAGTTCAAACCCTAAATCAGAAGCAAATGGAAAAACGCAGAAATCACCAAGTAGTAGTCATCATCGCTTGGTGCGCACTGAGGTTGACGTAGGGTCGAATGGGTCAACCTCCTCACCCTTAAGCCAATGCACCACTTGGGAAGTACACAGGAAAGGATGTGCACAAGCTTGGAGGTCCACAGGTTCTCAAATTGTGAATTGAAGGTACTTTTGATTAGAGTCACTTGAATGTGAAAAAAGGTACAGTTTACGTCGTATCGTGTAATGGGTACTTAGCATATCCTTTCGTTCTTTCCATTTTCGCCAGTTGAGCGACGACTAATGCAATCTAATAAAGGGTAAGCAAAGTTAGTTGGAAGAGAATGATTAGAGGTTGCCATGGTAATGCCTAAAAGTTTCTTGAAATGAAATGTGGCTAACGCAGTCCATGTCTGTGTTACAACCTTCTCATAGCATCATTAATGAAGTTGGTGGGTTGTAAATTTCAGTTGTGCAATAGCGTTGTCCGTCAATTGATGGTTGCTTTGGTACATTATTTTCAAAGAGCTGCTTCATCTCTCATTTGTGAATCTTCAATTAATAATGGATTTTTCTACCATTGTCTATCGGTCATATATCTCCAACTTTTGAAAACGGAATTATTAGTATGCATTAGTAAAGTTTGCAAAGTGTTCTATGATCCATCGAAAATATTTCATTGAACAAATAGTAAATTAATTTTTTGGATAGACACATGTATCAACATCTCCTCATTAATCGAACATCGTATGTTTGATTTATTATAATTTGAGTCAAAGATTGAAGGGTTATCAAGAAAACTCAGAAATAGGCGGTCCATATCTATATAATCAAAACACGGCAACAATTCGGGTGTACAAGCACCATCCACATATAGATTATTCACCCACTCTATGATTACATCCATTCCACACTTCACAGTTGAATCGACATGTACCATCTATTTTAAGATGGTGGCCGTTCAAAGTCCACTAAATTTGAGAAATGGAGTTACTAATCCTCAGTGGCATCAAGATCATTAATTGGTAAATTTCTCTGGTTTTATCGGAAATAGTCGGAGCAAAAATTGGAAAAAAGAAGAGGTTGGTGGAAGAAGTGGGAAAGTAGGTTTCGAGGTGGACTTCATTGACTTGTTTGCTAGTTCACTCCACATCACTATCGTGAGCAACATCAAAGCAAGAGGGCTTTTGGGAAGGGCATTAGGAATCTTGATCTTGGCTTACCTAACCCTAATAAGAACATGTTTGATAAAATTAACGATAGTCCAGGGAAAACCGATGAAGTGGAAGCAAGGAAAATGAAAAATGAAGGATGCCGACAAGAGCCATATAACGATCGTCGCATTGGAAAGTGGAGGTGGGTCAATCTCCCCTGAACATCGTATTTGTCTCTTCATGAAGCTTTTCTCAAGTGTGCCGATTAGAAAACTTTTGATCCTCGAAACCTTAATCACACATCCCATAAAAAATTGTAGACTTCCATTATTTGCTTATGAAGCCTGTTTTGGGTCTCACTAATAGACAATGTTTTAATCCTTTATTCTGTACCAGCGTTGGTTTTCTCTCTGGTATTATCTAATGGGCAAGAAGAAATCAGCCAACAACTAGCTTTGATTCCTGTCCTTTGGATTTAGGCAATTTTGATAGGGGCTTCAAATAACGCTTGATAGACCAAAATGATTCGACAAAGTCAATCTGGTCGATGGCCATTGTTTTGGGCTTGGACAGTTTGATCGAGGTTGTAGTGAAGTAGACTACCCCCATTAGAAAAAGCCACGCTCTAAACAAAAATGAGGTCCCAAACTCAGCCCGCGAGTTTAGATACCAAAGTGCAACTCTTTCTACGATCTTGTAGACGTGCTTTTATCCCGTACGTGAAACGCAGCTCAAGATCGAAGAATGAAAACACTTGCGTATATGCCTATCCAGAGTATTCCTCCGCAGCATCATCGTCTTTTCCAATGGCGGACATGCATAACACTCACAAGAAATAATGGTATCATGATCTAGTGACGCTGCATTTCTCTACCGAAACAACAAAATGTACTCCGAAAAAGAAATGGTGACCATAATTTCATGCCAACACTCGTCTTGACACGTGTGCTGATGATATTTTGGCCATGATTTCAAGGATTACAGCGATCATACAGTGGTACCGAATTTCCACTCTCGCTGATAGAATCGACGCCCCTGAAAACTACCGACATTAGTAATGATAGGGCAGATAGATTGATACAATGCCATTACAGTTAAATGAGATTTTACTTCAAAAGGTCCAAAAGGACAATGGTTCAATAATCATAACAATATCGACATGTACAAAACAACAAAGGCTGCCCGATCACAGAGCTTCATCTATGTTATTGTTCATAATTCCTACCCAGATTGGAGCAACTAAAGTAATTAAATTTAGCGGCCACAAAAAGGTCATTAAAATTTGTTTTGAGACATCATTCTCCACGCCAAAAAAGAAAGACAGAAAAAAGCATAACTTCCAAGGTTCTCCACAAACTCTTCTGCAGTATGCCTTGAATGCAATCATGCATCATTTCCCTTTGAAAGAACCAACAAAAATCAAAAAGGTTGCAGTGAAACATTTTTAATTTAAGGTTAGCCGACATAAGATCACCAAAACAAGTTCTGAGATCAATGTATTACCTGTAACTACACTATAACTTAGCAGGTGAAGTAACACTCATGTTCAATCATCAATCACAATCCAATCAAACACAAACTATTTTAGATTAGTCCCACACCATTCGAGTCCTATTTAATAGGGTGTTTCATCTTTCTTTATGGTACCATCCGCAGTATTCACCATAAATAAATCATCCTTTTTCATATATGCTTAGCATCTAATAAAAGCAACCGTTTGTTTCAACTATTTTTTCTCATTTGTGCTTTCTTAACTTCCATGATGAAATTGACAATGTCATCCTGCTATATTAGTTTCTTTCTAACAAGGTCAAATCCCAAGAAACTTTAATGAGTCATCACCTGTCTTCAACGATGCAATAGCCTTTCCTTCATCACTTATCTAGAACTTGGGTTTGATGAAATGGAACAGGAACGAGAAATCCAAATAGTTGAATTCCATCCTCTTCCCCACATAAAGGGAAAGGTGAAACCTCATTATCCAGCATTTTTTCTCCGGTATGAAGCATATTTCAAACATGCTACGCTAGCTAGGACATTGGTACGGTGATAGGGTAGTGTAACCACTTTCTTGTTTACTCAAAAGTTCAATGGATTAATACTATGAAAAACCCCAAACTGGTACATCGGTGACAATTTTACCACAAACTAAATTTCTGATCACCAAAAACCCCAAACTGATACACCCGTGACAAATTTACCCCAAACTAGTTTTTTGACCACTAAAAATCCCAAACTGGTACATTTGTGACAAATTTACCCTCCGTTAGTTTCCATTAAATTGTATTAATATCACAAAAAATCACAAACTGGTATACATGTGACAAACGGAGAGTAAAACATAAAATTGGTACACCAGCCAACTCGCCGCGTGTCATTTAACAAAACAATTTGACAATAAAATTTAATGGAAACAAACCAAGGGTAAATTCGTCACAAGTGTACCAGTCTGGGGTTTTTTAAGGTTAAAATTAATTTGGAGTAAAATTGTAACAGGTGTACCAGGTTGGAATTTTTTGTAGTATTAACCCAAAGTTCAATTGGCGCACAAAAAATTACTAGAAGAAACCACTTTCGATATGACCAAGAATGAGAAAATAATCTTCATCTGATGAAGTATCAATCGAAAATGTTAAGATAGATTTCTGGCTTTGAACTAGAATCCATTGCAATAACTTTTAAAGTCAAACAGAAAAATGAAAAAAAAGAGAAGACGAAAAAGAAAAAGTCGGAATGGAAAAGGTCAGCAGAAAATGCACCTTCTAATGGCTCTTAGTCTATTTAGCTGCATCAGTGGCCTCGGTAGTTTTGACTCCTATAGGGCATTGAGACACATAAGGTTTCAGCTGCAAGAAACAAAGGCCCGTTTAATAATCACAAGCCATGGCGAATTTATTTGAAGACACTCATAATAGAAATGCACATCACTCGCTTTATTTGTCAACTCTGGAATGTTGGGACGTTCGAAGGAGAGTATGGGGAGTATAGGGACTAATGAGCTTTAAGGGTACCTTGAAGTCAGTCAAATCGGGAACTATATAGTTTGGTAGTTTCTCCTGCATCACAACATATCCAGCTGCAATAAAATGATATTTGGAATGGTTCAACTTGTGCAGAAAATACCAACAGTATATTGAGAACAACACTCATGCTGAAAGAAACAGTTAGCAGCCTGACAAGGACCAATCTTTAAACAAAGGATGCTCATTTTTTTTTACTTGTCATAGGAAGGATGCACACTGTGATAAGAAGAACGCCTTTTGCCTGAAAAAAGCACGACCACTCTGTGATTGCACTTTCAGTATGTTCAAATAAGGGATACCACCTAAGGACCATGAACCTATATCTTCTACACTCTTCGATTTCACGTCATCCATAACATGACATAACAATACATACTAAGAATGGTAATCCATAATCCGCATGTTATCTTAAGAACAGCAATATAGATTCAAAGGAGGAGCAAAAAATTTATTATATACATTTAGCGTTGTGGGGCCCTACAACATAGAGTAAAGGAAAGAAAAGTATACAAACCTTTGCGTGTGTGAAAACCAGTTGGCTTGCAATTCTTTCCCTTGTAGTAATTTCTTGGAGCACGTTTTGAAGAAAGAATATCGAGCGATGATGTACGCTTCCTCCTAAATGCCCTTCCCAACCCTAGTATCAATCCCAATGGCATTTTTTCTCTCTTTGCAGTGAATGGACAACCTGGAATTCAATATGAGAAACATGAAATGGACTTTATGACCTCAACTTTTTATTCATACAGTGTTTTGCCATAAGTCATAATAACACCATATGGTCTTACAAATAAAAAAACTTAATCCACACATTGTAGAGTGTCAAATGGCTAAGATATTGAACATTCAAAGAACAAGCTATGAAGAATGAAAAGGGAAGAAAAGTTAAAGTTTGATCGCAGATACAAACATAAATTTGTTCTAGTTGTTAATGAAAGGTGGGATTTATAGTTTTTGTGTTATCCAAATCCTCAGTGCTCAAAGAAAAATGTAACTAAATGGATATTTTTGCTGGCCAAACAAAAAACAGGATATTTTCAAAAACCAGATTGGGATTTCAATAAAGTTTGTCAAAAACTAGAGATACAAACCTCTCTCCCTCTCTCCTCTCTCTCTCTCTCTCTCTCTCTCTCTCTCCCTCCCTCCCAATATCACAAGCGGCTTCAGAAATATCCCCAGGTGAGGATTTTTAGTCTGCTATTTGAAGTGGCGAACAAGAGTAGTTTAAAGCAAAAGTCGACTAACACCACATTACTCATATAAAAGATGTCTATATAATTTCCTCAAGATTAGTCTCTTTAATGCCTCAAAGAAAGCAAGCAAGCTAGAAAAAGCCAAACCGGAACACAAAAATCATCACCACGTATGATGTTTAAAAGGCCCACGTACAGCTAAGTTTGGATTTCCAATTACAAGGACGCAATCATGACAGACCCAAGTAGAGCAAAGCTGGTGTAGTACGATGGCCATAGCTACAGACAATCATAACAAATTCGCAAATTGGACTCATCTTAATTCCTAAAGTAGGGCATATTCTGCAGTGACCGATGATCCCATTTTCAGGATTCCATGACAGATGGGATTTCCTTAGGTTGTGATCTCATGTAGATGGAGGGTCTCATTACATATTGGGAAAATTCGACCTTACGGAGGTCCAATTTTCAATCTTACGCTGAAGCCTGAAGACGTTTCATCATCGAGCAACTGCATAGGCGAACGGAGAGTCCAACGTGTTCCATTTGGATGCAATGACACGGAACTACCCCAGCTCTTTTTAACAATGAGTTCATGTACTCAAAAAATCAGTCCTTTAACATTTATAACAGCCGATAGCCGCCACAAAACTCGGCTCAGCCTATCCACAGCCAGTCATCAATAATAAAGTATCAACCACATTCATAAATTCACGTTCCTCCACCATTCCTTCACTTCATTAACATCTAAAACACACTTAAACATCAGTAGTTTAGGATTCAAACCTCGAACAATCGGCGAAGCGAATCCTACACGACTCCTCGTTCGGTGTTCTGGTCGACCGACGTCCGCCGCGATTCGATCTGTTCAACATCAACGAACACGCCAACATACATATCGCAGGAATCACATTTACTAAGAAGGCAAAGAAAAAAACAACAGAAATTTCGGATAAAACTAGAAAACCATGACGCCGCTCGAAGTCCAACCTGCGCGAGAGAGCGAGCCGCGCGCCGAACCTCGTGGAGGGCCTGGTGGTGGCGGCGCGGCGACCGCCGTCGTCGGAGCTCGTGGACTGGTGATGGTGCCGCCGGTGACACGAGAGAGCGAGAGAGAGAGAGAGAGAGCGGCGGCGGGAGGGGGCCCTAGCTCGAGATGAAGCAGCAAGAAGGAACCTGGACCGGCGAATTCTTCCCCGGCCTAGGGCTTCTCCTTGGGCTGGGCCTTGAAATGGGCCTCGTACTGGGCTTCAGGAAGGCCGTAACTTGACAAATCCGACAAATAGATGGGGGCCGATCGGCTTGCAAGCCGTGCACTCAATTGTCCTCCATTGGGATTTCTCGCTTCGCCAAACGACGTAATTGAGTCAAATCACTGATCGAATCCTACCCTCGTATCATTCGATGGCCTTTCGAGCTTCTAAATTACTTCCAATCGATACACTCCGCCCGTTTTTCGACCAATTTGTAGGCTAGCGTCGCCCCCGAAAAAGCAACTAGCAGAGGGGGTGAAATTCGGGCGACGTTGCCCGACCCACGCTGCCCTCGTCCGACCGCCCTTATCGAGGCACCGCGCGAGCCGGATTGCCGTGGACAAAGGGCAACGCGAATCCTCTCTTTGCTTTAGCCCGAGGGTTTAGCCCTAGCCCCTCACCCGTGTCTCCCCATACACGAACCGGAACAGCTCATCAGAAGGAACGCATACCGATGAGATAAAACAGGTCAAGATGTCCCACTACAAAAAAAAAAAAAAGCTTCAAATCACCAACCGTCCAAAAACCAAAGACCCCTTGTTCCAGATTTCGCTCGACGACAGGCGCGGACGCCCGACACCCCCCAGAGAATCGCCGCTCCCAGGTGAGCCCTACCTCGGGGCATAAAAAAGAAAATCAAAAGGGAGGGGGGGTGGGTGGGGGAAGAGAGGAACGTCCCGCGACCGCTGCGGCACAAAGGGACAAGGCGCGGCGAAACCAGAGGCCCCATAAAAACGCTACGCAACCCCCCTACCCTATCCCAAAGATTCTCCTCCACAGTGCACCAGAGACAGTCAAACATGGCGAGCGACGATGGAGCCCCACCACCTCCGCCCCTTCTGACACCGATCGAGACGTCTGCTGTCCATGGAGGGAGGGGCGGAGGTGGAGGGGGGGGTCGCTAAACAGTCCCCGAGAACAAAACAAAAGAAAGCGGCAAGGGGAAGGGGGGGGGGGGGGAGACCCCTAGTGGGGCGAACCCAGCTTTCGTGGTCCGTCGCTTTCCGTATTTAAAGTGGC
Organism: Syzygium grande; assembly: GCA_024733475.1. Classification (NCBI taxonomy): domain Eukaryota; kingdom Viridiplantae; phylum Streptophyta; class Magnoliopsida; order Myrtales; family Myrtaceae; genus Syzygium; species Syzygium grande. Next base: position 7,090,809 of record JAMXDD010000006.1, read on the forward strand.
AAAGCGGAAAGCGACGTGGGTCATCTCCACGTCCACGAGTACGCGCCCCCCACCACACCCCCAGCCCATGACGACGATCCTCGAAGTTGTAGCGGCAGCGGCTAGCGATGGCGACCACCTTGGCCGTGGCCGTCGCGGAAAGCTCGAAGCAAAACGACCCCTTCGCTGCTGGCGTTAACTGGCGATTGCGCCTATTGCTACCGCTACCGCTACTGCTATTGCTATTGCTAGATGCATATGTGAGTTTGTATGGTGCTTCACCATGCATCCGTCGAGTCGATGAGGTGATAGGGAAGCTGCGCGTTTCGAAAGGAAAAAGGCCGTATGGACGGGCGCGGAAGAAACGAAAGATGGGGCCTTGTCGCCCGGCGGGACGCATACGTCGAAATTGCGGCGTAATGCGCGAATGATGCGAAAGAATGACTGATGCTGTAAAGGGTACTTTCGACACGGTCTACTCGCGCTCGAGCTTAGGATTTTCGTTACGTACCTCGAACATGGACACATCCCGATCAACACCCTGTTACTTTGTGTTTACCACGTGATAAATATGAATTAGAGCAAGATGTGCATAGAAGTTTGAATGTAAGAAGTTTACCTAGCATTGAAAGCTGCACATGTATCATTCAATTACGACTAAGACCCGCTTTCTTGTTTCTTTCTAGATAATCCACGTGATAAAAAGCTCGAGAAGGGTGCTTTTGTGATCCTAATACACAACACTCAAGATACCCGACGTCAATGAACGGATCGAAAGGAGGCTGGCGGCGAGGGTCACAGCCCTTCTTATTTGCTCGCTACTTGGTCTATTCACTTATCAAATATACGCTAAATATGTAGTTTGTCCTCCTAAGTTAAGCATTGTAGAAATTCTTCCATCTTCGTCTCTACAAGCTCGATCTTTTCGGTCCCATCACGTGATACCTTAATCGTATATATACGAATACGAGGAATCCATAGACATGAGCTCCATATACCTTAGGACCTAGACTAAACAATCATCTACATGGTCTAGTGCTATAAGAGGTAGCCCCCAGCATCCCAGGGATTGTTGACTCGTACTAGGGTTTCGAGTGGGACTTAGTCTCGGGACATCGAAAAAGGTTAGATGTTTTGTGTCGGCATCAGCTTTTCGATTAACTCGTCGGGGAACGGTATATGCTTTTGCTGATTGGTACTTTTGCAGGAATTCCATACGATATGAGAAGGAGACAAAACAGCTAATTGGCATCTTTTGCCCGTGTAATTTTCCAAGGCTACGTACGAAAGTCCACAAAAGAAAGCTTTACTTTCAAACCTTCAAATCAAAACAATACGTTGGCATTATGTACCTTAGCGGCATACGTTTTTAGTCCATGTATTATATTTGGGGAAAAACACTGAAAATATATCCGACTTTTCATTGGAAAATTATGGGTTAATATAACAAAAATCCTTAAACTGATGTGTCTGTGATAAATTTATTCGAAACTAATTTTTGGGTCCCCAAACTAATTTTTTGGTTACCAAAAATGCCAAATTAATACATTCGTAACATATTTATCCTCCGTTACTTTTTGTATCAAATTTTACTGTGAATGATTACATGACGATAATTCAATTCACATGACAAGTTCACATGAAAATCCATATCGGTTTGGGTTAAATTTATCACAAATATATCGATTTATGATTAAAACTTACTTTAAAGTAAATTTATTACATATGTATCAATTTAGAATTTTTCGTGATATTAAGATCTCGTTTAATTGACTCTAGCCATATTCATTTAGCACCAATCAAAAAAAAAAAAAAAACTCTAAGCCCTCCCCCCATCTTCTCTCTCTCTTCTTCTTGAGACCTGCAGAGGCCGTGCTCCGCTCTCCAACGCACGACGCCACAATCACTGACCATCGGAACACGTCGTCGTTGCCTGGGTTGTCGAGCCATCGCCCGCCTCCGCCATGACTGTGACGCATTTTGGAGTTTCGTCAAACGAGACAGCTTTCTTTGTAGATGCGTGGAGCGACTTTGACTTTGATTTACTTTATTTTTTTTTTTTTGTGTGTGTTTTTTTGCTTCGAGTCTCGCGACTCTTGCAATTTCACTCCCATTAAACACGAAACGGGCGAAACCTTTCGAAGCATAGATATCGACACATGGAGTCGAGCCTGATTTTGTCGAGTCTCCCTCGAATAAACTCACTTTGGTCTTTGCTGTTCTCTTTGTAAATAGTTACCAAGAAAAAAACACCATTCTTCCGGTTTTCAACTTGCCCGAGGTAATAGCAGGAATTAGGAGAACGGTTGGAACGATATTTGGAAAAAGAAATTCCACATTTGCATAGCAAAATCAGGTTGGATCTGGCAGAAGAAATTCCTATGCTTACTTATCTTCTCTTCGTTCTATCTTTTCTTTAAGCGGTTCTTGTTAGTCCCAGCTCTCTCTTCTGCATGCGTGTCGCTCCATCCAATTATAGTCCAGATCAGATCATCATCATGAGAAGAGCAACTGTCATTTCATCTGCACGCACACAGGAGAGAGAGAGAGAGAGAGAGAGAGATGCGTCTCTGCGAATGAGCATGGTGCTCGACTGCTTGTACTCTCATGAACTCTGCCTCCCGCAACGCTGTGTCCCCGTGAAAGGCTTCAGCTTTTATCTGATTCGATTGCTCACAGGGGCGAGAGAGAGAGAGAGAGAGAGAGAGGACAGTGTACAACGTCAGGGGCTCAGAACCACCCCATGCCACGCACAATTGCCAATCATTAAACACTTTATTACTACTACTACTCTTCTTTAGTTAAACAACGCAGCACAGAGAGAAACAGAGAGAGCGAGCGAGAGAGCGAGACTCAAGGCTCTTTGCTTGTCAGAGACAATGCTGAGAGATCCAATCTAATTCCACTTCCCCATCTTCGAGGGTAAGAAGGAAGACTGATCCGATGTTGCCGACTCCAAGCTCGACCACGGCATGGCATTCCGGTTTCCAAGAAGGAAAACCCGGGATTATTTGACTAGGCTAATTTTTTTAAATGCCCGTGATCTTCAAGGGAAGTACCAATGCAACGTGGGAGGCTGGTCGACTGAGAAGAAGTTGCAAGACTCCTCCGAAATGAACCCGCTCTGATGGTGATGCTCTTCCATCCTCACCTGATGATGGTGATACCCCTTCCCCGCCGTCGTTCCTCTTGATGTGGATGACGGCGGCGGCGATGACGGTGAGCAACTGCTGTATAGGAAAGGGAGCGGAGGAGCCGCCGGGGAGGTGGGCAGCTCCGGGTTCGGGTTGGGATCATCCTTGACGGATTCGCTGCACGACCCGGGCTTGCCATCTTCGGAGGATTCGGAGATGGGGGATTCTTGTTTGACTTCGCCGTGATTGCTGCTCTCTGACGTTTCTCGACGGAGCTTTACCTTCAGCTCCGTTAGCTGCAGTGCACAACACACAACGGCAAGAACGTAGAATTGTCGTTCATTATAAGCTCAAACATTGAAATATTTGCAAACATTTGACCTCCCTCTCATTCTACGCTCCGCTTTTTATCTGCTCGCAAATTTGATTCACTCGTGAAAGTAATCGCAATCCAAAGAAGCTACGATCAAGAATTGAATTTTGAAGATGCCAGTTTGAAAGGACCCGTGATGTTTTGGCACCTAATTTTGGGTCCATCGGCCACTGGCATGCGTCAATATCATACTTACGCAATGCGGAAATTTTTCGAAATGTGAGAATGCACCGACGCCTATCGCTAGAATGCAGAAAGAACCGAAATTGGGTGCGGAAAATGCCGCTACGAAGACGAAGACATATGCTAAGCTGACTGAAAAGGTGTTCTTTCAGTACCTCGGCGACTAGAGACTCCTTTTCTTGCTCGAGGCTATCGAAATCGAGCTTCAGGGTGTCGTAATTGGCCTTGAGAAGGCTGTAGTCCTTCTCCAATTGCTTGGTCTTCCAGCGAGCTCGCCGGTTCTGGAACCAAATCGCTACTTGCCGCGGTTGGAGGCCCAATTCTTCTGCCAATCTCGCCTTCCGCTCTGGCTCCAACTTGTTCTCAATCTCGAAGTTCTTCTCTAGGGCCTTCACTTGGTTCGCATTGAGCCGCCGCTTCTTCTCGGCGATCATGCCGGCCTCTTCCCCGGACTGATCTTCTTGGTCTAGACTATCTAGCATTGCCTGGAATTCTATGCTGTAGACTTGGTTCTTCTTTAGGACTTTTTCCCCTGCAGTGGCAGCAAGAAAGTGGGCTTGTCTCTCGTTTCCTTCTACCATAAAGCAGGGAAGCTAAATAGGATTTGGCATAGTCGGGCAGACTCTAAAGTCAAGATATTACAAGACTAAACTCCAACCTTGTACAGGAATTGGAAACTGAGCATTGCAAAAAGCAGAATTTTTTCCATGAAATTGTCGGCAGCGAAGTGGGTTACCTTTACCTGGGCACATGGAGATCCAAATATCCGAAGATTCCGAGCTACTCCGCTTCATTGCTAATCAACACGGCTAACTGCAGCTGCTTACGGAGAGTTGAATCACCAAGTGAAGAGAGGGAAAAAGAGAAAAGAGAATAGAAAAGCAAGTGCTTCAGCTGTCACTACTCGTTCTCTTCCTCCAAAACTTCGCTGTTGCAACAAGTGAGGCACGCACGCTCACTGTTAAAAGAGACAACATGCCCAAAGGCAAGCGAAGAGATCATGAAATGGGGTCAAGAGAGTTTCGAGGAGGAAGCTGAAATGAGATAAAAATGCTCAAAAGCCAAGAAAGAGATGTCTCATATACACACACACATACACAACTTGTATGCAATATGCAACGACCCCCTAATAGTGACCTATATGAACAAGCGAAAGTATCGGCACTGTCTTCTTGCAGGGTCAGCTTTTTCTTTGAGTTTGAATTTACTCAAAAAGTTGGCCACGTGAGTAGGCCCACCATCTCCTGGACTTTTCACATCCATTGAAGGCCACATGCATGTAGACACCGGCTAACAGTCGAGTTCAAAACCAAACAGAGCTCAACAGAACTCGGGTTTGGTGTGGCCAGTGAGCTCTAAAGACTAGAGAGACCTCAGCAGTTGAATTTCATCTGTCTGTACAACTGTCTGCTCTTGAATTTGGCAAAAAAAATTCGTGAGGAGGGGAAAGAGACGAGAGGATTTAGAATGCCTCGAGTGATCTATGTAAAACTAAAACAAAACGTGTTTCTGCTGTAGTGAGTGGATCGATGTGACGAATTTGGGAATTTTTCTTTTTGCTTGAGCTCTCCTTTTTCTTTTTCTTGAGTTGGTAGGAGTGGTTGGGTTACTAACTTTTGCTTTCTTGGCTAATCCACGTGCGATAAACAAATAGCGGCTATATTTTGGACGAAAGGAAAATGGCGGAATGCAAAGCAAGATAAAACTTTTTTACGAGAGAATAATGAAATTTGGGAAAGCAGAACTGGCAGCGGCAGTGATGGACGCAACTACTATTGGCGAGTGGTCACGATATCGAGATGGCTTCATAGAGTATTGTGCGGTTTTTAACTTTGTGCATATGGGTTTTCGATTTAGGGGGACCTAAGGTTGGGGTTTTTTTGTTGTTGGGGGTTTTTCGATTTTGAGTATTTGAAGCGTCATTTCGAAGGGAAAAATTTCAATTTCGTAACGAAGTTAAGAGTATCAAACGTTGTCACTTCTCACATCTAAAACAACAAATTGTACATCTGTTCATATGGGCTTTAAACCCAGTATTTGAATCTTCTATCGAATTTCTGTTTTTTTTTTTTAAACTACATAAGACTTTGAGATTGACCTTATGCTTTCAGAAAGGGATAATGACACGAATAGTGTATGAACTTTACTCCAATGTGTAATGTGATCAATGAACTTTCAATTTATTTAATGTGGTTTATGGACATTTCGAACATGTTTAACTTAGTCCCTAACTATGTGAATATAGGGACCAAATTGAATATGTATAAAAATTTTAGCGATCACATTGCATATATGGATACAATTCATGGACCACATTGAACAAAATGAAAGTTCAGGGACCGTATTACACATTGAGTCAAAATTTATGAACTATTTATGTCATTTTCCCAAAAACGTTGGATGTTTCAGAGTTAAAAAAGATTACGAAAATAAAAAAAAATTAAAAATGTAATTTGGAAAATTCAAAGGTAAAAAGTAAAGGGAAAATACTATAAAAACACCAAACTATGCCACTTGTAACACATTTACCTCATAATACATTTGGTAAAGGGCATTTTCATCTTTTTCTCCAGATCCGACGAGGGCGACCCTCGCCCAACCCCAATGCCGGCGAGGGCCGCCTCGGCTTCCCTCCCATGCACCCGCAGGGGAAGAGAGAAGAAAAAAAAAGGAAAAAAAATAGAAAAAAGATAAAGATAAAAATACCTTTGGACAAACGTATTGTGGGGTAAATATGTGATAAACGGCATAATTTGAGGTCTTTTAGGTTACAAAAAAAATTCAGGATAAATTTATTATAAGTGATATAGTTTGAAGTTTTTGAGAGGTGTTTTCTTAAAGGTAAAATCGTTGGTGATGTATGTATGCCACCTTCTCATGCACGTTGGTGCTTGTATAAACGGAGACAATCATTCCTCTTAAAATCCGTGCAAAAGATGCACCAATCACGATTGATTCTCCCCAAAATCATGGCAGACATCGTTTGTGGCTTCTCGACAATCGAGTCTTATATTGTCTCCATCCATTCATCATCATCATCATCTGGGCGTTCGATGCGAAAAAACTATATAGAGAGGAACTGATAATAGGGGAAAAAGAACAGAACCTTTTTATATGGACTATGTAGAATTTGATCATGGATCGGACAACCCGATAATTAATCCCTATTTTCAGTGTCGTCTTCATTCGATACGGTTTGGTACATTCCTCAATATGTCCATTCCCGTTATATAAAAACGCGAGAAAACTTTAGTGCCCGTTTATTAACCGAAAGAGCTGAACTTTGAACTGGCAAGCACCCACTATTGATAGAAACTGCTATGGATAGAAACGGGGTGTGACCCCCAAGGAGGAAAAATTCTATTTTCCTCCGTCCTTGCTTGAAAGGGGTTTTAATTGGCGAGTTGCAAATACGAGCGACATCACGCATATGTAGATGTAATTAATGATAAATGCGGGCGGTGACAATTTTACACGTGAATGTTGCCCCATATTTATATACTATGAGCCGGCATCCTTCGATCGAGATGGAGAAAAACATGGCCCGACGAGAAACGGAAAATGACGGAGCCTAATAAATAAAAAGTATAGCCCCTTTGGATAACCCCATCGACAAGGAATGGAATGAAAGAGACCAAAATTGAGAGACTTTCAATCCCTCGTAGGCCAATGGTCGAATAATCTCGTGACCAAACATGCCCAGATTAAGCAATTGGCAGCACGCTTTAGAACATATCATCTTCCATTGCAAGCCCCTGTCCTGCTTGCAAGATATTTTATGTATGCTTGAGAATCACTGATCGAGAAGGCGCACACCTGTCGACACTCGATTGCATCGGCAGCCGAGGGAGACAAACTTTCACACAACATCAAAAGCCCTATTGCTAATCAGATCACGTCCTTCTCAAATGAAATAAACAAAAGAAATAAAGCACGAGCACATGCAGGCCCCTCTCCTTACTGAGATGCAACTCTAGTTACAAGTAGCTAAGCAAGAGTCAAGGGAGAAAGACCGTGCTTTTGTCTTTCTAATCAGTTTGACAAATAAGGCAAAAAGACACGTCTGCGTCTAATCATCACACCGCCGAGCGGTACCAATAATTGCAGCGAAGATGAGCATGGATAATTGTGAAGATTTAAGATGCTTATATGAAAAGCGACTGACTTATCACAGAAAAACTCAGTTTCTCAGTCATCGCCATTCGCTATATGTTGAACATAAAACATGCAAACATACAAACAACATACACTGCATAGTGCTCTCAGAGGACAATAAGTATCAGTTCACGTTCCTTTCATCGATGTGAACATCCACAGCGAATAATTATCACAGATCTGAATTGAACCGAGATTTTAGTTTCTTGTCGACATGATAGTCAAACAGCTCGCATGTAACGTAAGATATGGTTGATGATGAAAAGAAGCACATGGTAACCAAAAAGGGTTCTACTCAATCGCTATGGATTTTGTTCCAGTTGTGTGGATTTAAAAGTTACAGAGGAATCGGGGTTAAGAGAAACAGAAAAATTTACCAATGGAGCAGCATATGGGACTTCAAAACTTATGCTGCAGTGTAATGACCTTTGCACAGTTTTAACGCCTTTTTCTTTTAAGACTGTTGCCCTAACTACTTCAAAAATCTGTTGGTATCTCTGAAATTCTATATTATGGCGAAGATGAAAAGGGGGAACAGCACGATGATATGTCAATTCCGGCAACTTCCATGGCATTGCAGACCCATTCAGGAACATCACCTTCTGGAAACTGCAAGATGAGAGGTATGAACTGCGTTTAATAGTGCAAGATTCTAACTTTTACCAATTAACACCATGCACATTAATCAACCGAGTCAATATTTTAGAGAAGTCTTCCAATTGACATATGATTTCACAAGTGTGCGTGCGTGCGAGCATACACATGCGGGCGAGCTCAAGTGTGAAATATTTGGATTTATCTAAGAACCCAATGTCTTTACAATTTTGTAAATGTTCAACAACTGACAAAGAGAGAGAACATGTGCACATCATAAAGCAAGATCATAAACGATAGATTTTCCATAGAAGTACCATTTTCTGCAGAAATTTGCATACAAACCTGCGAGCAGAATTAAGAACAGTTGTCAGAAGTCCACTACAAATGAGCATAGAGGAGAAAAGAAAGGCTGGAGGAGGGAAGACGATCTCAATTATGCAAAAAAAGGTGCCTACTCTGGAAATCTTCCCCGGACAATTGACGAGTGTAAATCACTGCTGAGCTGCATTGTATCACAAGAAACATCCAATTTCAAAACTTCACCAAGGACCCGAAAAAGAAATGGCCTTTTTTCTTTTTTGCTAGTTGTATATGGCATAGACAGCGTAATCACAATTAGTAGTACACCAACTTTCTACTCAAACGGCCACCTCGTCAACCATTAATAATTTTAACGTATTTCCATACCTTCATCATGTAAAATAAATTGTGGTATGATAGAAGCTGGGATCCCATGGCATCTTTCGTAACCAGGCAATGAATATAGGCCCTAGAATATTTCTTGCAGACCTGCAGGGAGGAAGGAAAAGGCTGAGATATTTGAAGAAAAGCATCTTCATTAACATTTTAGATTATCTAGTTCCATCAAGAACATACCATGCAATTGCATGAAGGATCGATCGGACGGGTATCATTGGCCATTGCTTGATGTTTCAACTTCAGAACACCCTGATTGGAATGACACATTAACGCGAGCGAAAGAAAAACAAATACACTATGAATCTGGGTACCCAACAACTCACTTAAATTGTTCCTTATATGTAAATAGAAGAGGGTTTTGGTAAGTTTTACACTGATATCTATGATCAATAAGCGCAGAAATCCATTTATGATCAATAAACGAGGAAGGATCTTTTAAGATCTTTCAGAAGATAGGTTTATTACCTCAGGTACAAGAGCTGTGCCAAAGCGAGCAGTACGAGTTGGATAGACACAATCATACATGTCGGCCCCTAAAGCACTGCAGACCACAATATCTAGTGGATAACCAACACCCTGAGAAATGGAACATGCATATATTAGAGAATACCACTAAAGAGGAGACAAAGCAGAGATTCTACATGAACACTGGCATAAGTCTTAAGGTTATCATTAAAAGTAATAAGTATTTTTATACCATTACATATCGTGGTTTATCCTCGGGCAGTGCTGCAGTACACTGAGCGACAACACGCCAAAATGAATCTTTATCCTCACCGCCTGAAAGACCACCAATGGCATAGCTGTCACAGAAGTAAACTCAGTTAATTTGATTTCCTCCATTTACTAATTGAAGACATTAGAAAGAGAAGCTTCGCAAAATTGACAAATTATTTGCATGGAGCACATCTACACATGCAAAAGGAAATCAAAACTAGTCCACTAAAGCACTCCAAAGTCCAACCCACTTGTCGAAGGGGATATTAGCAAACCTATACCTCATGCACATCTTGCAAAAGAGCCAAATGAAGTTTCTAGTCCCTTTATATTCAGACTTTTTATTTGTTGATAAGGTCACTTATCTCTAATTTCACACCATACAGTAATATCTGAATTTCAGAAGCAAAACAGATTTTTTTTTGGGTCAAAGAAGCGAAAGAGATTTAATTAGACATAAAGAGCATATCTTCGCGATTTAACACTTGCATGGCCTTTTCACTCAGTCCAAGATATCATGCAAATTGTAGGCCTTCTATAATGAAACGGACCCACAAATTGAGTCTACAAAGAAAGTAAGGGTGAATAACCAAAACTCATCCTGCCCCAGAATCTCCTGGATTACATTTTGTCAAATTAGGAGATTCAAATACCTCTATTTGCAATCTCCATACATGTGACATGTACAAGTATGTGCCAACAATGAATAGCAGAGTCTTTACTGCACTCCACTCAAATTTAACCAAATACTCAAACAGTCCATGACACAACTGATGCATCTAAGTTCTAGGCAATTCCTGGACAAAGAGAAATAAATGCATCTATCCTAAATTACTGAGCCTTCATAAACCATTTTTCTTCACTAAGTGAATCCACAAAAAAAGGACTCACAATCAATTTCCACAGTCAAACTAGAAACTTAATGCAACTAACCCTAAATCAAGTGGACTCCTTCCGGGCAAAGTCATATAAAGCATCATCAGTGACAACACAAACCATAATGCACATACCCAGGGAGATTCCGCTCCACCAAGCCTCTGACACATATGTCTCTGCTTACAGCAAAGAACATAAATGTTAAAGAGGCATTAGTACCAGATTATAACAAGAGAAAATTAGAGGAATGGAAAGCGAAATAACTAATGAGTCGAAACGTGAAGTAATACTAACCTAAGCACAGGATCTAGACCACCTTGAACAATACCAAATAAATTTTGTTCATTTGGTCTTTTATGAGCTGTCAGCAGATATCATTAAAAACAATCTGATGTGATTAGATAAATAAAAGACCATAATGGAAAAAAATAAAAACAAGAAGAAGAAGAAGAAGAAGAGCTGAAAGGACCTCTAAGGGAGATATTAACAGTCAACATAAATTTTCTGCATAGGAACTCTACAAATATCATATATCTGAGACCTATACATGAACCGGATAAGTCTAGTCTGTTATTAAAAATTCATCCAAAAATTAAAGTAACTTTCTGAACAGTAACTTAACACTTTCGGTCCACCAAACCTGGGCAGTTAAGGGGGGAAGTAGAACTGCTTTGTTAATTAGAAATTGGATGTTCTACGCACCTATTGTGGATTGAAGATCTGAAAAATAGCTAACTGGGAAACATGACTCAAATCTAGATGAGAAGGCTTTACCTGCTACACATCTGTCAATCCAACGAAGAGTGCGATACATGGCCTCCTCAATCCGTGGACCAGTAATGGTGGTCTTGACCACATCATCAAGAGCCATTATTATATCTGCTCCAATTCTGTTCTGTATATTCATCATATGACAAGGGTGATCAGATATTCATTGACTCGATTAAAAAGAACACGAGAAAGAAGGCAAGCTGTCCTCACAGCCAAGCTATTACATTTGTATGCCCAACCATTTCAAACTACTGCAGACTAGTTAGCTTCATGTAGCTACTGTGTCAGGTTTCTTCAGTACCTTTTCTCGGTTTTTATTACTACTAATTATTGATTGATTAATTATTTTGGGGACGGGTTTGCACAGAAGTATGAACATACTTTGGGTGAACATGCCTCAGATAAAGATCGCTACCTTTGATAAACACATCTTCTGAAGACATTCTCTTCAGTCTTTTTTAAAATATAAATTATTTTACCAGGTAACATAGTAGGTGAGGATGGTTTCATTTTTTGCAAATTCGACACTAAATAAGATATCCAGAGAATGTCCTTTAGAAGAAGTGCAAATTGAAGGTAGCAAATTAAACAGTACATTATATTACATGAAAGCAGAGATAACTAGAAAAGTGGGAAAGAAAGCAGTCCTCGACTAATCATGAGCCAAAAGTATGACAGTAAACATGCTGTAATTAACTCAAATGTTAATAATATTTCAAGAATAGTGGATCAAAGGATTGAACGGAAATCTCCAGAGAAATAAATAGGTTCAAGTTTTGAACTACAGAATACTGAAATCATCACTAAGTTTCATCTGATCAATGAAGTGAGTCCCCTAAAAACCAAAAGTATTGGAAAAATAGGTCCAAGGTCCATAGTCAAGGGCAGTATGCCCCAACATACTACATCCATAAGACAGCTCATCAGCTTCATGAAAGTCAAGCCATGAATTTTGCAGCAAATTCAATTTTTTCATTGGTCAGTTGATGACGTTATCATCTGCAGAAAGTAAATACAATAGATGGCAGCAAGAAGTAGAGAGCATGACATCCAAGGCACACACACAAAAGCATGTAAATAAGTATCTCCTCCATTTGTCGTTTACATTTCCATCCCAAAACTCAGACATTTCACAAGATATTTGCAAAATGGCCAAAGCGAAACTTCATTTCCAATCATTTCCCTAAGAACATTAATGCAGACATTCCAGAAATTCAGAAAATAGATATTTAAGTATATCTAACAAATAGATATTTAAGTATATCCAATTAATTCCCCAATTAAGTAAATCCAACAAATAGATATTTAAGCTCATAAAAGAAGAAATTCAGAAAATCTGGGGAAAACTCTCGCGCATTAATCAAGTCCTATATAATTGCTAAAGAAGTTTTGCCTACCTGTATTTGTATTGATTCTTCAGGTGTTAGAAGCATTGGCTTTCCATCGACTGGTGACTGAATAAAAAACAAGTTTCAACAAATAAGACAAGAACCAATACGAACATGATAGGAAACAGTTAATAAAAATAGCTAGTGGATGAAATAGTACTAGTACAAATAAGCAAGCTATGTTGATGAATTGTATTGGAGAGATTCAAATACAAAGATGCAGCCTGTAGTTTCAGATAAAACATTTATTACAGCAACGACAAGAGAACGGGCAACGTTTAGTATGAATATACTAGCTGCTAAAGTAAACCCGTCAAAGACAGAACACCAACTATTCAGTACGTTTCACTTTCCTTACACCTATCATGCTCGATGTTAATGATCCGATCATTGTGCAGAAAAGAGAGGAAGAGGAAGTAAGAACCAGCCTAATGAAATGGACATTTATGAACGACTCATCCAAGAAAAACCATGATCTAAAAAATCACCTGAAAAGTTACACCTTTTTCAGTGATATCGGCTAAATGCAACAAGGATACCTGAAAATACAATCATTCATAGTATCAATTTCAGACATATAGAAACCTTAAAAATTACGGCAGGTAAAACATTTAAAACAGAACTTTAGTAGGATAATGACTTATAATTTCACGACACGAAATTATGGGTCATTTTTCAAAGAGACGGCATTAAGGTCTCTATTTTTCATTTTAATGGAATAATCATCTACTAGTAACACTATATCGTATGCGATGACTATATATGCAATGCCACTGAGAAAAATTGCTAAAATTCTACAGAGGAAAATCTGCCTGAAAATAAATGAACCTAAGAAGAAAGAACACTACTCAAAGCAACACAAAGACAACCAATTTTGGCAAGGTAAAAAGACGGCCACACCATCATGCAACTAGAGATCAGCATATGCACATATTTATTACGTTACCGAAAATAGTCAAAGGATAAACAAAAAACTATCAATTAAATCTAGTAGCACAGGGACAACATAATCACAGAAATTCACAGAAAAACTGCATGTTTGCGCATACTAGACAACCATTTGGAAGCCACCAGAGTCAGTAAGTAGCGCTCTAGGCCAGTTCATAAACTTGTGAAGACCACCCAACTCGTCAATTAGCTCAGAAGTAGGACGAAGTGCCAAATGATAGGTATTCCCCAGTATTATCTGGCAACCAATTTCCTCAAGCTGGTCATTTGTCAGTCCTTTTATTGTCCCTGTTATTAAAAGAAAAAATGTACTCATTAATTTTTGCAACCGCTGCTACCTCTTTCTATAAGCGGAGGAATGCTTGAACAAGGAAAAAAAAAAAGCAGGATACAGAATATGAAGGGGCTGGGCGTAGAGCAAATTGATCAATTGAAGAGTTACACACTATTATAGTGAACAGGTACTCCTATTTCATTGTTACTTACGTATTGTTCAGTGAATAAATTTACAAGACATATAAAACCCCAAAAACAATGAACAGAGGATGCTCATAGCAGAGTTGCTTTCTTACATAGGTCACACAAAAAGAAATATAAGCCAAGTTGTTGAACAATTCCAAAATGTCTGTTGCATTGCTGTCAAAAATTAGAAAGAGACACACATATACAAGTTGCATCCAGCAATATTCACTAACCGAGTCTCCTTTTCCCCACTACCTAGAGTCAGCAACATAATGAAGCAGCTGAAAAGCCAGTGCCCACCTTGAGCAACCACAACCACACGAAAAGTATATCCCAATGCTCACTTTCATCAAAATTATTCTACTGTACCTATAGCTGTGCAAATCTCATTTTTTCTTTAGTCTGTTTATTACCATAGGAAGTCAACATAGTAAGACATCCTGGGAGGTGCACTCATATTCAACTTCCAATTATAAGCTAGGAATGGGAACGTCAAAGAAGTGTGCATGAATATTGTATTCCTGATAACTCAAAAAGAGTGAACACGTCTCCAGGTAACGTGACAAACCTTGTGTCCCCACCGGCATAAACAGAGGCGTTTGACACACAAAATGAGGGAGTGTTAATTGAGCTGCACGAGCACGATTAAATCGCCCGAGAACCTAGCACAAAATAGTATGAAAGCATCGAATCAGAGATGTAACAAAGCACGTAATTAAGGATGAACCATCAGCATGCTCTTAGTAATCATGCTGGACTTCTTGCTTAGGCAAGCATTGAGTTTGTTTATCGGTGCACCCATTAGTTACAAGAAACAACCCTTTTACTAGCTGCATATAGTAACACTGCCGTTCTTCATATCATTCAACGGCTGCATTGTCTTCTGGTTCAATGAGTACTCATCAAGCAAGACAAACTCGCATATAAAAGCAATCACTACCCCCATAAACTCCCTTATCAGCAGCACGGCGCGAATACGCCAAAGTTCCACCTTTATGGGAGGAACACACTGCTGACATCAGGAACTGCAACCGCAAGGATGAGACCGCCAGGAAAATCTGAAGTACCCAGTTATGAAGGAACAAGAAACAAGGACAAAACATACTTTCCAATAAATTGGGCTTCCATGCTCATCGCCCAAGCACTTACACTGTGCAAAAAGTCCGCTTTGCTTCACATTCAAGAAACCACGTCCGTAATCATTTCAAGAACTACGCACGTCGGTACGGTCCACGACACCACAACGAAACAAGAGGGAAAAGAAAGAGCGATGAGGAAAAGCAGACAAGAGCCTAACCTCAAACCGAAGCGCCATCGAAACTATCCCCTCCCCGCACCAACCGCAAAGTATTCACACCGACCTTTTCCAAACAAAAAGATTAAACCACACTTAAAAAACAGAGCAAGCAAAGAAGGGCAATGGCATGAAGAGCTCAAAAGAAGGAATTGCAAGAACACGACAAGAGGGAGACTTACGGAGAACGGGAGATGCCCAGGGGAGGGAGGTGGTGATTGGAGACGGATGACGCGCGTAGGCTTGAGAGCTTAGCCAATGTCGTTAAAGAAATCTTCTTTCAAAAGGAAAAAGGAACAGGGGTAAACGACGACGACGAAAGAAGAAGAAGAGGAGGCGACGGCCGCAGTTGCAGCTTTGACCGTTATATCTCGCCCCCTCCGCCAGTCCTGTCCCCCCCTTGCCCTAGCATGATTTCCAATGTACGAGGGTTTTTACTTATGATGTCGTCACAATCCGCTATTGTGTTTAATTTAAAACCAATATTTTTATTCATTTGTTTCACATATTTACTTAAATTACCATAAATCTGTGTACCCTAATTGAATAAAAAGATATTGGAAGTGATTCTCTCGATGAATTTAGGAAAAATTGTCCAAAAAATCATAAATCTATTGCACTTTTACCAATTTAATCTTAAACCTTTTAAGTTTGCTAATTCAATTCTAAAACTTTTCATTTCTTACCAATTGAGTTCATCCGGCCAATTTTAGTCGGTGGGCACTGACATGGCCAATGGCCGACGTCGACTGTCCGGCTAACGCTGACGTGGCAATTTTTAAATATTTTTTTATTTTTTTTCTGCCCTTCTTCCCACTTGGCCGGTCCAAAGAATTGGCCGTAGATGCGGGCCGACAATGTCAATCTCACTAGCCTCTGGCGAAGCTCACCCCCGTCGGTGACTAGCAAGGGTGAGTCTCACTCGCCGTTGCTAGGCCGGCCTCACCATGGTTGGGCGAGGTGAAACCCAACAACGGCCAGGGCGGCCTCGCCTTGGTCTAGCAAAGAATGAAGCGAGGCTTGCCCTCCCGCAGCGGGCTTCAAAGGGCGAGCTTTGCCAGAGACCGACATGGTTGCGCCTTTGGTCAATCGCCGGCTGCCGGATTGCCAAAGGGAAGAAGGGCAAAAAAAAGAAATATAAGAAAAAATATTTAAAATTTTGAAATTTAAAATGGCCATGTTAGCCCCGGCCGGCTCGAAAATGATCGGATGGACTTAATTAGCAAAAAGTGAAAATGTTTAGGACTAAATTAGCAAGAAGTAAAAAGGTTTAGGACTAAATTGACAAACTTAAAAGGTTTAGGACTTAATTGGCAAAAGTGCAATAGGTTTAGAACTTTTTAGTCAGTTTTCCTCATTAATTTACCATATCTCCTCTTTGCCTTCTTTGATGTTCGTGGTAAATCAACTTTAAAAGCATGGACCCAAAATAACGCCACTAATCCATTCATCGTATTGGAGGTTTTGTTCCTTTTTGCTCCTTTTAGAGTGCACTACATCGGTTCAATAGCTTAAAGAGAAAATATTAAGTCACTCCCGCATTTTTGCGTCTATTTAGGTAGATCATCATGCAAAATGGGCTATACAAAAGCTTAAACCAAAAATAAAATTAAAAAGGGTTAATGCTACGAAAAACCTCAAACTGGTACACTTGTGACAAATTTACCCTCGATTTATTTTCGTTATATTTTACTGTCAAATTGATTTGTTAAATGACTCGCGGCAGTTGAATACCAGTTTTATGTTTAACCCTCCGTTTATTCCAGGTGTACCAGTTTGTGAATTTTTTTTTTATATTAATCCAACTTAACGAAAACTAAAAAAAGATAAATTTGTCATAAATGTACTAGTTTGAGATTTTTGGAAGTCAAAAAATTAGTTTGGATTAAAATTGTCATAAATATACCAGTTTTGAATTTTTTATTATTAAAAAATTAATTTAAAATAAATTTATTAGAGGTGTATCGGTTTGGAATTTTTCGTGATATTAACCCAATTAAAAATAAAGTGGCACGGAGAAACATCGAAATGCAAAATCAACGGAAAGAGCACTGTTTCAACTCACCATCCGATGAAATTTAGCAGGCACAACATCCCGAAATGCGGCAAAAGCATGACATCTAGTAGAGACGTCTAATCTCCCACCAGATATAGATTTTAGATGTCGACGAAAAACGAGCCAAAATGCGCCAGCTCGAAGCTCTAAATATGTGCCAATCCAGAACGATTTATACAGTGGCATCATTAGGCCTTTCTTCGCCTCGTCAATTCTGATCGAAAAGCACAATAATAGGAGTTACACCGTAACAATTCACTATCAATCAAGATAGTATAGGAGTATCACATCACAGAAAACCAGATTTCTTTTGTTGAAAGGAAAAGAAAACTGAAGTTGCTTCAAGAACTATAACCACCCATATCTTGCCAGTAACTTCAATCTAATCTTTGATTCTGAAAAGACTATTCAGGTACAAAGAATAGCTCGGGTACAAAAAGAAAATCGGGTCAGTTGATACATGTGGATGAGCCTCTACTACTTCTTGTACATCCTAGAATCAGGAGAGTTCTGTTTCAATGGTGACAGAGGCCGTCTTGGTGAATCCACATCACTGAGATCAATCCTCTTCTCAACTGGGCTACTCATCTTAGGGCTAGATTTTCTCTTGTTAGACTGCAACCAACCAAATGAAGTCAACTTAGCAAGAGTTCAGAATTGCAGGTTCACAAAATTAAGCAAAGCTCTCATTTTGGATCTAACCTTTGCAGGAGCACTAGCTGTGATTCTCCCACCAGAACCAAAAATGTCCCTTTCTTTCTGGTAGTGCCTCAGTAACCTCTTATTTTCTTCATCCAAAACGTTGTTCTCTTGAAACAGCAGATTTACCTACAAAAATAAGATACTGCTAAGACTTTTCTCAGAAAGACATCTTACAACAATTCAAGCGCTCGAAGAATTTCTCACCTCCTCCTCAGCTTTATGAAGGTTAATTCTGAGATTTTCCTTATCTTTCTCAAGTGTCTTTATGTCGGCAGCCAATGAAAGAACCGTCTTTGTTGCTGGCCTTAGGCTACAGTATAAATAAGAGTGTCACTTTAACTTCATTTTCACATTGGATGTAAATGACATCTTTGCATAGTGCCGTTGAAAGTGTGGGAAAGTGGCTGCATCTAATCAAGTGTGGGAAATGGTGTCAAAGCATGAAATAGAAAGCAACCAAAGAAATGAGCACTCACCATTTCCACATTTTTAACAATTCTCGACACGATTCATGCGCACTATTTGCCTCCAAAAATGAATATGCTGATGCTTCTGCATCTTTACTAACCAAAGTTGAGATGATTGATTCGACTAGCTTCTCCTCCGAAGTGGTGCTCTCCGAAGTCTCTTCATCCTTCAAAAATATAATCAATAAGTAATCGTCTGTAACTTATGAATAGTAAAAAACCTTGTGGTGTACATAAATGTCAAGTTGCTATTTCCTAGCCTGCACCAAGAAGCACATTGAGAAAAAAAAAAAAAAAAAAAAAGAAATAGTTTCACCTAACAAAATTTACTTGCATTGAGAATTAGTAAGGTGAAGCAAAAGAAAAAAAATCTACCTAAGAAAAACTCTGTTCAGAAGAAAGGTTCCCATCGTGAACTGAACGAATTTAAGGACTCCCCTTTCCCTGGGTTGTAAAGTATAGTAATCTCATATCTACCACCAGCTCCATGTTTTGTTTAAAGAATCGCACAAACAGCCTCTCCTAACTATTTGCATAAGCTTGTAAAAAAAGATCCTATGTTTGCTGGAACAGTTGATGACTGTATATAAAGCAAGGAGTTCAAACTACTTTTACACGACACCACGATGAATACTTTATCCGTGCCAATTGAGCTATTTTACCATGAGAGAGAACATTACTGTTCATTCTTTCTTTTACACAGGTAGAAATGTGCAGCATACTCAAAGTTATGGTTCCTCCAGATAACCTTTTTCCTGCCTAAACAGTGACGCCTTAGCAAGATAATCCTCGTACATTGTTACATGGTATGATCCAAATCGTGACTAATCCAGGCCGTAGCTTGCTTAATAAAGTGTTCCATCTTAGAATATTAGAGTTTGATGAATCTGGAGTTTCATTGTATTCTGATGTCCTACCAAGCATTAAGCAACTCCTCAGTACACTTCCACAGTAAAATCAATGTAAAAGATCTGATTCTCAATGAAGGGAATAAGGAACTTAAATCTAGTTTAAGAAAACTTTAGCACTCTCATCTGATGTTACCAATCTACATGAATTTACAAGAACTTCTGGATGCAATATATACTAAAGCATACTCATTGCTTCATGAAAAAAGAAGGACCGCCTAGAGCCCTTCCCACAAAACAGCAGGACAATGTAAGGAAAAACAGCCAGAACACCTCTTGATATTACAGCAATATGCAAACAAGCAATCAATTCTTCACTAAATTTCAAAAGGAAAACAGATGGACCAAGCCAAGAAACTACAACATCGATATTTCGAGGCATTCAGCTTCATTTCAACCAATCATTGTTTAATATGATATCTACTGTCATGTTGCAAACAATGGCAACTCTCCACAACTATGGGTCATCAAAAAGAAATTATATTTACCATTGGTTCACAACCCAATGCCTATTTCTTAAAACATTAGTTTGCAAGGGTTCATAAATTGAACAAAACCCATCAACGAATTAGGACTTAAAACACCCCTATTCAATCGGAAGGCTACATAAAATGCAAAAATTAGCGCTTTACAAGCACACTAAGCAAACTGGGAAAATGAGTAAACGTAGTTAAACTCCAAAATACCTCACGAGTATCATATTTGTGTTTAAGATACCGCAACTCATCCGACAATTGCTGCACCTCCTCTTCCAGCTCTCGCACCCTAGCCTCTGCCTCCTTGGCCCGCTCTTCCACCTCGTTCCCGAAATCCATCAGGGCCTCCCGATCATGGTCGTAGAGCGAGCACTCAGTCTCCAACTTCTTGCACTGCGCCAGCAAATCGGCACATTCCGCCGCCAATCTCTGGTTCTCCTCCACAAACTTCTTTAGTGCCTGTGCATTCATGCACGACTCGGCCTGCACATCCCGATAGCCAGGAACAAACAACATCTATCAAAAAAAAAAAAAAACAAATCCAACCCATGCGCCGAAACGTCCAGGAGAGGAACACAGTGAAAACAACATAATCGGGAAATCATATCTATCCATACAGACATCAAAATGGCGCTATCTTACCCGAGCCCGCTCGACGAGGCCCTCTTTCTCGTCCAGTCGGGAGCGCCAGAGCGAGCACTCCTCGCGGAGCCGTCCCCGCGCCTCCTCGGAAGCGCGGAGCCGCGACTCGAGCGTGCGCGCCGACACGGGGAGGCCCAGGGTGTGATCGATCGCGTCCCTGATGCAGTCGTCGATCTGCGGGGGAAGATCCATTCTTTTCCGCGGCCTCTCACCGGAAAACCCCCCCCACCCGTAAATTTCCCTCGGCCCCCTCGGGGGGCTGGTCGGAGCGGCGAGGAGGGAAGGAGGGGCGCCCGAAGGAAGGAAGGAAGGAAGCAGAGCCCCTTCGACAATGGGGATTGGGAATTCACGAAGGCAGGAGACGAAGCTGACGAAGGAAAGATTGACGGGCAGAAATTAGGGTTTCGTCGTCGAGCTCGGAATGGGGAAGCGTTTCTTCTGGACGAGAATTCAAATTGAAAAGGGGCTGCTGCTAGCCGTTTGAGCGAGACCGAGCGTACTTATTGAGGCGGATTCGCGTTGAAAAATAAATAAATAAAAAGAAGAAGAAGAAGAAGAAGAAGAAGAAACAGAGAAAATAAGAAAAAAGCATTTTAATTGTCGAGTGTTTTGCTCTAAATAGGGCGTGATTTTTTTATAAAAAAAAACAGGAAACTTGGTCATAATCGGGGCTTAATTCCAAAAAAAAAAAAACCTTTGCCTTGAGCGATAATTTTGATCCGAATTTTTTTTGTTTCGTAAAAAATCATCAACTTTTATTTTAAGCCAGAATCTAGCTTGAACAATTTGAAAAATTTACATTACGGGGGATAGATTTTGGACTCGAGTGAAAGTTGGTGCGTGCTTATTGAGATAAAAAAAAAGTTTGGATCGAAATGTCGCTCAAAGTAAAGTTGGTGTTTTTTTTTTTTGAAATTAGCCCTCATAATCAGTGTGCTTGGAGTCGTAAATTATCAAGCCAATTTATGACTTTCAAAGACTTTTTAATCGATGCATTATGAGAGAAGTTATACTTCTTTGCGAGTAGTGTGTAATCGACGTTAAAGAGAGATTCGACGACCAAGGACGGGCTACTCTCATGTAGTTCAATGCGGAGGCGGCACTAACTCGTTGGAGTACGAAGGAGATGAGCGCGGAATTGCTCCTTAACATTTTGACGATCAATCAACTAAATATATAAAAGCTTTATTTTGGCCAATGTTATTGTTAACGCTAGAGAAAGAACATGCAATCAAATCCTAAACTTACGGTCGATGGGCTTCTTATGTCAAAACTCCGATGTGCCTTCCACGTGAATTTTTTTTTTTTTATTTTCAGTCGTTACGGACAAGAGAGTCGCGTAGGTTTTCCATCAATTTGCTAATCATGCTATAAATCTATGGATCTACAATTAAATCCACAGAAAATAGATGGAAATGGAATTCTAGGAGTGATTCAAGCCTTCAAGAGATTTTTCTCAATCGCTTGCGCATCAGCTGTTCGATCACTTGTGGAATCCGATTTAAAAATGTTGCCAACCCAATTTTCTTGCCAAAGATAAAGATTGTTAATTTTCTTTGTAATTAAATGACCAAATCATATTGAATATTGACTGCATTACTTGGGCGACATCGCTGTAATCATATCAGATTAAGGTAATTAATTAGCATTCTGATGCCCTGGATTTGTTAAGATTTTTTTTTTATTCATAACAGAAACTTTTTCCGGCTCGATTAAGCTCTAAGCATGCATGCCAATCGTTCTCTCCACGGGTATTCAGTAACAAATCAACTTAAACGACGGACAGAGGATGATGCGGGCTTGTTTTCTCGTGATAGAATCGTCAGTGCTTTTTTGCATCGTGTAATAAGTTGAAATGTTATATTAACGGTTGCAGAGAAATATATTCATCTTCATCCCGATCGTGTTTAATCCCTAATTATATATCTTTTACGAGGTTAATCAGTGTAAACCCGCACGTGCAAGCTAGCTATGTGTGTCAAACAATCAAATTGCAAAGAAAGGAAACCATCCATTTCAAGGGCTGTTTGATCAAACTAAATATAAACACATGTTACATATGAGGAACAATAAAGCTTGTTTGGTCCGATTGATCTTGATAGTTGAACACGCGTAACATGGTCTGATTGAACTCCAGTCCCTTCAGAGGGTCCGTCCCGGCGGGAATCTCTCTCTCTCTCAGCCCCGAACGGAGAAAATACCATGCCGACCTCATGATTCATGAGATGCACAATGAAATTCGAATAAGTGATTTCGACACGGGATTATATACACGAAACCCGATTTAGAGAGACATGAAAGCAAACGACAAGTCGAAATGGAGATTGATGGGCAGCAGCAGAGTCAGTCAGAGCCCAACTCTTCAAACCTTTGCTTCAACGACTTTGTCACGGAAAAGATTCAAAACTACACCACGAGAGAGTCAAAGACAGGACCAACGTGGTTCTGATTTGAATCGATGCATGTTTTATTATTGAATCTGGACATATAATTTGATTATCTTAATCGAGCTTTCTCGTTATTTAATAAAAAAAAATTATCAACCGGGTACAAATAAAAAATTTACTTTAAACACGAAATAATAACAATAATTTCCCTTGAAAAAAGAAATGGAAACCCTGCTAGCTCTTCTGATCTTGTTCATCCCCTCCTTTGGAGATTTCGCCAGCTCGGTCCTTAACATGGCTTGGCTCCATGAACGAGTCCACTTCCTTCTCCACTTCCTCCACCTGCAATTAAATTTCATTAATTTAATCCCCATTAAACCCACCAATTGTACAAGAAACATCAACGATACCAGTCGTCTAA
Organism: Syzygium grande; assembly: GCA_024733475.1. Taxonomy (NCBI): domain Eukaryota; kingdom Viridiplantae; phylum Streptophyta; class Magnoliopsida; order Myrtales; family Myrtaceae; genus Syzygium; species Syzygium grande. The sequence goes on from JAMXDD010000006.1 coordinate 7,114,444, forward strand.
TCATGGTTTTACCCTGATTAACGCCTTTAAGCTGGACTAATTACATGGTTGGGCAGGACTTAGAGAGAGTAAAGTGTAATGCACTCCTCTTTGAATACCCTAAGCAAGCTTATAGATGGCGGTGGTCAAAAGGGTATGGGCAAGTGGGCACACTTTCCACACAGATTCTGCATTTTTGCATTTCATGAAAAATTGGACACTTGTTCTAAATGAAGATTATCATGACCCTCCTGCACGTGATTAGACGTCCCTACTAATCCCACTCATGAATGCCTTACAAAGTCTGGTCAACAAACACTGTTTTCGTAAGCACCGCATTGTATAATCAGATTAGCAGATCTAACACGTTCTGCAACAACTCCAAGCAACGTTGCAAGTTGTGCCGGGATGGGATTGACTATTGATGAAGAAAAAAAGTGGGATTGGGTGAGACCTTGTCGATGATGTCTCCCGCGAGATGAGCATCCTTGCCCGCCGTCTCGGCTAGATGCTCCACCATGGTCACCGCGTCTTTCAGCTTGCCGTCCGGGAGGTGCTCGGCGACCTCCTCCGCCACCTGCTCCAGCTTGTCCGCCACCTCCTCCACGATATCCGTCACGTGCTCCACCGTCTCGACCGCCGCTTCGACCTCATCTGCCAGAATTTCAAATATGAATTTTTTCCATGTTTAACACGGTCATGCTCAGATTTCAACAGTTACAAGCTTATGGATTTGATCTGAGGCTCACTTTTCAGCTTCCACAGGGGACCCCATTTGTTCCTCCAAAATGGTAGAATCACCGATACAAACACCCCCACAACCCAGAATTTCCTGCCATGCGAAGAACTAATTCCAGTTTCAGCAAGAGCTAGCAAACAAAAGAAGAAAAACCATACGAATATGTATTTTATAGCAGGACCTGGTTTATCAATTAGAAAGGTTTTGGATCCATTAAAACTTACCAAGAACTAGGAGAAGGATCAGATGGAAGATGAGGCACCGGATCGATGCTGCTCCGAACAGCCACATCCCTAGATTAAAGACATCAGTTCTAAATCTGCCAATATCTAGTCGGAAGAATCCATTTTAGAAATTAGTATCCGGAACCATGGATAATAAAGATAACACCCACATTGTTCGAGTGCTTTGTCGAGCATGGAGAGACGCCATGCTCCGGCTATCCGCAAACCGGCAACGGTCCATCTGTCTCGACGTCGCCAAACGGCTTCTCTGACCAGCGTCCACGCCAGTCAAACCGTGGGACAAAGTTATGAGACTCGTCGTCGACATATGCAGCCTCAAGCACCACTCTTGCTTCCAAACTGATGGGGTTGAAGTTTTGAGAAAGAGAAAGGAGAGGGTCTGGATTTGGAGAGGAAAGGGATTGTGAGAGAGATGTTTATTATCGGATGGTAACGTGGGACGATGGATGAACAAGAGGAATATGTTACTGCCAAGACACGGTGTACTGCTAAGAGGATTGGAATTCAAGGTCTGATACATATCAATAGTTTATGTATAAATTCAAATCGAGGTTCCGTCTCTTTTTTCCAAAACACGTTTCCTAATGTGAGTTTGAAATATCATAAGCGTTTGCGTGGGAAGGAACCACCTAACCCACTTGAGGTTTTACTCGGTCCATGTTGGCTTCCTCCAAGATTCTACCTATTAGCATGACCAGCTATGCAACCCTCACCTTCCCTTCTGTCTGATCTCGAGTTGCAAAATAGTTTCAAGGGGGGCATGAGTTGACTTGAGGACGTATTTTCCAGATTTGAACAATATTGAAACAAATATCTGCATAATCTAAGCAACCGACCAAAAAGAGAGAAAAATGAGCAAGGAACCCCTCGAGATGTATAGAAATATAGGATGTGATCATCGCATCATTTAATGGACATAGTCAGAGATTTTCCACGGTGAGTCGATGCGTTATCGCCTAATCAAGTTTGACTAAGAAGAAGGTTGATTTTTCTTGACAAGCTTTGATTAAGTCATGGATGAGGAACCTGCTTCCGGGTTTCTATCTGCATCTACAAGCCTATTCGATACATCGTTGAATATGTGTCTGTGTATAAACGTTCACTCGTTACTTTAGGAAATATCCCTAAATCCTAATCCTTTTCACCCTCTCTCAACTGTCTCTCGCACACACATGCACCCGTAGTCTCATGTCAGCCTTCGATCAGAAATGATCGTCGTCCTCGGTCTCTGATTAGAACTCACAGACCTCATATCTACATCAATCTAGGATTTGTCGAAGGTTGATGATGGTTGCCAACCTCCATATTGAGGTCCCATAGGGCGGTGGTGTTTGTTGGGGCGAGAACAGCCGGTATAGCTTCGTCGGAGTTGTAGATGTGCGATGGGGTAAACAGAGAGTACAGCGTTTGTGCGCACATACGCGGAAAGAGAGTCTTAATTTTCCTCGGAACTTACTAATTGACTTGGCAAATTGTATGTCGGACCGCTTGTAATCACTTTGAAGGGTAGTTCATTGATCGTTCTCTTTTTCTTATGCTGAGTTCACTCATTTGATTTCGACTTCACAGCATCCTCGTATACATGATTCTAGCATGTTTTGTGGATCGACAGGACCATTGGAAGGGCTATGTAGATCAATCTTGATCGAGATCGAGGGCAATGCCGGTCAGTTCGGGAGAGACGGAGGGTCCGATCCAACGGAATAAGCTCTTCGTGGATAGACAATCCAAGAACAAAAACTAGATACAACCATCTTAACTTAGAATGTCTTTGGAGGGACTATTGTAAGTCAAATGCACGTAATGATCGTTCACGCAAAGTCTAAAAAGAAAGAAGTTGAGATGCTTATATTCTATAAAATCAAATTTTAGCTGTAAAACGTGCATGTACTGACTTTTACTTTCTTGCTCTTTGCTTAATTTAGATTTACGGCGAGCACGCTCTGATTTTATCTTAACCCAAAACATCTAAAACTTTCAAATATACCGGTGTTGACACGTGCTCATTCACTTATAAATTTTGTCACAATTTTCTAAATTTTATATAATTTTCCAGATGTTGATGAGTTTTTAGAAAACATAAACCAAAAGAGGTTCCATTCGTACAAGAGTAAAATTTGAGAAGACAAGACAACATAAGCTTTATACGTTTCTGAGTTAGTTTTAGTACATTTGATTCATTAAAAAAGGTTACAGTCAATGTCTCTTTTCATAGTTTTTTGGGTTAATACCAAAAAAACCCCAAACTGAAATAATTGTAATAAATTTATCTTAAACTAATTTTTAACTACAAAAACCCCAAATTAGTATATCGTGTAACAAATTTACTCAAAAGCTAATTTTTTGACCACCAAAAACCCTAAACCGATATACTTGGGACAGATTTACCCTCCATTAAATTGGATTAATATCATGAAAAATCACATACTGACAAACATGTGATATACGGAGGGGTAAAACCCCAAACTGGTACATCCATCAACTACCACGTGTCATCCAACTCAGTAATTTGACAGTAAAATTTAACCGTAAATTTATCATAAGTGTATCATTTTAGAATTTTTTATGATATTAACACTAGTTTTTTAGCACCAGGTACGCTCTCTCTTCTACTTGTCTTGCTAGGCATGACCTCCAGATATCTCCCCCCTACTAGCATCAACATTTGGAAGAAAAGGAAAAGGAAGAAAAAACATAGATAAGGAAAAAGAAAAAGAGGAAAAATTATTTAAGGGAAAAGAAATCCTTGATAAACATTGATGCGGCATCTTTCAAAAAGGAGTAATTGAATTTACTTCCCGATTACGATGGCATCCTTTCAAATAGAGTGTCTTAAGTTGGAGTAATTATAGCATGCACAAGTCAATGTGCAGATTCTTTTTTTTTTTTTCCATAAACGGCTTGATTTACCAGTGATTTGATGATTGGTGAAAGAATGAGTTATTAAAATCCTCTAATTAAGGATAGATGTGATTGTTTGTTATTGACGATGTAAATGTTAATTTCCCGTTGATTTACTTCCTAATGAAGAGAATCTTGATCCTAATAATTGAAAAGACTTTTGAAGAGAGCCGAGGGAGAGTTTGGTAGGCCATATGTGGGTCTTCAACTCCATCAAAGGTCCCCATATGTATGTAAAGGTGAAAGGGGCATGGAAAGTAAAGTGGTAATCTGTCTAGAGGTGTGCATTGGTCCGCTCCAATCCAGGTAGACTAAATCGGCCGGATCTAAGTTGTTTCCAAGAAAACTAATCCAGTTCCTGATTCCCAAAATTTGGAACCAGGAGTAACCGGTCTGGTTACCGGTTCTACATAAGGAGCTAGACCGATCGACCAAACCAGGCCATATTACTTAATATTTTTATTATTTTATCCTGAAGCAAACCCTAAATTAGTATGTTTCAATTTTCATTGAAATAAAATAATGACTTCGATATAAATAGAAGCAAACCCTACGCATTCCTCCATAATTTTGTCTATCCACACATATAAATTCTTTTATTATTTAACACATGTTGATACGATGACATGTAATAGAGTAATAACTACAAAATCCAGTGGAAGACTAGTCGATCGTCAATGAGCGCTCCACCCTTGATTATGTAATCATTTATTTAACGAACAAACAACAAATAATGCTATTATTTTTCTTTTAAGCTCCACTTGTTTCATGAAAAATGTGACATTCTTGAAAAATGTTTTTCAAGAAGTCATGACAATATTTTACAATGTTTAATTGAAACTTAAAAATGAATTAGAAAATATTTTTCGTCATTTGGTATAGAAATTTGATTTGATTTTCCTAAGTAAACACACACTATCTGGGGGCTAGTAATTTGTGCTTGGGCAGGGAACCAGGTACTAGTATTAAAGTCCTCGATCCAGCCGCGATTGACCCCAACCCGAGTACCATAATTAGGGCATGGGCCCTGGGTCTTGGGTCCTGGGTCTGGCCTTGATAGACCCGCATGCAAACACCAGGGAATTGTGCCCAGCCTCGATGGACTCGGGCAAGGCCTTTGTGAACCTAGGCTTGGGTGTTGGGGATCCGAGCTCTGGTAGTGGGATCCCGTACTTGACCTTTGCGGATGCAGGCCTGGGTGTCGGGGCATTAGGCACGGGCAATGGGGTTTCGGGCCCTGCCTCGATAGACCCAGACGAGGGTGCTAGGGATCTAGGCATGGGCATTGGGGTCACAAGCCCGAGCGCCAGAGACCGGGTCCTGGACGTGAGGACCTAAGAACCAATATTGTGATTTTTGTGCATAAGTGTAAAGTTTCGGGGCCAAATGTTGATATTTAGTTATATTTTGGAAAATAATTTTTAATTTTTTAAAGAGAAAATCATTTTCCTAAATTTAAGCATATATTTTCCGTTGACTCATTTTTCTAAGTGGACAAAATGCTAGAAAATAAGGAAAATATTTTCCGTGAAACAAATTAAGCCTTAATGTTGAGAGACTCTCACTTGTAGAAAAGAGAGGAGGAATTACAGGTTCCTGGACTGACCTTGAATCGGCTTGGATTGGTCGGTCGAATCTCAAAAACTAGGAACCGATCTTGCCTAGTCAGGTTTCGAATTCCTAGGTGAAAACCAAGTCACCCCAGAACCAATTATTACTAATGGCTTGATTAGAAAATTGAAATGATAAATTAGTGGGTTGTGCTTGAGTCGGGTTCAACCCGTTCAATCCAAAACTTACCAGCCATTTGTTATTGTCTACTACTACGGACTATATGACAAGTGAAAAAGTATTAACCATCAGCATAATTTACTTAAGTACCATCACTACCAAGTTTTTTTTAATGACTTAGAATCGATTTTGAATTTAATTATACATAAAATAAATGATTGAGAGTTCATTATATTATTCTATGTTTTTCCCTAGAAGTATTTGAACTTGTGTAAATAATCATACGTCACACGTCATTTTCACGAATAAAAGATGATAAAAACCAAATTTTACCTCAGAAAGACTATTCAGGTTGTGGGGTTCATGTTTGAATTGGTCCGACTTAACTTGGCTCATACAATCAAGGTACTTATATGGATACATGTTTCGATTGAGGTTTTTCGTCATGATCAAATAAACAGGTCATGCATGGATGATTTGTTTAGCTAACTTGACACGACACAAGAATACCATGGAGTACAAACCGACTCCTCGAGCGATTAACAAAATGGCTTCCACCCTGAGCAAACATTCTTACATGTAAGAAGTGGATGTTCCATGTACGAAAGGGATCAGCCTAGAGGGAACAAGATGAACTGCTGGAGCAAATGAAGTTTCTGCATGGCGTTACTCATATATGTTTTATGCTGCACACACCTTATTCTAAATACCACATTCCTAGGGTTTACCTACAGCCAACGAGCCACGCATATTCTTCCTCTCGACAAGGTGAATGGGGGCAGCTGTGCTCGTGGCGATTTCTGCTAGTGGCGCTTTCTTGTTGGCATAAATAACCACTTTCATAAGACATCAGTTGACATGGACATGCCTGCTGGCTCTTGGAAAAGATGTTGAACGCAGATGAGATCGACCCTTCAGCACATGGCTCTCTTCCTGCGTCTTGGATTCTTCCATAACGCTCCCCTGTCTCGGAAAACACGCTTGCCCCGTTAAAGATAAGGCAGGGACAGCAGCACAGATGACTCTGCTGAAAACTCGTGCGAGCTCAGTCGATAATTGACGGAACGGGTCGTGTTCGAAAATCGTTCTGCCGTCTATTCGCCAGAGTGGGAGATGGTAGACCCTGAACGGAGGGAAAATTGCTAAAAAGTATTAAACTTATTTTTTTTTATGTTAATTGAATTTTAAAATTTTTATATTTACATCAATTCAGTCCAATAGACTAACTTTGATAAAAAAATTGCTAATATAGACACCGGCCATCTTATGGGGCCTCGTTGGGCACTAAAGTAAATAATTTTTAATAATATTTTTGAATGTTTTCAAATTATTTATTTATTTTCTTTTATTTTCTTTTTATTCTCTTCTTCTTCAAGCTAGTCATCGCCAGTGGCGAGAGCTGGCAAGCCTCGCCCATTTCTTGGCGAGACCTAGCAACTTCCGGTGAGGGCTCGAGCCTCGCCAACCCGGTGGGCACTGAAACCGAGCGATATATGTTAAGCAAACTAGTCTTCTTCACAGGTATCACCTGAAAAGAATGGTGAGATTGATCTGGTGGAGTTAGATGATCAGAAAACTCAAGTCCATCTTCTTGTTTTTTTTGTCCATTTTTTTTATCTCCTCTTTTTCGTTGCAGGAGCAAAAAAGTCCAATAGAGGATGAAAAAGTCTTAGGACAATAAGCACATTAGGTAGGACATAGAAGGTAGACAATGACATGCAAGTATCGGGTGCTACTGGCCAGTAATCTCTCCTCCTTATCTAATTAATTCCTAATAAATAATTAGGCGACTTTCGGCCTAACTTTAAAAGTTAAACATCAATTTTTTTAAGGCATATAAGAAAACGACCTTATGGTTAATTATTTTTAATGAATCGAGTGCCGTTTCATATAGTGACGGCCACCGCCCCAAAAACATGAGCATGACCACCCACCCTCCTAACTTTTATTACATGTCTCGTAAATATTGCTTCGATCAGGTATATCTCAATCATTGATTATAAGAATCTCATCTAATATTTCACATCTTCAAGGTTTTAATCATTTGCGGCTATCGGGATGCAACATTTCAACAGAACCTATAACTGTCGAAAGACATTTTTATTTCGTTTTAAACATAATAAAAAATAAAGAAATAAGTGCACCAAAAGTTTTAGAATTTGTCATAAAAGTGCAATCGAGTCATAAAACTTATCAAATGAAAGGACTTGATTGGATCAATTCGACAAGTTTTAGAACTTGATTGGACCAATTTAACAAGTTTAGGATTCAATTATATTTTCGTGACAAGTTTTAAGAATTAATTGCACTTTTTGAAAGTTTCAGGTTTAAATTGCACTTTCATAATAAATTTTAGGATTTTCAATGTACTTATTCCTTAAAAAAAGGCTAATGTGAAGAATACGATCCCTTTCGATTTTTTATTTTGGGCGAGAGATCACATAATATAAATTGTGTGGCAAACGAAAAAAGAAATCACGAGAAGGAAAAATCTTATTCTCTCACAACAACATACAAGGGACGCGTCGGCGGTGCATCTAAAAATTTTAAAAAAGCATCGGTCCTATAGATAGATCTAACGAGGATTAACGCGTGGAGATCGATGGAGTGATATAACGAAGAGGCTGAGGCTTTACCTCCCAAAAAGGGTCGTTGGTCCCGGTCCCGGTCCCGATCCCGTCCTGTCTGTAATTTACAACGAATCGCCTCTCGTAATTCTTTCGAGATTGGAACCTAGCTGGCCTAAGGATCGAAAAGCTCCCACTTAGGGAAAGCACGACAACTTTTTTGGCAATCGAGACGTGGTGCGATTAGTGTCACCATAAAAGAGAAGATCTCATCCCTATCCTGTTCTCTTTCGTGGGCAATCTCGCAATGAACAATAATTGATCCTCCGTAGCCAAACGGCCATTTACCAAATGAAAAAGCGGCGACGGGCGACGACGTCGTAGCAAAGGGGGACGGTCGTCGTTGACGTTTTAACCCCCAGCACGCAACTCAACAAAAGGGACTGATTTCCCCTTGTTATCTTCCCCCTTCCAGTTCGCACCTCTCCTCTCTCTCTCTCTCTCTCTCTCTCTCTAGGATTGTCCCTGCGCCCTCCGCCGCTTCCGACGCCTCCACCGTCTCGCCGGCGGCGATGGGCCCCCGGAAGCTCCTCTTCACCGCCGAGCCCCCGGCGGCGAACGTGACCTCCTCCACCTGCCTGACCTGGTGCGACCCCTCGTGCTCCAACGGCTGCTCCGAGTACTCCTCCCCACCGCCGCCCGCTGCGCCCTACTGGCCCCCGTCCTACGTGCCCCCCGCCGCCAACGACGGTTCCGGATCCGCCCGCTTCCCCCCCGCCGTGATCGTCGTCGTCGGCATCCTGGGCGGGGTCTTCCTCCTCGTCAGCTACTACTTCATCATAGCCAAGTGCTGCCTGCACCTCCGCCGCCGCCGCCGCCGGCGGAGCCGATCCCGCGACCAACCGGCCTCGGACGGAGGAGGCGGGGGAGGCGGGGGCGGCGGCGGGGGCGAGGAGGTCGTCGACGAGGACCGCGTGGACCACCCGATATGGTACATCCGGACGGTGGGGCTGAGCCCGGCGGCGATAAGCGCGATCGCGATGTGCGAGTACCGGAAGGGCGAGGGCCTGGTGGAAGGGAGCGACTGCACGGTGTGCCTGAGCGAGTTCAGCGACGGCGAGACGCTGAGGGTTTTGCCCAAGTGCGGCCACGCGTTCCACGTCCCCTGCATCGACACGTGGCTGAGGTCGCACACCAACTGCCCCCTCTGCCGCGCGCCGATCGTTGAACCCAACCCTCTCCCCCTTCCCCTCCCTCCTCCCGAACGTCTCTCTCAGCGCCTCGACGGCGGCGGCGGCGGAGGCGGCAATCGCGCGGCGGTGGGGTCTGTCGTCGGCGGAGGCGAAAACAGCAATGGAGCAGGAGCAGGGGCAGGGGCAGGAGCAGGGGAAGGGGGGGTTGAATCTGGAGAATCCAACAGCGATGGACTGTCGAAGGAGATTGACGAGGTGAATGGTCAGGACGGTCAGCTGGGTTTGGTGGAGGAGGAGGAGGAAGGGGTTGTTCCGGTGAGAAGGTCGGTTTCGATGGATTCTCCGTTTCTGGTAATCGAACTGCGCCAAGGCTCGGAATCGCAATCGTCCGATGCGAACACGACCCAGCCGAGAACGACCCACGATTCTCAATCCTCGGCGGATCGTGCCAACACGAGCTCTCACCCAAGGTCGCTCTCATGGAGCGGGAGGCTCTTCACGCCGAGACATAACAACAACAGCAACAGTCGGAACTCATCAAACTCGACTCTTCCCCGGTAATCTCAACCGAGTCCCTGCCATCTATTTTTCTGGGTTTCCTTTCAAGTTCAAAATCGGAGGGCGCACAGATATCTGCAACAGTGAGAGCAGTCGAGGGTTCGTCCATGATCAAGTCACGAGACGCTTATAGCTGAGAGAAATGGCCCTGTTTCTGATCCAGTGCAGGAGAAGTTTTAGCTGCCATGAGAATGAAAGAGGGAGTGTAAATTGCATTTTTATTTAACGATGGTTAAAGAGATGGGAATGGACAGAGTAAACTGGTCAATTCCGTCTCTTGCCTAGGAAAACGGAGTTTCAAGTTTTGCTGTTGCATTTATGTCTCTATCTGGGCAAAACATACTGAGCCTTTTTCCTGGTTTTTCCGGAGACTTTCATGTCCATGGCAGGGAAAAACTGTATCAGCGAAAGCACTGCTCGCGTTTCAAACACGAGTTTGAAACTTAGTTTGAAACCTCCTTGTTAATCTAGTGCTTTAAATGACCATGATAGGTGAATTCGATTTCAGCTCTGTTCGGAAGATTGCTGCTCTGATCAGGAGATGGGTCACTTCTGTGGACTTTTTGCAGCATTTTGGATTAAAAGGAGCGACTAGGATCTAGCCCTTGCACATGCATGGGATGGGACCAACTGAAAGTCCCGGTGGAACCGTGGAAGAGTGACTGGCCACCGTGCTACTTGAAAGTCTTGAGGCGCACGTGCGGGTGGCCGACACGTTCAAGCGTGCTCAATTTGTCCACTTCAGTGGGGAATCAATGTGAAATGCGATGCTACCAACGGGTCGTGATTCCTCAACATCGGATCAAGATCCAGCATTGATTAGAGCATCTCGTGACGAATTTATCCCGAAATCCATAAGGAAAGAAAAGGGTATTCCGAGAATCGTATCACAAATTAATTGACACAACCAAAAGCTTTATCGTCAATTGGATCCTCCCTTGTCCGGGTCCTTACTTGATGGGTTTTATTAAAATCTTCGTTTTAGTTTTTCCCTCCCTTAGAGTGTTTAGGATTCATTTCTTATATAATAGTAAAGATTCGTTTAGTGTACATAAATTTTGACATGTGGAATTGATTAAATTTATTCATAAGTTTTCATTTAGGGTTAATATCACGAAAAATTCTAAACATATACAGTAATGATAAATTTACCCAAATTTAATTTTTTGATCACAAAAAATTTCAAACTGGTATATACGTGACATACATGTAATAATTTTACCTTCCATCAGTTTCAATGCAATCTTTTCGTAACTTGGGTTGGGTCGGGGCCTAATAGTCTGCATATAAAACGAGTCAGTAAAGAAAATTCTCATATTTACTGGCATTAGCCGATTTAGATTTTCTTTTTTTGAACCATGAGCAAAATTATGAACCTTTTCTGGCTTTATACGATTTGGAAAATTCATCTAATTATCTTTTTCGAAATGACAGTAACATTTCGGCGACTTGAATTTGAGGGCACGACGACGTCTCATTCCTGAATGCGTTAAAAGAACTTCCTTAAGCACGAAGTTGCCTAAACTTTGGATGTGTATGCCACGTCATGCTTGGCCGAAAGAACAAAAAACGTCGTCCCATCGATTGATCACTTTTGATCATCAAGGCTGGACTTCGGCCAGTTAAATGGTCCTCCCACGAAAACAAAGAGAAGACCCAGCTGCTCAATTAGACTCTCAGCATTCTTTCTCAGATTAAATAGTTTGATGGGGAAAAGTGTCAGAAAAGTCTTAAATCTATTACATCAGTGTCAATTTAGTTCTAAACATTTTAATTATCCTAATTTAGTCATAAATTTTTTGACATAATGCCAATTCAGTCTTTTTGATTAATTTTGACCAAACATTGCTGATGTGAATGCCGAGCAACATATGTGGCACCGCCGACGCTAACGTTGATAATTTTTAATAATATTTTAATATTTTTCGATTTTTTTCTTAATTTTTTTTTCTTCTTTCTTTTTCTTTCACTGGTCACCGGCCATAGGCGATGGCCAGGCGGGCTAGCCTCACCTAGGTGAGGGTCGCTAATGCCTGCCACAAGCAAGTCTCGACAAAGGCTCCCCTTGCCCAGGCCAAGGTAGCCTTATTGAGGTTCGCCCTCGCCCAGGCCAGATCTGGCGAGGTCGCCTTGGCCAGGCAAAATAGCTATTAAATCCAGTTTTATTCTGTCTAGGACAGCAACCAAACACATGATATGATTTATCTTGTTTACCAAACGTAACCTTAATACTTAACTCTCTAGGATTAGCTATTTGTCGCCTCATATCCTCCGTGCTTCGTTGTGCTCATTGGCATCGCTCCTTCGGAATATGGCACTTCCATTGTAAAGAACGGTGCAATGGGCATTTGCTTTTGGAGACTCTCCCATGTTTTAAATCAGCAGATTTCATAGAGATCACTATTTCATAAGAAGGATAGATCGTTCCCCACTTGTGGCTCATCCTATATTAGATAGAAAGATACCATGGATTTGATTGTTGGGTTTCACGATGAGCTTGGAACATGTATGACTCTTATGACATGATGAGCCTTATTTTCTTGAGGTCTATTTGCTTATTAAAAGCTAGTGTAGAATTCGGCCGTGCAATTGACATCAGACCCAAAATCTGGGTCCAAACTTGAAGAAATCGATGGTCCAGATGAGGTCATCACAATACGCTTAAACCCAGAAGGCCCAATTGACGGAAAGCCTATTAAGCTCATCTGATCATTAAGGCTATCAAAATTCAATTGACCTGCAAGACCCATCGATCAAATGCCTAACAAGCTCATCGATAAGAAATTTCCAATGGGCAGAGTTCAAGTGGAATACATGACACGTGGCCATGATCGATATGACTCGAAGCATGCAATGAAGTTCAAGACTAAATCAAGGAGGATCTGTCGATCGAAAATACCCATGGTTAAGGAATCATGAGCAGTTACAAATCATTTCTAGAGTAGCGCACAAGTCAATACAGTTAGAGATTATTGTACAAGAAGATCAAAATACATAAAGGAATGACTGATTTAAGATATGAGCATCCATCATCAACAGACACACGCATATACACAAGCAATTAAAATATCATAAAGTACAAAGAGCACTTCAGATTTTGTAGATGAGAAGATCATTCGTAACATATCAATTTCAAGTAGATTTTGTCTAAATTTGAATATGAGATACAAATTAGATTAGTTTTCCTAAATTCAGACTTATCATGGTTTATAAGAGTTATCAAGTCGTACTTTGTAAGTTCTTTTACCATCTTTACGCAATCCAGTCGTCTCCTTTGGTAATCGAGTAAGCATGGCATCCAAGAATGTAAAACCACCTGTACTTATTCAATAAAATTTCATACAATTTCCTTATATGTTTCCATCCATTGTCTATGCATCATTTTAGTGATTCGAATTTTACAAAGCCCTCGAGACTTCAAAGCATACTAGGCTCCATTGATGGTTCATTTGAAGCGAAATTCGACACTTTAATTGGCCATTTGGTCATCCTTGATTGGATTTTAATCACTAACCTAATTCATTACATTTATGACGGACCACGAATTGACAAAAATATGGACTATGGCTTTGATATTCCATCTCAAATTCAGATTCAACCCTTCTCCGTCCAAGACTTTCGGCTTCATCATCCACAGAGGTCGACGCAACTCCATTCGTCGCCGCTCCTCCTTATCATCGATTAATCAATTGGCGGATTCCCACCAAAAGCCCTGCAGAAAGAGACAGAAAATGATAAAAGAATGGAAGCGGAGAGAAATCAAAACCTCGTGCGAAAACTTTTCCAGGGAATCGAAGGGCACGAAGTCTTTCGCTACGAATCGACAGCTCTTACGTGCAGAAACTATTGATGGCCTCGCCTAACACAGCTACGGTTCACCGATCCCAATAGGAATGCGGCAGATATCACCAAAGTGTCCCTCTCTATCCCTCTCTCTGCAATTGGTCATTCATTGACATTGTCAAATTCCACGATAAGCTCGACGCGGATGGAGCCCGAGGCGATGACATGGAGGTGGGGGCGCCGGAGTGATTTCGAGAAGATAAAGATTCTGATAAGATGATTGTCAGCTGACAATTGCATTGACCCCGCAAACGAAGATAGGGTTTGATCCCTGCGAAAGCTGCAAGAGCCGTTAACTCCTTGTTGGACCTTTTGGGGATCGGTGTGCGGGGCTTTATTAGCTCTTCGCTCATTCTGTCCGTACGAGTGAGTTTTCAATTTCACCGATAAGTCTACTTATAGTTACACCATTATCCTCTCACGTCTTCACTTTACTTATAAAAGAAAACGAGCGATTAGCCCGACTTGGCAAAGGGATTAGTCATAGCTTTCCTACTAATCCATCGGAAGATCTTAGACCCGCTTGGCAAAACTAATTTGTGAGAAGAAGGCTTGATTGTACCGCCTGAAGATCCTCGCCTATTGGGTCTAGTCAATTTGTGGGGGAACGCAGCAAGAGCAGCCGACTGATTACATTCTTATATTTGAGTATACTTTGTAAGGCCTTTCGTCAATTCAAAACCTAATCCATATAGATAGTTCAAATGGCGTGCTAGACTATTTTTACCTTATTTTTTCTTTTCATGTCTTAGATGCAAAGATGCGATAGTAGCAGTATGACGAACAATATCATTTTAACTTCGGTACAGGGGGAAAGTTATCGAAAAATTTCTAAATCTATTGTACGGATGTTAATAAAGTCTTGACCTTTTTAATTTGTTCAATTTAATCCTTAGAATTTTAATGATTTTTCAATGTAGTCTTTCAGGCCAATTTTGATTGACAATAGCTGACCCTCCAATAGCCAGTTCACACACCACGGTAGATTACCATAACGCTACGTGTTTATAAGAGATCCCTCAACAATTTGTCTCTCACCTAAATAAATGCTTTTGCTCTAAATACAACCACTACTCGTGCGTTTACAAATGGCTTTGTCGCTCTTGCTAGCTCTTAAGAACAATATTCAAATTCTCAGGTCAAATTCTCTTGTTTTCGTTCTTGTCAACTACGTCAATTCTGGCCAATTTTTCATCAATTTATGGAGTGCCAAATTCGAGCTTTGCACTTGAATTGTGTAGTCGTCATTTTCATCTAATTCTTTGTAAAACCTCGGCAAATAACTTGGAAAGCACGTGCAAAACCTTGCTTTAATAGGAGCCGTCGATAAGATCTTCCATCAATGACAGGCTTTGATCCCATCACCTCACAGATCTATCAAACGGATTGGTCCATGATTCCTGGCATAAACAATCTTGGAATATCATGCTTTATTCTCGGGCCTTCAATTCAGGAACTCCAATAACCGTCCGATCTCAAATATCGACGGGTCAGACTGCTTTGCAAATCCGAACATTTGGTTTCTATACCGTTCAGTTTTCCAAACCCAGCGAAATTCGGCTCGAATGATCGTGGAATCAAAACCTAGCTTCTGCGTCATCTACACATGAATAAATACAGTAGGTACTCGGATTAAATTTTTTTTTTTTCAATCATTAAAAAAATCCTTCGAAAATACTTTTCTGCTCTAAGGGAGCCAGTTGCACGCCGCCGTCCTCACTCTCTCTCCTTCCTCGTTTGAGACGAACCTAAAAACTAATGAAGATGCTGGCGGGACCTGTGGATTCGTGTTCGTTTACATGATGCTGATGCTGATGTCTTGCTTAACTTTGTTTTTATTCTTCTTGTGTAGGCCCGGGTACATGTTCTGGTCAGCGGTTTCAATTGTCCGGCAAGGCAAGGGACCAGTTCCGGAAACTTCCGTGATCTTGACTCCTTGACTGCCAAACTCCCGTTTAACCCCTGCGGTGTACCGTACTTTCCTCGCAATTAGAATTCAGGCATTACGTCGCACAAATTAAAAAAATTTAAAATTTAAAAACGATATTACACATTAGATCAAAATTGAGAAATAATTATGTTATTTTCTCAAGTTTATTTGATAGATTCAAATTCTAGGCGAACATCATTCTCTACTTAAAAATTTTTTCTATTTTATCTCCATTTTCTTTTCTTTTCCTTTTAGGCCGGCACAAAAAGTTGTCCCGGAGAAAAATTAAACATTGTAGAGCACACTTTCCTCTATTCATCCACGTGCTTTCAAGAGTTTTCAGCTGTCGGCCCTTTGCTTGACTACACATATAAATTTGTGGCTTGTCTACTCTCATGAATCAAATAAGATAAGAATATCGAGTAGATTTACTCACTAATGCAACAAATTAAAAAACTTTTATGAGCATTCCGTGTCTATCTTGTTGAAAACCCCCTCGAACTAAAAATCCGTCTAGAAATCGGCGCCCGGCACCCATATAGAAATGCAAGAAACTTAATGGCTATAAAGATCTCCTTCTATCTTCTCCTCCCTTTTCGTGGCATTGCTACAAGGATCGAACTCCACAGATTCAAGCATCGAAAAGCAATGCGTGTGTGTACTGTACACTCGTCACAGCCAAATTGTGATTTGGTTTGACCATGTAGCCCTGAACAAGAATACAAAAAAAAAAGGGAAAATAAAACAAACAGTCCCTAAACCTTGGCTCAATGTGTAATGTGATTTCTGAACTTTTAATTTGTTTAATATGGTCATTGGACTTTAATCCAATGTATAATATAATCCCTGAACTTTTAATTTGTTTAACGTGGTCTATGAACTTTTGTACATGTTCAATTTAGTCCATGAATTATATGAAAATATTCAATATAGTCCTTTAACTTGAATTAATGGAATGACTAAATTGAACATTTTCATATAGTTCAGGGATTATATTGAACGTATACCAACAAATTAAAATTTTAAGGACTATATTAAACATTAGACTAAAATTTAGAGACTACATTAAATAAATTCAAAGTTGATGGCCACATTGCATATTAGGCCAAAATTTAGAAGCTGTTTGTATCATTATTCGTAAAAAAAAATTACATATAATATAGCAAGACAACACCGGAACAGTTGGAGGCCCTTGTGTTTTAAGGTTAGTGTGCTAACATCTCTTGACTATAATAAGCATCTTCGGGCGATGATTAGCCCGGCCCTTCTAGAAGATTTGAGGAGTTTAGTTAACCCAAATCCAGCACCTAACCCGTATTATTAATACCCCTGCTTAATGTCGCACAATAGATTAAGATCCTGATGCGTTACTTCTCGGCAGGAAATCGGCCCCCCATAAATTAGCGGCCAAAACCAGAAGCTCCATCCGCATTTTTAACTGGAAGTAGAAGTTTTACCCCCGTTCCACACGCGGGGCCCCCCTCCGTCACGTGTACAAAAAGTCAAAAAAAAATTACCCCTTCAGTCCCGATGAAACCAAATCTAAAAGCCCTCTGTCCCGGGGCCCACCGCCACCACCCCCCCTCCTCCTCCTCGTTGTTTTCGTTTTCTTAATTTCCTCGTCCCCTCCTCCGACGGCCCCCCACGCGCGCCCGCACGCGCGTGCCCGACACTCCTCCTCCCCCGTCGCCTTCTCCTCGTATATAACGAATGCACGGCGTGGCCATGTCGGCCTTCTCCCCTCCTGCTTTTCCTCTCGAAGCGACCGAGAAATCACCGGGCATGAGCAACCCTTTACTCGACATCACTCTGAATCACGGACCTTGGGTTTGTACAGGATCCGACCATGGCCTCCGTCGCGGGGTCAAGCTTCTCCTCCTCTTGCTCCTGTCGGTCCCCGCCGCTTCCCAGAACGACACCGCGGCGGCCGGAGCTCCCCCGCCGCTGGACCCGTTCCGGTACGGCAAGAAGTTCAACCCCTCGATGGCCATAATCATGGTGGTCCTGGTCAGCGCCTTCTTCCTCATGGGCTTCTTCTCCGTCTACGTCCGCCAGTGCGCCGACCGGCGCCTCCGCGGCGGCGAGGGCGGGGAGCCCCCCGGGCAGTACGCCTTCGGGCGGCGGTCGCTGCGGGGGATGCGCGGGCTCGACGCCTCGGTCATCGACGCCTTCCCCACGTTCCTGTACTCGTCGGTGAAGGGGCTCAAGATCGGGAAAGGGTCGTTGGAGTGCGCGGTGTGCCTAAACGAGTTCCAGGACGAGGAGACGCTCCGCCTGATCCCCAAGTGCAGCCACGCGTTCCACCCCGACTGCATCGACTCGTGGCTCTCGTCGCACACCACCTGTCCCGTCTGCCGGGCCGACCTCGTGCCCAAGCCCGGCGAGACCCTCCTTCCGACCGTGCAGCTGCCCGACCAGGACCCGGCACCCGACGCCAGCGTTCCCCAGGATCATGTCAGTGTCCATGTCCGTCCCCACCACGACGATGAGCCGGGAGCGACGGGTGAAGGAGCCAAGCCATCGCCCAGGCGGGACGTGGACTTTACGGCCAATCAGGGCGTGCCGCGTCGGTCGAGATCCACCGGGATGCGTCTCGCGAGGATGATGTTCCTTTTCCCGCGGTCGCACTCCACGGGCCACTCGCTGTCGCTGGTCCAGCCGGGTGACGACTGCGAGCGTTTCACGCTGAGGCTGCCCGAGGACGTGCGGAGCCAGATCATCAACGACGCGCGGCTGGACCGGGCGAGGAGCTGCGTGGCGTTCCCGCGGGCGAGCAGCTCGAGGACCGGTTACCGGAGCGGGAGCGGCCGGCCCGGCGGGAGGGATCCTTCGATGTACGATCGGTTCGACCGGGAAAGCCGTTCCGGTAAGTGGGCGTTCTCCATGACTCCACCGTTCATCTCCAGGACCGGCTCGGTGAGGGCGGCGGCGAGGCAAGTCGGCGGTGGCGGGGTCGAGGTGGGCCCGAGCCCGCCGAGGAGCTCTTCGAAGTCGGACAAGTCGCCGCCGTTCGATCGGTGGTTCGTGGAAGGGACGTGGAGGCGGGGGAGCGGTCGACCGATTGGCTTCGGCGGCCGACCAGTCAAACTTAGACGGTAGACTTTGACCCGGGGAGGTTTGATTTTTGTGTACATGGTTTTTTTCTTCTTTTTTTCAATTTTCTTTGTTCCCTCTTTGTGGCGTTTGTCACGTTAATTAAATTTTGTTTGGGTTGGGGAAAAGCAAGTGGCTCTTTTGTACAATAGAAAGTCATCGAAGGTTGGTTTGCGGATGGATAAGGCGAGAGAAATGCCAATGGATAGTCTGAATTCTTGATTGCTCGTCGCCTAGCTCAGCCTCGCATGGATCGTCACGAATTAGACCGTGCTATTTTATCATTTTGTCCAACAAAAACAAATGAAATGTCAAATTTGGTTGATCAAGTCTCGCACGCAATTTTTTTGAGAACGATTCCAGTCTAAATCAAAAGTCTACATAGACTGAGGTAATGTGATGGTTACACTAGACCCAACAAAAAAAAAAAGGAAAAAAGGAAAATTAAGGTGAACCAATCTTGATTAGCTTGTTTATCTTAATATTTAAATCGTGCCATTTGAAATTGCCTGGAACTACTGCCATTTGAATTATGAGGAATATGTTAATTAAAGATATGAGTGGAACTACCCTTTCGTTCATTGCTCTTCTTCTCATACTCAACTCATTATTGGAGACCACTCAATTGGAGCATTCTCAAAATAAACGTCGATGGTGTTGAGGAAAACTCCTAATGAATTTTGAAGCTAACAAAATTTTCTATGTTTATCTTGTGAATTCGACATGCATTCCATTTCAGGTTAATATATTCTGGAAATTTAAAAGGAAATATTAGACTTTACAAGTTCTTAGAACTAAAAGTTCAGACTTAGAAATAAGAAGCTCAAACTTTACTATAAAAGTCATTCAGACTCTAATTTTGAAAGACTCAGATTTTACTGAAGATCTACGCTGATTCAAGTTTTGAATGTAAAAGCAAGAATCAGAAATTCTTCAAATGCACGTAAATTACGCAGACGCAAGTTTTTTTCGACGCAGAAAAAACTCATTCGAGCTAATCACAATAGCTAGTGATCTGGCATGGATTTCACAAAAGGAAAGTTTAATTGACTCAATCTCAGCCTAATTAATTGACAATCAAACATTATAACAAGTATGCATTACAACGGATAAAGCTCTACTTATGAAAACCAAGATTCTGATTGTATGGGTAACCAGAATTAGCGAGATTCAGATTTTATCAATCAACGGCTACTCAATCCATTTTATACAAATTTGTCCAAGATAAATATTGGAAGATGATCCTCTGAAAACTGTCCAACGGCTAATTTGGTAGTGGAGGAGTATAAAAGGAGACCTACGAGGAGCAAAAGGTAACGAATGAAATCAAGAATCAACAAGTCCAAAGTCTGAGTATACTCCGATTATTTCTCTTGTCTTTCTTGAACTAAAAATTAAGATCTTGAGGGATATTTTGTAAGAGTGATTATGTGAGATAGAGAGTCATATTATACACAAGAGTGTTGTCACTCAGAATCTATAATTCCTCTTGATTACATAGTGAAATTCAGCTAGTAAGCTATCAGCATGGGAGAGTAGATGTAAGCTTGACGTAGGCTTGCTATAAGCCGAACCACTATAAACTTGTGTGCAGTTTTTCTATTCCTTATTTTTTACTTTACATACTGCACATCAAGAGCGCTATCTATATAAACTGTTTTGAATTTGAATTTTATTCAGACTCAATTGTGATAAATTATTTCTGCTTAAATTGATCAAATTTGTTTAATATCACCTATTCACCCCCTCTAGGTGATCCTTGCTAGTTACATTAGACGGATCTTTTGTCAAAGGGACGGGCGGAGGTGCTACTGCCCGTGTGTGCCGTGAACAGCGTTCCGACTTCCTGGTAGATGGCTTTGCTCGATCGGTTTGGGCATCTTTAGCGATGCAAGCACAGGCGTTAGCGGTAGCTCAAACCCTAGACCACTTCGAAGGAAGATCTAACATGCGTTTAGAGTCGGGAGTTAGATCAGTTGGGAAAGGTAATTAAGTTAACTGGTGCAGATCAAGCTGGATGAGAAGCTAGTGCCCTTATCACCGAAACCCAAGCCCGATTAAAGAGGTTCTCAAATCTGAAGTAGGCCCATTGAAGGAGAAAGTGTAACGAAGTTGCAAACTGAATTGTAAAGGCCCAACGACAAAAGGCCATGCCCACAAACTGGGTCTCTTGCCCCCTCTAACCTTTTTGGATCTACTATGTTCCGAAGAAAAATGTATTCCCGAACTTTGCCTTAATGAAAGAAACTCTTATTCTGACAAAAAAATTATCATCAGTATCTCCTAGTAATGAGCTTTTAGCTGTTTAGCTATGGAACAAGAACGATTAGTCTAATGTTCGGTGAAGCTCATCTTTAATTGTGGTACCATATATATTTGCCATTCTTTATCACCAAGGTTGGTCTGATGATAAAGGGTCAAATGTCTTCCATGAGGCTGCAAAGGCAATTCACATCGTGAGCGACCCTTTGAACGGCTCATGCTGCCCTGTCCATTTGCAGCATATCTTGCATCAAGAGACTTATTAGATAGTAGCATCTCAGCGGGATGCGATCACGGGATCACCAACCTTGAACGTTCATGCAGCGGGCGGTGCAGATCCAATAGTGGGTGTGAGAGCCTCGTAACAAAGTCCAGAGGAGATTAAAAAGCACTAATCCCTTTCCCCTTCTCAACAGAAAACAATCAAGTATTGGCACATTTTGCAACTAAACTTACGCAAATTTAGGCAAAATGTGGGGAGTAAGTCGTAGCAAGGAGCCCTTTCTATAGATAGCATTACTATTTGGGAAATATGATTGCCAATAAATCACATTCCTTACATGATCGCTATCGACTGAGGTTCCATTCATCAAAAGCCTTCTCGCAAATGGCCTGACTCGCGGTCCATGTGTCAATGCGTTGGACCATTTAGGACCCGACCAACTCACAAAGGCCTATGCAGTAAACACTTTGTATGCATAGACCTTTGTGTACATTTTTCATTTTCTCATTCTCATCTCCAAATTGCTCACCGAATATAGTAATTTTGTAATGACTGGAGGTGAAAATCCAAGCATTGTGGCGGGAAGCCGCGAAGGGAGAAAGTAATTAATTCCATGATATTCATAAAGATAGCTCATTAGTAGTCGATAAGTAGATTGTCGAAAGATAATATTCCCTCCATTGTTTGACAAGATTACAATGGAGAGCGGTGAATATGATTAAATCTTATGTAAAAGATGACCCAAATTAACGGAATGTGTTATATGATATGATGATGAATATGTATTGTTAACACATTTCTAACAATTAGAACATTTGGAAACACTAATTGTGTTTAAGTAGTTGAACCTCTCTTAAAGGCTTTGCTTTCATTATCCATTCTAACATGAGGTAACACTATTTGTGTTTGAGATGACACAATCTAGAAATTACCAAAAATAAGAAAGATGAAATGCCTAAAATATCCTGCACTCTGTTGGTGTGTGCTTGACCCAAGCGGTCATGGACAATGCATCTCGGACGAGCCCAGATCAAGGCACTTACAAAGGACTCGTGACATTGCTGCACCCGCTTGAGCTCAAAATAGTCACATTTACAGAGAAGCAAAATATTATCTCGACATGAATGCACATGTTGCACACTTTTTTTTTGTCAAAAAAAATTATGTTCATTGCTTAAAAATATACATGAAAAATACATAGACTCTTAGGGCAAAACAAATCGAAGTAGAATAAACCCCAGAATAACAACAAAGCAAAACAAAATTCAGAAAACAAGAAGAATCAACGAGTATCGGTATGGTTAAAGCACACATTCGTTCCATAAAAACGAATTTGTCAAGCAAAATAATCAGAGGCCATCGCTATATCTTGTATCATCATCAGTGATGAGCATACGTCGGAAACTCCTTTTCCAATTATTACGGCGTAATTATTTTCGGCATTGCTAGTTGGCGTTGCACACCTAGATTTGGTTTTCTCTACGCTATCGCCATATGGAGATGATCAAAACGGGTTGAAAAAACACATATCTAACTTTTGGAAGAGTAAATCTTCGTAGTTCAAAAAAGACGCCAAAGTTCCTACGATTATCATTGAAATTGGAGGCAAATGATTTGTACACGGACAGAGCATGGGGCTATCAAATTCGAAAATACTATTAAACTCCCAGATCTAAATCCAAGAGAATAGCTCTTAAATCTAGAACTAAATCAGGAGAATTTAAATTCTTAGATTTAGAATTAGACTGGGAAAAGAAAGCTCCAAGAACTAGATTGGGAGAGTGGAAAAAAAAAACAAAAAGTCTCAAACAAAATCAATGGGAGGGGACGGTGAGATTAGGGGTGAGCAACTTGGACTGCCCAAACCGGGACCGGACCGGACCGGACCGGACCAACGGGTTTGGTTCGGTTCTCGAGACTATTGGTCCAGTTCTCGATTTCTAAAAACAGAACCGATTTCCGAGTGGTCCGGTTCTCGGTTCTAAGGGGAAGACGGATGCATCGACCGGACCGACTATTTAATATATATATATTTTTATTTTTTCTTTAAAAAAATTAATAAAATGTTAACTAAACTGTAAGTGAATTTCATTATCATAAATTCATTGATAAAAATTAGTAAAATGTGAATTAAACTCTAAGTGAACTTTATTGATATAAATTCATTAACAAAAATTAGTAAAATGTGAACCAAACCTTAAGTGTTTAACAAAAAAAAAAAAAAAACTAAACTAAACTCTAAGTGATCGGTTTCATTGGATCGGATCGGCGGTCCGATTCTGTTCTCGATCCTAGAACCAATTTGTCCAAATTCATGGTTCTCAAAATTGGGAATCGGTTCTCTCGAAGGGGTTTTTGGTCCTACCTTGGAATCGGGCTGAACCGGGAACCGATAGATTAGCTCAAAGCCTTCCTATGGCTGAAGCTTCATGAAGACAATGGAGAGGGAAAAACTTTTCGACTTCTTATTAAGTCAAAAGGTTTGTTGCACACGTTTAAATACGTACCATGTGGGCAGCTGACTCAAGGAAGTAATTGCGAGTAATTTTGGAAATACTTTTTTTTTTTAAAAGAAGATGCGATTCTCCAGTTAATACTATCATTAATGTTTGAATAGTATTGAATAGTAAGACTGCTTGGTAGAATATATCTCCTTGAAAATATTTTTGTAGATTAAAATTTTTAAGCAACATAAATGAATATTTTATGAAAATTTTTTTCTAAATCACTTATTTTTGCGAAATGAATGCACCCTAAGCTACGTGCAACATCATCGTCAGCCACTTAGATAGACTCATTTGATTAAATTCTTAACTAGAATTTGCCACACTATGGGATAAATTAACTTGCACAATAATCTCGAGGGATAATTGTTCAAAAAGTCCTAAACCTATTGTACGGAGGTTAATTTAGTCTTAAATCTTTCAACTGTGTCAATTTATTTCTAAACTTCTTGACGATTTGCCAACGTAGTCCTTCTCTATTTCCAGGCAAAATTATCCGGAAGAATTACATTGGCAAATCATCAAAAGATTTAGGACTAAATTGACACAATTGAAAGGTTTAAGACTATATTGGCCGTTGTACAATAAGTTTATGATCAAATTAGCACAATTAAAATATTTAAGATCGAATTAGCCACAATGCACTAGGTTTAAAACTTTTTAAACAATTATCCCCTAATCTTGATATCTTTGACATTAACTGTTACAATATTTCTACATGAATTCACTTAAAAACTGGAAAAAGAAAAAAAAATCACAAAGCTCATTCTGCCATTGGGCTAACAACCTATATTATTCAGAAATCATCAATTTCGGAAATTTAGCGGAGGAATAATTTCTGTCAGACCAAACACTATTATTAATGACTTACGACTCGTTACAAACATCCAACCGAGATTTTTTTTTTCTATTCTACTCTAACACTTAATTCATTTTCAAACTTTTACCTTGCCTCTTTGCAGAGTGTGGGAGTCGAAACCCACATTTGAACATCCAACCGAGGTTCGCGATGTTCATCCTTTTATTTTTTTTGGTCGGTAATCATCCTTTTAATTAATCGAAGGTCGGACGGAAGATGATGTTGGGCGCGGCAAGTGGCGGCTTTCTCCGCGCCTCCTCCCTGGATTTTCTTTCTCGGGACGTCTTTCTCCGGCTAATTGAATTAACTAACGAATGAAAATGGCCTGAAAGCTGGAAACCTTCCATTACCCGTCGCTTTCCGTAATCCCCACGCGGTAATAACGCTCCTAAGTTTCGTTACCTTGACCTCTTCTTCCTCTCGTTTGTTTCGTGGGACTCCTAAATTATTGCACCGAAAAGCCGAGGCATTAAGGTATGCCCAAATTTTTAATTAGATTTGTTTTTGGTCGAATAATTAAATTTATATAAGGTACAACATCAGCACACAATAGGCCTAGTTTCCAAGAAAAAAAAAATTACCGACTTTACCTTGAGTGACGATTCCGACTCGGACTTTTATTTCGTCTGGTAAAAAATTATCAATTTTTACTTAAATCCTAAATCAGGCCCGAACGGTTTTATCACAGAGACTAGATTTGAGATTCAAGTAAAAGTTGATACGTTTTATCGAGACAAACAAAAAGTTCAAGTAAGAATTATCGTTAAAGGTAAAGTTGGTACTTTGTTTTTTTTTTTTGAAATTAGTCCTGCAATAACTCTTATTTATTTATGGAATGATTTTAATTATCAAAATTAGAAACCGTATATCGAGTTTCCATTTATTTAATCAACAGGATTCCATAAGATATCAAAAACAAGATACGATTACCCGGAAAAACGCGGTCTCTAAATAGCCTAAATCCACGCTTTGACACTTCAAAAGGAGAGGCAAATCCTCTCTCTCTCTTCTCTCTCTCTTCCGATGATCGAGTCCATCGTCAACTGAGCAAACGATGGGGCAGCGGAAGAAGCTCAGGGACATCGTGGGCGCCATGAAGGACCGAGGCTCCCTCGTCAAGGCCTCCCTCTCCAGGAAGCCCGCCGCGTCCGCCACGCGCGCCACCGTCCTCCGCGCCACCACCCACAAGTCCGCCGCCGCCCCGTCGGAGCACCGCGTCGCCGCCGTCCTCTCCCTCGGCCTGGGGTCCGGCCTCACCGCGTCCGCCTGCATCCGGTGCCTGGCGGGCCGCCTCGGCCGCACCCGCAACGCCTTCGTCGCGCTCAAGTGCCTCTTCGCACTCCACAGCATAATGATCCACAGGAGCTCGCGCGACGAGAACCTCTGCCTCTATTCCCTTTGCTTCGAGGGGAAGGGTTTCCTCAACCTGCCCAAGTTCAACGACGACTTCGACGAGGAGGCGATGGAGTACTCGTCGTGGGTGAGATGGTACGCGGCGTTGCTCGAGCAGAGCCTCATCGCTTCTCGCGCTCTGGGCTACGTTCTCTCTTCTTCCTCCTCTTCTTCTTCGTCTTCATCTTCGTGTTCTCAACTGACAAGAGAATACAAGCGAGAGAATCTGCGAGCAGCGGCGAGCTCGGACTTGATGCGCGAGCTCGAAGTCCTCGTGACCTCTCTCGAGCAAGTGAGCGACGCCCCGGGGTCGCTGCACCTTCAGAGGAACGACCTGGTATACGGGGTCGTGCGATCGGTGTGCCAAGATTATCGGATGATCCGGCGCGAAGTGTTCTCGAGAGTGGAGGAGTTGGGCGGCGATGAGAGACTGGGAAGCTCGAGTCCCGGCCACTTGACCCGGTTGCTGACCGCTCTGGAGCGAGTCGAGGATTGCAGAGAGAAGCTGGCTTTGCTGTTCGTGAACAAGGCGAACGCCGACGGGCTGTGGGACTTGATCGCGCGGACGAAGACGAAGATTCGCGGCCTCATGCGAGACGGCGGCCGGAGCTCGACGGCCGCCATCCCCGGCGGCGGCGGCGGCGCTTGGCTCCCGTGGCGGGACAGGTTTTCCGCCTATGCTTTCACGGCGGTCTGGTGATGCGTTTGCGATCGGGTCAAATTTGTACAACTGGCGACGAGAATGGTTTGTCTCTCGAGTGTGAATGATGTTCGTGACAAATTGGTCGTCCCTCTCTTCCGTCTTCTCCGTCCTTTCCTCGGCTTTGCACTGTGGAAGGAAAAAGATGCGCAGATAATGGGACATTATCAAATGCCCTGTTATTTGACATAGACTTCCACATGCTCCGATTTTCTTCCGAGCATTTTTATACAAATTTATTATACGGATGATGCGATGAACAGAGTCGGTCCATATTTCGGTCCCTCCGCCGTACACCTTGCCTGTAAAACTTAGAAAAATTTGTAACTAAATCCTGATTTCTCAACTCCATCCGAGTTCCATTTTGGAGCCTCGTAACACGGTCCTAGGTTCGAGGTCGTACTTTAATTGGCTCTCAATGCACTTTCCTTGTTCAGATCCCGCTCCATCGTTGAGAAGATCAGGTATTCGTCGAACGAACTCGAGGAATCGGAAGCTAGAAAATCACACCTTCGTTTAACACCATCAAGTTTTCATATGTGGTGACTGATTGTCTTGATTAGTACATAATGTACATGGAGCTAGGGGGACGATTGACAGTAACTTGAGTTGAGATATAATATGGACCCTGTACTCTCAATTCAGGATCGGTCAATTTGCTTAACATTGGCGACACGTCATAAAGAAAATCCATCCGCACAATGTAAAAGGGTTTATGATTTTTCTTTTTTGTTCTATTTTTACCTTTTGAGACGAGCTTATCCATTATTGGGAGGCCAAGGATAATAAAATGGCCACTTGTCTGAAAATGGCATAAAAAAAAGAAAAAAGGAAAAAAAAAAAGAGAGAAAAGAAAAGAAAAACAGTTAGCGGATGATATATATAAATTTATATATTTGGTGATTGTCGTTCTGATTATTGTTATTAGTCGTCGAAGATTTGATGCGAGACTTTGAGTTTTGGGCATTCGGCCCGGCACAATGCATCATCCTAAAATTATTCCCAATATTACATCAATTACGATACGGAAGTCTTTTTTTTTTTTTATGATATAATGTCACTTTTGAACAATTAATTTTTTTTTTTTGGTCGAATTGAATAATTAATTTGAATGGTAGGTTTTGTGGGGACAGACACTTGGAAACCAATGGGATGAAAACATCGCAAATAAGTACAAAAAGATTGGTTGCGCCCCACCTCGGCGCTCTTGAAAGCGATTTCGGAGGGATTTGGCCAGGCGCTGTCAAGAGGGGAACGAAGGAGAACATTGTGAGGATCCATATTGTGGGCTAGATTTGATCGGACTACTAAGCTATTATTGAGATAAGAAATTAGTGTCACGAGCTGCGATACTATATATGAATTATTTATTAAAATAGTCATGCGAAGTATAAAATATCGGCAGGAAAATTATCAAAAAGGTCTTAAATTTATTGCATTCAATTCGAAAAAACCTTTAAATCAAACGTTAATTTTTTGACAATTTTTCAATGTAATTCTTCCGGTTAATTTTGATCGGAAAACACTGATGTCATGTGTAGCGTGGTCAGCGCTGACGTGAACAGTTTTTTAAAAACTTTTATGAATTTTTTTCTTTTTTTTTTTTTTTTTTTTTTTCTTTCCTTTTTGTCACCAGCCACAGGTGATGGTTGACGAGGGTTTAGCAAGGATCGCTTCGCTCATGGCTAACGGGGCTTGGGCGAGGAGAAAATATTTAGTGGTATTAAAGCATCTCGTCGATCGTTCGCAACACGCATTTATTTAGTCAGATTCACTTATAGACTGACAAGTGACAAAGTATTGCAATCAAATAAAATAGTTGTCAAAAGCTGACTTGCAAATCATAAATGCATAACACCTTTTTAGAAAAAATTCAATTGGATGCCCAAAGGAGCTCTCTCATCCTTCAACCGACATTTTCCTTTTTGACCAAAAGAGAAGGACCAAAAATAGTAACTTTGCTCCTCACATTCATCATCTCGCTCCACCCTCTCCATTCCTCTCCTCAACACCTCACCCTTGCCAAGGCTCGGACTTGACTCGCCCAAGGCTGAGCGGGTCTGGCTACTCACCCCTGAAGGACCCGTCGCCCAACTGGAGCAATTGAACCTCCCAAGGAGACGATCCTCCTCGATGACTGTGACTATGACCACTGGTTCATTGTCATGGAGTTCCCCACCGATCCCAAGCCCTCCGACGAAAGATGATGAGCACTTATGTCAAATTTGTAGCCTCTGTTATCTCAAGGTACGAAGTAGAAGAACCAATTCGATGCTATCCTTTTTTATCTTTTAATTTCTAGTCCTAGTTCACGTTGAGCGTGTTCGGTTTGTTTGTTTATTTGTTTCTTGGTGGTAATTTGGATGTGTTCGAGGTTTTAAGTGAGGAGGAGGCGAAGAAGAAGTTTTACCCTGTTGGCACAACCACTTTTACTAGATTTGGGCGCGTGATCTCCGAGGCGCTGTGATACCTTTGAATATGAATTTGGTATCACATACTTTGTTTGAAATATATATGAATTATTTATTGAAATAGTTAGGCGACATGTCAAAGATCATCGATAAAATTACTAATAAGGTTCTAAACCTATTGTATTTATGCCAATTTAATTCTAAACCTTTAAATTGTGCCAATTCAATACTAAACATTTTGATGATTTGCCAATGTAATCATTCCGATTAATTTTGATTGGAAAATACTAATGTGGCAGTTTAGTCAACATCGACCGTCCTATGTGGTGTGACCAGCGCTATCATAGATAATTTTTTTAATTTTTTTAAATTTGTCCTTTTTTTACTTTTTCTATTTTTTCTTTCCTTTTTGTTTGTGGCGAGTCTCCAGCCACAAGCGATGGCTGATGATGGTGGGTGCAAGCCCTCACCCAGTGGCCGGTGAGGGTTGTCGGGCTCTCGCCAGCCGCAATAAAGAAAAAAAAGAATAGATAAAATAAATAATTTAAAAAAATTAAAAAAATTTGTAAAATTTGTCCAGCGTAGGATGTCAGTGATTTCTGGCCAAAATAACCCGGAATAAATTACATTGGAAAATTATCAAAAAAATTAGAATTCAATTGGCCCGATTAAAAACTTTAGAACTAAATTGGCACAAATGCAATGGTTTATGATTTTTTGGGTAATTTTCCTAATATTGTCTACACACACACAATTCGAGTGAAACAACAAGTTCATATAAATGGATTTATTATGATCTTGAGGCTTTATTAGATCATGCGAAGCAATAATGAAATCCCACTGACTAAATACGAATTTTTTTGTGTTATTATTTTGTATTTGCATTCATTTTTTATAAAGTGATATAGTTTACGTTTTGAAACTAATGCACTGAAATTTTTCCCTTTAAATCAAGCCATGACGATGAGCTTTAAAGAAATACATAAAAAACCATCATCAATTTTCAGACCAATTTCATTATGCATCTCTATCTAAAACCACCACTTTGCAACTTGACCTTTCGTATTAAACCATTCGAATTTGCAATTTGACATCAGCTACTATTACTTTTCTTACTTTTCGGAATTGTCATTTTTTCCTACTATCATAATTCTGAATGTCCCACCACCAGAAACCCGCGTAATCAAAATGAATATCATGACCCAGGTTAAGTCATCGATCGACTCATCATTATAGCCATATGTAAGGTGGAGACATATATCCATATGCCAGTGGAGGCTCTGTGCAAATTGGGTGGTGTTCCTCATGGTGGGTTGTACGTATTATTGAGTTATAAACTTTTTCACGTTTTGCCAATTAAGTTATTTCTTATTTGGTTAGAGCCAATGGAGTCTATCCAGTTAATTTTTGATCGGAAATTGCTGATGTGGACGCCAACATGAAAAGATTTAGTACTCAACTAGCACAATTTAAAAGGTTTGTTACTAAATTGATATAAATATAATAAGTTTAGACCTTTTTTGGTAATCCTACATGTCTCCTTTGCTTCATCTTAGTTGCCAATATATACTATAATTTTTGGTAATGTTCTAGATACTAAGACTCTTATGCTAAATTATCTTGTAATGCGGCGTGACGGATAACAAGTCTACTTAGACATCTAAGGAGAATTTGTCTCATCATCTGTAAAACAATAGTATACCAGCTACAGTAACTCAAGTATCATTCTTATTGATAGGCAAATACGGACCATCCATAAGATGGCAAGAAGCATGACACAAGCTAAAGGTACAGAACTGCAATATTAATGTATACTACATGATGCAAAAGTTCCTATAAATAGGTCAAATGATACGCCAGCGTCCTGTGGAACTTTGGTTATGTTTGCATGATGGGAGGAAAGGAATAAATGGCGAGAAAATAAGAGGTTTTAAATATGAGTCGATGTCATATACTTTATACTTTCATTTCGTGTCGGTCCAGTTTTCTACTCCTTGGAGCGCCACAACTCCTCACGATTACACAGACAAAGGCCAAGGTTGCTGGTCAACTTCCCTCGTCAGATTGTATATGCAATAACCCCATCCCGACTTGTTATGTAACAGACGAAATGATGGGCATGAACAAGCCAATCCAATCAAATATCATATCAAACATTAATGATTAGATGCACAAAATTTGGGACCAATGTTGTCTGACGAGAAAAACCTCGAAAATCTGCTCCCTCAAAACCTAATCTCCTTGCCCCTTATTCTTCGAAAAATAGAAATATCATTTTCAATGTAGACTTCTAGCATTTTAGGGCGTGGGCAAGAAGCAAAGCCAGTTTCGCTTGATGTTCCTTCCCATGTTCTGTCGTGGAGTCGTTGCTTGCCATGTTGCTTGCTTTGCTCCTACCTACCATGGAGGCTTACTATAATATGGACTTGGACGGCCGCTTAATGATTCAACTACCCAACAAGAGACTCCTATGAGCGACTGTAGCGGCCGCTATCTCCATTGGCGCCGTCCTCTTGTGCATCGTTTTCGGTCTTCGCGGTTGAGTACTTGTTCACCCGTTCGGCAGCTTTCTTAGCCTAAATGAAACCATCGTCACGAGATTTTCAACGAGATTAGTGTTTCAAGAGAGAGAGAGAGCGAGCATGTCAACAAACATATATTTACTATCGCATGGATGTACCTCCTTATCCCAATCTGAGCGTATCGTTATGATCGCCAGGATCACTGTCTGAATCGCTGTGCCACCAAATATCATCCCAGCCCACATGCCCTAAAAGATAGCATTCACAAATCATAAGAATCTCCAAGAACTTCTTGATTGAAATGACCGAACTTAGCATGGTTATTTTAGGTAAGACGTAAATTAGGCGAAAAGCGTACCCTGACACCCCAACCAGCCCACCATCCCAAAAGTATTCCGAGAGGGAGCCCGACAACGTAATAGCACCCTAGATTTATGTATGCGACAAGCGCTTGCCATCCCGATCCCACGGCTACTCCTGTCATATATAAAACAAGAGTATGTAGTCAGGTTCGAGTTTAACATAAACCGTTTAATATAGGACACAAAAGTATAGTCTTTAGGCGTATTTCTACGAGCTTAATGAGCCGAACAATGAATTTCAAGGCGCACAGCATCACAATTTAGCCAACTCCCTGCCAATATGGTTAGTTTGGCAACAAACTGAAGTAATGACTGACGGATTGGGAGCAAAAGAACGTGCATTTCGGTACAGACACTTAATGTGAAAGTTGGCATGACAATGACCGATGCTGCACCCCGCTGTCGTAAGTTCACAGGATCCACACCTGACAGAATCGGTTGGACGCTGTTAAGGAGGATCGTGACTCCTAAGAGGAGGGAGAGCTGGTCGACCTCTTCGAGGACGTCGTCGCTCGACGTGAATATGTACGCAAACTTATCGTGAAATATCAGGATCAGGGCAAAGAAGACGATGCCGATTATGGTCGATTGAACCACGGAGACCTTGGTCGCAAACTTGGCGCCTTGGCCATTACCAGCGCCCAGCTCGTTCGCCACCCGAACCCTGCGAAATTCAACCGAGGTTAGAGGAAAATGGTCGCAGAACCAAGTGATATTTCATTCAAACGCTTTCTCTAGTTATAGTCTTGAAGTATGACTGTTAGGTCGAACACAGAGGCAGGGCAGAGAGAGAGAGAGAGAGAGAGAGAGAGAGAGAGGGAGAAGGACAGAGAGGTGTACCCGGTTGCAGCAAAGAAAGCAAGTGGAATCATCATCTCCCAACCATTGATACTCATGCTGCAACGTATGGACATAAATAAGCGAAGTGAGTCCAAAAGCAACTCCCTTTTCTTGAGATATGACTGCATTTTCCCTTTTAAAGCAGACCATAAGAAGTCGGCACGTCGAAAATGAACTTCGATTTCCTTAAATAGCTATTTATGATAGAGAAATAATGTTTGTTTTTGGGAAAAATAACATAAATAGTGCCTACCTTTTACTGCAAATTGCAATATGGTCCCTAAATTTTTAATTTTTTCAACATAGTCCATAAACTTTAATTCAATATGCAATGTGATTCCTGAACTTTTAATATATTTAATATGATCCTTGAGCTATTGGTACATGTTCAATTTCGTCCCCGAGCTAGATAATCCAGGGACTAGATTGAATATTTACCAAAAGTTCAAGAACCACATTACATATTAGGTTAAAGTTCAGGGAGCACATTGAAAAAATCGAAAGTTCAGGGACCTATTGCATATTGCGGTAAATTTAGGGATCATTTATGTGATCATCCCATTGTTTTTCAATCCAATACTACATTTAGAATGAAGTTTTTTTTGTGACCTGTGACAATAATCACTTCCTACATGATTATCAAAATATAAGATGACGAAAGAACATATGCAATATTAAAACGAGACGTAGACGTACCAGATCGACAAAGCATCTACCGCAACCGTCGCATCTTGTAGGTACCCCGTGAGCAATATCAAAATTCGATAGTACCAGTTTTCCAAGCTTCTCAATCAAACAAAAACCAAAAACCCAGTTAACAAAATGACTTTCTTTTCCCCCTTAAGAAGCAAAATTGAACATTGGGACAACGTGAAATAGAACAAACAACAACCTGAGATCGAAACTGGAGAAAAAAACGAACACGAACTCTCACCAGAGCATGACCCCAGAAGCCGCCGAGAGCTTGAGGAATTCCCAGAGCCCCGAGAACGCCTCTGTCGAGAAACCGGACCACGTCAACGGGCACCCGCCGCACATGGTGTACCCGAATAGCCCGAAGACGAGGATCCACCACGAGATGTCGAGCACCACCGACAGCCCGACGATCCCAAACCCGAACACGTAGACCGCAAGCCAGCTGAAGAGGATGTTGAAGGCGAGCGCGGCGAGCGAGACCCACGCGATGACCACGTTCTTGAGCTGGCACTGGAGGAACCGCTGGAGCGGGAACTGGAAGGCGAAGCTGAAGTGGAGCGGGATCATCCACGCTGCTGCCACGCCCGACAGCTCCGCCACGTCGTCGGGCTGGCCGAGCAGCCTCATGAGAGGCGCGGTGAACACGTAGACGGGGAGCAGCAGGAAGCAGCAGCAGAAGAGGACGATCCACGACCGCTGCATGTAGATGCCGAGCATGCGGTACCGCTTCGCCCCGAAGGCCTGCCCGCATAGCGTCTCAAGCGCGCTCCCCATCCCGAGCTGCATTCCGCCGCACAAAGTTCCAATCAATATTTACAAATACCATGAAAACAAAGTTGCATAAACAGTATGCTTGTCCATATTTTTGGAAGGCATTAATAGCATGTTATCTCATCCGCGCCATACCCTTTGACGGTTTTAAGACACATGCCCGAACATCCATATCAGCATCATAAGTAATCTCAGGAGAAGCAATTTGTTTACCAGGAGGCCGAAATTGAAGCCGACGATGACGGTGTTGGCGATGGAGAAGGCGGCGAGCTCGACCTCGCCGAGGTAGCCGGCGAAGGCTTGACTGATGATGTTCATGGAGTAGGAGGAGACGCGGCTGAAGATGGCGGGGCCGATGATCCGCCATAGCTTCTTGGTTTCGATCCAGACCTTGGCCTTGAGGTCGCCGCTGTTGTTGTCCTCTCGGTCCTTGCTCTCGCCGTTCAGAGGCGACTCCGGCAATAAGGGTTGGCTCGAGCTCATGCCCTCTCGCTCATTGTCGATGCTTCCCATGTCTGAGCGATGATATTTGCACACAGAGAGAGAGAAAGAGAGAGAGAGAGACGGAGACGGAGACGGACAACTGGTTGGTCAAGAAATTTATTGAGGCCGAAATCAAAGCTAATCACGGAGTGAGAGGTTGGCAAACTCCTCCCACATGTTTTGGTCAAGCAGAGGAAGCATAGTTCAAATTGAGTACTTTTTGATGTCTCAATCCCGATAGGACTTCGCTAGGAGAACGGCGCTGTTATTTTCCTAAGAGTAACAGTGCAATTTGGACCATAAAATTTGCTACAAAAGACTATCTATTTTGCATAAGTGCAGGATTTAAGGAAACAAATCTAGTAATATTCAGGAAACAAGAATCGCATGGGGCCATTTACTGCCGAGTATCTCACTGGAAATGCGGTTCCTCGCGAGTACGAGGATCTTGAGGCGGCGGAGACCAGTGAAGGAGGCAGGGAAGCCGCCGGACAAGGCATTGCCGTTTAGGTAGAGGGACTTCCGGTTGAGGAGGCCGGAGAGGTCAGGGACATTGCCGGAGATGGGGATATCCTTGAGGCTTAGGATGCGATTTAGGTCATTTTTAGTGCTTTCTTCTTCTCTCTTTAGGACTGGACTGCTAAACGACGAGGCGTGAATAGGGAAGGAGTTGATGGAAGAGTGACGGTGCCGTCAGCTTCTCATTTCCCATCCCAATTGGAAACTGCGAAGATGACAGCATCGTCGTTGCGAGAGTAGAGACGCTGCTGTCTCCACCATGTGATTTCCCATGGAAACTTGCTCAGTTTCCTTGGGAATTTGAGAATCTCACTTAATGCAATATTTCCTGTTGGCAAAATCCTACTGAGTTCTATGTCTTAAATTTTTTATGTAGAAAAGGTTGGCCACAATGAAACAAGGAAAGGAAAAGAAAGAAAGGAAAGACGTCAATCACAATTGAGATACTTCGAAGTATGAAACTATAAATTTGTTCCGATTCACCGTCATAGATTAATTTGATTACATTTTCGAGTATCGATCTTCCGATTGAATTTAAATCTTACTTTATGAGAAATTGTAAAATAAACATGATCAAAAGTTATATTTGATTTTTGGGTCTGTATGAAATTGATTTTTTAGGTCAACTTAGAAATTACTCAAATGAAAATTTTAAGTCTCATCATAAAAAGTTAATGGACTTCATAACAAGTGTAAAGTAGACCCAAATTTGGTGTGTCCTTGTTGAATTTTGGTAAAGTAGTCACAAAGAAGGACACAAGAGTTACGAGGTTCGGCGATGTGCCTACGAAAAACTCTCTTCTTCTTTTTCATGGATTTTGAGTATCTACTATAACAAAGGAAACTAAAACCCAAAAATATGAAAACAATCAAAATACATATTTGCCTATAACACCTAAATCTCTCCTTTCCTTTGAATAAGAAAAACGCAAATCTAGCAAATCTAGCCAATACTCCCCTCAAGTTGGAGCAAGACATCAGGTCAACTTGTTCACCATATCTTGAAATACTCCCTTGGATAAAGCTTTGGTGAAGATATCCGCAAGTTGATCCTTACTACCTTTCATTGTCTTGTCTTGAACCTTTTCCCTTACAAAGTGACAATCGACCTCTATGTGTTTGGTCCTCTCATGGAAGATTGGATTTGAAGCAATATGTGTGCCGCCGATTATCAAAATAGCTTTGTAGGTTTAGACATGGCATCACGAAATTCTTGAAAGCCATGATTTCACTAGTGGCACAGATTAGATCTAGCCACAACTGCCACAAAAATTTTCCACCAACAAAGATACAAAAACCTGGTAGATTTTCTATCCATAGGATTGCCCAAAAACCCCAATCTCTCGTGATTCCTCTTCCCGATTTCTGATGAAGCTGTTTATCAAATATGCCCTTGTGTAGGTTTTTGCAACTTTAGCTGTTGTCGGGCCTAGTAATGGTTAGGTAAATCAATCTCCCTACCATACGTTGAAATTGCCCAATATCCTCTAATGGTGTTTCATTGGACACAATCTTCTTTTGTTGTAATCCATAGGAAAACTTAAAATCTAAGACATATTTCCTTTGAGTTAGGAATAGACCTTTGTCGAAACTTGCTACCTCTATGCCCAAAAATACCTCAATTTTCCAAGGTCTTTAACGTCAAATTCCTTGCTCAACATTTGCTTAAGCTCTGCCCGTGAAGTTACCGCCAAGAATGATAAGATCATCAACATAAATGAGAATGACAACAATACCTTCACCAACCGCTTTAGTAAACATTGAAGAGTCACCAAGCCCCTTTTGAAACCAAATCTAGTGAGTGCGAACTCAATTTGCCATACCATGCTCTAGGCGATTGTTTGAGGCCATATATTGCTTTCTTTAATTTGCAAACCATTCCCTTATCATTTTCTAAGAAATATCCAGGAGGGACATCCATATAAACCTCTTCCTCCGTGTCTCCTTGGAGGAATGCATTCTTTACATCCATCTCAAAACAATGGCCAGCCACGGTTAATCGCCAAAGATAGAAGGACACGAAACAAAGATTCATTTTTACTACAGAAATGTTTCCTTGTAGTCTATCCCATAGGTTTGAGTATACCTTTTGCGACAAGTCGAGCTTTGTACCTTTCAACCACCCATCATAAATATTTGATCTTGTAAATCCACCGCATCCAACTGATTTGGCAATTTAACAAGTTCCCAAGTGTTGTTACTATCTAATGCCTGAAGCTCATCTTTCATGGCATTCACCCACACACTAAAAGCTTCCAAAAGCTATTGGGCTCATGTTGATTTTCAATAGATTAAATACTTATGAAAATTCTATCATACCCAATAAAATCTTGAATGGGATCTTGAGTAGTATAATATGTTGAAAAGTCACGGTGCGTTGAAGCCCTTGGAATGCGCGATGATTTGCGGATTGGAGCTGAGATAATAGGTTACCCCGTATCTGAAA
The DNA here is from genome assembly GCA_024733475.1 of Syzygium grande. Lineage (NCBI taxonomy): Eukaryota > Viridiplantae > Streptophyta > Magnoliopsida > Myrtales > Myrtaceae > Syzygium > Syzygium grande. The sequence goes on from JAMXDD010000006.1 coordinate 7,152,213, forward strand.
ACTCCCTCTGTTGCATCGTTAGTTCCAACTTGCAAATCAACCGAACTTGAACAGGGCAAAGTTGACATCTTCTATATTCATGGGAGCAAAGTGTTGACATCTTCTATATTCATGGGCTGATTCCCTTGAACAATCGTTGTTGAATTTCCTCTTGGTCGAACATTGAAGGCTCGATAGGTAGGACGACGTAGTCATCTTGCTCCCCCCGAATTTGATTCTTAGCAAAAACATGTTAGTCTCATCAAAGACAACATCACGAGTACTTGGTTCATAGCATTTATATCCCTTCTTGACATTCGAGTATCCCAAGAAAACACACTTTCGAGGTCCAGCTTGTCACCAGATTGAGAATGCACATAACACACACATCCGAAAACTCTCAAGAGAGATACCAAATTTTCGCTGCTTTCAATTGGAACCTTATATTCCAACACCTTACTAGGGAAACGGTTGATTAAGTAACATGGTAAGGACCGTTGGTCTTAGGTAAATTTCACGAGAATAATAATGCTCGGGTAACTTCAAGTAGATGTCTATTTTTCCTTTCTCGCAATTCCATTTTGCTGTGAAGTTCCCACGAGGAGGTCTGATGAATGATTCCCATGTCACCAAGAACACTTGAAAAGCCCGATTGGTATATTCAGTTCCATTGTCAAAGAATCTTTATTGTAGTGTTAAATTGATTTTTCACCATATTGCAAAAATCTTGAAACACAGTTAGAACTTCACTTTTGGATTTAAGCAAATAGAGCCATGTAGCCCGAGATTTGTCATCAATAAACGTAACAAAATACTTGAATCCCTCCTTAGAGTCAATAGGGAAGCCCCCAAACATCCGAGGAACTAAATAAAATAAATGTTCTCTATGTGGAAAAGGTAACCTATGCTGCTTAGCATAATGACAAGGATCACAGCAATTGGAATCATAACTTAAAGTCATATCAAGAGCATGTAACACCCGGTCGTGACCCAAACGCCAATGCCACAAATCGGGATGTATCAACAGTCTTCCTTTGAGCCATCAAAACTTTGCTGTTGAAGTTCACCATATACAACCCATTTTGTAAATGCCCTTCACCAATCATCCTCCTCGTTGTTCGATCTTGGAAGAAAACCTTTTGAGGAGTAAAATAGCATTGCAATTCCACCGTTAGTGCATTTGCTAATTGACAATAAATTTGAAGATAATTCGGTACCAATAAAGCTTCGTAATTATGTGAGAAAAATTTAATTTGTCCAACGCCCCTAATTGGAACCTGGATTAGCAATAGTAATAGGTGGATATGACATTCTGAAGTAATATTGGATAGCAAGTTTTGAGAACTACACATGTGGTCTCAGAGCTCAAATCAACAATAAATTGAGTTGTGGATGTGGTGAACATTACCGATGTCATAGCCAAATTTCCGCTTGCCCCATGTATCAATTGGCGGACTTGTTGTCTAACTTGGATTGAAAATCATTTGGATTTTCTTGGAACCTTGGCTTCCACCCCTGTCTTTGGAAAGACGCAAATGCGGATGAAGGACCCAAAGACCTCTCTTTGGAATGGCCATCACGATTGCAATGGTCACAATAAAACCGAACTGGTTTCTTGAACTTTCCTTTGGCAAATCGAAAGCGGGGGGTCTCTTTGCTTCATGTTGATCGTGACTTTGTAAGGCGGATTGTTCACCGAGTTCACCTGATGTAATTGGGGCCAAAGGCATGACCCGTCTCCTTGTTTCCTCACTTTGGATTATGGCACAAACCGCATTAAAAGTAGGCAATTCAGACTCATAAGAATTTGACGTTTGGTGTCCTCAAACTCGGGTCTAATACTTGCTAACAAAGATTTTATCTTGTTCTTCTCGGTTGACATAATCCGTCTTATGGGTCGCGGGTCTATCTTGTGAAGCTCATCCCATTGCTTCTTCATTTTTCCCGTGTGTTCGAAGAAAAGATTGTGTTGCGCCTTGCTTAGAACAAGCCAATCCTTGCTGCAACTCAAAGATCCGGGATGCATTTCTAGATTGACCATACATCTCGTATATCGAATCCCATAACGCTTTTGCAGACTCAATATGCAAATATCTCGTAGATCTCCTGTTCCATGGAATTGAATATCCAAGACATCACACACAGTGATCATTGGCTTGCCATTCCTCAAAAAGAAGGATCTGACTCTTGAGGAATTTTTGTCCGACCAGATATGGCCCAACCGAGATCGTCCACCAAGTGCAATGGTGACGGCTCGACCACGGCAAAAGTTTCTCCCATTCAAGAACAAGGACGTGAGTCGCTGAATGTTCCTGCACAACGGTCTTCGATGACCCCGTCACCACAACATTTTTCTCCTTATCACCCATACCACTTAAAGAAATTGATTCGGTGCTCTCTATAACCATGTTGAATTTTGGTAAAGTAGTCATTACGAATGTGCCTACCTCCCTCCAAAAACTCTCTTCTTCTTTTTTTCATAGAGAGATCTGCTGCCATTATTATAAAGCAATATACACAAAATGCTATAACAAAGGAAAATTAGCAAACCCAAAAATATGAAAACAATCAAAATACATATTTGCCTATAACAGATTTGCCTACAATCTCTCCTTTCCTTTGAATAAGAAAAAACGCAAATCTCGCAAATCTCGCCAATAGTCCTAATATCACGATCCCTTTCATGGATTTCCGGTATCTACAATACAATTGAATAATTTATCACAAAGTCTGCAGTAACACGACTTTCATCAGTAAAATTATCGTCGGATGAATTCCTTCATTTGAAAAATAATAGAAAAGATTGGTTTAGTCATCTATATTTCAAAACGAAATAAATATGTTGACAGATTACCACAAAAATTCTACGCTAGATGCCTCTTATTTCCCGTGATGTGATATCTGTGTGTTTATAAAAGAACTTTGTTGTTGTGTATGTAGATACAACCCCACCCCCCCCCCAAAAAAAAAAAAAAAAACAAGCGAGCATAGTTAGTTCTTGTCTTCGGTGAATGATCATGATATGAATGCCGATTGCCCTTTTCATGTGAAATGAAATGTGCGGTTGCCCTTACATCATTACCAAATTAAAATAACCATGCAGTTATGCTAGCAACATCTAGATCCTATTTAATTTGTAATTGAGTAGCGTGTACTATGAATACACCATATAAATAGATGCACAAGATATGATGTGAAAGCTTGCCTAAACAAATTAAATGATCGAATCTTTAAATATTGTAAGGTAAAGTGTGCTGACACTAGAACCTGAAAAGTGCGGAGGAAACCAAAGCCGGAAAGCAACGCAAAACGATCGCATCGAGGCGATCGACGTGCCTGAGTCAGTGGCCGTGCCGGGAACTTTGAGAAGAGGCGCCGGAGGAGGTCGAGGAGAATGCCTGTCGACTGCCGGGGAGAAGTGCTGTATGTAGAGTTGGATAGCATTGAAAGTGAACGGAGGACCAGCCCGAGTCTTTTTGCCAATCTAGAAAGTTTTGAGTTATTAGGTTAAGAGATACATCTTGTCAACTTAATATAATATCGGCTGTTCTCCACAAATAAAAAAGGGTTTCGCAAGTCAACGTATCATGATTGGTTGCTGCTGCTTTTCTTTTATGCTTCCGTAAGGAGGAAGAAAGCAATTAAATGTTCTTCCCAGTTTACTATACGAGGAATGATCGTATTATCACCACCAATATGTGGTCGCGTAACCCATCAAGGGCGAGTGGTTTAGTTAAAGATTTGAACTCCTGAATTCCGGTAATTGAATTTCGAGCTCACTCGAGAGTCGGCACTGATGGAGGGCTCTTATCTAGTTAGCACTTTGGTGGGGTACTGTCGACAGGCCGGTCACCTTCCACTGCACATCTTTGGAGGTCAGTTTGTGACGCAGCGTTCAATGAGTAATTCAAGTAAAATCTTACTTAGAGAAAGAAATTTCGAAATTCAATATTGATGATAATGTTTTGTTTTTAAAAAAGAACTTTATAACAAGTTTATATATCCCTAAACCAAACCTTATTAGGATTATAAAGCATAAAATATCAAAATTACAAAACTGCCATTCAAATTAAAATCCATAAAAAAATATTAAAATAATAGAAAAATATATGTAAACTATCCCGAATTGCTAAAATCTATCGTTAGTCACGACCGAAGGCGGTGAGTTGTGTTCAGACCGCTGTTTCGCGTCAAACGACTGAATTTGAGCTCGATCCAATGTCGTCAACCGAGTCTGCCGGTTCTAGTTGCATTACCGTTTCACCTTCCGTTTGGATTTTTCCAACCGATTCAGAAACGCACCATTAATAGATTTTACATCAGTTTGCGACTCTAGTATATAATGGTCTCGTGGTGCCGATGCAACATCGGACTTGGGGAGCTAGACGACGAGCAGTCTACATCGGTGCGTGGGGTTATTTTGTAATGCCTTGGATCAAGTTGTCTCCATTTTTTTTTTTCTTCTTCCTATGTCTTCTAATTGCTGGATAACCTCAAGGATTCGCAAGTAAGTTCTTTTTTACGAATGAAGCTCGTGACTCTCTTATCAAATTGAGACTCTCCCTTTTAAGGGTAAATCTAATGGGGCCAACATATGTGTTATAATCATGTGCATAAATACAACAAAATACAAGTGAGAAAGAGAAATCAAGATTCAAAATTTATTTTGGCTCACATTTAAATTAGGGCTACATCAAGCAGATGATTCCACTATAATTAGCGTTTCCCACATTTCTAATTACAACTTTCATTTACAAGAAAAAGACATTGTATATTGGTGGCATAGTAATTATTCATGAGCACAAACCAAAACTGTTAATAAAATAAGGACCAAAACTATAAAATCCTTAAGCAGCTCGGGGGCACTGCCCCGCAACCCCCTCTGAGGTGGTTCCTGGAGCCCCGTTCGCTTGCCGGAGAGCGAGATTTCATGCCTTCCCGTCTATAAAGAGTATCAACGAGACCCCAACAATGGGAACTGGTCACTTGTTATTATATAATGTCAGGATCAATCAACACCAGAAACAGAAAATATAAATGGAAAGGAGTCGAAAGATGCAGCAAACTGGGATATCTCTGGATGCAGCATGCGTCCAAAACCTTCCAAAGCATTCCTGGTGGTCAGCCAAGCGTCCCCACTGGATCACCTACGACACGTTTTTCACGATACGTACGATAAGTGAGACGATGTTCGTCGTTCTCCGTGGGGTCGTAGACCCTTGTTTCACCAGATGGGAATGCTGTCTTTTCCGACGTTGATAAAGCGGACGCCCGCCTTTCCACGCGCGCTCTATTTAGGGCTTTAAGGCTTCGTTGTCTTTTTTTTCTTTTGTTTCATTTCTTCTTTTGTCTTTCTTCTTTTCTTTTTAATTTGACACTGCATTTTGCTTTATGTCTTCTCAATGGGTTTGGAGGTGAATTGCTCATATGAATGATTGGACCACAATGAATAAACATCAATAAAGTTTAAGGAGCAGGTGCATTATCGTTTGTCTAGACCATTATGCTACCTGCTAATGAAATGTGATTATGCTAAAGTCTAAAAAATTTAGGAGAACGATGTATAGTAATCAATGAGTATTTATGATGTTCAAACTTTGAAGTTCTCTGATTTCTTTTTCCTTCTTGGTTTTTCAAGATCCCGCAAGTTTTTTTTTTTTTATGAAAGTTGCTTGTTTCAAATATTGACTGAGAATGGAAAATAGATCGCGACTTTTGGGATTCGAATCTCTATCGTTCATGATTTTCGAAACAACCAATCTTGCTCGTTGTCATCCGATTTCGTTAGGCTCCAGCTCATATGTCAAACTTTGGTCTCGGCATCTTCTATGTTTTTCGGCTTTTCTTTCCTTTCTATATGTTGTGATTTTCCAATTAAACATATTTTAGAGAGTGCCTGCTCACTTGCATAGAGGAGCAACTGAAAGAAGGGCTACACATACAAATCTACCAAAAAAATATTCAGTGGTGTCAAGCCACCATGGCGTCATCAGCATATGTGGCATACATAATCCTACTCAGATCCATTAAAAAAGTGACGTGTGTCCAAGTGATGTGAATATTAAAATATGAAAAATTATAAACCTTGTAGGCTTGTACCCTCCCGAGACCCGATGGCTAACGACAACCGGCGAAGGCAAGCGATGTTCAACGGCGGTGAGGAAAAAGATCCGGAACTTAAATGTGTTCGTTCAAAAGTCAAATTCTCAAACAATTTTGTTTGAGAAAATTGTTAACAAAGATCTTGCTACATATCTCTAGCAGGGTGCTTTTCATGGGAGATGCGATTAATTATGATTTCGTTTCAGAACATAATATAACCATTGTTCATTGATTGCTATACAGTGCCACTGGTCATAATGCTCAATTTGTCACGTCACGAAAGGGTCCATAATAAGTCCGACGTGAATGATGTTGATGTTTAGAGTCATAGAGAAAACAACGACAAAGTGTTTATGGTGGCTCAACCCCGATTAGTATTGTATGATATGTATTTATAGGAGTGACTAATTACAGAAAGGGTATAGATAGAAGCATAATTACATAAATACCCCATAATACATATAAATTACAAATATTCAATCCGGTAGGTGTAACAACCGGGATTGGATCTCATCACGCATATAAGTCCTTTGGTGAAGATATCAATTGATTTGTTGTAGGCATAATCATGTAGATCTCAAAACCCGTTCTCGAACAAAGTGGTAATCCAACTCAATGTGTTTGGTAAGAGCATGAAACATAGGATTGATAGCAAGACAGGTGGTAGAGATGTTGTCACAATAAACGGTGAGAGGATTATGAAGGGGGACCCCAAGCTCACGAAGTAAAAGATGAATCCAAATAGTTTCAAAAACACATTGAGCAGGCTTAGAGCGGGCCACTTCTTGGCACTCCATGAAACAAGATTGGTGCCTAGAAAAACACAAAATCCTGAGGTGGACCGTCTAGTATCGGAGCATCCAGCCCAATCTGCATCCGCATAAGCAGTCAAAGAAGTGGGAGAACACCGCTCAATGAGCAATCCATGGGTGGAGGTGCCAGCTAAATATCGATATATACATTTGATGGCTTGGAGATGAGGTAAGCATGGTTGATGCATGAACCCGGCTAACCAAATTCAAAAGCAAAACTAATATCCGAATAAATACATCCAAAAGCACCAAGCATTTTGTTTGAGAAGCGAAACCTCACCATCATTAGTTAACAATAGAGTCTTGAAGCTAGAGGAGCAGATCTCTTAATAAGGTCAAATTTAGCAAAGGCTAGCAACATACTTGGCTTAAGATAAAAGTTACCGTCGGAGCAATGCCAAGAAAATAGTGAAGGAGTCCAAGATCTTTCATAGCAAATTCCTAGATTTCAATCAAAGCTCGTAATAACTCGATATTACTAGTGACAAGGATATCATTAACATACAACAAAAGATACACACGGCCTCAAGAAGGATAAAATAATGAAGGATCGGCCTTACTCGCCATGAAGCCCAAAGATAACAAAAAGCTGTTGAAGCGTTGAAACCATGCACGTTTGTTTTTAAACCGTAGATGGCTTTACTGAGACAAAGACACATGATTTGGAAATTCAGGATGAGAGAAACCGGGAGGTTGGCGCATGTAAACTTTCTCACAAAGAATGCTGTGCAAGAAGGCATTCTTGACATCAAGTTGATGTATGGCCCATCCTGAACAAATCGCAATAGAGAGAACAACCGAATTGTAGTAGGTTTAACGACTGGGCTAAAAGTCTCGTTATAGTCCCTTCTGGCTTGCTACTTAAATCCTTGTGCAACGAGGCGAGCTTTGAAGCGTTCCACAGTTCCATTGGGTTTTTCCTTAATCTTAAAAACCCATTTACAACCAACTAAATTCTTAGAAGGATCGGGTGATACAAGATCCCACATGTGATTGGTGACCAAGGCATTGAATTCGTCTACCATGGCCGCTTTCCAATGTGGGTCAAGAATGGCCTTAGAATAGCAAGTCGGTGTCTCTTCATTAAAAGAATGAGAGAGATTAAAAAATTTCCTCGATTTAGAAATTCTAGATTTTGCACGAGTCTGCATAGGATGAGTCGGAAGAGAGGAAATGGAAGCGTGGAGCTGGATAGAGATGTAGAGGGGATTTGTAGGTTTGTTATGGGAGGAATTTGGTCGAGAGAGGAGTGAGGTTGAGACATAGTGACTGAGTTAGGAGAGAGGGGAGGTGGAGATGAAAAAGAATTGGAAGTAGATTAGGTAGTAAGAGAGGAGGAGAGAGGCAAATTAGGAGGTTGGGTGTGAGAAGAAGAAAGAGGCGGATGAGAAGCTTGAGGGCAAAAGGAAGTAGAAGGAAGAATAGATTAATTGGAGTAAACAAAAAGTGAAGGACGTGATCTAGGACAGTAGGGTACGGGACTATGATTTGAAGGTTTTGTTGAAAAGGGAAAATTCTCCTCATTAAATCGAACATGACGACTGATAAAAATACGACCACTCGACCGATCAAGGCAACGATAGCTTTTGTGATTTGACGCGTACCCAATAAATACACATGGCACAGAATGAGGTGCCAGTTTATGAGAGACACGAGACGGAAGAAAAGGATAATAAGCATATCCAAAAACTCGAAAGAAAGAGTAATCAAACTTGAACCCAAATAAACAGTGAAAAGGAGAAATATTAGATAAGACAGGAGTGGGAAATCGATTAATGGTGTAAATAGCAATGAGAAGAGCATCAACCCAATATGAAGAAGGCATATGAGTATGGATTAATAAGGTTCGAGACATTTCAACTAAGTGTCTAATTTTGTGTTCGAATACACCATTTTGAGATGGGGTTTATGGACAAGAAAAACGTTGAATAATACCATTTTCACGTAAGTATGTTTGGAACGCATTACTAGTATATTCACCTCCCCCATCAGTTTGTAAAAATTTAATTTTGGCATTGCACAGATTTTCAATAAAACAACGAAAGCGATGAAAGTGTGTAGGCACTTCAGATTTATTTTTCATGGGAAATACCCAAGTGAACCGAGAATAATTATCAATGAATAACACAAAATATTTGAAACCATAATTAGATAAAATTGGACTCGTCCATACATCAGAATGAATTACAACTAAAGAAAAAAATGCACGATGACTAACAGACTCAAAAGGCAATCGATGAGATTTGCCTGCAAGACATGACTCATATGATATCGACTTAGAACTAGAATTGCAAACACGACTCAAAACTTGTTTATTTGGATGGCCAAGACGAGCATGCCAGCGAGTGAGTGAAGCAAAGGAAGCCACAATAGGATGAGAATGAGATGACATCATTGAGTTGGAAATTGGATAAAGACTATGAGAAGAATCAGCTTTGAGGAGGACTTTCCCGGTTTGTTTGCCTTTCAAAGAAAAGGATGAACCATTAAAATCAATGGCACATGAATTTTTATGGCAAAGTTGAGCAACTGAGATAAGATTGCGAGCAAGATTAGGAATATGATAGACGGGAGATAATAGTAAATATCGAGAACTAGTATGTAAAAAGGCTTTATCGACTTGCTTAACAGGCAATAAACGACTATCACCAACCGAGACTTTTGTCAAATCGTAAAAAGGTCTAGGATTTATAATGTTACCAATATCATTAGTCACGTGTGCCGATACTCCACTGTCAAGATACCAAGATGAATCAGAGGTCTCGCCAACCGAGAGAGCTGAGAACGAGTCCGACAAATCAATAGTGGTAAAAGCATGGTTGAATCATTGTCGACATTGTAGTGCGGTATGCCCGACTCCGTTACATATTTGACAAGTAAGACAAGGCCTAGATTCGAGAATACCTCCCTATGTGAAAGGGGGAACATAGGGCTTCAAACCACCACGAGATCGACCAGAGGAGGTGGAGGAGGCATAGGGAGCCAATAATGATTGCGAACCGAACTGATCATAAAAAGATTGCCAATTCGATATATCATGAGAGAATTGTCCACCTTGTCCCCGACCAGATCTAGGACCTCTAAAATTACGCTCACCTCGAGATCCTCGAAACGTTGGACTGGGTGAAGTGGTGTGACCAATCAAAGCATGATGAATATTAGATGAAGATGATTCACTGGATTTTCGGAGAAATTGTTCTTCTTGGATGAGCAGATGTGACCGCAGATCACCAAAGGAGAGAATTGTAGGGCCGTTTATGACCATAGTGACAAAAGGATCATACTCAGATGGGAGCCTATTGAGGGCTTGAATCACCAAGTTCTTGTTAGAGACGGAGCAATTGATTGCGGTGAGAGAATCCGCAATTGACTTCAGATGCTGGAGATAATCAGACATTGACTGATTGGGTTTCTTCATAGTATTCTGAAAATCCAATTTTAGTCCAATTTCCTTGGCCGCGTAGCGATTAGTAAAACGTTGTCCTAGAGCAAGCCAAATCTCTTGATATGTCCGAAGGTTGTGAACTTCATGGAAAATTTCGACTGTGAGGGTCGAATTGATCAAACTACAAGCACATTGATCTGTCTTCACCCAGATGGAATTGGAAGTATTGACCACTACAATGCCAATCTGATCATTAATAAGCTTCGGGCAAACATGGAAAAGAACCATCCACATAGCCCAACAGATCGTTACATATTAAAATAGATTCAAACTGAGATTTCCACAGAAGCTAATTGTTTGCATCGAGTTTGATGGAGACGAGACTTGTGATGTTGGGAAGAACAAGCGATGACGAGGATGATTGCACAGCCGTAATTTGAGTAGCAAGTCCGAGCGCAATGTTATTGGGAGGCGATGGGAAATTGGGATTAACAGAAAAAGAAGATGGTGGGTAAAGAGATGCTAGAGAAGAAGAAAAATTTAAAGATGTATTGGATATTGTTGAGATAGTAATTGGAGCAAATGAAGTGTTGATTTGGGGTAGAGATGTTGAAAAATTCGATTTGTTTTCCTGCTTTGATACCATATTGATGTTTAGAGTCAGAAAGAAAATAACGACAAATTATTTATGGTGGCTCGATCCCAATTAGGGTTGTATGATATGTATTTATAGGAGCGACTAATTACAGAAAGGGTACAGATAGAAGCACAATTACATAAATACCGCATAATACATATAAATTACACGTTAATAAATGATTCATTAGTTGTGCATTATTTCAATTATTGAATTCGGCCCGGATCCACAAAATAATTCGAGCCCGGGCGAGCCCATCAAGCCAAGTGGGCTTGACTTAGATTGTTCCCATGACACGTTGTATTTTTTGGATTTTCATAGAAAAATTTAACGAAGTTAACTGTAAACTACTAAACTTATGGTTATATATCGTATGGCCAAGGGGAAGAAAAAGTCAGATGTTCACCTAGGAAATTACAACTTCGATGTCAAGGTCTTGTGCTCTTACATTCTACCGGCTTTCCGAATGATTCGATAATTTCTTGACTTGTCATTTCGAATCGGGTAGATTTGTATGTATTATTCCATGTTTCGCTTGCGATTCTGTGCAAACCTAATCGGCTTGTTCTGTCGATATTGTTTCGACAACTACTGGTTTTGAGCCAATTGGGTATCACTCCCCGTCAAACCGTGTCAGGCGAGAAACAGAAAGAATGTTCGGCCGATTTCTTGCACTGAGAACTGGACACACGTCCCATATCTCCATTTGCCCTCTTCCGTTGGTCTATGATTTATGAGTCGGGTCAGGCCTCGGTTTGTTTGTCTTTGTATGGTCTATGAGCTAAGAGGGACTACTGTCTGACTCTTTTCATGAATCTTGTACTAGCAAATCGGGTAAGGGCTATTAAAAGATTTAAACAATCTGAAATTGGTGCTTAGGGCCTTTTCCTCTTCGTCATGTAAGTCAGAATCTCACCTTCCATTTTGGCTCTTGAGCAGGAATTCTGAGTGAATTAACCGCACATATATAATTGTGAAATGTTGAGTTTAGAGTGAGATGTTTGACGACCTTCAATTGTGATCCTCTTAATTTAGAATTAACCGCAGCTATACAATTTATCCTTACACGCCTAGTTATCAATGGCCGAGGATTAGGTATCATCGTTGGTTTCTTTTATTCTTTCTCCTTCCAGCTTCTTCCCTATTCCGCTCCTTAGTTACTACCATAGAAACCCAAGAAGTTTGTCATTGTCACCATCGTGCCCACCACTGATAGGTCTCTCTCTCTCTTTGCTCTCGCGACATTTGCAAGCAAAAATGTTTATCAAATGACCTCGCTATATTGAGAATTTTTTATAACGAAAAACGAAAGAAAAATGTATATTATCAAATGTAGAGTACATCTGGCGAGGCGACCCTCGCCCAACCTCAGCGAGAGTCTATTTATAAGCTATATCTAAAAACTAGCCAAAAAAATGTTGCAAAAATGGTATAGTTTAGGATTTTTGGTGGTATTTTTCTTATCTAAAAACTATCCAAAGTTGCAAAGTATTATTTACGATCAATGGGGACCAATGAAGGGAAATATACACGATCCCCTAGAAATATCTTTTAACTGTCACAACAAGGCCGTTGGAGATCGAGGGGTCGTGACCTCCTCTAACGGCCTAAGACCGGATCACTTAAGTTAAGCAAGAGAGAGCTCAGATCTGAGGCCCTAAATTTGAAACCAAAAGAGGTATGAAGAGAGAGACAGCGTCGAGTGTAGAGGGTTAAGGACGGAGGAAGGCGAAGTGTGCCTGCCGTTGGCGGTGGCTGGTGGAGGCGGAGGTTGCAGCTGCGTAGTGTTGGCCGATTAAGCGACCGCAGTGATACTAGAGGGCGACAAGCAGAGGAGGATATAGTATGGAGAAAGAGGAGATAGAAGATGGGTGGTTTCCCATCATCTTTTCGGAATGTCTTGGTTAAATTTACGACATCTATTTAGAATGTGTTGATGCCGCGTCCTCTTAAAGGAGTAACTTTTAGATTTGAAGTTGCCTTGTGTTAGGCGATAACATAATACTTTTATGTGGAAAAATTCTGAAAACAGGGTCTTAAATCTTCATGATTTTCACAATAAAAATATGAAAACATACATTTATCCATAGTGTTGCCCTTGAATATAATTGTTGCAGAAATAGAAGAAATCTAGAAATTTAATTTCTCTCCCTTAATCCACTTTTTCTTTAACATATTTTATTTGATGGAGGATAGAATACAATCATACGTTCTTTCTTTTGTGGGTGGAGAGAGGACCAAAATCTATTTATATGGGCTATCACTAGATGCCTTCCATCAAAGCACATTCCGTTTCGTAGAGTCATACCTCTTCGTAGCCAATACAGTTATTATAGCATAATAATTATTAAACCATTAATTTAATAACATCATGTGGCCACAATTATTCTTACATCTTGTCGATAAGAGAAATGCTCTAGACGTCCCTAAACTTTTTCTTACTTTATTTACAAGATAAGTTTCAACTGGATGTAAAACTTCTGCCTATAAATTAGGCCACGCCATTAGTGGAACTAATCTCATGCAAAACCAGTAACGTCTCAGGTTTAAGACTAGCGAGTCACACAGCCACATCAATGGCTTCCTTCTCCTTCTCCATGATCATTACCTTCTCCTTCTTTTTGGTTGTTGCATTCGTGGTGGCTTCGGCTCAGCTATCGCCGAACTTCTACGCAAGTTCGTGTCCTTCAGCTCTGTCCATTATTCAGGACGCCGTGAGCATGGCGGTGTCCTCGGAGCCCCGAATGGGAGCCTCGCTCTTGCGTCTCCATTTCCACGACTGCTTTGTCAATGCAAGTTGTTCTCTTTTTCTCTTCGTATGTCATCTTCATCATCAAGTTCCACTGGATACATCACTTTCTCTGGTCCAAAAAAACACGTGAGTAGGGTCACACAGCCACTATATACAATCAAAAGACAAAAAATGAGGCGAGTCTTGTGTTGATGTCGCGACCTAATTTCGTACTGTGTTGTTCTTCCTAGATTATAAATGGCATATTCAATTCCAGGCGATTCTTCTACTTCCATCCAAGCTGCTTTATAAATCAATATTTTATCATGATTCTGTCAAACTTTGTTAAAGCAGAGAGTGCAAACGAGGTCGAAACAAAAGCTTAATGGCTTGTCAACAGTAATGCTAAGAATATCGAGGTTTGAACAGGGTTGTGATGGCTCCGTCTTGTTGGATGACACCGAGAGATTCACGGGCGAGAAGACGGCTCGCCCCAATGTGAATTCAATCAGGGGTTTCGACGTGGTTGACAACATCAAGGCTCGGCTCGAAGGACAGTGCCCCGGGATCGTTTCGTGTGCCGACATCCTAGCCGTCGCGGCCCGCGATTCCGTCGTTGCTGTAAGATGTCTTTGCTACCTGTAGAGAAACACGAGATATCCTTTTGATCATCTCTCAAAAGAGAAGGAAACAAAAATCTATCGACAAGCTCACATTTCTTCTTAACATGGCGTGACAAACCAATAAATATTTTAACAAAATAAAGTCGTTATGTACTGCAACAACTATATAATATCCATATTTATTGGTCACACGTGGTAATATTGGCAAAGAATAAATTTTCCAATTCCCATGGCGATGCATTAATTGATGATTTCGGATCAAATGTTACTCTGAGTGTAGTCTTATTCCTTTCAAATCAGTAAGATCGAAGGTGATTATGATCAGATCAATTATACTGATTGTGGATCATGCAATGTTTTTCAGTTGGGTGGACCAACGTGGACCGTACAACTAGGCAGGAGAGATTCAACCACGGCAAGTCTGAGAGCTGCAAACAGCGATATTCCTCCCTCACTCTCAGACCTTAGCTTTCTCATATCCGCCTTCTCTAAAAAGGGCTTTTCTGCCAAAGAAATGGTCGCCCTCTCAGGTACTTAGTTTAATTTACTTGGCAAAAAATGTTATTAATCTGAGAAAGAAATTTCGTTCTTTTGGTCTTTGCACTTTGGAAAGATTTTCTTTAATTGTCGTCGAACGAAAATCACCTGACCATGATCTGCCATTGTATGTGCTTCGTACCGCAGGAACTCACTCGATAGGCCGAGCAAGGTGCGTCTTGTACGGCATTCGCATCTACAACGAGAAGAACATCGACCCCACATTCGCTGCGTCGCTGAAGCAGGACTGTCCCCATGCCGGCGGGGAGGATAATCTAGCGTCGCTCGATGCAACCGGCGACGTGTTCGACAACAACTACTTCAAGAATCTAGTGAGCATGAAGGGCCTTCTGCACTCAGACCAGCAGCTGTTCAACAACGGATCCACCGACTCGCAAGTGAATGCCTACAGCCTTGACTCGGCCGCCTTCTTCGCCGATTTGGCCGATGCTATGGTGAAGATGGGAAACCTCAGCCCCCTCACAGGGACGGATGGACAAGTGCGAACGAATTGCAGGAAGGTCAATGCATCTTAATCAAGCAATTAGCTGATGTGAGGATGTTTGGATAATTTCTTGGAACTATTGTATACAGATCTTGATAAACAGCAATAAGGTGATCACGTTTATCATACTTCTTATGTGGGGCTCCACCCGATCCGACAGCAATGCCATTGATTAAGGTTGTGAGCTCTCATGGCCAGAATCAGAACATGTATGGCGTGCGAGGATAACGTGTCGTGGATAATAAACCACAGATGTAGTTGAAGAATTACACGCTTAATAAAGTGAGTATCATGTACCGGTTATTGGAGAGCCCTTTCCCTATCATAGATCAGATAATGTCATGTGGGCATTTAGCATGATCTCATCACACGTTTCAGTTCTTGAAAACTAATGGCCATTAAGGTGATGTAATGTCTAACAAAGTCCTTGGACATATAATCTATACTTCCTTAAGACAAGGTACTTCTCTCTAATTCAGCTTCTGATTTGCCTAGATGATAGCGTTAGTAATGACGCTTGATGATGGTCAATAATGAAGTGACGAACCAAGTTGCAACCGATAATCTACCGGCAAAAGACGTCCTCCCAGAACTCCTGCTTCTGATTCTACTCAAAAGGCTGGTGTTATTGAATGTGATGAGGTGTATGACCAAATGACAAGTGATTAACTTTGACTTGGGAAATTGAACAGCGTTGAGTAGATCCATGCTTACATAGCTGGATGGATCCATCAGGAACTCATAAGAACGGAAGTACAAAGAGCTGTTGCACTTACAAATAGAACGACTTTCAATATGGGTAGCATTACTCTTCCCGTAATCAAAACAAGATTATCTTTCATGCACTTGTATTTGCCATGAACTTCGTCAATACTATTTTCACCACTCAAAAGAATCCAATTGGCCGGACGATACTCACCATCAAAGGACCCGCATCACACAAATTAAAACTATACGTGTGTTTCGCCGGAAATAGTTCCCGCGACGAAAAATAATTCACCGAAAGTCGTTTTTCGATTTTTTATTAGATAAGGCTGGGTTCTAGATCTAATTTCGGATAGGAGTAATCCAGGTTTGAGCAAAGAATCTGATTGTCTTAGTTGATAACACAAGTTTCACACTAATAAAATTTGACTTGAATTTATAGAGGACTCAGACGAAACCGTCCAATTACGCGGCGTCCAAAGCTCGTTGACATGATATTACGGAGTTACTGACTTGGAAAATGAACAGCTATAGCGACGGAAACTAAAGGTGCGACACTGAAAAGTAAAGATAAAAAGACAGTATTTTGGTTTGTATGTGGGCGGGGGGCTTCTTTTGGCAGCTGGGTGCTATTTATAATGTAGGCTCGGTAACCATCTTTGATATCGGGTTCGATAATCACTATTGATCTCATCTTCACCGTTTATCTAATGACATCTGTCCGCCAACCGCTATCAATCTTATCTTTTTGTCTGAGATGATAACCGCCGTCGAACTCTCATTATTTTGACATCTGTCCTTCTTGAGATGATAACCGTTATCAAACTTTTCTCATTTTGACACTTGTCCTTCTGGGGATGATAACTGTTATCGAGCTTTTCTTATTCTAACACCTGTTTTTCCCGGGAAAATAACCATCATCGAGTTTTTCTCATTCTGATAGCTATCCTTCCTCGGGAAATAACTGTCTTTGAGCTTTTTCCGGCTTGACATCTGTCGTTTCGAAGCAAGAATCGTCATCGAGTTCTTCATGGCTTGACACCTGTCCTTCCAAAGCAGAGACCTTCGTCGAGCTTTTCCTAGCTCGACACTTGCCTTTCCAAAGCAAGGACCTCCGTTGAGCTCCTCCTAACTTGACACCTGTCAATTTCCTTATCGACAGCCTTGATGACAATTTCCCTTGATAACTTTGGCGTTCGCTTGCCGGTTCTCTTCTGAATTTCAAATTTCCCGCCAGTGTGCTTGCCAGCTGTTTTGCTTGCGTGAGCCGTCTCGTACAGGCTACGTCATCTTTTGATGTCTATTATTTATTTATTTCAATTATCGATAACATAATTAATTATAGGTGTCAACAACGCGTAACAAATCTACCAAGATACAAATTTTCCACGTTGAAAATGATGTCGAACAACCCCAGAATGCCATAAACTCGATATCTGCTCGTGCTGTCGCACTAAAGGGGGTTAGCTTCCCTATTTCTACTCTCTTTCCTTGATTTTCTTTCCATCTAAAAATGTGGATTTTACTCTTAATCAGTTGGGTACAATGAAGAGTCATTCAACCAAGGCGTCGCGGCAAATGGTGGTGGTCCAGAGCTAAACATCAGGTATTCTAAAGAATAATCGTGTTTATCTTGCTCCTTTAGTTGCATTCAAACTGAGAGTCCAGTTCGTGTTTATCTTCTAACTTATAATCGACTTGTTTAATTTCGTACCGTCCTTTTGTCTTGTTCCATGATGTGACATGACTTTACGTGCATAAGATGAGTTAATTTACTTCCTCCAAATTTTGATGATGCATCGCAATATTACATACGTAATTTCAAAATATAATGGTACATAACTTATTCATAATTTAAAAGGTTTTTTTTTCAAATAAAAGGATGGAGAGAGGTGACCAATGCTAGCATCTCCGCACCACCTATGACGCACACCAATTATGGAATATTCAGTTTTAGTGATAATTACTCCGCACTATTCATGACTCAAAAGCCTAAAATTTACGAGCTCATCATCGCAACCCCTCTAAGATTCTAGCTGCCGGAAATCTCTCAACCCTAGGTATGCCATGGCTTGGGCATCTCAGCATGAATGTTTAGAGGTTCGCTCACGAGTTAAATCGAACTTGTAAGCTCATAGATGAGGCCAACAAGTTGGTGGTGTAACTTAAGGGGTTTGATTCCACAAGATAGTGTTCAAAAAGGTGCCTATAGCATTCAACCTATGACAATATTTAACATTTTATGGAGACAAAATCTGCATAGATAAAAGAATATAAGAATTGGCGAAAGGTCGTTGGGGGATTTTTTTGCTAGAACCATCGGGAGATATATAGCTCTGGAATTGGAGATTACCCGTTCGAATCCCACCAGTTCATTTAACTTGTTGGCTGTTCATGATCTTTCATATATCTGGACCTTTTAACTCTTTGTGTTTCCTATCTTTGGATATTCCACTTCGGATTCTTTGTGTCATCTAACGTGTTGGGATTAATCTCCTCACTTTGAACGAGCAGCAACACGCAATAAGGAAAGCAAATGAGAAGGTTTAGCTTCGGGGCTCATTTCTTCTCAATTTCTGTCCAAATTGGACACGCAAGGCAAGGCAAGTCTCACTACAAAGTCCATAATCCGACAGGAATGTATGCAATATTGCAATGATTTGTCAGATTAGGCGGTTGATTTTTCCTAAGCTCTGAAGAGGTTGCCAGCTCGTCGAGTTGCCAATGATTCCCTTCCCATTTCACCCATCATTGGTCTCGCCATCTTCGTTGACCTCTCGCTCGGGAGCCGTGGACGTGGACAACTTGTGCAAGCGCTGTCTGCCATCTTTTTCCGGGTCCTACACTTGACTCTCGTCATGCTAATGCCGCCGCCAGTAAACATGTGACAGTCCTCCGTTAATCCCTTCGAAGTCTGGATGTTTACCTGCTCCAAAATTTTGGTCCGCAATCGTATTAGTCTCGACCACGAGGATCGACCGATCAAAAAGGTTGATCGATACCTTTACCCATAGAGATTGTCAAGAAAGAGTTCAAGTTCAAAATTGTCAACATATCTAATTAGACTAATCTTCATTTGAAAATTTAAATTAATAAGTTATGAGCTAATAAGGACATATTAATTACTTCACGTCACAATTCTTCGTGCATTTGAACACATTTATGATGGTTCTTTTAGAGGAGCAAGTCTGTTGCTGATTTCTGATTTATTAGGCCTTAAATGTTCATGGACTTCAGTGAATAAATGCAAGCAAATGTCAGCCCTCCTGTCAGCCTCTTCTCCCAGTGAAACATGCTGAAGTTTCTTCTGACCTTCTTCTTCTCTCTTTAATCACGTGCGGACATCATCGAGGGCTTCAACGAACAGCTTCTTGGTCGCATCCTCGCCCCCTCGACAGTAAAAACAAGATCGCAACCACTCGCACTTTGGTTTGGCGTGTTTCGATTTTGGATAACGAGTGTCCAATTTTCAAATCGGTAGGTTCCTGCTATTGGGATTTCCCAAGCACGCTTTATTCTTCGTTGAATATGAAAAGGGGATTTCTGACCGAGATAAAGGAAGGAGCTATGCTCGGATAATCGAACATAACACCTGCTCATGCGTTGTGGATTCAATGGAGACCATATTATGACACCAACCCCCACAATGATTCATGGGATTTTTCTAATGTCCTAGCGTGTCGATTCGTTGGAACGAATTCCAATTTAATTTCCTAATGGGGAGTACGAAACTTAGAAAAAAACCGTAATCCCTCGTTGAATATTATTCGACAACTTTGAAACAGTTTAAGATCTAATAGTTAACCTATAGTTTCATGTGTATCTATGATTCTATATAATGTCCATTTCTCTCATTGATTGCCCACATCCTTTCTTATTGCCCTTGTTGATAGAAGTGAAAGAGCATATTCTTTTATCACTCTGTACTGTCACAATATGGGCTATCCGTACTACTCTCCTCCGCCGCCGCCTCCCGCTTGCGACTTTGCCCCACCGCCACCAACTCCAGCGTGTGATTTTGGCAGTCCACCTCCTCCGCCTAATCCCCATTATGTTCACCCGCCGAAACCATCGCCGCCGTTGTGGTCATCACCTCCACCACACTACCACCCGGTACCGCCTCCGCCATCACCGAATCATCATATCTATCACAGCGCTCCCCCTCCTCAACACCACAACCATCCAACGTCACCCCCACCAACATCGCCACCCAAAAACCACCATGAGCCACCACCATCAAGTCCAGCACCGCCTCCAGCACCTTCCTCTCCATATAAGCCACCACCACATGAAATTCCGCCGCCGCACTCAAGCAGAGCTCCGACTCCCATGCCATCCTATCCACCTCCGAGCCCCGGCTCAGCACCACCACCTAATCTCACGTCGCCCCCAACCCCAACTCCTTCCGCCAACAGTCCTGTTCCACCACCATCTCATTTGACTCCACCTCGAGTACCAACACCGAACCCTGGCTCACAACCGCCGCTATCACCACAGGCCACCTCTCCCACTTCTCCAATCGGCCAACCGCCGACAAAGCCGGCAATTGCACCAGGCCCCGCTAAGAGTTCAAGTCAACCACCACGATCATCACCCCCAAAAGTATCACCACCCTACAACAAGCCACCCCCATCTTATCTCGCGCCTGCTCCAAATAATGTGTTCACACCGCCCATCTACGGTGTGCCACCGCCACAAAGATCACTAACCCCATCATCCTCGGCTCTTCCTCCACCACCTCCTTCCTCTGGAGGGGGGAACCACACCACTGTGATCGCGGTATGCGTGTCGCTAGGTGGCGTCTTCATTCTGGCGTTCCTCGCACTGGGGCTCTTCTGTTTGGCAAAGAAGAAGAAGAAGCCGGTGTTGGTCCCTGGAGCAGCAGCCGCTGCTTGCGTAGATGTGGAGGAACACGAAGTAGTCCACGAGGTTATAACAACCGGTCCGTGCGGAGAACAGTCAGCGACAATCGATATAGAGGACGTCGTGGAAATTCATGCAGCGGGTGGTGCCGTAACCGGTTCTGGTGTTGGTGTTGTTGCTGCTGGGGCTCAAGCTACTTGCGAACCTGCGCCCACCGGTGGTTCGTGCCATGACGGTCCGGGACGTAACAGCAGCTACTGAGTCTGCGAAACTCGGTCTGGCCCTGAACCGTGCACAGCATCGAGATTTTCTTGGTGGTCACGAGCTTGTGACACCTTGTTTTTGTGGTCAAGAGATCGTATCTGTCATTGCGTGTGTGTTCGTTCTTTGCGGTTGCGGATTGGACTGGATTGAATTGTATTTTTGTTTTGACGTGAGTTTGCCATGCACAGAAAGTTTAATGTGACTTGAGCATGGGCAATCATCCTCTTTTTGTTCTAATCGTTTTCTATTGGATTTGTGCTCATTCATTGTACATTTTCTTTGGATTGATGACAATGATCAAAACCTATTTCGGATGTTCATATATGAGAATCCATTTCTTAATTAATAAGCTGTTCCAAGTCTACAACTTTTAACATGCTTAATAAGTGTATCGCCTTTGGATTTCAAACTTACGATGCAATTGGAAACATATCCTATTCGGGTGTCACATAAATTCAACATGACACTATTATGATGCTAAAACACGAATTGTCAGCTCTAGCTGCGAATGTCACGAGCTAGCACTTGTGGCCGTGGCTACGCTATGAACACGTAGGCTCCTCTTGACTTATTCAACATTTAATTGAGTCATCTAATCTCAGCTTCGCTCGCTGGCTCACTCTCTCGTCCGGATCGCATAGACAAACTCTATAGGGAGAGCATTTGTGGGAGGATGCTTTATATTGCTCCAAGCGCCAAAAGATACAAATGAGGGGAAAGGATCTCCACACATAAGCAATCCCTTCAAATTACCAATGCAAATATCCTATAACCTTGCATAATTTTACCATCCTATG
The DNA here is from genome assembly GCA_024733475.1 of Syzygium grande. Classification (NCBI taxonomy): domain Eukaryota; kingdom Viridiplantae; phylum Streptophyta; class Magnoliopsida; order Myrtales; family Myrtaceae; genus Syzygium; species Syzygium grande. The sequence goes on from JAMXDD010000006.1 coordinate 7,174,153, forward strand.
CCTCCAAAATACATATTTCTCTTTTGTGGTGTTAAGTTTCTATAAGTGTTGCTAAGTGTCAAAATTTTGTGATAAAAAAAAAAGATTTGCAAATCTTTTTTACGTAACTTGTTGATAACTTACCAACACTTCTATGAAATTATCAACCCTTTACCTTTTATGATGAGTAATTTTTGCACCAATTTACCAACTTTTATTTACATAACTTACCACAACCGCTTTGAACTTATTCACTCTTGTATGATTTGTTCGCAATGTCGTCCGATTTGGCTGGAAATTCATGGGACTTTCCAGCCTACCTACCACCCTCATTAATTACGCATTTCTAATACCAGCCCTCATATCATCCTTTTAGGCCCCAATTTGGGGCTAGAACTAGAATGCTTCTCGTGGGCCTGAATTAGTGATCTGAATGCCTTATAAGAGCAAATCATCCAAAGGGCCAAATCAAAAGATAAGTGCTTGCGAGTCTAGGCCTAATGAGCATGCAGTTACGCAAACGAACATCCTTGGCATCTATTCTCTTTTATGGCATTTATGTTATGAAGCGGTTATATGGAAGATGGAATACTTTCCTCCGTGTTCCAACGGTCATAGAGGTTTTTTGTAATGAAACGGCAAGTATTTGAGTGCGTTTTACAATCTAGTACTTAAACTTTCTATTTTTCAATCAAGTACCTCAACTTTTCAAATTTTGTTCAATGTGAGCCCTCCCTTAAGATTGCAAGGGGAAAATGCCAACATGGCACTAACAGTGTTAAAAAGTCATGATTTGTTCTTAATGTCATTTGATATAGCCTCTTGAAATGATGTCACATCAGTAGAGACATATTAAATAACTAATATCGCTAAAATCAACACACACTCTCTCCCTTCATCACACAACACCTAAATGAAAATGACATAATCTGTCTTTGAGTAAGCAAGCCACGTTAGCAATTGTGCTTAATTTTTGCTGAATAAGTGAGTAATAATAGTAAAATCATATGATATGGCAATTTATTCATCGGATGCCTCATGTTGAGCTAGATTGAGAAGTTGAGATATTTGATTGAACAAAAAATAAATTTAGGTACTCAATTATAAAATGAACAATTCAAATACTTGTGGTGTCATTACATTTATTTTTTTTCCTTATCAAGGTGGCCGTAATCTAGGTGCGAACTCTAGCGATTTTGTTATCAAGATTTGACTTGTTTGACATGTTCCAAGGCCTTAGCTAATGGTCCTGGAGAAAACTTCTATTCCGGGCTAATTGTGGGACTTGACAATAGCTACTTGTGATCATAGATAGATTCTTTTAAGGTTGTTCCAGCGCAAGTGCTCGGGTCCCCAATGCCCAAACCCGGGTCCCCGGTGCCCGTGTCCGAGTCCATCAAGGCTGGGCCTGGGACCCCAGTGCCCATGCTTGGGTCCTAGGCATTGGCTTTGGTCTATTGAGGCTGGGCCCTGGTTGACAAAGGCCCAATGTGCCCCAGTACCCATGCCCGGATTCCCCTAGGTCCCCAGTGCTTAGGCTTGGGTCCTCGGTGCCCGTGCCCGAGTCCATCAAGGCCAAGGCTTGGGACCCTGATGCACATGCCCTAGTCCCGATGCCAGTGCCTGTGTTCGAATCCCCTGCACCTTAGCTCGAGTCCATCGAAGCCAAGGCTCGGGATTTCGATGCCCGTACGTAGGTCATTAGCGCCCGAATAGTGTGTGTGTGTGTGTATATATATATATTTAGGAAAATCAGATTTTACTTTCCAAATGACAGAACATATTTTACTGGTTCTTTTCCGGATTTCAAGTGATCAAAACATACATTCTCGTTGCGATAATCTGAAAATTCTTGTCCCGTTTCCTTGTACAAATGACACAGCGTGTACGCATTGTCCCCAGCATAAGCCCACACGGACCGGACCAATCAAGTCTGTCCGAAAATGCGAATCAGAACATCATTCGACTAAGGCGACCGTTGAAAACAATCAAGGAAAATGGCTTTAAGATATCGTTCTCGGCACAGTCAAACCCAGCTGTGATTTTGATGTTTTCTCGTTACACGGAACGCAAGCGTCACACCAAGCACAAAGAAACGGCTCTTCCTTCGTTTTACTTTCATGGAACGGCACGTCGCTTTTTTTAGTCTTCGATACATACTTATCATCTCCTTGGAATGAGTGTTTTTGTTCTCACGTGCTCGTCTCTTTTCTTCGTTTTACCCGTTTGCTTTTCTTATTGTAGCTTCAGTTGGCTGTGGTGGACGGTTAGTCGGGGATGCTGTGGATTTCGATTTCCATGACATAGTGCCGAAGATTTTTTTTTTCCCCAAAAAAAGGTTGATATCGTGTGGGAGTAGGTATGGCACGGGCATGCTGATTTTAGTTATTACGTGACACGAAAGTTAATTCATGGCAAATTGTGACACGGATGTATTAGTTTGAGATTTTTTTGCAATATTAACCCATAAAAAATTGAAGAGAAACCCGTCACTCCAAATTTCTTCAAGTAGCTTAGAATATTTTAATTGGAACTATGAGTATTCAATGTGAAAACATGACATTTATAGACTTCATTCACAGGAAGAGTCATTAATTAGTAATGATTTACCCATTTACTTATAATTTTCATGACATGTAAAACTTTATTCACAGGAAGAGCCAATAATTAATAATGATTTACATGTTTACCTTTACTCTTCGTATTTAATAATCCTTCAAGCGGGCCCTCGTACTAATCTAATGCATCCCAATTTTGACAACACCGTCATTGATTGGTGTTCCACTCCCAATGGATCCGGTTCTCTCGTCGATGGCCTTGCTTGAATAAAACTCTCAATCATGGACATTGCTAGTGGCTGCTAGCCTTGCCTTTGACACCAATGCCACAATGTCTGTTATGTGGTACCTAAAGCAATCCTCATTTAGGATACACTTGCTCTTACATGAGACGCCTTGGATGAACGTTAACATGGAGGCTAATACAACAGGTAATGCGCTCGATGTGTATCGAAGGGGACACTTCCACAATACAATAGTGTACCATACATCATCAACTGTCGGATGATACGGATTTGATGAAAAAAATTTGGCTATTTGACAAATCTTGACCATTGAATGACAGTAATATACAACAGTACATTGTCATAACTTAGACAATCATTCACTTAGGGCCTTAGAACACCCGCCCGGGCATGTCCCGTCAGTCTCCTTCCAAATCTTCATCTCACAATCAGCAGATTGGAATTGCGCTTGAAATTACTCAACCAGCTAAGGAAATGCATTCTAGTCATTTCATCCACGACATGATTTGTACAATCAATTACAATATAAAAAGCGGTAGTGGAATGTATAGTTTTCCCTTTGTGCAAACAGCAATTTAGAGGCGCACTATGGATTTTTCCACCTAGTCACACGTGACAAACTCACTTAACATAGAGATATTAATAACGTGGAAAACAGACTTGAGAAATTCCTGCATATTTCGATATATGACTATCTAAGGTAACATATATCAATCAAAATATACACAATTAAGAGAGATATATGTGTAATTTTGAGGGATATAGAAAACTAACATAAATATTCTAATTCTCTCTTATATAAGAAAACATTCTATGGAATTATTCTAAGTATCTCTGACACATAGCATCGCCATTGCATTGCAAGAGGCGAACAGATAGACAACAACAAACGGACTCATCCGACCCCTCATCTCCTCAATTCTTTTCCAGGCACGCTTCTCAACCATTGCTTTCCTCGCCTGATCATCCCTCGTACACTTGACGGTCTTTGTTCCTTTTCTTTCTACTTCCGTTTTTTGGTAGACAGAAATTTTAACTAAGAAACAATCTCAAGGGATCAGGGTGAGAGGAAGAGCTTGAGCTCTTTGTCATGGGGGAAACCATGGAAGCCCCCCGGGGCAAAACCCTAAAGCTCCTCCTCCTCGTGCTCAACTGCGCCATGCTCTCCCTCGGCACGTGCGGCGGCCCGCTCCTCATGCGCCTCTACTTCATCCATGGCGGAGCCCGCGTGTGGCTCTCCAGCTGGCTCGAGACGGGTGGCTGGCCGATCATCTTCGTCCCCCTCGCGGTGGCCTACTCCCGCCGGCATGCCGCCGAGGGCCCCTCCACCCGCCTCGTCCTCATGGACCCCTTCCTCTTCATCGCCTCAGCCATCATCGGGGTACTCACAGGCCTCGACAACTACCTCTACGCATACGGCGTGGCGCGGCTCCCCGTCTCGACATCAGCCCTGCTCATTGCGCCGCAGCTGGCCTTCACGGCCGGGTTCGCATTCCTGCTGGTGAGGCAGCTGTTCACGTCGTACTCGATCAACTCGGTATTCCTGCTGACGATTGGGGCGGGGGTGCTGGCCATGCACACGAGCAGTGACCGGCCAGAGGGGAGTCGAACCGGCAGTACTACGCGGGGTTCTTCATGACGCTCGGGGCGGCGGCGCTGTACGGGTTCATACTGCCGCTGGTGGAGCTGACGTACAAGAAGGCCAAGCAGGCGATCACTTACTCGCTGGTCTTGGAGATTCAGCTGGTGATGTGCTTCTTCGCCACCGCGTTCTGCACCATCGGCATGCTGGTCAACAAGGACTTCCAGGTTCTTTCTCTCTCTCAACCTCGAACAGTCCTCATAGGTTGATCACAATCTATGTAGTTTCCACGAACCGGGAATGACCTCGTTTGCATATGATCGATGGCCATGACAAGTGTTTTCTCTCTCCATCATTTTCGTCTTAGAAATCGGTATTTCTGATCTGATGAATCAGCTTCATATGGACCAGATCATGTTGTTCATGGGTTCCGCTTGTTTCGGTCTCCGCCTTATCCGGTTCAGGTTTAAGTCTTCAGGGTCCAGTTCATATTTACATGAGAAATCGATCGCTAAATTTATAGGCTTCAAAAGGTCAGCGACAAAAAATTCAGTTTCCAATGATGTTTGTTCATGTTTGACCAAACCTTTTACTTTTCTATTAATCCATATGTCAAAAAAAGTGTGAAAAAAATTATATATGAATTTAAGTTTTAAAATTTATATTTTGAATCAAGCAAGATCTCGATTAAAAGTGAAATTCGAAAATCTATGAAAGATTTGCATAACACCATAGTTTGCTCTATTATTGGAGACTTTACCAGCTATTGCCGAGAAGTGGGCACGATAGAAAGACGGGGACTACCTTGTCGTTATTGTGCTTCTCCAACCTGATATGACAATAACAATACGCTGGCTTAAAGATCAATGGCTTCGTGAGGTCGCTGTCTGCGTCTTCATTTTCCAACATTACATCATAGGTTTGATTCCATTGAGCACATTTAGATGGTGACTATGATGTATTGCGGGTCCCGGGCGAGACGCAATCATAGAATCCTCCTCTTCTTTTCCCTGGTTTTCAGTGATGAGCCCTCTGAGGTTGCTCACTGACCTCGTCGTTGCGCAGGCGATTCGTAGAGAAGCGAGGAACTTCGAGCTCGGAGAAGCCCGGTACTACGTGGTGCTCGTGTGGAACGCGATCGTCTGGCAATTCTTCTTCTTGGGAGCCATAGGAGTCGTCTTCTATTCCTCCTCCCTGTTCTCGGGAATCGTCATCGCCGTTCTTCTCCCGGTCACTGAGATCCTAGCCATCATATGCTTCCAGGAGAAGTTCCAGGCCGAGAAGGGAGTGTCCCTGGCCCTCTCCCTCTGGGGCTTCGCCTCGTATTTCTACGGCGAATTCAAACATGCAAAGAAGGAAAAGAAGCAACGGCAGCAGCAGCAAGAGACCGAAGCGCGTCAACAAGGCCTTCCTTGAAGGTGAAGAAGTGAAAGATATGGCTTGTCCTTAGGCTACTGTTGTAGTATGTCTTGATTCTGTCCCACAGCGCTGCTACTCTCAATCTGCATCGCAGCAGAACTAATCTAGTCTTCCCTTACCGTCTTTGGCTGTTGGATTTGTAACAACGCGAGGGAAAAGAATTAAAGGTCCATTCAAGAAAAATAGTGAGTTAAAGGGAAACAAAAACGGAATTGTAAGTTGTGATTGTAATTGAACCTGGTCAAAAAAGTTGTAATTGAAGATTTGTGTTGCTGCATAGATGCACGCTATAATGTCATGTTGTGCGTTTGATTGTCTAAGGCATCCGACACCAAAATTTGGAGCTATACTATGTAGAGACTCTGTTTTGGGCAGGAAAAGAACAAATCTAGTGATGAGCGAGCCAGGGGAGACAATAACAAAAAAGCCGGGGAGATTCGGAATTTACCCTCTTTACGTTCTCATTCGTTCGCCCTCTTGTTTATGTTTCTCCCTGTTCATCGAAGCTGAATGGCCTGAAGCGACCCAAAGAGAATCTTATCACATCTAATACAGTCGCGTTAATCGAGATAAGGTTCGACCAAAAAAAGAAAAAGAAATTGAGACGAGGACATGGAATCGCCAGACTGATTGAAGCAGCTGATCAACAGATAAGTTCACATAGTCAATCAGATAATCCAATGCAAGACGCATTACTGGTGACTTGTTATTAAAATGAGTACTGTACTTCTAGCTTTCTGGCCCTGTTAACACCATCAAAGATAAGGGAGATCAACTTGCAGGATGGTGACAAAGAAGTCAGAGATCATCTTTTTGAGATACACCAAACTTGTTCTTTGAGCTACCGTTTACTTTCACGTGGAGGCCTTCACTTTGTTCATCAAACCAAACTATCAAGAAAGAAAATACAAAATACAAAGTGCTCCCACAAAGTGAATACGACACAACATAGTTTCACAGCGAGGAATTCATCGATTAGGTGCTCCTTTATGGTTATGCGAGGATCTCGATGATCCTCTCTGCTTAGGAAAAGCAGATTTTGGCTGGCCCCAAAACTAATGTCACGAAGAAGCTTTCTCCTCGCAATTTCCTCGGTTATACGTTTCTCAAAAGGCTTTTTAAACTAGAGGGGAAGGCATCTTCAGCTCTGAAGAAGCAAGAAACCGGAAACCAAATGAACTGGGTAGAGGATGGAATCTGTGACAACATGTCTAGATCGGGAGTCCAATTGTCGCAGATACGGCAGAATTTCTAGAACGACACTTTCTCAGCTAACTTCTTTGAAAATGCATCATCTCATCCGTGATCTTTCCATGTAAAGGACTATGTTATAATAGGCAGGCAATGATCCTATTTTCATGTGCTTTCATCAGACATGACATCTTTATCAAATTTCTTCTGCATTTTTCATTTGCGACAAAAATAAGAGATTGTTGATTGTGGTAGTCGTGGGGTCATTCTTGATAAATTGATGGTTTCCAATCATACATCTCATAGACTGCACGAGCAAGCGCAATAACAGGTAAAGTTGCAGCCTCCTTCGCTCATGTTAGATAGCCAAGTGGAAAGGAGAAAGCTTCTCTGTACATTTTTTGCTAAAGAAAGTCAAAGCTGCACTTCTATGAATCAAAGAATGGGATGGACCCAGGTAACTCTCTCTTCTTTCTTGCCGATAAAACCAAAATGCTCCACGAGCTAAAATAATCAGCAAGTTCCCCCTAACAGGAAGCAAACTTCCCTTTCTCTGATATTCTCTGGAGATTTGGTTCGGTCAGCTGCGTCTCCAAGAATCATGCTTCCTTGTGGTTTTTTATTATGCACCGAAAACGAATGATTATAGTAACAGCAACCATTTGAATTCTCCTGATTAACAGCGGATTCGGGCACATGGGAAAGGACCAAGTTGCATAAATTCTCTATTTGGAATTCGGATACCTGCTGTCTGATTGATTTGCACCTGCCCATATCAAAACAAAACGAGCTCTCTCTCCCTCTCTCTCGTCAAGTTCTTTGAAACCAATACGCAAACAAATGTAAATGAATTAAACGATTTGAAAGCTTTGACTTTCAGATGAAATGAAAATAGTTATTAAGTAATTTGGACGATTTGTTCACCTAACTTCGTGAAATATTGACTAGAGACGATTCATAAATCTTTGGGAAGGATTGTCTGGAAACAATCCCAAGGGATGGGAGAGATAGAGAGAGAGAGCGACAGCGAGAGCTTGATCATGGGGGAAACCATGGAAGCGCCCCTGGACAAGACCCCAAAGCGCCTCCTCCTCGCACTCAACTGCGCCATGCTCTCTGTCGGCACGTGCGGCGGCCCGCTCCTCTTGCGCCTCTACTTCATCCGCGGCGGCACCCGCGTGTGGCTCTCCAGCTGGCTCGAAATGGGTGGCTGGCCGATCATCGTTTTCCCACTTGCGGTAGCCTACTTCCGCCGCCGCTCCACCAAGGGCCCCTCCGCCCGCCTCGTCCTCATCGACCCCTTCCTCTTCGCTGCCTCGGCTGTCATCGGGGTCCTCATGGGCCTCGACAACTACCTCTACGCCTACGGCGTGGCTCAACTCCCCGTCTCAACATCGTCCCTGCTCGTCGGGACGCAGCTGGCCTTCACAGCCGGGTTCGCGTTCCTGCTGGTGAAGCAGCGGTTCACGTGGTACTCGATCAACTCGATATGCCTACTGACTATCGCGGCGGGGGTGCTGGCGATGCAAACGAGCAGTGAACTGCCGGCCGGGGAGTCGGACGGGGCGTACTATGCTGGGTTCTTCATGACGCTTGGGGCAGCGGCGCTGTACGGGTTCATACTGCCGCTGGTGGAGCTGACGTACAAGAAAGCCAAGCAGGCGGTCACTTACTCGCTGGTCTTGGAGATTCAGTTGGTGATGGGCTTCTTCGCCACCGCTTTCTGCACAGTGGGCATGCTGATCAACAAGGACTTCCAGGTTCTCTCTCTCAACCTGGACCCATCCACACGGGTTAGGTTTCCATCACAATCATTGGTCCTGCAAAGTTGACTTCATGTGGTTCCCAGAAATTGGAATGAGCATGATTGCACGCGACTCATGACCAATATACATACGAATATCTTCTCTCTCTATCATATCCTCTTAGAAATCGAATTACTCAAACCAAAACATTTCTTAATCTTGGTTTTTTTCAGTATCCCGCGGGGGTTTCACGAGACTTTAACAGCTTTTGCCATGATCATCAATAGTTATGGTCGATTGCTCTAATAAAACTATCCTATAATTATCTTTTGAATCTGCTGGAGTGGATGATATTTGGATGGTAAGACAATAACAATACTTTAGTCTCCTTCGATTGAAGTTCTATAATTAAGAAACCACTGAAACGGCAAAACTAAAAACTATGATCAGAATGACATAAGATTGCTCCTGACATCATGCTTACGCAGGCGATTCCTACAGAAGCAAGGAACTACGAGCTCGGAGAAGCCACATACTATGTGGTGCTCGTGTGGAACGCGATCATCTATCAATTCTTATTCTTAGGAGCCATAGGAGTCGTCTTCTGTGCCTCCTCTCTATTCTCAGGAATCATCATCGCCGTTCTTCTCCCGGTCATTGAGATCCTAGCTGTCATAATCTTCCAGGAGAAGTTCCAGGCAGGGAAAGGCGTGTCCCTCGCCCTCTCGCTCGGGGGCTTCGCTTCTTATTTTTACGGCGAATTCAAACTTGCCAAGAAGGAAAAAGAAAGAGCAGCAGCAGCAGCAGCAGAAGATTAGACCTCCAGAGACCGAAATGCGTCAGCAAGACCCTCTTTCCTTTTTCATTGGTTCGCCCTCTTGTTTATGTTTCGCCCTGTTCATTGAAGCTGGATAGCCTGAATTGACGAAGGAGAATCCTATCGCATCTAATACAGCGGTGCTAATTGAGACAATGACAGGGAACCGCCAGATTGATTGAAGCAAGTTTACATAATCAGTCAGAATATCCAATGGGAGACACATTTGACCTATTATTTGAAAGAGAACTGTACTTCTAGCTTTCTGTCCCCGTTAATCAACGGTTTGAGGTAGGAAGATCACGTTGCAGATGGCAACAAAGAAGTCAAAGATCATCTTTCGAGATACACCAAGCTTGTTCTATGAAGTACCCTTTACTTTCATGCGGAGGCCTTCACTTTGTCCACTAAACCAAACTATCAAGAAAGAAGATACAAAATACATAGTGCTCCCACAACGTGAATAGAACACAAAAAGTTCCACCGATATTGGCATCTTCCCACGAGAAGTTCATAGATTAGAAGCTCCTCCCGATGATGCGATCTGCTCAAAAAAGAAACAGTTTTTCCTTCTGCCATGCCTACTTTTGCCTCGATGTCAACCACTCTGATCAGATTGTTGAAGCCACGTAAAGATGAGGACATTGAACTCTGGCATGACTAGTGTGTCGCGACCTCTCCGAAACAGCCGCGCCGCCTACGGGGGTTTGGCTTAATGGATTACTAAGTTAAACCTAGCTCGAGCCCTCTCAAACCCATACCAATTCACGACTTAAATTAAAGTTGTTAACATGCAAATCAATTTCATTTAAGAGTCGCCACTAATCGATTTTTGGTGGGTCGATTAGACACCCAAGTGAAGCCCGAGAGAAATGCTTCACTTCTACGAACCAGAGATTTAATGGGTACGGAAACTTGATTATACTAATTGACAAACTAGTACCCTTTCGGTACCTAATCCTACTCAACTCACCACCTAACATGTTCTCGCTAATCAGGAGTCTCAAAATTCCGTTCCTAACTAAGCCAAAGGAAGCAACAATTAACATTTAAACCTAGACATGCGTAATCAACTACATGCGATATTAAATTAAATGTGCGATTCAAAGTGTGAATCGAGTAACGTGCGATCAAACATGACACTGATCATATAATAGGGCAAGAAAACCCAATTTCAAAACCCAAATAAAGCTTCTGATTTTTTTTTAAAATTTTTTAAAATTTTTAAATTTTTTTTTTAAAAAATTGAAATTTCTGAAAATTTCTCGAAATTTTTTTTTGAGAATTTTTTTGAATTTTTTTGAAAAAAAAAAATTTTTTGGGATTTTTTTGAAAACTTTTCCGAATTTTTCTTTTTAAAAAAATTTTTTGAAATTTTTTAGAGAAAAATAGAATAAAATAAAATCCGAACCTTCTCTTTTTTTCTTTTTTTATAATAATAATAACAAAATAAAATAAAATAAAATTTTTATATTAAAATAATATGAAACCGGATCCGGGTCGGATCTCCATATCCGACCCGGATCGGGACTGACCCGGGCACGCCGGTCCGGGTCCGAAGACGGACCGGGCTCATTTGTTGAGCCCGGTTAAAATTTTTTTGAAATTTCTGTTTTTGAAAGAAAAGCCCAGCCCGAAATATACATATTTTTTTAACAATACCAATAAATAACAGCCCAGCCCACCAAATCCTCACTCCGGCCCAAACACGAAAGGTCCAAAATCACATAAAAATTAATAGCCCTAAAATTAAAGCCAGCCCGACTCGCAAACCCTACCCGGTCGCGACCCAAGAACCCGACCCGGACGCGCGTTGCCCTACCCGGATTGCCCGCGCGCCCGACCCGGTTCGCGACCCGACTCACGGCCGCCACACCGCGCCCCGGGGACTCGCCTGAACGCCGGCCACCGCTCCGACGTGGAGCGCGTGCCCGGCCACCGCCCGCCGAACCCCTGCTCGGCCGCCACCCGCCGTCCTCTTCGCCGGCCGAGCCCCGACGAAGGACCGGCTCTCAAACGAGCCTTCTGCTCGTGCGTCGCCGACCACGAACCGGCCGAGCCCCGACGGGGAACTAGCCAAAACGAGTACCGGCGACCGCAGACCGACCTCGTTCGTCGGCGACACGCGAAAACCTCCACATCCACACCAAGCTCAGCAAGCAATCCAGACACCGTGAGGGAAGGGAAAGAGACACCAAACGCGGGCCAGATCTCGTTCGTGCACAACATCAAGCAGTTGGAGTGCGCGACAAAAAACGAAGGACTTTAGGCTCGATCGAGACTCAAACGCGAACCAAAGTTGTTGGCACCAGACATACTAAGGAGGACGAGCGTGCACGAGGCGTCACGGGCCGGAACCCGCGCAAGCCGGATGGCCGCGAGCTCCGGCCAGTGACCCCCCAAACAAAACAGGGCACAAACAGCAACAAGGGCGGCGAATGGAGTCCCTACCCGACTCGGCGGTGGCGAATGGAGGGCGAACGCCGTAGATCGGGCTACATCCGCACGCCTCGCACACCTACGAGCCGAGATCCTCGGGAGACCGACCTTGGACCAGACCAAACGGAAACGAAATCCGGCGAGCACTCGGAACCGGAACCTACCGTGAGAGGGGGGCTCGCTGGTCGCGGCTGAGGCGCGACGGTCACCGACCGGGGGACCGTTTGCCTTCGATCTCGCCCTTCGGACTCCCTTTCTCTCGCTCCCTCTCTCTTGGCTCTCACCCTTTCTCCTCTGTGGTACCCCCTCTCTCTCCCCCCTCTCTCTCTTTTCTCCTTTGGCTTGTTTTTCTTTTTGGGTTTGTGCCCCCCGCGGAACTCTGCCCCCCTGCTCCGTCTTCGCTCCCCTGTTTTTTTTTTGGTCCTTTTTTCTTTTGCTTCTCCTTTCCTTTCCTCTTCTCTTGACTTCTGACATTCCCTCCCAAAAAGCAGATGGCCTTCCCTCTTTTGTCTCTTCTCTTTTTTTTTTTTCTTCTTTACCTTTTTTTTTTTTTAAAATTTATAATAATTTTTTTAAAAAATAAATAAAATAAGAAGAAAATATGTTTTTACTAAATTATATTAATGCAAATGCGCCTAACATCTCTATGCTATGAAAATATTTTTATTTAGGGATTAAAAATTAATCCCTAAATTTTTATGTAATAAAATCCTAAATAATTGAGCAAAATTTAGGTGTCAACGTAGTGACAAACTTTCAATACACCTTTCTCTCTCTCTCTCTCTCACACAGATTTTGGCTAGCCCTGTGATTAATGTTGCAAAGAAGCTTTCTCCTTGTAATTTTCTTGGTTATGTGTTTCCAAAAGGCTTTTAAACTACAGGGAAAGGGTTCTTCAGCTCTGAAGAAGCAAGAAACCGGAAACCAAATGAACTGGGCAGAATGGAATCTGTGACAACATTTCTAGATCGGGAGTCCAACTGTAGCAGATACAGTGCAGTTTCCAAGTTTCTTGGTTATATCATTGCTTGTCTGCAGTGTAGGTGCCGGGACCAAGAGGCAGATCCGACCTTTTCTATACAGTTAAAGGATTTCAAGGGCTTGCGTGTAATCGTACCCACTTCTTCTTTGTTTGGTATAGCGATTCCCGAATCAACCTTTTCACACCTTAAAACGATTTTTTGTTGGAGGAATCAGCGGGTGCTTGGATTCATGTATGCACGTGTCTTGTGGTCCATGGCGAGTTTGACGTTCGCCTAGATATGCGTGCACAACATGTGGCTAGGCAAATAAGTCAGAGGTAAAACAGCTTTGAAATCAAAGTGTATGAGCTCATTTTGTCAATCGATTTCGTAAAGCCAAAGGCAGAGTCATCACATCGACGTTGAATTTCGGCTGCATTTGACAAGAAAAATAGGTAACTGTTGACCGTCGTATTTGTGCGGAAAATCTTGATAGATTGATGGTTTCCAAAAGATACAACTCTTAGACTGCAAAATGCATCCACGTCGCACGAGCGAGCATCAACAAGCACACATGCAGCCTCCACTTATGTTAAATATCCACGCGCAAAAGAGAAAACAGCAGAAAATATGATATTAAAGTTTTCATTTATCTAACGAGATTGATTTAACCGCCACCTTAACCGTGCCGATTTTACAAGTTTTTGGATTGGGATTTAATGGCAAGCCAAAAGATTTTGATTTCAACTGACGATTCAATGCAAATCGTAGGATTCCTAATACTTTTTGTCTCAATCTTTCTAGGTATGATGTCGCAATCTCGTTCCATGGATATTTTTAGCCTAGGGTGAGGATGAGGTCCCACCGAACTCAACAGCCACGTCAAGAAAATCAATTGAAAATGAATGGTTCCCAATCTCTACACTACACGACAAGCAATGATCAGAGTGTTTGTCCTGCACGTTCAAGATCTGGATTCAAATCTTGGCATTTGCGCATTCCCTTGGAGCCATCTTCAAGATCACAGATCTCTTTTTATTTTCGATAATAACCCGATGCATGTGGGATAGGAGGGGCCACGCCCAACGAGCGATAGTCATATGCTCAAAAAGAGACTGTAATAACCCGGTGGATAAGAAATTCTTCCGCACAAATATCACCGTGTTCAAGATAGATCCTTTGTTCGGTTGAGAGAAGGCAAACTCCATTACACGGCAGTATTTATTTTGCGAAAAATAAATTATTCGAAAAATATTTATTTAATTCTTTAAAATAATTAATTTATAAAAATATCATCATTACCAATAACAATTATATTTAACCGTTTAATATTTTCATGAACGATAAAAATAATTTTCATGCGAGTTATCATTTTTAAAAAAAATATCTTCTGGTTCATTCATTTTCACAGCAAAAACTTCGTCGCTTTCCGATGGGGCTAATGAAAACTCAGGCTTATCTGTAAAGTCAAAGCTCCACTTCTACAAGTCAAAGAGTGGACCCACGTGACTCTCCTTCTCTCCTGCCGATAAAACCAAATATTCCGCAAGCTAAATTATGATGATGATATCTGACCAAAAAACAATTACAATAATGAAGAAAGTGAGCCCCAGTCAGCAAGTTCGCCCGACCATGAAAGCAATCCCTTTCTCTAATATTTCTATGGAGATTTGGTTTGACCGGCGGTATCTTCAGGAATATTATTGCCTCAGATTTTTTTTCAATGGCTGAAACTCAAAACGTCATTTAATAAGGGACCAAGTTACATAAATTCGTATAGGTACCGTCTAGTTAACATCCACCTGCCCATATCAAAACAAAATGACTATAACTAGTAGTGAAGTCCAAATAAATCGAAATGAAAACAAATGTGAATAATTTAAATGATTTATTCTCCAAGCTTTGTGAATGATAGACTAGATTCAATTGATAAATCTTTGTGAAGGATTGACTAGAAACCCCGACTAGAAACAATCCCAGAGTGATGAGAGAGATAGAGAACCGGAGCGAGAGCTTTGTCATGGCGGAGATGGAGACCACGGAAGCCTCCGGGGGCAAAACCCGAAAGCGCCTCCTCTTTGCGCTCAACTGCGCCATGCTCTCCGTCGGCACGGGCGGCAGCCCGCTCCTCTTGCGCCTCTACTTCATCCACGGCGGCGCCCGCGTGTGGCTCTCCAGCTGGCTCCAGACGGTCGGCTGGCCGATCACCGTTGTCCCGCTGGCGGTAGCCTACTTCCGCCGCCGCTCCGCCAAGGGCCCCTCCGCCCACCTCGTCCTCATGGACCCCTTCCTCTTTGCCGCCTCGGCTGTCATCGGGATCCTCACGGGCCTTGTCAACTACCTCTACGCCTACGGCTTGGCTCGACTCCCCGTCTCGACGTCGTCCCTGCTCATCGGGACGCAGCTGGCCTTCACGGCCGGGTTCGCGCTCCTGCTGGTGAAGCAGCGGTTCACGTCGTACTTGATCAACTCGATATTCCTGCTGACTATAGGGGCAGGGGTGCTGGCGATGCACACGAACAGCGACCGGCCGGCGGGGGAGTCGGACGGGGCGTACTACGCTGGGTTCTTCATGACGCTTGGGGCGGCGGCGCTGTATGGTTTTGTACTGCCGCTGTTGGAGCTGACGTACAAGAAGGCCAAGCAGGCGATCACTTACTCGCTGGTCTTGGAGATTCAGTTGGTGATGTGCTTCTTCGCCACCGCTTTCTGCACCGTCGGGATGCTGGTCAACAAGGACTTCCAGGTTCTCTCTCTACCTGGACCCATCGACATGGGTTCTATAGGTTTCCATCACAATCAATGCTCATGTAAAGTTGATTTCACGAGGTTCCCACTTCCCGCAAGTTTGGAATGATTCATGACCAATATGCATACGAGTATCTTCTCTCTCTACCATATTGTCTTAGAAATCGTATTACTCAAACCAAAAGCATTTCTTAACCTTGGTTTTTTTCAGTCTCCTGCGGGGGTTTTCCGAGACTTTTAACAGCTTTTGCCATGATCAATAGTTATGGTCGATTGCTCTAATAAAACTAACTATTGATCGATTGCTCTAATAAAACTATCCTACATTTATCTTTTGAATCTGCTAGAGTGGATGATATTTGGATGGTAAGTCAATACTTTAGTCTCATCTGATTGAAGTTCTATAATTGAGAAGCCGCTTATAGGGGAAAACTAAAAACTACGACCAGAATGACATAAGGTTGCTCCCGACATCATGTTTACGCAGGCGATTCCAAGAGAAGCAAGGAACTACGAGCTTGGAGAAGCCCGATACTATGTGGTGCTCATGTGGACCGCGATCATCTGTCAATTCTTTTTCTTGGGAGCCGTAGGAGTCATCTTCTGTGCTTCCTCTCTATTCTCAGGAATCATCATCGCTGTTTTTCTCCCGGTCACCGAGATCCTAGCCGTCATATGCTTCCAGGAGAAGTTCCAGGCGGAGAAAGGCGTGTCCCTCGCCCTCTCACTCTGGGGCTTTGCTTCATACTTCTACGGCGAATTGAAACTTGCGAAGAAGGAAAAAGAAGCAAGAGCAGAGCAAAAGCAGGTTATACCTCCAGAGACCCAAATGCATCAATTTGGCCTTCCTTGATGACAAAAAATGAAAGACATGGCTAATACTTATCCTGCTGTTATAGTATGTTGTAATTCTGGCCTTGAGAGTGTTCGTATGAAAGTAACAAGAGGGTCTTCTATATTATTTACGAGGTGATTCCTGTCAACCTGCAATTGCATACTGTCCCACAACGCTGCCGTTAGTGATCTACATGGCATCTCCTTAACCTTCAATTGCATACTTATTTTATAGAATAACTTCAACTCATGTTAATTAACTAGGGTTATAATTGTAATATAAAGTAACCAGAGTTAGAACACCATAACATTTATGATCTCATGATGTAATTTGATAGGCTAAGTTCAATGTCACAATTTAATAGCATGTGAGTTATTATTTGAGTGACAAACGGCATGATTTGGATTAAAAAGATGAAGATATTTGATTGGAAAAAAGAGAGAGCATCATGTTGACACCTAAATTACGGCGCATCATTTAGTGGTTAATTACATAGAAAATTAGAGATTAAATTTTAACTCTTGAACAAAAATATTACAAATCGCAAAGCATAAAGTTTAGGTTCATATAGATTAACTGTATTTCGCATCGGATCGGCGGTGGTAAGCGAGCTTAAAATTCATCATGTAAATCGAGCTCGGGTATCGAACGAGACTCGGCTCACTCAGAAAGCATGGGCTGATAATCACACGCAAAAGGGCTTGGTTGTCTTAATTTGAGCTTAAATTAGCCCATTATGCTTAATTAAAGAAAAATCCAAATTAATTCAGCCCACTTAGAATTAAATTAAAGCCTAAACCTAAGCTCATTAGGACCAGAAAGTCCGGCTAATTGAATTAGGTTTACACTATAAATATATGTTTATGTCTCATAATCGGGGAAGCTTTCATAATTTCAGAAATCAGATTTTTAGAGAGAGATTGTTTCTGTTCTTTCTGCCCGAGGTTCAACTCACGAGGATCAAGGGGGGAGAGCAAAAGCTCTCCACGTTCTGCACTCACAGAGAAGCCAAAGGAGAGGCGGTGCAGCACGTCCAAGAAGAGAAGAGAGAGGAGAGTGGGGGCCGCAGCTTTTTACAAAGATATAGCACCAGAGAGAAGAAATTCACGCCAGTTCTTCATCAGCACCTCATAACCTCATGCACGCGAAGTCTGGATTCAAGTGAAGCTTTGCTTCTTTGCTCGACACCTCACCTTGCTGCACCCTCCACAAACTGCCACGCACGATCTGTTCAAATATCATTACATCTCAATATCCCAGTGAGTACTCCCGACGACAAGCAGCGACTGACAGCCCAAGCAACCGTGACAACGCCAAGACCAGCAACTTTCGCGTGCGGTCCTAACAAACTCACCAGACGTGAGACGCCGTCGCCGCTCCCAACGTACCACCGATCACAATCCCGATCCGCTGCAAATTCAAATTATTAAAGAAATTTGCAAATCAGGTAATTATCTTATCCCGATTTGATTTGAATATTTTATTGCTTAATTCGTGCTTATTGATATCTTTTTTTTTTTGGTAAAGGCAAGAATATGTATTGCTTTTGATCACACCAAATACAACCTAAAGCCTAAACCAACTCCTCACCCAATTAGGACATTGAAATGTCCAAACAAGGTCAAGCAAGGTTCAGCAGGAACTATACAACAAGCCAAAAGACCGGCAAAATACAAGAAGAACTAAGAGGCCGAATTACAAGGACAACCAATCCATTTCGAAGATCGAAGGTGATAGGCCCCATTTCCTTTGAAACTTACGGTTCCTAGGAGTGTCCTAGACTCTCCCTATGGTTATGGCTTTATCCTTCACAACTTTGATAAGATGCTTGCGCATACCGGGATGAAGACATTCTTATTCCTGAAGATAGTGTTGTTCCTCTCAGTCCAAATAATATGAATTAGTGCCCCAAAGGAGAAGTGGGAGAGGCAATGTGCGAAGGAAGATCTACCGCAGACTTTCCTTGTCCACAAAATGTGTTCTTGCCAGGGTCGGTTGCGCCATGGGAGGTTGCAATTAATTGCCCAAAAAGAAGCCAGCCTACTAGTAAAGGAGCACTCGAAGAAAAGATGATTGACCGAATCCGGTCTAGTACCGCAGAAAGCACATAAAGCAGTGTCGATCTTGTGGTTTTGTAAGAGGAGAACTTGAGAAGGCAGCCGGTTGAGGGAAACCAGCCACAAGAGAAAGGAATGTTGGGATGCAATATGGTGATCCCACATGAATGAGTGCCAAGGGGCTGGGTGTCCTTTTCTTCTGATATGATTCCAAGCTGATGCTACTGAAAAGGAGTTCAAAGGATGTGGTGTCCATATCAGTTTATCCGGAGTGTTTTCCTCAAAGTTAGGTGGTGGATCAGTCCAGCTTAGAATAGTGTCGAGTGTATTTGATGGTTGCCACGTACAATCGTAGAACTTCCGGACCGAGGTATCTCGAGGAATCCGTGATTGATAAATGTCTACATTGCTAAAAATAAGATAGAGAGGGCCTTTGTTGTGCCACCAATCAAACCAAAGAGAAACGGAGTGACCGTTACCGATCTTCCATCGAAAAAGTGCTTGGGTAGAAGCTCACAAATCAAGAATTTTCTTCCAGGTCCAAGAGCAGAATATAGGCTTGGTTACCACCCAAAAGTTTGTTTTTAAGAAAGTTGAGTGTATCCATTTGCACCACATGGATTCCTTATCAGAAAAAAGGATCCATAAATGTTTAAGAGTCATAGCTCTATTGTATTATACAAGTCGCCGAATTCCAAGGCCTCCTCCTTCTTTGGGTAGGCAGACTTTATTCCAGTCTACCTTAGCTCCTCCCATTCCTAGGTCAGGACCTTTACATAGAAATTGTCTTAAAATGGTCTCAATTCTATACAAAACATATTTCGGAAGGGAGAAAATAGTAGCTCAATACACCTGGATGGAATGCAAGATAGATTTAATGAGTTGTAGTCTCCCCGTAAAGGATAGGAACCATTGAGTCCATGAGTGGGCCCGAGCTGTTATTGAATCAATTAGGAACTTACAATTCTCTTTACGCAGTCTGGATGAGATGATGGGCACCCCTAGATATCGAAAAGGGAGTGAACCTAGTTGAAAGCCGAGGCATTGAAATAATTGGCCATGTAGAGCCGGAGTCCCTCTCGAGAGAAACAGGTTGCTTTTACTACTGTTCAATCTAAGGCCAGACCAACTGGAGAACAGATCAAGAGAATCCTTGATGATTTCAACCGACCTCAGATGAGCTTAAGAAAATAGGAGCACGTCATTCGCAAAGAAGAGATGGGATAGACGGGTTTTTTTGCAGCGCCAAAACCAATGAAAATCCGGAATATTTGTTTTTTACTTTAGAATTCCAGAAAGAACTTCCATAACCAGTATAAAGAGATACGGCGAAAATGGATCACCTTGAAGAATGCCTCGGCAACTAGCAAAGAAACCATGTAGTTCCCCATTGATTGATATGGAGAATTTGACTGTAGATACACAAGCCATAATCAATTTGATGAAGAAATCCGAAAATTTGAAGGCCTTAAGCGTCTTTTCAATGAATTTCCAGTCAACGGTGTCAAAAGCCTTTTGGAAGTCCACTTTGATGGCACATTTAGGAAGGTAAGCCTCATGATGGAAGTCCACGAACAACTCTTGAGCAATCATGATGTTGTCACTAATTCTGCGAAATGCTTATTGATATCTAACTTTGCATATTTGAACAATAGGCATTATTTCAATTAGGATTTATTTCCTTTTTTTTTTAAATCTTGGATATTTGTTACTTATCAAATTTGGATAGAATTTAGAATTTTCAAAATCCTTTAAATATATCCAAAATATTTGAGATATCCAAATTTTTTTAAGATGTGATCGATTAGGAAAATTTCCTAATCCGTAACCGTGCACATGGAAATAAATCTATCCATCAAGCTTTAAATAGAGTTATTTCCATAGAGGATATTTCGAATTTTAGGATCGATCTGTCAGGCTTCAGATCGAAACTTGATTCGAAAGATTTAGCGGTTATATTTTTTTTTACTTGATTTTAATTTCGAATTTCGATAAAAAAAAATGCTAAAAGATTACTCTAAAATAGGTTAATTTCTTTAGTTTAAAATTGCATGTTTAGACAATTGACATTTTTAATTCCGAATTTCATTAAAAAAAATACAAAAAAATAATATGCCCGTCATTAGAAACAGGTCACGTCGTCGCATGACATATAGTTTGCATGTTAGGTTGCATTATTCGCATGTCAATTTTTGCATGTCATTACATATAGGTTAGCTTTCATTTAAATAAGTAAAAAAAAAAAAAAAAAAGTTTCTGCACCTTTAAACTCTAAGTCAAGATTTATCAAAATTGTCAAATTGAAATTTTTCCTGAAATTAGTACCGAAAGGGCATTAGGGAATTTAGTGTAATTAAGTCCCCGAATTCATAATTTCTGGTTCGCAGAAATAAAATAGTACTCCCCGCTATTTTATTTAGGTTTCTAATCAACTTACCTTAAATGATTAGTGACGACTCCCATTGAAAATATTTGCATGCTTACAATTGGACCAAAGTTGCGATTTGGTAGAATTTGGAAGAACTTGAACTAGGTTAGTTAATTTGATTGATCTAGTAATCCATTAGCCTAAGATAAGAAAAATTTAGGTCGCGACACATCATTGGCCAAATAAAATACATAAATGAGGAACATTATTTGAGAAGTAATCATTTCAAGCAACAACAAGAAAGATAGAGACATTATTGACTCGTGTTTCTCATGAGTTAAAGGCAATAGATGTCAGTTAACTAAGCTTAAAAGACAAAGGACATTGGGGTTAAAAACACTTGATAAAGAACAAAAGGTTACAAGTGGCATAATTTGAGTAGCTAAATGAAAATAAGATCACCCAAGTAGATGCATAAATGAGAATCAGTTAACCGGGCGATTTCTGGTTCTAGGGTGAGAACCGCCCACCCGGATCATGCTCACCTCTAGTTTTCCCTTCTGCCATATCTATTTTTGTCTCAATGTCAACAGCTAAAGCCACATAAAGATGAGAACACCGAACTCCATAGCATTACATGTGACAAACTTTAAATTTACCTTTCTCCCTCTCAGCCACAAGGGCAATTATTCACTACACCTGAATTTATACTTGAATTCCATCAAGCTCTTATAACGTTTTAAGTTTCATCATGTCTTGAGATCGAGTAGCAATCATGCTGCTTCTGTGGTTCGGTATATGTCGAAAGCCACTGTAGTGCACTGCAAGCATGGCAAATGAGCTGTTTCTACACAGCCTGTTGCGATGGCTAAGTCCTCTCCATACTAACTCAGCAAATCTGGAAGCGCCTCTTGTTTCAGTTAAACCTGAGAGTTGCATGGGAATTGTTCTTAGCTGCCTTCACAAGGCACCTGCTCTCAAGCCTGTGAAGACCTCGGCTTTTGAAATTTCCCAGTTCTGTAATCATGTTATCAAGCAGTTCATGCACCACATTAATGTGTCCAGAATCTGCAATATCAATGTGGGGATCTTAACGTGGATAGAAAGCCGAAGAGGTTTTCTAATGTCAGCCTAAGATCATAATATGAGTTACCTTGAATATGAATGTCCAGAGCTAGACAGACGATGAAGATCACTTTGTGCATGGCAGTGAAACTTTGCTTCGCCAGTGCAAGCTTCCCTGCTCTTCATGGTTATGTAGATTCCAGAAGTGAGGCGGACTGAAAAAGTTGGGGCTTTTAATGGTTAACCTGTATCATCTCACTTTGGTTACAAACTAGCTACTATGATGAGATAACCAATCTTTAAACTGCTTAGTATTTATATTTTGGGTATGCTAGTATAGTTTATTATTTAATAAATTTCATTAAGGAATGATGGAATAGAATTAAAAAAGAAAAGATAAAAAAAAGAGAGGGAAAAATAACAAAAATAATAAGTAAATAAAAATGAAGCAAGCGAGAGAGTTCAAAGCGTTATACTTTATGGAATCGCGAAAATGAATGATCATGTTTTCTTGCTCTTACTAGATTCGACATTCGGTTTGTCTACCTCATCGATGTTGCTATAACTTATTTACATTTCTTGTCATGGTCAAACCCGTAGCTCTTATGCTGTTTAAGATTTAGATCATATAACAATTATGAATTTATTAGTAGAGGATATCTCCATTTGTGCATTTGTGATTTCTTTAGCAGTGGATCATAAGTGATTCTTGCCATCTTTATTTGTGTATTTTTATATTCATTTACATTGATAAGTCGTTCATACCAAACAATGGATAGGATAAATTAAGAAATTATTATTACTGCATTTCACCAAATAATGGATAGAATATGGCAAAATCCTTAGATTTCATATATTATCCTATGCAGTCCTATTTTGGTAAGAAATTCAGACGACCAAATATAAATTTAATACTTTTTCGGTAATTATCCTAATGTAATATCTAGTGAATTTGCACTTGACTATGTCAAAACAAAACCGACTTAACAACTTCTCTCAAGAAATTCTTTAAAAATGAAAACAAGAAGAAATGTAAATGAATTACATAATAATGAAAGATTTAGATTCAAACATTTAATCTAGTATGTTATAAACTTTCTCCTTTAGAATTAGACCCATCAAATGGGTGTGTTGGGTCAAGTTGAAAATTCTTCAATCCAAATTGATCCATTTAACCCGTTTTGATCCATTTCCATGCAATACAAATTTAGTGACCCGTACCCAATCCAACACATATCCAACCTAACACATATTGTTAAAATACTTTTATATTTAATCCAATTTAGGAAAACTCATCCCCAAAGCGAGATGAGAGTACGGAGTAAGCGAGCGCAAGATTGAATGAGAGTGAAAGAGAGTAAAGAGAAAGGGTCAAAAAGCAGTTTTGATATAAGTAAGTTGGGAACTCATTTAATACTTATATTTATTTTGGGTTTTGCCATCATAAATTCATTTATGATCCATTCATTAAATATAACTAACACATATGACATTTCAGTCTATCAAATATTAATTAAAAAAATGCTTTTATTACCCATTTTGACAAGTCCATTTAGAATGAACAAGCCATGGTCTAAACATTTAATCCTAGGAGGTCAGAAAGAGAGAGCGAGCTTTGTCACAGTGGAAACTATGGAAGGTCCCCAGGCAAAACTCTAAAGCGCCTCCTCCTCGCACTCAACTGCACCATGCTCTCCTCGGCACGTGTGGCGGCCCGCTCCTCATGCGCCTCTACTTCATCCGGGGTGGCAGCCGTGTGTGGCTCTCTAGCTGGCTCGAGACAGGCGGCTGGCCAATGATCTTCCTCCCCTTGCGGTAGCCTACTTCTACCGCCGCTCCGCCGAGGCCCCTCCGCCTGCCTCGTCCTCATGACCCCATCCTCTTTGCTGCCTCGGCCGTCATTGGGGTTCTCACAGGCCTCGACGACTACCTCTATGCATACAGCGTGGTGCGGCTCCCCGTCTCAACGTCGGCCGTACTCATCGCTGCGCAACTGGCCTTCACAGCCGGGTTTGCGTTCCTGCTGATGAGGCAGCGGTTCACGTCGTACTCAATCAACTCAATATTCCTGCTAACTATGGGGGCAGGGTGCTGGCGATGCACACGAGCAGCAACCGGCCGGCGGGGAGTTGGACAGGACATAATACGCAGGACGCTCGGGGCGGCGGTGCTGTACGCGTTCATACTTCCGCTGGTGGAGCTGACGTACGAGAAGGCCGAGCAGGCTGTCACATACTCCCTGGTCTTGGAGATTCAGCTGGTGATGTGCTTCTTCGCCGCTGCTTTCTGCACCGTTGGCATGCTGGTCAACAAGGACTTCCACCTTCTCACTCTCTCTCTCTAACCTGGACCCATTCCCATGGATAAGGTTTATCACAATCATTGGTCATGCTAAATATATTATCTTAGAAATCAATTACTCTAACCAAAATTATTATTTAGACAATATTTTCCTAAAAATAATTTATTATAAAGAATAATACTTTTATCGTCCATAAAAATATTTAAACATAAATTATCATCAATTATAAAAACTTTTTTCATCATTCAATTCAAAAAATATTTTCCAAAATTATTTATTTTTCGAAAAAAAAACGGAGCATAAATCTTGCTTCTTCTTTTTTCAATCTCTTTTTACGAGACTTTAACAGCTTTTGCAAAAATCAAAAGTAATGGTTGATTGCTTTAATAAAACCATCCTGCAAAATTATTTTTTGAATCTGCTAGAGTGGATGATATTTACAGTGAAAAACAGTGACATTACTTCAGTCTCGTTCCATGGAAGAATCATAACTAAGAAACCTGTTAGTGTTTGCGGAAGCGTGATTTGTTTTGTAAGTGAGTGAGTGATTTAGTGAGTGCAAGTGTTGGTACATGGACTTGGAAGCAACGATAGAACAGAACTTTTGATAGGGGAAGACAAGCAGGGAGCAAAGAAGACAAAAGGAGTATTGTATTATGAAGGTTTGTACAGGGACTTTTTTTTTTTTCTTCTGATGGGCGTATCCTTCAAGTGGAGAGGGGTTGGCTATTTATAGCCCTCTTCCACCGCCATTAAGGAAAAATCTAGAGCATGTTACATAGATATTTTTTTAGAGTTTTCTACACATATCACATTTGTCTTCTAGAAATATCATAGATATTTTCTAGAAATATTTAGATATTTCTCACAACTTTCTATACTATTCATCTAAATATCTATTCTCCAAAGATCTTGAGTATGCTAGAAACTTCTAGAAAGTGGATCGCTATTTCAACAAAACCACAAAAATGGGATGACATAAGACTATGATCAGAATCACGTAAGGTTGCCCCCAACTTCTTGTTTACACAGGCGACTCCTAAAGAAGCAAGGAACTACGAGCTCGGAGAAGCCCAATACTATGTGATGCTCGTGTTTAACGCGATCATCTGGCAATTCTTTTTATTGGGAGCCATAGGAATCATCTTCTAGGCCTCCTCTCTATTCTCCGGTATCATGATCGCCGTTCTTCTCCCGGTCACTCAGATCCTAGCCGTGATATGGTGTCCCTCGCCCTGTTGCTCTGGGGCTTCGTTTCGTATTTTTATGGCGAATTCAAACTTGCCAAGAAGGAAAAAGAAAGAGCGGCAGCAGCAGCAGATTGGACCTCTAGAGTCCAAAATGCATAAAAAAGGCCTTCCCCGAAGGCAAAAAATGAAAGACATAATTCATACTTGGCCTGCTGTTGTAGTCTGTCCTTATCCTAGACAGTTCGATTTGTAACAACGTGAGGGAAAAGAATAAAAAATCCATTCTAGACAGTTTGGAGCTGACGTGGCAATTTTCATGAGCGCACAAAGCATATTGAAGTAAATTGTCATTTTGTACGAAAAAAAATTCTAAACAAGAATATAACACTTCAATACACACGGATTGAAGACCAACTTGCTAATCTTTTTACTAAGTCATTGTAAGACAATAGAGCGATTACTTTGTGTAACAAGTTGAGGCTCTTTGATATTTATATCCCAACGAGGAGTGTTGAAAGGGTAGTTTAGACTTTTCCATAATTAATACTCACTATATATAAATATATATATAAAGATGATGTAATCTGAAAAAGTGAACGACCATTATATTT
This sequence comes from Syzygium grande, assembly GCA_024733475.1. Classification (NCBI taxonomy): domain Eukaryota; kingdom Viridiplantae; phylum Streptophyta; class Magnoliopsida; order Myrtales; family Myrtaceae; genus Syzygium; species Syzygium grande. Next base: position 7,200,266 of record JAMXDD010000006.1, read on the forward strand.
TTCATCACGAATGATTATAGTAACAGCAACCATATGAATTCTCAATTCTCCTGATTAACGGCGGATTCGGGCAAATGGGAAAGGACCAAGTTGCATAAATTCTCTATTAAGAATTCGGATACGTGCTGTCTGATTGATTTGCACTTGCCAATATCGAGAAAATATTGGGTGAATTTAATACTCCACGTCACTCATGCAGCACACCATTCAAAAATCGACATCTAGCAATTCGGGCCCACCTTCTGACTCCTCTATCTCTCTCCACTGCTCCGTTGCTTTTGCGTTTATCGAACGTTATCTCTCTCTCAGTTCAAGACTCCGTCGCTATCTCTCCGTCCCCTTGCTCTTCCCGCTCGATTAACAATCCGAGTACCCCACACAGTGCTTTGCCTGGATCTCTGAAGCCGGAGCTGCATGGGGCGCCTTCGACGGCACGATCTCGGGGATCTCCTTTGAGATGGGGGCATGGTGGCCGGCGCGTCAAGGTGGGTGCGGTGCTTGGCAGCGCCCTTCCTGCCGTCGCCGCTTTTTACCAGTAGGGTGAGGCAAAAGGAGAGGAGGAAGAGCGAGACGATGATGAGGGAGCCGAGGAATATACCGACCGACCCACAGTAGGGAGGACAAAGATGGAGGTCGGCTTGACGGGTTGATGTTCACGAGCGACAAGTTGTAGACCGGCATCTTTGCATCAACCCTCTGCAAGAAAAAAATCGGGCCTTTCGGCGAACGGAGGCATGGGTGGTTTCGATCGTGAAGAGACGGGCGAGAGAGAGAGAGAGAGAGAGAGCAGAGTCGCGAACGGAGCAGTGCAAAGAAGATGAGGCAGAGAGGGGAGAGAGGGAGTGTCGGTGTATCTAACGGAGGGAGGAGATGAGGAAAAAAGTAACAGAGAGACAGAGAAGTCAGAAGGTGGGCCCGGATTGCCAGATGTCGATTTTTGAATGGTATGCTGTATGAGTGACGTGGAGTATTAAACTCACCCAATATTTTCTCGTGAGGAAGAGGGGAGAGAGAAACAATTGTCTGACTGGTGGGCCCCCTATAAACACGTGTCGATCACTGCATGGATTATTATAAATCCCATGTGGTATATTAAATGCACCTAATATTTTCCTCCTCTCCCCTCTCTCTCGTCAAGTTATTTGAAACCAACACGCAATCAAATGTAAATGAATTAAACGATTTGAAAGCTTTGACTTTCAGATGAAATGAAAATAGTTATAAGTCATTTGGACGATTTATTCACCAAACTTCATTAAATATTGACTAGAGACGATTCATAAATCTTTGGGAAGGATTTTCTTGGAAACAATCCCAAGGGATGGGAGAGATAGAGAGCGAGAGCGAGAGCTTGATCATGGGGGAAACCATGGAAGCGCCCCAGGACAAGACCCCAAAGCGCCTCTTCCTCGCGCTCAACTGCGCCATGCTCTCCGTCGGCACGTGTGGCGGCCCGCTCCTCTTGCGCCTCTACTTCATCCGCGGCGGCACCCGCGTGTGGCTCTCCAGCTGGCTCGAAATGGGCGGCTGGCCGATCATCGTTTTCCCACTTGCAGTAGCCTACTTCCGCCGCCGCTCCACTAAGGGCCCCTCCGCCCGCCTCGTCCTCATGGACCCCTTCCTCTTCGCTGCCTCGGCTGTCATCGGGGTCCTCATGGGCCTCGACAACTACCTCTACGCCTACGGCGTGGCTCAACTCCCCGTCTCAACATCGTCCCTGCTCGTCGGGACGCAGCTGGCCTTCACAGCCGGGTTTGCGTTCCTGCTGGTGAAGCAGCGGTTCACGTGGTACTCGATCAACTCGATATTCCTACTGACTATCGGGGCGGGGGTGCTGGCGATGCAAACGAGCAGTGACCGGCCGGCCGGGGAGTCGGACGGGGCGTACTATGCTGGGTTCTTCATGACGCTTGGGGCAGTGGCGCTGTACGGGTTCATACTGCCGCTGGTGGAGCTGACGTACAAGAAAGCCAAGCAGGCGGTCACTTACTCGCTGGTCTTGGAGATTCAGCTGGTGATGTGCTTCTTCGCCACCGCTTTCTGCACAGTGGGCATGCTGATCAACAAGGACTTCCAGGTTCTCTCTCTCAACCTGGACTCATCCAATCCACACGGGTTAGGTTTCCATCACAATCATTGGTCCTGCAAAATTGATTTCATGTGGTTCCCAGAAATTGGAATGAGCATGATTGCATGCGACTCATGACCAATATACCTACGAGTATCTTCTCTCTCTATCATATCCTCTTAGAAATCGAATTACTCAAACCAAAACATTTCTTAATCTTGGTTTTTTCAGTATCCCGCGGGGGTTTCACGAGACTTTAACAGCTTTTGCCATGATCAATAGTTATGGTCGATTGCTCTAATAAAACTATCCTATAATTATCTTTTGAATCTGCTGGAGTGGATGATATTTGGATGGTAAGACAATAACAATACTTTAGTCTCCTTCGATTGAAGTTCTATAATTAAGAAACCACTGAAACGGGAAAACTAAAAACTATGATCAGAATGACATAAGGTTGCTCCTGACATCGTGCTTACGCAGGCGATTCCTACAGAAGCAAGGAACTACGAGCTCGGAGAAGCCACATACTATGTGGTGCTCGTGTGGAACGCGATCATCTATCAATTCTTATTCTTAGGAGCCATAGGAGTCGTCTTCTGTGCCTCCTCTCTATTCTCAGGAATCATCATCGCCGTTCTTCTCCCGGTCATTGAGATCCTAGCTGTCATAATCTTCCAGGAGAAGTTCCAGGCAGGGAAAGGCGTGTCCCTCGCCCTCTCGCTCGGGGGCTTCGCTTCTTATTTTTACGGCGAATTCAAACTTGCCAAGAAGGAAAAAGAAAGAGCAGCAGCAGCAGCAGAAGATTAGACCTCCAGAGACCGAAATGCGTCAGCAAGGCCTTCCCTGAGGTTAAAAGAAAGACACGGCTCAGACTTAGCGAAATTTGGATCTGCACTGCATAGAGACTCTGTTTTTGGGCAGAAAAAGAACAATCTAGTGATGAGCAAGACAGAGGGACAATGACAAAAGCCAGGGAATTTCGGAACATGCCCTCTTTCCTTTTTCATTGGTTCGCCCTCTTGGTTATTTTTCCCCCTGTTCATTGAAGCTGAATAGCCAGAATTGACCAAAGAGAATCTTCTCGCAAAATACAGCGGTACTAATTGAGACTGACAGGGAACCGCTCGAATTGAAGCAAGTTTACATAGTCAATCAGAATATCCAATGGGAGACACATTACTGTTGATTTTTTATTAGAAAGAGAACTGTACTTCTAGCTTTCTGTCCCTGTTAATCACGGTTTGAGTAAGCAAGATCACCTTGCAGGATGGTGTCAAAGAAGTCAAAGATCGTCTTTTGAGATACACCAAGCTTGTTCTATGAAGTACCCTTTACTTTCGTGTGGAGGCCTTCACTTTGTCCACCAAACCAAATTATCAAGAAAGAAAATAGAAGGTGCTCCCACAAAGTGAATAGGACACAAAGTTCCACAGATATTGGCATCTTCCCAAGAAAAGTTCATAGATTAGAAGCTCCTCCGGATGCTGCAATCTGCTTAAAAAGGAAACAGTTTTTCCTTCGGCCAGGCCTACTTTTGTCTAACCACTCTAATCAAACTGTTGAAGCCACATAAAGATGAGAACACTGAACTCTATAGCATTACTTGTGACGAACTTTAAATTCACCTCTCGCTCTCTCTCTCACAAAGAGATTTTGGCTAGCCCTGTGATTAATGTTGCATAGAAGCTTTCCCCTTGTAATTTTCTTGGTTACATAATTCTCAAAAGGCTTTTAAACTACAGGGAAATGGTTCTTCAGCTCTGAAGAAGCAAGAAACCGGAAACCAAATGAACTGGGTAGAATGGAATCTGTGACAACATTTCTAGATCGAAAGTCCAACTGTAGAAGATACAGTAGATTTCCAAGGTTCTTGGTTACATCATTGCTTGTCTGTGCTGTAGGTGCCAGGACCAGGAGGCAGATCCAACCTTTATTATACAGTCAAAGGATATCGAGGGCTTGTGTGCAATCGTACCCACTTCTTGTTTGTTTGGTATATCGATTCATGAATCAATCTTTTCATACCTTAAACTACTTTTTGTTGCCGGAATCAGCGCGTGTTTGGACTTTGGAGTCCTTCGTGCATGCACGTGTCTTGTGGTGCAAGGCGAGTTTGACGTTCGCCTAGTTATGCGTGCCCGACATGTGGCTAGACGAATAAGTCAGAGGTAAAAAGCTTTGAAATCAAAGTGTATTATCTCATTTCGGAAATCGATTTCATAAGCCAAAGGCAGAGTCGTCGCGTTGTCCAGTAACTTCTTTGAAAACGCTGCATCTGTAATCGTTCCATGTAAAAGACTATCTTATGGGAAATGATCCTCATTTTATGTGCTTTCATCATACATCACATCGATATCGAATTTTGTCTGCATTTTTCTTTCGACAAGAAAAATAGGGAACTGTTGATTGTCGTAGTTGTGCGGTCAGTCTTGATAGATTGATGGTTTCCAAAAACGTACAACTCTTAGACTGCAAATGCATCCACATTGCTCGAGCAAGCATCAACAAGCACACATGCAGCCCCCAATTATGTTAAATAGCCACGTGGAAAAGAGAAAGCAGCAGAAAATATGATATTAAAGTTTTCATTCATCTAACGAGATAGACAGATTTAACCGGCACCTCGATCATGTCCATTTTTCAAGTTTTAGGATTGGGATTTAACGGCAAGCTAAAAGAATTTGATTTCAACTTACAATTCAATGCAAATCGTGGGATTCCTAATTTTTTTGTCTCAATCTTTCTAGGTAAGATGTTGCAATCTCGTTCCGTGTAGCCTAGGGCAAGGATGAGTTCACGCCGAAGTCAACAACCACGTCAAGAAATCAATTGAAAATGAATGGTTCCCAATCTCTACACTACACGACAAGCTATGATAAGTGTGTTTGTCCTCCACGTTCAAAGTCTGGGTTCAAATTGTCGCATTTGCACATTCATTTGAAGCCATCTTCACGATCACAAATTTGCGTGTTTTCAATAATAACCCGGTGCATGTGGGACAAGGGGCTCGTTAGTCATATGCTCAAAAAGAGATTGTAATAACCCGGTGGATGAGAAATTGTGCTGCACAAATATCATCGTGTTCAAGAGAGATCCTTCGTCTGGTTGAGAGAAGGGATACTCTATTACCTGGCCCGGTGAAAAAAATGAGGTCACTTCTTATGGACTCATTGAGAATTTTAGGGCTCATTTTGTTTCGTAGAAAATGAATTATTCAAAAAATATTTCTCTGAAATTGATCGCTTAAAATAATTAATAAGTAAAAAATATTTTCATCAACGATGAAAACAATTTTTATGCATTTATTTTTAGAAGCGACACAAGTTATCTTTTTTAAAAAAATATTTTCTAAATCATTCATTTTCAACAAAACAAAAAAAAACTTATCATCACTTTCCGATGGGGCTAGGGGTGACGATTAGTCCAAGGTCAACCCTAGACTGACTCTAGACCGGCCCAACTTGGTCGGTCCTGGTTCAGTTCCCAAGGGAAGTGGGCTGATCCCAGGTCTTGGGACCCCTGGAACTGACATCGTGCAGGTTGGTCCTTAGTCCTGAGGCTTTAGGGTTGATCCAACCCGGACCAACCCTGTATATATATATGTTTTGTCCAAGCCATAGGCCTCTCCTCTTCTAGGTTGCTAATTTATAGTGGTGACGGAGGTGGTGACTTTGTACAAAAAAAAATCGGTGGGACTTAACGGCATGAGTTTTTTTGTAACGGATGTTGTCATTGTACTTTTCTTTTGGGGTTTAGGGTAAAGAATAAAGATGACGGGCGAGTTCACTAGGGGTTTCACAACATTAAGGACGGGATTTCCAATCAATGGGATGGATGCAAATAATAAATGATGAAAATAGCAGAATATATAGATTGTTTAAAATGAAAACCATGTTGCCTCTCTTTGCTCACCTCCCTTCGCTAGATCTCTCGCCTTTCTTCGCTCGTCTCATGAACCCAACTCAAGTCATAATTTGAAGCAATCTTTTGAACAATATATGAAGTTGTATAATTTATTATTTATGTTACGTATTTTGAACTTTTTTTTGTTTGATTTTATTTCACATGTTCGTCTTCTACGGTTTGTTGCTTTTGGAAAGTGGAGATTTCCGTTGTTGCCTTATCTTAGATTTATGTTTTATTTGTAGCGTTGTTCACAATTTGGTTGCTCAATATCGCATTGTCGATAAATATGTAACTTCAAAGATTATGATTGTCCTTGCAAGTGATGTAGCTAGCAAATATCACATAGAGGGGGTGAATAGGTGATTTGAGTGATTTTGAAGAATTTAAAGTGAAAACGATTTATAATTAGTAAAGTCTGAATGATATTCAGATTCTGAATGTGCTAGTGTGCAGTGTAAACAATATAATGAGAGATTAGGAATAAAGAAAACTGCACACAAAAAGTTATAGTGGTTCGGCTTAGATCAAGCCTATGTCCACTCTCCCACGCTGACAGTCTACTTGTTGGATTCCACTATATGATGAAAGGAATTACAAAATCTGAGTGATATCACTCGGTGAATGATAGAACTCTCTATCTCACACAATTACTTTTACAGAATATCCCTCAAAATCTCAATATTTAGCTCAAAAGAGACAAGTAATAAAATCAGAATATGCTCAGACTTTGAACTTGTTGATTCTCGATTTCGTTATGTACCTTCTGCTTCTCATTGATCTCCTTTTATACTCCTCTACTTCCAAACTAACCGTTAGACAACCTTCAGAGAATCATCTTCCAATCTTCATCTCGGACAGATCTGTATAAAATGAATTAAATAGCCGTTGGTTAACAAAATCCGAATCCACTGAATCCGATCTCCCATAAGTAGAGTTTTGTCCGTTATGATATATATTTGTTATAATGTTTGATTGTCAATCAATTAGCCTTAGATTGAGTCAATCAAAACTTTCCTTTTGTGAAATTCACACCGGATCACTAGCCGTTATGTTTTGTTCTGAATAAATTATGAGTCCGAAGAATTTATGGTTCTTGCTTTTCATTCAAACCTGAGTCAGCATAGGTCCTCAGTAAAGTCTAAGTCCTTCAAAATTAGAAGCTAAAGATCTTTGATATCTTAATATAAAGTCTGAGTGTCTATTTTAGTAGAGTCCAAACTTCTTGTTCTGAAACTCATAAAGTCTGAAGTTTTCCTTATGAACCTCGTAAAGTCTGAGTGTCCAGAAAGTTAATACCTCTTGAAGTATTAAAGTTGCCACTTCCAGAATATATTTACATGGCATAAAAATACTTCGGAGTACATATCAGATTTACAAAATTAATATAGATAGTTTTGTCAACTTCAAAATCTATTAGGAAATTTCCTCAACATCAAGGAATACAATAAATGAAACAAAAAAAAAAAGATTCAGTTGGTCCCGGATTGACCCTAAAACTAGACCAAGCACTCAAGGTCAGTCCAATTTTCGGTCTCAAATTCAATAGGGTTGGTCCTTGGTCCTAAAAATTGGGGACCAATATTATGTGAGTCAATCCTTGAGTTGGGTACTGGACCAATTCAATTCGGACCATGCTGAGCCCTAGGTGGTGAGGCTAAAGAAAACGAAGGCTTATCTGTACGTTTTTGCTAAAGAAAGTCAAAGCTCCACTTCTAGGAGTCAACGAATGGACCCACGTAACTCTCCATCTTTCCTGCCGATAAAACCGAATATTCAACAAGCTAAATTATAATAATGATTCCTGACCAAAAAATAATTATAATAATGAAGAAAGTGAGCCCCAATCAGCAAGTTCGCCCGGCCATTAAAGCAAACTACCCTTTCTGTAATATTTCTCTAGAGATTTGGTTTGACCGGCTGTATCTTCAAGAATCTTATTTCCAATAGTTTTTTTCAAAGGATCAAACTCAAAACGTAATTTAAGAGGGACCAAGTTACATAAATTCTCTATTAACAATTCGTATACGCTCTGTCTAGTTAACATGCACTTGCCCATATCAAAACAAAATGACTATAATTAGTAGTGAAGTTCTATTAAATCGAAATAAAAAAATGAGAATAAACTAAATGATTTAAACGCTTAGAATAAATTACACTGCCCAAATGGGAGTTAAATTTTCTTAGAAATGCAAGATCATCCCTTAATAATTAAACAACAATGACAAAAAATGAAAGACATGGCTCATACTTATCCTGCTTTTGTAGTCCGTTGTAATTCTAGCCCTGAGAGTGTTCGTATGAAAGTAACAAGAGGGCCTTATATATTATTTACGAGGTGATTACTATCAACCTGCAATTGCATACTGTCCGACAGTGCTACCGTTAGTGATTTACATGGCATCTTCCTAACCTTCAATTGCATACTTATTTTATAGAATAACTTCAACTCATGTTAATTAACTAGGGTTATAATTATGATATAAAGTAACTAGAGTTAGAATACCATAACATTTATGATCTCATGATGTAATTTGATAGGCTAAGTTCAATGTCCCAATTTAATAGCATGTGAGTTATTATTTGAGTGACAAACGGCATGATTTGGATTAAAAAGATGAAGATATTTGAATGGAAAAAGAGAGAGCATCATTGGCCAAATAAAATGCATGAATGAGGAACTTTATATGAGAAGTAATCATTTCAAGCAATAACGAGAAAGATAGAGACAACATTGACTTGTGTTTCTCATGAGTTAAAGGAAATAGATATCAGTTAACTAAGCTTAAAAGCCACAAGGACATTGGGGTCAAAAACAATTAGTAAAGAACGAAAGGCTACAAGTGGCATAATTTGAGTAGCTAAGTGAAAATAACATCACCCAAGTAGATGCATAAATGAGAATCATTATTTGATTTGTAATAATTCAAGCTTATCAAGAGATGTCATGAATGATGTCATCTTAGGGGTAAAATGGCACGAATAAGAGCATGTGGGTTATAATACTTTGTGGAAAACTGAAGAGAGTTGTTCGAGTATAATAAAGTATGGTTATGAGAGAAGGAAAGAATCACGTGATTATTATTAATAACATAAGGAGAAATATGAGCCTTATTTCTATATAACACAATATTGCTAACATATTAGATAGAATAGAAATTTTAGGATGTCACATATGATCCCTTAATAAAAGCAGCAATTTTCCCTAAGGTGTGCAAAAAAACCGCAAACTACTCAGGATCGCCCAAAACCGGACCAAAACCGGTGGTTCCTGGTTCCAATTTTTTGGAACCGGTGGGTACCAATCCGGTTCTTGGTTCTAGATGTGGAACCACCTGTCCGCTTGCTTGGACCGGACCGGTAATTTAATAATAAATATAATATATAATATAATATATTTATTTAACTTTTAATTTTTTTAAAAAAAGAAAAATCATAAATCTCTAAACTAAACCTAACTCGCTCAACGCTCACGGTCTCACATCGAGCTAAGAAACACCTTCTTTCACTTTCGCCTCATGCTCACACTCATTCTCTCACTCTTCTTAGTCGATACTCACCTTATCGTCTCCAACTCTCCATCCCCGTCTCCATCTTCGTCTTTCCGTCCATTCTTGGCTAGTGAGACCAGTCCATGGGCATGGACCGGACTAGCGGTCCAGTTCCCGAGTGGATCATAGAACCAACGGGTGGTTCCCGATTCAAATTTTTCATAACCGGTTCTTAATAAACGGCTTCCGGTTCTAGGGTGGGAACCACAAATCCAGACCATGCTCATCCCTAATTTTTCCTTCTGCCATATCTACTTTTGTCTCAATGTCAACGGCTGAAACCACATAAAGATGAGAACACCGAACTCCATAGCATTACATGTGATAAACTTTAAATTTACCTCTCTCCCTCTCTCAGCCACAAGGGCAATTATTCACTACACCTAAATTTATACTTGAATTCCATCAAGCTCTTATAACGTTTTAAGTTTCGTCATGTCTTGAGATCGAGTAGCAATTTGCTGCTTCTGTGGTTTGGTTTATGTCGAAAGCCATTATAGTGCACTGCAAGCATGGCAAATGAGCTGTTTCTACACAGCCTTTTGCGATGCCTAGTCCTCTCCACACTAACTCAGCAAATCTGGAAGCGCCTCTTGTTTCCGTTAAACCTGAGAGCTGCATGGGAATTGTGCTCAGCTGCCTTCACAAGGCACCTGCTCTCAAGCCTATGAAGACCTCGGCTTTTGAAATTTCCCAGTTCTGTAAAAATGTTATCAAGCAGTTCATGCACCACATTAATGTGTCCAGAATCTGCAATATCAATGTAGGGATCTTAACGTGGATAGAAAGCCGAAGAGGTTTTCTAATGTCAGCCTAAGATCATGGTATGAGTTGCCTTGAATATGGATGTCCAGAGCTAGACAGACGATGAAGATCACTTTCTGTATGGTAGTGAAACTTTGCTTCGCCAGTGCAAGCTTCCCTGCTCTTCATCATTTTGTAGATTCCAGAAGTGAGGCGAACTGAGAAAGTTGGGGCGTTTTATGGTTAACCTGTATCATCTCAATTTGGTTACAAAAAAGCTACTATGATGAGATGACGAATCTTTATATTTTGGGTATACTAGTATAGTTTATTGTTTAATAAATTTCATTAAGGAATGATGGAATAGAATTTAAAAAGAAAAGATTAAAAAAAGAGAGGGAAAAATAATAAAAATAATAAGTAAATGAAAATGAAGCAAGCAAGAGAGTTCGAAAGCGTTATACTTTACGGAATCGCAAAGATGAATAATCATGTTTTCTTGCTCTTACCAAATTTGACATTCTGTCTGTCTACCTCGTCGATGTTGCTGTAACTTGTTCACATTTCTTGTCATGGTCAAATCTGTAGCTCTGGAATGCTGCAATGAGTTCTTATGCTTTTTAAGATTTAGATTGTATAATAATCATGAATTTATTAGTGGAGGATATCTCTATTTGTGCATTTGTGATTTCTTTAGCAGTGGATCCTAAGTGATTCTCGCCATCTTTATTTGTATATTTTTAGATTCATTTACATCGATATGCTGTTCATACCAAATAATAGATATGATATGATATAAAAATATTATTGCTGCAATTCACCAAATAATGAATAGGATATTTCAGACGACCAAATGCAAATTTAATACTTTTTCAATAATTATCCTGATGTAATATCCAGTTAATTTGCACTTGACTATGTCAAAACAAAACCAACTTAACAACTTCTCTCAAGAAATTCTTTAAAAATGAAAACGAGAAGAAATGTGAATGAAATAGATAATAATGAAAGATTTAGATTCAAACATTTAATCTAGTATGTGCTAAACTTTCTCCTTTAGATTAGACCCGTCAAATGGGTGGGTTGGGTTGAGTTGAAAATACTCCAATCCAAATTGACCCATTTAACCCGTTTTAACCTATTTCCATGCAATATAAATCCAGTGACCTATACCCAATCTAACACATATCTGACCTAATCTATATTGTTAAAATACTTCCATATTTTATCCAATTTAGGAAAACTCATCCCCAAATCGAGATGAGAGTGCAAAGTGAGCGAGAGCAAGATTGAGTGAAGGTGGGAGAGAGTTAAGAAGTGGGTTTGATATAAGTAAGTTGGAAACTCATTTAATACCTATATTTATTTTGGGTTTTGCCATTATAAACCCATTTATGACACATTCATTAAATATAATTAACATATATGACAACTCAATCCATCAAATATTGGTTAAAAAATGGGTTTATTAACCATTTTGATAGTTCTAGAATGAACAAACCATCGCCTTCTGCTAGACATTTAATCCCGGGAGATCAAAAAGATAGAGAGCAAGCTTTGTCACGGTGGAAACTATGGAAGGTCCCCAGGGCAAAACCCTAAAGCGCCTCCTCCTCGCATTCAACTGCGCCATGCTCTCCCTCGGCACATGCGGCGGCCCGCTCCTCATGCGCCTCTACTTCATCCGGCGTGGCGCCCACGTGTGGCTCTCCAGCTGGCTCGAGACGGGTGGCTGGCCGATCATCTTCCTCCCCCTCACGGTAGCCTACTTCCACCGCCGCTCCGCCGAGGGCCCCTTCGCCCGCCTCATCCTAATGGACCCCATCCTCTTCGCCGCCTTAGCCGTCATCGGGGTTCTCACGAGCCTCGACGATTACCTCTACGCATATGGCATAGCACGGCTCCCCATCTCGACATCGGCCCTACTCATTGCCACGCAGCTGGCCTTCACAGTTGGGTTCGCGTTCCTGCTGGTGAGGCAGCGGTTCACGTCGTACTCGATCAACTCGATATTCCTGCTGACTATGGGGGCAGGGGTGCTGGCGATGCACACGAGCAGCGACCGGTAGGCGGGGGAGTCGGACAGGAGTACTACGTGGGGTTCTTCATGACACTCGGGGCAGTGGTGCTGTACGGGTTCGTACTTCCGCTGGTGGAGCTGATGTACAAGAAGGCCAAGCAGGTGGTCACTTACTCGCTGGTCTTGGAGATTCAGCTGGTGATGTGCTTCTTCACCACCGCTTTCTGCACCGTCGGCATGCTGGTCATGTCACGCCCCGACTCAAATCCATTGCTTTCCACACCTCCCTTCCATGAGTCGAACGGTGCGACATCTCAGGAATACGTCGCCGACTCAACGGTCTCGCATCAGAGTTAATCGTAGCGGAAACAAATAATTAAACCCGGACAATAAATTGGAGAACACCAGAATTAAACTTGCACGTCCAACCGCCAACACTTACAAACCTTACATTATCCACATATGAACATACTTACACCTTCCCGATGTTTCTGGGTCCATAAATTTTACATGCACATCCACTGTGATTACGAAAAAAAAATCATACATCAAAAGAGGCAAATTCCTTATCTACCAAAAGCGGTACTACACGAACACTAGCTCATCGCCTCCTCACTAGTCCTTGCGTCCTTGCTACGGCATCCATTCAGGGTGTACTCCACGAAATTATCCTCGGTGTGCATGACTGTACCAAAACATTCTGACGTTGGCAGTGGTGACTAATTCCTTGTTCAGGCGGGTTATCTGAAATGGTTTGGTTTATACAACCATGAGACACTTCTCAATAAGTTGCAACCTAAACCCTACCTAGGCTATCACGTACCTCCAGATAATTACGTAATCACACACATTCACGTACATCAAGTAATCACAAAACAGGCACATCAATTAATATGATCAGGCTCAATCATGCGTACACCTGCACTCATCACAATTACATCAGATGCAAACACACGCATGTACAATTTCCCACGTCGTGCGTTCCTTTCTTCTCATCATCACTTTCCACATTCCCCGCCAGTGACCCGCGTAAACGTACACGCCTCAGGTACACTGCGATCACTATTCACTTTCCACATCACTCGCCAGTGACCTGCGTTGAAGTACACGCCTCAGGCACACTGCGATCATTCACCACATCCGGCCCGCATACCCGTTCACGCCTCAGGCCCCAATCGAGACCTAAGCATCACACGCCCCAAGCCCGATCCCAACTCAGCCCACGCCAAATGCGACAGGCCTACATAATTGGAACCCGAGCTTATAATACCTCGGTCCAATCCCGGTCTCACCCGAGCTGATCGTGCCTCGGACTGATTCTCATTCTTGCTTTTTCAAGCCTCAATCTGTGCCAAATGCAACAAACCTACGTGATCCCTGCCCGAGCTTATGATACTCGGCCCGATTCCATTCTCGCACTTACACACCTTCACATAATTTCCATAATCACATGCCACACCCCTTTTCTTTTTTGCTCATGTACATGCTCATCAAGCATTTACCACACTCAACTGGCCCATCACATGTGGCCCGTGCACGCATCAATTAACACATAAAACATGCTCACTCAGCATTCGACATGGCCAATTTCAACAATTAATTCAATCTGGCCCACGCATGCATATAATCAAGCACATTTCAATCCATCAAATCACGGTTCAATAAACACACAAGGTCGCTCATGAGCCCACAAACATAGCCACGTTCATAGGGATAATTTCAACATTTCCAAGCTTATTAATCACCACAATCCAGCCATACTACCACACACTAAATCGACACCACTTGTCCTTAAATCGAGCCCTAAGCTCGCAAATTCCATCCCACAACATTCGACACTCTATTCAGTCTCACTCTAGCCTCAAAACATCCTCATTTCATCCTCAAGTTACCTCATATAACATACAAATAAACACTCAATTAAATCAATCCCATCCAAAATAATTCAAACATGCCCAAAACACGTAAATTGCCAATTTTCTCCAACCAAATGGCGTCAGATTAATTCCGATCCTTCACGACACTTTCTCGCCATTAAATAATGGTTCTAAAAATCCAACTTGCGTCCCGAACAAATTATCACAGCCCCGTGAATAGTAATTCGCAACTTGTGAGCAGTAACTCGTAGATTATAATTCACCTCAAATTGTCTTCCAAAAATTTCAAAAATAATCCTCAAAGCCCGCCAAACATTTCCAATCATAAACCCCAATATTTCGCACCCGCATTTTGTAAATTTCACCATTCCAACTCAATTATAATTTCAACACATGAAAACACAGAAATTGCTATTTTTCTATAACCAAATGGTCTCAAATCGATTCGGGTCCTTCACAAGACTTTCTCGCCATAAATTCTCGGTTCTAAAAATCCAACTTGCGGCTCGATCAGCCCATCACAGCCCCATGAACAGTAAATCACAGCTCGTGAACAGTAATTCTCAGCCCCTATTATTCTAAATTTTCCAATAAAAATTTTCTAGTTTCAATTCTAAGACCAGCCACCTAATCCCACCTCTAAATCATGCCATTCCGCACCTACCGTATGCCCGGTTTCGCCTAAAATCGCTTGTCGATACCCAAAAGTCCTAAGTTGGATTTAGATTGCGACTTACCCGCGTTCTAGACTATCGCGATTAGAACGGAAAACGGCGGTACTTAATCGGGGATGACGGCGACGGTGTACGGCTCCCGGGTGGTGGCGATCGGCTTGGGCGGCGACGGCGCAGCTTGGGCGTGAGAGAGAGAGCCACGGTGGGGAGGGGGTTCACGGCCAAAAGGGAGGGAAATACTCACGATGGGGGAGAGAAAACAATGAGGGAGATAGAATGGGTTCTTGACTTGAATAGTAAGCTTGGACCAAAGGTGAAAATGACCAAATTACCCTTGTCTCACAATTTTAATCCAACGGTCCCAATTCGATCTTATCTTGATCCGATGGCCGAGATCGATTCTTACACAAAAATATCCAAGGGCATACTTGTAATTTCCTAAAAATCCAAGGGTAAAATTGTCCAATCAAAATTTTGGGACAAAAATTACCAAAATGCCATTTACCCTTAAAGCTTGTCCTTTAATAAATCCTAGGAGTATTTTGATTACTTTCTCTGTTTCTTGTCCAAATCGAGTTTTTCTGAAGGATTCAAGCGCACGAAAAATTCGCACATGTCACGTGCAACATCGTCCTAATATACTGGCGTGACTTCCTAATTTTTCAATGTCCAATTTGGGCAAAAATTTAATAATTAAATTCTATTAAACGCAACTCGAGCGTTTCTCGAGCTAATGGATGGCTTGCTGGGGAAATTATTGAATCGAGTCATGTGCAAGTTCATTCGCTACGTGACAACCTCAGTCGTCATTAAAATCGCGAAAATCAATCACTTGATCCGAGAGGTACGATCGTTCGGTATAGGTTCAGAATCATTCGTCAAGTCATTTCGTGGTCCAACGGAATCACCCGCGATCCACTATTGGGATAGCGGCGAACTGACCCCTAACTATCCTTGGATCGGCCAACAGTGGCTCAAAATATCACTTCCGCGATTTAATGGTCGAAATCCATTCACGATCAAATTTTCTTTAGTCATGCGAATTTAATTCCCCTATTAGCCTTTCCCTAATGGTTAGCATTCTTCCGGGCAACAACTGACTACGAGTACATTCATAAAATCTAGTATTTCATAAATCCCAAATGGACTAATTTTTCAGGATGTCACGGGTCAACAAGGACTTCCAGGTTCTCGCTCTCTCCCAACCCGGACCCTTCCACATGGATTAGGTTTCATCACAATCATTGGTCATGCTAAATCCACGTCAATTTCATGTAAAATCCACGTCAATATTATCTTAGAAATCGGATTACTCTAACCAAAATTATTATTCAGGCAATATTTTCCTAAAAACAATTTATTACAAAGAATAATATTTTTATCGTCTATAAAAATATTTAGACATAAATTATTGTCGATTATAAAAACTTTTTTCATCATTTAATTGGAAAAATATTTCTCGAAATTATTCATTTTTCGCAAAAGAAATGAAGTATAAATCTTGCTCTTTCTTTTTTCAGTCTCTTTTCATGAGACTTTAACAGCTTTTTCATAGATCAATAGTAATGGTTGATTGCTTTAATAAAACCATCCTGCAAAATTATCTTTTGAATCTGCTAGAGTGGATTATATTTGCACTGTAAGACAGTGACATTACTTCAGTCTCGTTCCATGGAAGCACCATAACTAAGAAACCACTGAAATGGGATGACATGAGACTATGATCAGAATCACATAAGGTTGCCCCCGACTTCATGTTTACGCAGGTGATTCCTAGAGAAGCAAGGGACTATGAGCTCCGAGAAGCCCAATACTACATGGTGCTCGTGTGGAACGCGATCATCTGGCAGTTCTTTTTCTTGGGAACCATAGGAATCATCTTCTGCACCTCCTCTCTATTCTCAGGTATCATGATCGCCATGCTTCTCCCAGTCACTGAGATCCTAGCCGTCATATTCTTCCAGGAGAAGTTCCAGGTGGAGAAAGGCATGTACCTTGCCCTCTCACTCTGGGGCTTCGCTTCGTATTTTTATGGCGAATTCAAACTTGCCAAGAAGGAAAAAGAGAGAGCAGCAGCAGCAGCAGATTGGACCTCCAGAGAACAAAATGCATAAAAAAAAAAGGCCATCCCTGAAGGCAAAAAATGAAAGACATGGTTCATACTTTGCCTGCTGTTGTGGTCTGTACTTTTTTTGCCATCCTAGACAGTTCGATTTGTAACAACGTGAGGGAACAGAATAAAAAATCCATTCTAGAAAAAGAACGAGTCAAAGAAAACAAAACAGAACTGTAAATCGTTACTGCCGATCTGTGTTGCTTCTTATATACATGCTATAATGTAAAGTGGTCTGTTTGATTGTCTAATACATCCAACACCAAAATTTGGAGCTGCACTGCATGGAGACTCTGCTTTGGGCAGGAAACCAGCAATCTAGTGATGAGCAAGACAGAGGGACAATGACGAAAGCCAAGGAGTTTCGGAATAAACCTCTTTGCTTTTTCATTTGTTTGCCCTCTTGTTTATGCTTCTCCCTTTTCATTGAAGTTAGATAGACGGAATTGACCAAAGAGAATCTTATCACATCTATTACGGTCGTGCTAATTGAGACAATGACATGGAATTGCCAGACCGATTGAAGGAGCTGATCAACAAATAAGTTCACATAATAAATCCGAGAATCCAATGTAAGACAGACACATTACTGAAATTTCTCCGCACACAAGGTGTGGGTGGATTGTTCACGTAAGTTCGAGTCATGCATTATTAAGCCTAGTTTTGAAGATTAGTTACCACAGCCACAGAGACAGCTACAAGATGACATTTGACTAGTTTGAACCAAAAGACATGATGGAGTGGATTCTTTTCTCTGGTAAATGAAATTGTCTTTCTCTGCAATTTACCTCAAGCTGGCATATTTCGCAAGTAGCAGCCATTCTGGTCTAGACAACAAAAAAGGAAGAACAGAAATCAATTCTCAGGCAATTAAATTCAGTTTATCACAAATTCGTGTCTTAATGCCCATTAATCTCTGATATTTTTTCCCCTATCCTTCACCATTATTTATATCAGGTGTTTTTTGTGGGACGTGCATGTGATGTTGATTGGCCTGACTAGGAAAGAGCATCGTGATCGTTTTGAGAGTATTATAGTGAAGTTGTGTCGATTAGGTTCCTAGTTCATTGGATGGAACGCTCATTTAATAGATTGATTGATAAGGTGAGTTGATTATCTCTTGTTGATTAGAGTTTGAGCACTCAATTGTTTCTAAAACGGTACTTTTTTTTCTTCAGAGAACGGATTTAGCAGTAGCTTAGATTATGGTGCCATGTGGCAAATTTCTCTTCATCAATGCTGTCCCACAGGTTCGGCACCCTGGCCCATCAGCACATTGTGACCTTAACGAGTGTAAATTAACAGCACGATTGTTGCTAATTCGCGGTAACTCAGACTTCACACGCATCAACTCTGTCCTATCAGACCACTGAGGAAGAATCTTGCTTCCTCTCATTTTGCAGGAAAATAGAATAGAGTGAAAAAGAGACAGAACAAAAATATCATGTCAGAGGAGAGTTTAAGTTTATTTGCCTATGTGACAATACTTCTATCTTCTGTAAAAGGATTAAAAGCTCCATGATCTGTAATCGTTCAGCTTTTCTAATGTCAATTTCTGTTGTATAGCAATTCATTGGAACAAGAACTCCATCACTCTATGTGTCTGGATATTTTGAATGGTGAGCAAACATTCTCTGATTGTCATTGCAAGGTGCACTATGCTTATTCACGTTAGATAGAGTAATATAACGCAAGCATACATTATGCTTTATTATCATGAGCTGGACATACTACACAATAGTCTGCAGTCCCTCTAAAGCTGTCCTAGAGAATTTGGAAAAGATCATTTCGATTAAGCGACGCACATCTTGTGGAACCCAGAATTGAGCTCTATCAGTTTATCCCAAGGGGGCACGCATTCCTTGATGACAGGTAGCTCCAGAAACCTCTTAAACCAAGCATCAAGCGAAGGCATGTTCTCAGCATCGATGAGACTGGTGCCAGTGATTTCCTCGACAATTTGAGCCCAACAACCAATCCAGCCAGTAGCAACGTCCACAAAGTTTATTGTCTCGCCTCCAAAGAACAGCTTCCCCTCCAGTCCGCTCTCCAGGATCTTTAGGGTCTCTCGAGCTTCTAACACAAGCTTCTGTTGCTCCTCGCCTTCGCTCCTGAACACAGCCATAATAGCCAGCACACACTGAGACAGGAACCGTCCATGTATTAGAGGTCGACTTGTGATAACAAAATGTTCTTCTTTCAATCATTAGCATTACAATTTCGGGGTGGTACTTCACATCTACTATACTGTCAAGAATGGAGCTCCACTATGCGGGTGGTTCAAAAAGATTGACCCCAAAGCATCCTACGAAGATTACTCTCGATAAATGCATTACTCATCAATGATTTAAATCACATAGTGATGAAAACGGCGAAAGATAAATAGTAAGGCCGGCGCTAGATTGAGCGGAAGAAGCACTCATTACTTTACCTTCTCGTCCGCGAACTTGGCCCAGAATCGCGCTCTTGCTCTCTCAGAGGGATCCTGGGGAAGGAGACGGCTCTGCTTCCACGTCTCGTCAATGTATTCAAGTATTACGAGGGACTCCGCGATTGGCTTCCCGTGGTGGACGAGAACCGGGACCTTCTTGTGGACGGATTGCACTGCAATAGCATAGAGCTCTTCTTGTTGAGGAGATCCTCTTCCAAGTAGTCATAAGGGACTTGTTTCAGCTTCAATGCCCATATCACTCTCAGTGCGTACGGGCTCCCCCAGAACCCAAGTAACTTCACCTCTCCTCCATCAGCCATTGTTGGTTTGTGCCAAAGCAAATGTTGACCCAGACCCGTCATTTATGTGGGGATTGCATGATCGAGCTTTGTTTTGACAATTCCTCCGACAAATGTAAGTGAAAAAATTTGCTTCTTAAGTATGAAAAGTCTTCGACCAAGGAAAAAAGTATGAAAACTACCTGCTTTATTGATTTTTATATGGTCAACTTTGGTGGGCTGAGTTAAGTCTTGCCTGACTTGTCCTCGAACGGATGATGTGTCGAAAAATCCAAGTTTGTTGCGTAACGAGGAAGGTTGCTCTACCAATCCGTGATCAATTTGAGATTATCACTCTCTAGCAATAGCAGAAGGATTCTCCCATTGGTCTACCCCAACTTTATCACCTTAGGCTGATGTTTTTGGTTTGGTATTGGTATTTGCATTAATCTACCCCATTTGTAGAGTTTAGTAAATGATAGGATATATAACATAAGATATGGATATATATGACATTTGATGGAGTGTTTTGGTTTATATTGAATAAGATAGAGCAAATGTGAATTGTATGTAAACATTTCAAATTTAAAAAGAAAAAAACTCATCATCTTCTTGATGATGAACAATTGATTGAATAGGAAGATGATCACACGTGACCACCTCGACATGGTTACATCATGGGTGTTGGACCACCTCAAGATGATCTCCGATGCCCTTGCCCAAGGATGAATAGTTATGGTTGATTGCTCTGATAAAACTATCCCACAATCATCTTTTCAATCTGCTGGAGTGGACGATATTTGGATGGTAAGACAAAGACAATACTTTTTTTTTTTTTGGTAAAGAAAAAGACTCAAAACAATTAAGAATTTGATTATCCCGCCGTCTGTGGGAATCGAACCCACGACCAAGACAAAGACAATACTTTAGTCTCTTTCGATTGAAGTTCCATAATTAAAGGTGAAAACAAAAAAACTATGACCAGAATGACATAAGGTTGGTCCCAACATTAAGTTTACGCAGGCGATTCCTACAGAAGCAAGGAACTACGAGCTCAGAGAAGTCCGACACCTATGTGGTGCTTGTGTGGAATGCGATCATCTGTCAATTATTTTTCTTGGGAGCCATAGGAGTCATCTTCTCTGCCTCCTCTCTATTCTCAGGAATCATTATCGCTCTTCTTCTCCCGGTCACCAAGATCCTAGCCGTCATATGCTTCCAGGAGAAATTCCAGGTGGAGAAAGGCGTGTCCCTCACCCTCTTGCTCTGGGTCTTTACTTCATACTTCTACGGCGAATTAAACTTGCCAACAAGGAAAAAGAAGAAGCAGAAGCAGCAGCAGCAGCAGATTAGACCTCCAGAGACCGAAATGCATTTACAAGTCCTTCAGGGCAAAAAAATAAGAGACACGGTTCATACTTAGACAGCCGTTGTATCTGTCATAATTCTGGCCTGAGAGTGCCATATGAAAGTAACAAGAGGGCCTTCTACATTATTTACAAGGTGATTACTGTCAGCCTGCAATTGCATACCGTCCCGCAGCACTGCCATTAGTGATCTGCACTGTAGCATAATTTATCGAGTCCATTTTTGCCATCTTAGGAACATTGATTTGTAACAACGTGAGGGAAAACAACAAAAAATCCATTCAAGAAAAAGGGCGAGTTAAAAGAAAAAAAACAGAATTGTAAATCGTAATTGAGGATTTGTATTGCTTCTTATATGCATGCGATAATGAAATGTGGTATGTTCGATTGTATAATACATCCAACACCAAAATTTGGAGCTGCACCACACAGAGACTCTGCTTTGGGTAGGAAAGCAACTATATAGTGATGAGCAAGACACAGGGACAATGATAAAAGCCATGGAGTTTCAGAATAAACCTCTTTGCTTTTTCATTCGCAATTAGCCCTTTTGTTTATGTTTCTTCCTTTTCATTGAAGCTGAATAGCCTGAATTGACCAAAGAGAATCTTATTGCATCTAATATGGTCGCGGTAATTGAGACAATGACATGGAATCACCAGACTGATTGAAGCAGCTGATCAACAAATAAGTTGACATAATCATTCAGAAAATCCAATGCAACACAGACACATTACTGGTGACTTTCTATTAGAAAAAATACTGTCCTTCTAGATTTCTGGCCCTATTAATCGACCATTAAAGGTAGGGAGATCACCTTGCAGGATGGTGGCAAAGAAGTCAAAGATCATTTTTTGAGATACATCTAATTTGTTCTCTGATATACGTTTAATTTCATGTATAGGCCTTCACTTTGTCCACCAAACCAAACAACCAAGAAAGAAAAGGCAAAATACAAAAAGCTCCAACAAAGTGAACAGGACACACTAAATTTCACAAATTTTGCTATCTTCCTACAAGAAATTCATAAGTTAGTAGCTGCTCTATGGTTAGATGATGATGACAACGATGCGATCTGCTTAATAAAAGCAGCACGTTTTTCTTCAGCCATATCTACTTTTGTCTTAATGTTTACAGCTCTAAACTGACTGTTGAAACTATATAAAGATGAGAACACCGAACTCAATAGCTTCACATGTGACAGACTTAAAATTTACCTCTCTCACAATGGTAAGGGCAATTATTCATCACACTTAAATTTGTACCTGAATACTATCAAGCTCTTCTTTTAAGTTTCAGCACATCTTTCAATTAAGTGGCAATCATGCTGCTAGCCTGCTTTTATGGTTCGGTTTATGTCAAAAGCCATTATAATGTGCTGCAAGCGTCGCAATTGATCTGTTTTTACACAGCCAGTTGTGATGGTTAATCCTCTCTTTACTATTTCAGCAGATCTGGGAGAATCTTGTTTTGGTTAAACCTGGGAGCTGCATGTAACATGTGCTTTGGTTGCATAAGGTACCTATGCTCAAGCTTGTGAATATCTTGGCTTCCAAAATGTTCCCAGTTTTGTAATGATGCTATCAAGCAGTTCACGCATCATATTATTGCGTCCAGAATATAAAATGAATGTACGGATCTCAACATGATTAGAAAGCCGAAGTGGTTTTCTGATGTCAGCCTAAGATCATGGCATGAGTCACCTAGAATATGGATGCCCAGAGTAAGACAAACGAAGAAGATTATTTTGCGCATATTAGTAAACTATGCTAAACAGTTGCAAGTTTCCCTTCTCTTTATGGTTATGTAGAATCTAGAAGCAAGGCGAACTGAAAAAGTTGGGGCATTTTATGGTTAACCTGTATCATCTGACTTTGGTCGCAAACTCGCTACTATGATAAGATCACCAAGCTTTACACTGCTTAATTTTGGTGCCAGAATCTGTTGCTGTTATCCAAGAAATGAAACAAAATAAGATTCCTTGTCCCAACTGACGACCTGTGAAATAAAATGCAAGAGCTGAGAAATTGGGTGTTGCTCGGAGAGGATTTACAAAGAGATTTTGGCTAGCCCTGAAACTAATGTTGAAAAGAATCTTTCTCCTTGTAGTTCTCTTGGTTATACGTTCTCAAATGGCTTTTATACTAAAAGGAAAGGGAGCTCTGAGCAGCAAGAATCCAGAAACCAAATGAATTAAGTATGAGTGGAATCTGCGGTGACATTTCTTGATTGGGAGTCCAAATGTGGCAGATATAATAGAGTTTCCAAGGTTCTTGGTATAACTTGCGGAAGGTAAGGGTAGAGAGAGAACTGACTCATTGCCTGTGTGCACTGTAGATGCGAGGAGGCAGATCCAATTTGAGAGACACAGCAAATGCTTAGGAAGGAACAGATGAAAGTCAGAACATGATCAAGGCCTTAATTCTACGAGGTTCTGCTGTGTTGAAACATTGTCAATCACCTGGTACTTTACTTGCCCTTTTAAGATACTTTGAGAATCCTCGGAATCTTAGTAAAGTTCCATGTTGTATCAAACATGTCAGTTGCTTGGGTCATTCGATTTTTTTTATATATATTATAGCCTGGGGTACATCTTGGGATGCCGGCTTCTTACATCTTTCATGGAGAGCAGAAAATCTAAATTGGATGATGAGACTATTTCTATGACGTAAGGGCGGACGTTCTTGGAGGAATGAATTGTAGAACTTCAAGGTGATAGAATGGAAATCATCGGCATCTTAATCGGTTATTGATGGGTGTTCTTATTACCTAACATGCAACTCCTCTCTTGTAGAGCAAAAACATGTTATTTGGTTTTATTCTTTAACTTTCAATACATAAAGCTTTCTTGATTGACAGTTGAAATATAACCATATCAAGACCATAAGAGGGAACACTAAATAAACATGTTCATAGAGCTATCGTCTTCTGGAGGCCAGAAATGGTAGCATGGACAAACATTCATGTGGATAGAGCCATCAACATCTTTAGCAGGCCTTCCTTGTGCTCTAGAATTGCGTCCCAGAGGGGTGCACGTTCCTTGATAATCGGTAGATCGATGAACCTCTGAAACCAAGAATTGAGCAAAGGCATGTCCTCTGGATCGACAAGGTTTATCCCTATGTGTACTTCCACCGCTCTTACACAATACCACATCGAGCCAACAGCGATGTCCACAATATTGATAGCGTCGCCTCCAAAGCATGGCTTCCTCTCCAATCCTCCTTCCAGGATCTTCAAATTTTGTTGAGCTTCTTTTGCAGCCCTCTGTTGATCCTCTCCTTTCTTAGTGATCACACTCATAATTGTCGGCATGCACTGATCATCAAGGTATTAAATGGTGAGCAGCTAAATCTGGTAAATTTTGGGGAAATAAAAAAACAGTATATAGTAAAAAGCATCTTCTCTTGCTGCAGCATTACCTTATCATCTACGAATTTGGCCCAGAAACGCACTTTGACCCTGTCATAGGTGTCTTGTGGAAGGAGTGCCTTCTGCTTCCATGTCTCATCGATATACTCAAGAATAACAAGTGACTCGGCAATCGGTCTTCCCTGATGGAATAGAATTGGAGTCCTCTTTTGAGCATGACTGTATTGCAAAAGCGTGGAACTATAGTTCACAAGATCTTCTTCCACGCACTCGTCGAGCGCAACTTGTTTGAGCTTCAAAGCCCATAAGACTCTGATGGCAAAAGGGCTCGCCCAGAACCCAAACAACTTCACCTCGGCCATGTGTTGGTTTTCTTTCTGCAAAAGCTACTGTGATCTTGTGCTGATATTCATAGAAATTTCTCTTCACAAGGTGTGGGATGGATTGTCCATGTAAGTTTCAAGTCATGCATGAATGAGCCTAGTTTGGAATTTAGTCACCCCGGCCACAGGGCAACAAGATGAGATTGACTAGTACGAATCAAAAGAAAAGACGGAGTTGACTGACTTTTCGCCTGCATATGAAGTCGACAGTCTCAGCAATATACCTCAAGCTGGCAAATTTAGCAGCCATTCTAGTGTAGAAACAAAAAACGAAGAACAGAAAGCAATTCTCAGGCAATTACTTTCAGCTGATCACAAATAAGTGTGTTATTGCATATTTATCTCCGGTATTTTTTCCCCTCTCCTTGATCATTCTTTTTATCAGGTGTATTTGTGGAACATGTGGATGTAAACGGTATTGGTCGGCCTGAGAGCATTGAGGTCGTCCTGAGATTGTTATAGTGAAGCTGTGTCGATTAGGTTCATGGTTGATTGAATGGACCACTCATTTAATAAGATTGATTTATAAGGTGGGTTGATCATCTCTTGTTGACTAGAGGTTGAGTACTCATTGTTTCAAACCATTCCTTCTTTCTAGAGCAGCGATTGAATGGAAACTTAGATTATGATGCCATGTGACAAATTGCTCGTCATTGATGCTATCCTCACAGGTTCGCTGCACTGATCCATCAGCACATTATGACTTTGACAAGTGTAAATTAACAGTGCGATTGTTGCTAATTTGCGGTAAGTCAGACTTTGCACGCATCAATTCTCTGTCCTATCAAACCGCTACGGAAGAATTTTGCTCTCTGTCATTTTGCTGGAGAATAGAATGGAGTGAAAAGGAGACGAATGAAATATCATATCAGAGGAGAGTCTGAAGTTTTAGTTGCCTGTATGACAATACTTCTTTCATCTGCAATAGGGTATGAGCTTTATGATCAGGAATCGTTTCGCTTTTCTGATGTCAATTTCTGTTGTATGGCAATTCATTGGCACAAGAACCTCATCGCTCCATGTATCTGGATTTTGAAAGGAGAGGTTCAACATGTATGAGCAAACATACTCTCTGTAAGTATTGCTAGTGCAAGCTGCACTATCCATACTCACGTAAGAGAGTACCATAACGGAAGCATACATTATGCTTTGTCATCAGATCATGCTTTATTATCATGAGCTGGAGACACACAATCGTCTGCAGTCCCTTTAAAGCGGTCCTACAGAATTTGGAATGGTAGCGAAGAAAGATCATTTCGATGAAGCAAGGTACTTCTTGAGGAACCCAAAATTGAGCTCTATCAGTTTATCCCATGGAGGCAAGCATTCCTTGATGACAGGTAGCTCCAGAAACCTCTTGGACCAAGCATCGAGCGAAGACGTGTTCTCAGCATCGATGAGACTGGTGCCGGTTATTTCCTCGACCATTCGAGCCCAACAGCCAATCCAGCCTGCAGCAATGTCCGCAAAGTTGATCACCTCACCTCCGAAGAACAGCTTCCCCTTCAGTCCGCTCTCCAGGTTCTTCAGGGTCTCTCGAGCGTCTAACACAAGCTTCTGTTGCTCCTCGCCTTCGCTGCAGAACACGGCCTTAATAGCCGGCAAACACTGTGACAGGAACCTTCCATGTATTAGAGATCGACTTGTGCTGACAAACTGTTTCCTCTTTCAATCATTAGCGTTACAATTTCAGGGTGCTACTTCACATCTACTATACTCTCAAGAATGGAGCTCCTCTACGAGATCGTGACTCAAAAAGATTGATCTAAAGCATCCTACGGAGATTATTCTCAATAAAAGCATTACTCATCAACGATCTAAATCACATAGTGATGAAACCGACGAAAGATAAATAAATAAGGCCAGCGTATAGAGTGGAAGAAGCACTCGTTCCTTTACCTTCTCGTCCACGAATTTGGCCCAGAAACGTGCTCTGGCTCTCTCATAGGGGTCCTGGGGAAGGAGAGGGCTCTGCTTCCACGTCTCGTCGATGTATTCGAGTATCATGAGGGACTCCGCGATCGGCTTCCCGTGGTGGACGAGAACCGGGACCTTCTTGTGGACCGGATTGTAATGCAAGAGCAGAGAGCTCTTCTGGTTGAGGAGATCCTCTTCCAAGTAGTCGTAAGGGACTTGTTTCAGCTTCAATGCCCATATCACTCGCAGTGCATACGGGCTCCCCCACCACCCAAGCAACTTCACCTCCCCTCCATCAGCCATTTTTGGTGTTTGTGCCAAAGCAGACGTTGACCCAGACCCGTTACTTATGCGGGGATTGTGTGATCAAGCTTTGTTTTGACCATTGCTCAGACAAATGTAAGTGAAAAAATCTTCTTCTTCAGTATGAAAGTCTTCAACCAAAACAGAAGTACGAAAAGGAACTCGTCGTCTTCTCGATGATGAACAATGATTGAATAGGAAGATGATCACACGTGTCGCCCTGGCCCAAGGATGAATACCATCACTAGTTGGTCACACTTCCAAGCATAAAACGAGAGAGAGAGAGACAGAGAGAGACAGAGAGAGACGGAAATATCTTATAACTTTAGATCTTGGCCACAAACGTCACCTCGACACTAAAAGGTAAGTTGAATTAGCAGTCTCCATAAAGAAAATCATGTGGTGCAAATTTCCCACGCAATCACAAGATCAAATTTATCTTCTTTTTTCAACAAAGCTATCTATACCAGTAGAGTACCATTTGTTAAATTTCCCAAATGAAATGTTTTCCACATGCCAATCCAAAAGATTGGCTGCAGATAAGACGTTAATAATAAGAAGCAAAGCAGAAATGATTACACAAATAAAATTTGTACTAAGTCGTTACATAAGGAGTACAAGGCCCTCTCGTTGGATTAAGTAGCAGTCCCATCAGGAGAAGTTGGTTGGTCACGCGCAAGTGAATTTGGCGGACTCTCGGCTAGTTGCAGGTATCCGAGGAATAGATGTTTCGGTTGAGTGCCTTATTGAAGAACCATGTGGAGCCGATGAAAAAATCCTTACAAAGACGACAATGCCAATGCGACATTTCGTGAAATCCGGTCATGAACAGGCTCCTGGCCAGGCATTAAATTTTATCAATTTGGCATTCATATGATGTCAATAGCGGCTGGAGTGATTCCATGCCCTGACAAAATCTCAGTTTTCGGAGAAAACTTTACCTCGGTCAACGGTGTTTCAAATGGTGAATTTGTAATTGTCTCGTACAAGAAAATGTATCTGCCAAGCAATATTTACGACAGTAATTATTTCCACTTGTTATCCGCCTAGGTTTGTAAACACAGCTATCAAAACAATTGGAGAAACAGAACAGAACTGCCATAAAGCATCGTTTGTGTTTCAGGAAGTAAAGGAAGATCATTATAAGTCCGTCCGTCCTGTCCACCACATTACCTATTAACTATAGCTTCTGAAGGCTCCTTAACTAAAGCACAACAGAAGCAGCACAATCACTCTTCCTCTTTTACCCGGGGAGATCTCTTTGCAAACGTGCAGCTATCGCAGGCAAAATTCCAACTTTGGCTATTAGTTCATTACTTTTTCATGAATTACAGATTTCACGATGTATAATTGAGCAAAATGTGACTTCCGGAGACC
Source organism: Syzygium grande (assembly GCA_024733475.1). Classification (NCBI taxonomy): domain Eukaryota; kingdom Viridiplantae; phylum Streptophyta; class Magnoliopsida; order Myrtales; family Myrtaceae; genus Syzygium; species Syzygium grande. The sequence goes on from JAMXDD010000006.1 coordinate 7,228,647, forward strand.
TATAGTGCAGGGATTTTCACTAAATGTTCATAAAGAGAATGTTTTAAATGCCAAATGACAAGTAAGACATACCGCCATGCCAGTTCAGCAACAAGTTCTTCTGGGGCCTCAGGCAGTACCTGAAATTTAAACCAAGCAAGATTAGATAAACAATCTCCTGTCAAGCATAAACATAAGAAAATCCAATAGCACTTCCTCAAGTTAAGTACCTCATCTTCATAGGGATTGCAATGATCTTTGAACCATAGCCTCAAGAACTCCTACAAATTGAGAATAAAGTTCAGATACTGCAGGAACATTTCAAGAGGACAAATGAAGACATCAAAATGATCCATCCATAAAACATCCAAGGAAATTGCTACTCATCCCTTCAGCCACCCTTTCACAGCAGCACAGCACATGCCTTAGCTTCTTCACCCCATAACAGTAAAAAAGACCAGAACCAGGGACAATATCACGTACCTTGTCGACATTTTCAGGCTCAAGACCATTTTGAAACCGTTCATCATAAGACTGCGCTATCCAATATCTACTTGAGTCAGGAGTATGCACCTGTACTTCCAAGCCAAAAAAAATAACACTGTCATGATATAATACCCTATTCTGATATGGTCAGTAAGAAACACTGCCAATGTGTTGGTGCATACAAGAGAGGGAAATGGAAGGAGGAAAAGTAAACCTCATCTATCAAAAGAATGGAACCGTCCTCAGCCTTCCCGAATTCATACTTTGTATCCACCAATATGAGGCCATGCTCTGAAGTGACACGCTGCAAAGTAAGGTGGACAGCACTTCCACTTTTAGTGAGCAGTTGTGCTAGATTGTAAAGACTGGATATGATTGTTACGATAACATTAACAGGAGTATTTCCGTTTGAAACATTTGTGACTAGAACCCAAACATTCACATGAAAACACAGACGCAAAAACTCGGCACAGATAGGCAATCACCTCCCCGCAGAAATTTTCTTTTATAATATGGCCATCCGAACCTTTGTTCAACTAGTTCCCAAGGATACACGCAAAACGCCCTCTCCATATGCATTAGGTAAGGAAATTGGAATGATCAAATGGGACATCGCATCAGCATCAGAAGCAACACGTATTCTAAAATTGTGTATATTTGCAGCCAAAAATTTGTGATGGAAACAGTACTGGGGCTAAGACTTCTCCCATCAACAAATAAAATGTTAGTGCCAGAAGCCCAATGCTGCCAACCTTTAAATATCATCATGTGGCCACTTACAGTACTTCTGAAATGAAGACTAAATACTAATGCCCGCTGAAGTGAAGAACTCAACATTACCAAACCATTACATTTCTTGAGTACCCATGCCTCTCCATCCAACGGTTAATAGTCAAGAAGCTAGAAGACAATAACAATTCACATTTTTTGAGGTTTCAAGCATTTCATGTAAGACACAACGAAGAGGAAAATTCACTAAAATGCTAGGTGAGAAAGTTTAAAATTCATGACATGATTCTGGACACCTTTCCTTTGAGTTCAGTCTCATACACCAAAAGGAAAAATTTAGAAAGAAATAGGCGAGTGCACCAGCAAAAGGTAACTTTCCTGATTATTATATCCAAGTGATTGAAAAAAAAGGGGAAAAAACAAGTGCAGCCAACAAAGTAAAATGAAGTCACCTGTCCATACTCAAACAACCTCAATGCTTTCGCACTGACTTCATCGTAGTCATCTTGAGTCATCAGCCCTCCTTCAACAATCTGATAGGAAAATGCAAATGCAATACAATAAGCTAACTCAGTAACCAGGTACAAGAAAAGTTCGACAAACTATTAAATTAAGAGTTATCAGGCCAAATTCCATCGGCACTGATGCATCTCTCTCTCTCTCTCTCTCTCTCGAGAGCACACGCATGCACGCTTGTGCAGCTCCATACACACATACCAAGCCTAAACATCTCCATCTATTCTATTTTCCAGAGTCTCTACTGAAAGCAGCTTCATTTAGATAATGTGAGCAAACCTCTTCTGGTGTAACAGGTGCATCATGATCTGCAGCTTTAGTTGTAGGTGTCAATATATTTGCAGGCAGCCTCTGGTTCTTCAGCAAGCCTAAATGTATTATAACATCGTTTAATGATGGCAAAAGAAACATCAGAACACACTCGAAGTAGATGGAGGAAAACACACCATCTGGGAGAGCATTGCCGCAATAATTACGGATTCCTTTTCTGTAGACAGTCCATAATGACGTATCAGTACTTCCAGTCACAAAACCTCTGACTGCAATTTAAGAATTAAAATTGGATCAAATATTGCATCCTATAGACGACTTCAATTTAAGTATTGTTAAAAAAAAAAAAGTACCTCAACTCAGGAATTTAATCATATTAAATGTAAAATGCACTGACATCAGAAAGCAATTTGTGAATAAGATATAGTGGGGCTGTCAAGGATCACATCCAATATTAGTCTACACTACTGAGCCTGTACGTTTTATGATCAAAGGAGAGCCAAAGCAAAAGCTAGCAATAACTCACCAACAAATTCAACTGGAAACACGGAACACTTCTTTGCAATTGTAACATTTTTATCAGGAGATGCCACTACAGCATTCGAAGTGATGTGCTTCGTTTTATCAAACCACCACAAGCTCGTTTCGTTGAGGACCTACAAAGTTTCACGCGACATAGACCATTTCATAATCACCATAAGAACAAAACGTAAGTGTCTACGCCAAAATGCAGAGAGTAAGTATAGCAGTTCAACATACCTGGCCTTTAAAAGGTATGGAAGCGAGAATCCGATCAAATGCACTTTGCCTATCGGTTGTCACCAGGACAAGATAATCGCCACCGTCATAGATGTCCCTGACCTGAGATTGTATGTGCTTAACATCAAGCAGTACCAAAATTTACTCTCCTCTCTAACGATTAAACAAATGGAAAAAGAACTTCAAGAAGAAAACTAACTTTTATGCGTTTCCGTGGGATCACAGCATCCCGGATTTCACATTTATAACAATCCAGTAGGAATGACCGATTATTCTTCACAAAAAGTAAAAGCTGGTATTCGAATTCACGCAAAGATATTGACCGTTTTGAATCAACTGCTCGAAAACAACTAAATCTTTCCGCTAATGCGCCACCAGTCAGTCACGACTTAAAACTTACTCAGTAGCCTCAAGGAACAACAAACCCGAAAACCCAACACGACCCGGACGGTAAACCGATTACCTTGCCTCTGGTTTTGGACTTGAGACCGGGGACCGTCAAGTGAAGATCCGTCTCGGAGAGGCAATTCGACAACGAGCTCCTGATGGCTCCGGAGACCTCGTCTTTGCGGCTGCCGCTGATCAGGGCGTCGAGGGACAGGTGCTCCTGGTCCCGACCTTGGCTTGCCGCCATCGCCGCTGACAAACAGAGGGGAGAGAAATTCCGAGACTTGGGCTTCGCCTTCGAGAAAGAAACCGAATTCTGCGGAAGGCGGGTGTCGTTGGGTCTTCCATGCTGGTCGGTCTTGAGGGTTTTGACGGGGTTTAAGCCCGGCGAGCGCTGAGCCATGGCGCTTCTCCGGCTGCTGGAGGAGGAGCAGGGGAGAGGATGACGGTAGGGCTTTTCTCCTTTTCTGCACTTCGATGCTGTTCCTGAAAAAGGCAAAAAGTTTCCGGAAAATAATAATATTACAACGTGAGTTTTGCCCCAAGAGATGTGATAACGGGGTGAATTCCAAAAAAAAAACTATTAACTTTAACTTTAGGTCAAATTTTAAATTTATTCTAACTTTAGGCTCGCTCATAAATTTATTTTGAATTTTGTTTTGCGTAAAAAATCAGTAAATTTTATTTATTTTGACAAATATACCTCCGCTATTTAGTCCTAACTTGACGTGACACTTCGACGTCGATAACAAATCCATATTAGTAAAGTAATAGGGCGATAGGTACATGTCGACGTCACATTTCCAGTTCGATAATAAATCCAACCTAATAAAAATTGTTGATCGGTCTAGAATATGAAAGTAAGGGACGATAACAAATCAATTCCAAACAAAAAAATTTTAATATTAAAAAAACCTAATTTTTAGGTTGAGTCCAAATTTGCTCTAAACTTTTCTTTGTCTGAAAAAAAAACCACATTACTTTGTTAATGTGGATTTGTTATCGACGTGAAAGTCTTGCGTCGTTTGAAACCTGGATCACGGGGATATTTTTAAAAAAAAAAATTGAATTTTGATGATTTTTTTACACAAAATAAAATTTGAGATAGATTTGGGACTGGACTTAAAGTTTGGGGTTTTTTCTGAGATAAAAAAAAAAAGTTCGAGGCATATTTTGGACTTGACTTTTGGGATTTTTTTTAACAAAAAAAAGTTTCGTCAGATTTAAGACTTGACCTAAAGTTGGGGATTTTTTGGAGAATTGGGTCTGTAATAATGTGATATTTTCAAACTAATTAAAGTATACCATGACCCAAAAAAAAAAAAACTAATTAAGGTATACATAAGACAGAAAGTTCTGCAATCAGATTTTCAATTGCTGAAAAAGTCTTGGTATTTATTGGAGTCAATTAAAATATCGATTTTCGACCAAAAATAAAGAATTAAAATATCGACTTTGTTTTAAATATCCGAGGTAGACGTATGAGTACACCATTAGAAAGCCGTCGGTTTTTTCGCAGCTCCAGCACATAGAGATAAGCATGATACCATCTAAACTTCGCCGGAGCTTGAGATTTACGACCGACCGCCAAGAGTAGATACACGATCGGGTTTTGTACGTCCGAACCCACTCAAAGTTTATTGTGCATTCACATGCAACGCCGCTCGTGTGATACGCCGTCGTTTGATTGAAAAGTAACGGATTTCCTTATAACTAATCATGCGGTGCCTCTGAAGGTCATAAACTCACACCATGGTATTTTTATGGGCTGTGTTTTTGGCCCTCCTCTTTTAACTCAAAGCACTCCCTCTCGACCCAAAAAAAAACTAAAACACGCTCTATTTTTTGCGTTTTGGGTGTACCATCGTTCGTGGTTCCCTTTTTATGTCTGGTTGGCTCTTTTATTTTGTTTCTTCTTGTTCTTTTCAAGCCGTTGACTTCTCAGTTCTTCTCTTCTCTTTATTTTTTTTTTTTCTTACAGGCTATGTTCTTTCTTTCTCCACCTTCCCACACCTCAAGTTGTTGGGCATTGAGGAGGTGAATATTTACGATGCTAACCTTGCCGTCCTGCACGATATCGCTGGCACCAGCGTTGGGTTCACCGTTGCCCATGCCAACGGGCCCCTTTTTGCCGCCACGCGCAGCCTCTTCTTGCACTGTGGAAGGTAATATTGAGAAGCATTGCCTCTCTCTTTTCCCTTTTCCAGATATTTCTCTCTTCTTCTTGAAAATGTGAGTGTAGAGAAAGAATACGTGTCTCCTACACAAAGTCCAGGTCAGTAGGCAAGTTATGTACTTTTTGACTGCGTTTGGTCGTTCGGATTTCTAAACAGGATAGGATTGAATATGATAGGATAAGAAATCCTGGGATTTCTTCATATCTTGTCCACTGTTTGGTGGACTACAGATTTAAAGTCGGATAGGATAATTTTTATTATTTTTTTTTGCTATTCACGGATCCGGAGGAGTCGGTGAAGAAAAAAAGTCGAGTAATTTTTTTAGTGAAAGCGCATAAGATGTGGGGATGAAAATGATAGAGAGTGGAGCGTAGGGTTTTTGGAAAAATAGACATTAGAAATCTTATCCGAGTCTATCCTACCCCCTCCCCCCAGATTTTTTTATCCGGTCTATATCCAACATTATCCTATCCTGGACCACTACCAAACACAGGATAGGATAAAACATATCTTATCCTGGCTTTTATACGGTCGACCAAACGCACTCTTTGATGATATGAAGTGGAGTTCGAATTAGTGGTTTAATTTTATTGGACTTTTCAATGCAGTGTCCTAGTGTTGAAATGAAAATTGTGCTTTCAAGGACTAATTTCTTGGAACACGCCGCTACAATGCTGCGTTTGTTCTTTAATTGGTGTTGAAGTTGCTGCTTTTAGCCATAGACTAAAGTTGTTTGCAAAGTTGAACTTCAAGCCAGTTAACCATTCCATAATTGCGCGTTTGTTGGGATTAATCATCTGTACATGTTTAATCCATTGTTTTCACTCACTCTTGCTTTGTTGGTAATTGACAGCCTGAGGTGGTCAACAACGACATGGAGGATGATCGTCTTGTTATTTTTGTGCATTCAATCTTTATTAGTGTGAATACAAGCGAACTGTGAGATTTCATAAGACTGTAAAGTTGAAATTCAGAGAAGCAACAATACAACGCGCTAGGCCGCGAAAATTGCTGGGAATGAATTGAACTAGAGACCCAAAATAGAATCGTGCGCAACAGAAATAAGAGAAGTAAGAAGGAGAGAAGTGAGACTCACATGGACAAAAAAACGAAAGAAACTAAAAACAGTTGATCGAACAGAGAAATAGATCATATTTGTAGAGTCGTAACGAAAGTGATGGGCTACACTAAGGATAATATGGTCCAAGTACAAAGACAAAAGGGTACTAATCAAAAGAGGAAGAGTAGGGAATAGGGCTAAGGTAGTCCTATTTTTATTCATATCAAGCAAGCGAACGGCGGCGCGGGTTTTCCGGCGGACGAGTCCGCGTTCCGTACAGGGCACAGATTCGGACGGCGTGTCGGGAGGGAAATCTAGCGGCGAGCGAAACCGGGAAGCCCATCATCCCACGCGCGATCCGCGCGCGCGTGGGCACCACGTCGCGTCGCGCATCACGTGCGTCAAAAAGGCGGTCCCCGCTGTCGGTCTTTTTCCACGCAACGACAGCGCACTCCCCTGCGCGCGCTCCAATCCCTCACTTGCACGAGTCAACTGAATGTCTACCTTTTTTTTTGGTAAGGAAAAAAAAAAGGCGATATCCGGAGCAATTAATTACGATATTAACTTTTTTTTTTTATCAGTCCTACTGTATCTCTCACTCACGATACATACTCAGACTTATAACTCCACCTTTTTGCCGAAATTGACATTTCAAACCCACATTTTAAACTTTACGACCCCACCCATACCTCTACCCCCGAAAGAAATTCAAACTCCCATCTCCCTTTTTTCAATCAAGAAGGGTGGCCACTGGGCAGAAACCCCCAAAGGTTAATTACGATATTAACTTTAAAATGCGAGATTAGATGCAAAACCCAATTGGATTTGCAATTGTATTTATGTATATACCGTGTCTGAGTATCTCAATAATTTGATAGCACCACGGCTTTTCTTAGCACTTGTGTAGCGCAAATAAATCGTATCAAAAAAATTCGTAAAGTTTTAAATGTGTACCCAAAACAGAAAGTGTTTATATACTTAAAACACTCGAGAAAAAAAATTTTAATTGATGGTGGGACGGCGGAAGGTTAAAGAAAGGAGCACGCACGCGGTACATACAAGTAAGAGAGAAATAAAATTTTTCAGTGAGGAAAGAATGAAACTAACCTTTCCTTACCAAAAAAAAAAAAATGAAAATAACCTTTGAAATTTGGATCCATTTTGGGAATTTTTTATTTGAAGGAGTTGTTCTGTTCCAATAAGAAATATGAGATATGAGATATGATTTGGAAACTTGACACTTATCTTTGAATTGAAATTTTCAAAAGCGAAGAGATTCGCCAATCGATCACTTGCCAACGCACGTATAAGCGTTTTATGAAATTGTTTCGATAAAAATTTGAAATTGGAATAATTATCGAATATACTTCATTAATAGCTCAGGCTATCAATCATCGAAAGAAATTAGAGATAATGATAGTCTTTTTCTTTTGTGGCCATGAGATAAATTATAAAGGGATAATGATACAAAAAGTCCATAAACTTTAGCCTAATGTATAATTTAATCCCTAAACTTTTAATTTGTTCTATGTAGTCCTTGAACTTTAGGCTAATGTTCAATGTGGTCCATGAAATTTTATTTTGTTCAATGTCATTCTTGAAACTTTTTTGTACGTGTTCAATTCAATCCTTGAACTATATGAAAATGTTCAATATAATCCCTGAACTTAATTTAATGGAAAGGATTACATTGAACATTTTCATATAATTTAGAGACTGAATTAAACATGTACAAAAAGTTCAGGGATGATATTGAATAAAATAAAAGTTCAGGTACCACATTGAACATTCGGTTGAAGTTCAAACTATATTAAACAAATTAAAAGTTCGGGAACCAAATTACATATTGAGCCAAAGTTTAAGGACCGTTTGTGTCATTTTCCCAATAAGAAATATGAGATGTGAGATATGACTTGGAAACTTGATACTTATCTTGAATTTCAATTTTCAAGAGTGAATAGATTCGCCAATCAATCACTTCCCAACGCAGGTATAAGCATTTTACGAAATCGTTTCGATGAAAATTTGAAACAGGAATAATTATCGAATATACTTCATTAATAGCTCGGGTTATCCATCATCGAAAGAAACTAGAGATGACAGTAGCCTTTCTCTTTGGTGGCCACGAGATAAATTATAAAACATCCGTTTTCTTCGGTAACTACAAACATTCTCTGGCGCATTGCGATATCGCTCCATGCGTGCACGCAGCGCGTGCCTTCCTCGAGCTTTTCCTATACAGGAATGGTCCGGGAGACATAATTAGACGACGGGAAATTCGAGAACTAATTATTCACATCCATGTACTTCTACTTACTTCTAAGCGAAGCATCTCTCTAGAGGCGGTCCCCCCCCCCCCCGGCCATCTTTTTCTTCTTGAATTTTTCAAGCCATCTCTTTATCACCACCGTCCGCATATATCCTCGGAAAAAAAATCCAAAAATTCAAAATGCGAAAACGGGGTTATCCGGGCAAAAAAAAAAGAACTTTGCAATTTTATGCAGATAACCGCGACAGATCGAGCGGCGTTGTACGGCGTGCGTAGATCGCGAAGCCGTAGAGAAACGGGTATCCGGATCGTGACCCGAGACCGTCGCCGGGGTGGGGCCCCGGCCCGTGACCCGGCTGCCGTCTTCCTTGCGCCAAAATCTGAAGGGAGGCGAAAAGCCTTTACCACGGACGCCATTCTCTCTCTCTCTCTCCGTCTCTCTCTCCTTGCACTGTTTCCTTCTCAGTCGGTCAATTTCCGTCCATCGCCGAAGCCCCCAATCGGGTTTTTCCTCCGTCCCGGGATTTCTAGGGTTTTGCCAATCGCTCCCCGGCGCCCCCGGCCAATCGCTGCCCCGGCGCCGCGCCGATTCGCCGCCTTCGCCGCCGCCGCCGCTTGTCGGTTCCCATCGCGGTGTTCCGTTTCGTTCCGCCGATCGGGGTCGGCCGCCGCACGCGCGCGCGCGCCCGGTCTCGGCGAGAGGTGGGCTCTCCTCTTCTTTTCCACCCCCACACCGTCTCCTGCGGCCGCTCTTCGATCTGGTTCTCCGTTCGTGAGCTTTTTGCTCGTTAGGAAGCTGGCTGCTGATTGGTTGGGCGCGCGCGGTGCGCGCGGTTCCATTTGATCTGTGCCGTGGGTGCTCGGGTGTTTTGCATTTTATGTGCTGCGGAAGTTGCCGTCTTTATTTGAGTGGGTAATCTACGCGGTGGGGGAGAGTGTTTGTCTCGAAGCGTTTTTAGCGACCGAGTTGGCAGGGGAGTGAAAAGATCTCACTTTTCTTTTGTTTCCATTTCGATTGTCCCTTCGCGACCTTAACGGTGTTTTTACGGGCTGATAGAATGAAACTTTCTGATGGGGGTGTTCTCTCTTCTTGATACTAGGATCGGATGGCGGAGGAGTGTAGCTTTGATCTCGATTGCTTGATTTCCTGGTTCTCCTGAAAATTGGATTGATATGGTACCCGTTTCCAGATAGTATTTACTGCTCCCTTTTAAGCAGTATTGATGAGGAAAAAGAGGAAGGGAAGTGAAGCCGACGCGTCCACTCAGCTGCTGGAACTGTCGAGATCTGCCCATGATTTGCAGTCGTCAAATCTGAGGTCTCATTATTCATTGGAAGATTATACGAGGCTGAAGAAGAGGTGCAAAGAGGATGCAGGCGCAGAACCTATCGCTTCCTGTAAAAGTAGGCTGGCAGGCATCGCCACAGCTCCACCTTGTGGCAGCTCGTCCTTGGTTGCTCCTGGGAGAGGCCTAAAGAGGAAGATAGGATGTATAGACGTTGCTACCCGAATGGGTCGGAAGAAGAAGATTGAGGATGATTACATTTCAGGTGACACAATTGGCCAAGGAAAATTTGGTTCTGTTTGGCTCTGTAGGTCTAGGGACAGTGGTGTGGAATTTGCCTGTAAGACTTTGAAGAAAGGGGAGGATACAGTTCACCGGGAAGTGGAGATAATGCAGCATTTATCAGGCCATCCCGGGGTTGTGACATTGCTGGCAGTGTATGAGGAGCCAGACGCTTTTCACCTTGTTATGGAGTTATGCTCTGGGGGACGTTTGATTGATCAGATGGTGAAGGAAGGTCCTTTTTCAGAGCAGCGGGCTGCAAATATGTTGAAGGAAGTGATGCTTGTCATCAAATATTGTCATGAAATGGGTGTTGTTCACAGAGATATCAAGCCCGAAAATATCCTGCTTACAACCTCAGGAAAGTTAAAGCTTGCAGATTTTGGACTGGCCATGAGATTCTCTTCTGGTGTGGAATCTTTAATGAAATGTTGCTTACTCTTAGACTCCAGTTTTACATTTTTTTCTTGTTCGTGGCTTCCTTCGTCAATTTCTTTAGCGAACTCCTTAATCTTAGTCTTGAAGTGTGCAATATATGATAGAATGGCCACTTTGAAGCGTCAAAAGATCATTGTGGACTGCATATGCTTCCTTTTGTCTTTCGTATTTTTTAGGAAGGATTGTTGGTGGCCCTTCTTGATGATTGAACTTATGGAACCAACTTTTCATCCCAGTCATCACTTTTTCTGAAAAGAGATTAGATATGCATGATAAAACTCAGAGATACTTACCCTGTAGGTAGAAGTACATAAGTAACGGAACGACGAAAATTATTGATTGCATAGCTGGAGATTATGGTGTCAATATCAAGCTCCAATTTTTTCTTTTTCTGTCTGTTTGGGCGGGCTATCTATGGGAATGAAAGCTAGTGATGTATTTTAGAAAAACAATAATTGATAGAGCATGTATAAAAGGTGAACTTTCACTTCATCTGTGCTCAGAAAGGAAACTTTTGAAATGTGGCAAACAGCATGACCAAGAAAAAAAGAAAGAAATTTGGCACACAGAGCAAGGGGAGTCCAGTAACAATTGTAGTGGGAATGTGGCAGGGAGTTCTTGTGTTTAGCCTTTTCTTTTTTTGTTGTCAATTGCTTCATTGTAGAAATATCTGGGTAGAGATGACATATGCTGGTCTTTTTAGTATGATCCTAGTTTCGGGTGTGTTTCTCTCTCTTCCCTGTTGCTTTAACAATGCTTTAGATATATGGATGAGCTGCAGTATCTTCTGATGGCGAAGCTATTATTGGCAGGGATGGATCTAGAATTTCTTCTTAGTGAGGGAATATATTATCTACAATTACAATTAAATCAAGTATATTTATGTCAGAAATTAAAGCAGTATTCTACACTTAGAAAGCCTGGTAAATATTCATATCATGTAAATTTTGTTTGTCTATAACCGTTGAACTTTAAAATGGTTTAATGAATTTTATAAATTTGTGGGGGCAAATCACTTGCAATAATGACTTATCATGTTTCTTTTGGGCATTTTAATGGGGGCAGAACTGAATTTTAAGGCTAAAAAATGGATTATTATTTAAAAAGCTTCTAAACCTTCAAGTATGTTATTACAACTCTAGAGAAATCAGTCAGGTCAAGAGCCCCCTTGTTCCAACACATAAGTCTGTCCTTGATTATTATTGGTTATCCATTCTTGAAGAAGACTGCGGATCCAATCTTTGTATAGGCTGTAGATGTATGGGTTGGTTCTCCCACTCTCAGTGTTTCAATTCAAGACACCTTCGATGTTATTGTACATGAGCTGAGTTTCTTGTAAGGTGACATGTTGAATGCTCTCAGTCATCTTTCTTACGGCTAAATGAAAAAATTTATTTTTGGTGGAATAGTTCCTCCACAGGTTATGTGCTATGGGTGTTATGTCTCCTTCTCATACCATATTGTTATCCTCAATTTTGTCTTTTGGCATAAATTTTTTGAAAATCATCTCTGACATAACGTGTATGCCAACCTAAGTTAGGGAGCTTTTTTTGTCTCTGTCTAGATCTCAAGCGATATTGATATTAAGAGTTTCGGTGCATCTTACATGAAAATAAGCTATTCTTGGAGATTGATTATTGTGGAGAACCATCTCTACTGACGTGGTTCCTCCACAGGTTATGTTCTATAGTCGTTGCTTTTCCTTTTGCAGAGCTTAATAGTTGCCCTCTATCACTCTTTTGTCATGAATTTTTTCAAGTAATCTTTAACATGCGTGGATGCCAAGCTAGGGAGCATCATCAGTGAAGATCTCAAGTCATATTGATACTTAGAGTTTTTCCATGTCAACACTTGGTCTTATGCTAATACTTACACATGCTGCATGACAGGTCATAGCTTAATAGGTTTGGCAGGAAGTCCTGCTTATGTTGCTCCAGAAGTTCTGATTGGGAATTATTCTGAGAAAGTTGATATATGGAGCGCTGGTGTCCTGCTATATGCACTCTTGTTGGGCGTTCTTCCTTTTCAAGGTGACTCACTGGAAGCAGTTTTTGAGGCAATCAAGAGTGTGAAGCTCGATTTTCAGTCAGGCATATGGCAGTCAGTGTCCAAACATGCTCGTGATCTGATTGCAAGAATGCTGACAAGAGATGTTTCAGCTAGGATAACTGCGGAGGAAGTGTTAAGTAAGTTCTTGATGCTGTTTTTTGTTTTCTTTTTCAATTTGAACTGATGAATTTGGTGATTGTTGTTTAGATGAAAAATGTTATGCCACACTTGCAAACATCTATTGAACCTACTACCTTGTGATTTTTGTAATTCTCAGAGTGAACAATGGCTCATGGCTTTGGTTTGTCTATTGCCAAAATTGTTTTCTTTGGTCACTGCTGCTTGTGGTATCCATGGTTTTCATAGTTCTCTGACTATATCTAGCATCAAATATAACACTGGAGCTAAGGTTCAAGTTGGTAGTTTTTCGAGCAATCGCACCAAAAACTTCAAGTAGCATCCATTAATTAACGAAGGTGACCTTTTATTGGTCTCAGTCACTTTCAACTGCAGTTTATGTCTTTTTGGCTTGTACTAGACAAAGGATTTCTCTGGTTGTTGCTGCAGCTCGTACTTTGACCTCCTGAGCCGGTGCAATGTCAAGTTGCGCTCTGTAGGTGTGTTCTTCTCAGTTGCAACGGTTAAGATGACTGCTAATGTTGTTTCAGGGCATCCTTGGATCTTGTTCTACACAGAGCGCACATTGAAATCTTTGTCGTTTAAGTCAAAACTAAAGACCCAAGTGGCAGCTTCCTCTGTGCAAGTAGCTGCTGCGCTTGGCCTCGAGCAATACAGGAAGCAGGATATGCTCTGATTCTGCCAGTGGAGGCTCAAGACTTCCGTCACCCCCTAGTCTGAGCTGCAAGCCCGAGGAGACTGATGAATGTGGTTTTGTGGATGCCCTTTCAGTGGCTATCTCACAAGTTAGGATTTCGGAGCCGAAGAGGAGCAGGCTGTGTAGTCCCACAGGCCCAATAGAACAACAGTGCTCGTCTAACATGAGGTCTAATACACTCTGTAAAGCTTTCTGATCTGCTGACTGACTAATGACATCAACATGGTCATCTCCATTGCTTTTATGTTGGGGATAAGTTCCGTCTGCGTCTGGCATAGTCTCCCTGGAGCAAGCGATGACGATAACCAGCTGATTTCGGTGGAATTGGAATAGTTGGCTCTGGATCCTGAAAATATGCTAAGTAACTTTTATTCTTTTATGCATTTCAATAATGTTCTGAAAAACTAACCATGTGAACTGATGGAATCATTGTACAGAGAATGTAAATAGTTTATTGAGTACTGTGCTTTTGCCTCTTAAGCCAGCTTGCTCTTTGCCTCAGGAAGGACAAGGGACTGCTGCTCTTGACGGTCGTGTTTTTATGTCTCTACTTACGACTCTTTCAGCCTGTCGCGAGGCATCCGTTTAATTTTTACATCATCTACGTGGTTCATATGGGGATGTGTGCCGGTTCTGTTTAAGTTCTAACCGAGGTTCAGCTAGCATGGTGATGGGGGATTGTGTCCCTCTGCCATCTCGGGTTGATGTACCTGGGGCAAGAGAAGTGCCAATCTGGTTGAGTTTTCCGCCTAACAGTCAGATAAGAGAAAATATTCAGTGCTAACTAAGCACCACGTCATCGTCCTATGTGGCACGCGTGTTCCATTCAAAGACCGACACTTGTCGGCTTGGCTGGAAAATAGAAAATTAAAAAGCATTTTTTTCTCTCTCTTCGCGGGCAAGAAAGGACTGAGCGACTGAGCAACAATAAATGCTGAAAATTAAAATCCCGCTTCAATTCTCTCTCTCCGCTTTTTAATTTTCGACTTTACCTGCTCTAGAAGGATAACGAAGAGACTCTCTCTCTCTCTCCAGCACTCCGATCCCGAGCCCCCCCCCTTGTCCGCTTCCGCCTTCGGAGCCCCATCGAAGGCTATCTCTCTCTCTTTCTCTAGCACTCCCCACCACCTCTGCCTCTTCCAAAAACCCCACCGGTCGCTCCAAGCTCAGATTTGCCTCTCGCATGTCGCCTCCCCCAAAAGTCCTGCCGCTCACGATTGCTGGATCCCGAGCCCCCTTTGCCTCCACATCAACCATGAGAGAAGCTTTTTGCTTTCCATTTCGGGTCAATCACCATGATCCAAGCTTCGTGTCTCTCATCCTTTCTCGGCATTTCCTCAAGAGAGGGTAAAAATTAACTAGGGCTTTTTTGACTGGACGTATTGTCTCTCGAGAACAAAGGATTGTTTTTTTTACTTCTCGTTTTCCTTTATAAACTTGGCAATGATGTAGAATTTTAGGTAGGCAGTTTGGTAAAATGGAAAAGGTGATTAATTTGCTCTGGAGCAGCCGTTTGTTTCGAGAACAAGGTTGTGTTTCTTTTGTTTTCCTTTATAGGCTTACGGTTTGTACTTGGTAAAATGGGAATTTAAGTGTCTATCTTGTTGCTGAGGCGAGAAGGATGGAACAAAATATAATGGAGTTTCTGTAGCTTCAATGAAACAATCTTCACTAGGCTCTGAAGCAGCAGATGGCTTTAAGGGAGCGGTCCTGCTTTTGGATGTCTGCGTTGATTTAGGCGGAGCGTGTGAGAGGACTGGCTGAGATTTTCCTCATCAGAGTTTATAGTTCTAGGTCCCTTAAGTGAGCCTCTCTAGTGTTTTCCTTTAGCTTGCTTTGTTAGTTTTGCAGTACATGGCGTTGGTTTTGCAGTAGATGGATTGTTACAGATGCTCTGAACAAAATATAATGGATGTTCTCAAAACTATCTTCAATGAAATTTCCCTTTTTTTTTTTTTCTTTTTTCTCCGCTATTAGACTGTTAGTTTTGCAGTAAATGGCTTGTTACGGATGCTGATATTGTTTCATATACTGGCGATCATTTTGCCGTTGCTGCTTGATAGGTCTTCTTTGTTGCGGCAAGAGTTGCCGGCTAAGGTGGACAAACAATCTCAATCCAAACATAAGACGTGGCCCTTTTACTCCCGAGGAGGAGAAGCTTGTCAATCTGTTTTGTGGAATAGGATTTCTGAAGCATTTATGGGGAGATGAATATGCTTGATTGAGAAAGTGGAATTAACCTCGACTCGTCTTTATCTTTGTACTTGGTATTGAGAATGCAATATAGCGAGTGTGCATGATATTGAGATGGCAATATATTGAAGGAAGAAGGCTTTGTCTATGTTATACTTGTGAACTAAAATTTGTTTACCTTGCTAAGCTTGATGATAAACAGCCAAGATTTGGCTTCGTCTTGTTGTAAGGAGATCGGGATATTGCAAGGTTGCTTCCATGGAGCGCCATAATTTCCTTTTGGAGCTTTCTAGTAAACTTTTAGTGGTAAAAACCATACCAGAGCTTAAACCGAGTTATGAATATGAGCGGTGCCTATGAAATGATCAGTTTAGCGCCCCTACAACCCCCTATTGGCATGCAACAATAATTCACTAGCAAAAGGTGAGGTGCCATTGCAGGTCTTGACGATTTTCTTGTTCTTGTTCTAACCTAAGAACAAAGATGCATTTCTTGGAAGGAAAGGATCCGCCTCTTTCATTTATATATCTTTACTTGAACCACTAGCAAGTCACGCCACCCAATTTCACTGAGAAAAATTTAGAAATGTCTATTGTGTTTATGTACAATAAGTCCATAGCTTACGTTTTGATCCTGGCAAAGGTCGAATTTGATCTTGTTCTATCTTTTGCGTAAAAGGTCTCAGCCTATTCAATAGATTGCGAATTGTGACCTGCACGATGCATGTCATTGTCTGTCTTTTAATTTTTCAAAAGATTTAAAATGGACAGTCTAAATGTTGGAGGAAACAGGATACATTTTCACCTCCAAAGCACTAGTTAATTTTTACCCTCTCTTCAGCAAATGCTGAGGAAGGACGAGAGACACAAAGCTTGCATCATGGTGGTTGACCTGAAATGGAAAACAAAAAAAAGCTTCTCTCATGGTTGACGCGGAGGCAGAGGGGGCTTAGAATCCAGCAGCCGCGACCTGTAGGACTTTTGAGGGAGGCAACGTGCCAGAGGTAGATCTGAGCTTGGAGCGACCGGTGGGGCTTTTGGAAGAGGCGGAGGCGGTGGGGGAGTGAGAGAGAGAGAGAGAGAGAGAGAGAGAGAGAGAGAGAGAGAGAGCCTTTGATGGGGCTCCGAAGGTGGAAGCGAAAGGGGGGGCTCGGGATCGGAGTGCTGGAGAGGGAGAGAGTCTCTTCGTTATCCTTCTAGAGCAGGCAAAGTCGAAAATTGAAAAGCAAGGAGAGAGAATTGAAGCGAGATTTTAATTTTCAGCATTTATTGTTGCTCAGTCGCTCGGTCCTTTCTTGTCCACGAAGAGAGAGAAAAAAAAGCTTTTTTAATTTTCTATTTTCCAGCCAAGCCGACACGTGTCGGCCTTTGAATGGAACACGCGTGCCACGTAGGACGATGACATGATGCTTAGTTGGCACTGAATATTTTCTCGTCAGACAGGGACTTACGCTAGCCCAAAGCACCAGTTCCTACTCGTCTTAAACTTTTGGTCTCTCATTTGAATGGCCATCTACGTACTGCTCTAGCACCTATTTAAATATATCCAGGCACAGATCTCCTAAGAAAGATCTTGCAACTGCATTGCCGTATTATACGTAGGCATTGACAGAAATTTTTTGAAGACTAGACCTTGGGGTTCATAATAGAGACCGGAGCAGACAGTTTTTGAGTTTCTATTTTGAATCGGTCGACTTGGGTAGGGAAATTTTATCATTTTGTTTGAGGTCAAACCATGGATAAAGTATGATACATGCAAGTTCGGCCTCTTCCTGAATTTGACTTTGTTTCACGCTTATGCGTTTGCTTGTTAGCGAGTTCGGCCTCTTCCTGCGGAAGCGCATTGCCTTTCGAGGGACGGCACTAGAGCCACGCATTTAAACGACGGAATGAAGTATGGTACATGCATGTGATATTGTCAACATTTCAAGGCTACATCTCTCTTGGACTTTCAAGAAGCTTTTATATAAAGGCTTTTTGGTCAAGTCTCTCTTAGACTCTCAAGAAGCTTGTTAAGGCTTCTCTCTCTCTCTCTCAATGGAGATTGAGAATCGCTCAAAAGCATCAACCAAACGCTCCAAGGCTAGCTCCAAGGCTAGCTCCTGTCAGTCGCCTACGCTCGTCGTCTTATTCACCTTGACCCTGCTTCTAGTTCTCATTCTCTTCCACATCCAGTCTTTCGCATTTACTACTCCTTCTGGTTCTACTTCTTGGGAATTCTTCAAAGAATGGACGGCGGTCACGGTCAACTCCACCGCGAACGACGATTGGTCCGATAGACTCGACAACCAAACGGCCAAGCTCCGAGAGTCGGTCACTTTCCTCCCTCTCAAGGACCTGAGATACGCCGACGTTGAGGCTGCCATGTCCGGGAACACTTGGTTCATGAGCTCGTTAAGCGACACCGTCGAAGAGGACGAAGCGGAGTACCTCTATTTCCCTTCCCAAGCATCCAAGGGAAGGATCTTATGCATCAAGGGGCGGGACGGCAAAGATGGAAGCAAAAACTCTTATGCTTTGGCATGGCCTGAGAGCCTTCCAGAATCAGCCACTCTCTTGAAAGGCCTGACCTTCGTATCAGACACCTACTATGACTACGTGAATCTGTGGCATGGGTTATATGCAGTGGCGCCTTTTGTTGGGTGGTCAATGAAGAACCAATGCTCGAAGCCATCAAGGTGGGTATTGTTCCATTGGGGTGAGCTCAGGAGCAAGATGGGGGCTTGGGCTCAAAACCTCATGCGAGCAACATACGGAGATGTCGCCGTTGAAGCCTTCGGAGGAGGAGGGGATGGGCCTCACTGTTTTGAGAGGGCGGTCGTGATGAGGCACAATATTGGGAAAATGGGGGACAAGAAGAAGTTGCAAGTTTCTGAGCAGCTGAGATGCAAGGCAAGAGAATTTTGCGGGATCAACACTAATGGTAAACGCGAGGAGGTGAACGAGAGAGGGGAACCGGTCGTGAGGATGACTTTGCTCATGAGAAGAGGTTCAAGGTCGTTCAAGAACGCGTCGGCCGTGGTTAACGTGTTCGCTAGGGAATGTAAGAGGGCAGACGGATGCGCCCTGAGCGTTGTTCAGTCCGAAGATCTGAGCTTCTGCGACCAGGTTCATTCTCTGCACCATGTTCACGAAGCTGCTGCTTCTCTTTTTTCTCTCTTATTTTATTGGGCTTTCCTGGTTCGAATGCTGACTTCGCTCTGAAGATCGTATTAAACAATGTCCAAGATCACGTTATGGTCGGCGACAGTTGATTTATTAGGCTATTTAAGTTCTCCAATCACCCAGAAAATGCTGACTACGAGCTAAGATTTAGGGTGGAAAGTCGCAATTTCAGTTTAAGAATAGAAATGTGTATTAGGTCATCAAGAGCTTCGGAAGATGGGAAATCTGAAGCTATTTGCAATTTTTTAAGGAGTAATTCAAAAGAGTTCGTAAGCACCAAATTGCTGGTCTATCTTGACGATCAATTTAATTTGCGTTCTTAGATTTAAAACTCCAAGCCAGACATTGGCACGTATGCTGCCATGGCTTTCCTAATAAGAGTTTTCTATACATGCTCATACATATGTTCCTTAATCTTTCAGGTGCGAGTAATGACTCACACAGACATTGTCGCGACCCCGCACGGCGCACAGCTGACTAACATGCTCTTCATGGACCAGGGCAGTAGGGTAATGGAGTTCTTCCCCAGAGGATGGTTAGAGCTCGCGGGCATCGGCCAACATGCTCACCATTGGACAGCAGAGCTGTGTGGCATGATACACGAGGGTGCATACTGGGAACCGCTGGGGACCAAAGATTGCCCGAACCCTCACCAGGATCTCGATTGCTTCTTATTCTACAAAGATGGCCAGGTGGGTCACAACGAGACATTCTTTGCCGAGTGGACAAGAAACGTCCTCAGCCGAGTCAGAGAAAGCAAACTGGAAGAAGCCAAGAAGCGTTTGCAGCCTAAGACAACCACCTGTGTCTGCTAGAATTTCGATTTGTCAATCACCAGTAAAAAGTTTACCGGCACTCCTCCCCTTAGATCTCTCTCTCTGTCGGGGGAAGTCCGATTGTTTCTCGTTCAGCAAAGGGTCAACAGGCAGAGTGCCCATTGTAAGAGAAATGTACACATGCTATCATGTAAAAGGAAGCAATGAACATGCACTTTTGCCATTTCAAGTATAGGTGGTAAGCAGATGTGAGTTTTCTCCGAGATGAGGAAAATCTGTCACTAACATACAAATCTCATGTACCATAGCATCATTTCTCTAAAAAAGAATTTACAGTGGAGTTGTGGAGAGAAGATTGAATAGTGTCCTAGCAAACCCCTCTAGACGATAAATCAGCAGCTCATTGCTCTCCCCGCAGTAGACAAGCAGTCCTCATCTTCTGGAAAGTTTTGACCATAGGTAGACAAAGAAGAAGCAAACCAATGCAAAAGCCACAACATGGACGACATTACTTGAACCATACTGAACTATGCTCTTGTTCAGCCTCCGCACATTGTTCTTAACACCAGCTTGTGCTTTGATCAGCGTCATTTGCTGCAGTGAAATAATTTAGATCCTCTTAGGGAGCTGACAATGTGGCAGAAAGTAGTTGGCAAGTTGGTAAAGTACAAGTTACCAATCTTATCTTTCGTTTTAGTAAACAGATCAAACTGTGCATTTAAGAAGATCACAAACAGTCCAATTTGATACTCTTTTGTCTTCATTCTTAATAGCGCAAACTATAAGACACGGCAGATATAGTCATGTGATTCGCCATCAGAGACCCCAGATGCAAAATCAGCATGAACGCCTTAATTGTTTTAAAGGTGTAAGGTGTCATATCAGTAAGGTTTATCTGGAAAAAGGCCAAATTTTTCCATTAAAAATCCTCTCATTTTCACTCCAAATTTGAAGAGATTAATCTTGTAAAACAAGAATGTGGTTCCGCCCATTTGTCATCCCTCATTAGTTTTTTTTTTAATTTCATTTCATTAATAAGGTATAAAATGATCGAAGAGAAACGAGTAAAATCTCAAAAGCTACGGTTAAGCTAATCAAATAGCAAATTTAAATGATAAAAAGACTGCAATCCCATTATTACGCTTGTGAAGAGAAAAAGTCTTCAGAAGAGAAATGGCATACATCAAGAAGGTTCAGGAAGGTGGCTGCACCTCATGACCATATACAAAGCTTTGACTAGAAAGTGCAGGAAGATGGATAGTATAACCATAAATAGTTCGAAGCAACTATGATGCACATTATCTAACTGGCTTCAACATACTTTGTCAAAGCAAAGAAATCCACTACCTCTCCCATTGACTTATTGTTTCCAACTTTATAAGCCATGATTTATATACCATTTTCATTCTTGACTAGTAAGGCTCGACATGCTGCAAGAAAAAGCAAAGAGAAATTCAGAGGGCTAAGCAGTAGGTGGACATACCAGCTGATTGAGCAGATCATTCTGAAATTTTGCTTCTGTCTCTATGTCTTGCGCAACCTGCACCAAGAGATAAAGAGCTGAGAAAGCAAACAGTGAAACATCCATACAGCAAAATTTAGTAGCATGTCTGCCAGTCAAAGAGGTGATGCGCTATAGTTCAGGATAATATGCACTCTGAAGAAAGGAGGAAACAAACATTGTTCTAACACACAAATGTCATCACAACTCTCAATATATGGAATGTTGTCAAGAATATCTTAAGTCTTTGTTCCTTCAGACTCAGAGAATATAGCTTAAGGCAGGTGCCCTACCACCATGATTGACAATAGCTTCTTCTGACTTGGTCATTCCACTCTTATTCTTTGTTTTCAACATAATATCCCAGCAAAATGACCAGTATCAGAAGTTTACACTAGAAACAACAGATGGCTAGAACTCAAGATATTCATGAGGAGGCGTACCAAATAACCAATACCACTAACATCATCTGAAACCCATTCACCAGCCAAACCAAACCGATTGCATGAGCTCATCGCACAGAATCAATACAAGCATTTCCTTCTCTCAGCGAGTGGCTCTAACACCATCCTAAAACCATATAAGGTCCCAAAAATGGTTCGGCAAAAGTCAAGTTTGTCATCTACATCTACAGCCCTTATTCATATAAAACAGAAGGAAACTTTCGATTTCTAAATTCGTGCAACCTCTTTCCCAAGCTATACAAAGCCCCGAGCAAATAGCTTGAAGTTCATCCCAAGAAACAATGCCTTATACAGAGAGTGAAAATGTTCTTATCCAATTATTGCTGAATCAAACAGACTACTACGGTCCAGTAAACTATTGACAAATGGAGGCGGAACAACCTCCACCTTAACTAAGCCCTCTCCCACTAAATGGGGTCAAAGACAAATGGAAGTGTAAACTAAAAATACTGCTCAGGCCTGAGCAAAGCATGTCTCAAAACGTAGAACGTAGAATTTTGATGAATACCAACATCAATATGATGTAACAGATATGACCCTCCACCTGTTTTTTCAATTTTTATTACAACCTCTGACAGTAAACCACTTTCTCCCCCAAAAAAAAAAAAAAAAACTGTAACCTAGTAACAGCAAACGTTTCTAGGCAGCAGCAAGCCCTTCTAGACAAACAAAATAGTCATTGTACTGAACCAGGCAAGTTTATTATCCAGTATCCACAAGCGCTAAACTCAGCATATTCCCTCGAAAAAATTTTGGTCAACCGTGTATAATATAGATGCGGCAGCACTCTGCAAGATTCAGGACGAAACTCATTCCCCTTTCATCAAACCCGCTATGGGCAGCGAAAGCATCACTTCTTAGTGGTTAAGATAACAAAATTTCAAAAGCAAGAATTCGTTTCGAGTAAAGAATTGATATTTACTCCGATAAATTTGTTGTATCTTAGCACCCCTAAGGACATTAAAAAGGGGCCACCTCGACTCAGCTACTCTACCCGGGACGCAATTCGGCAACACCCCATCAAACCCAAGAACCTCAACCGATTCCCCCATCGCCGATTAGGGCCGAGATCGCAGCAACGAAACTTCCATATCCCCAAACAGCTCGAAAATTAGGGACGGAGGAAAAGAAGATCGTACGTTTCGCAATTGCCGGACTTGCTTGCGGAGGCCGGTGATCTCGTCGTCCAAGTCCCCGTGCATCGGGTCGATCCGCAACTGGACCTCGTCGGAGCCGCCGCCCGCGGGCCTCGTGCTGAGCCCCTCCCTGTTTCCAGCCAAAAAGCCACCACGAAGCGAAACCAAACGATTCAGAGCAAAGAACAACGAAAAGGTTCCCCGGCGCGCGACGACGAAGGAGCCCCGCGCTGGACGAAACCGGGGAGCGACAGGGTGGGGGCGGTGGCAAGAGACGTACTGGGATCGGTAGGGAGCGGCGGCGCCGCCGTACAACGGGCCGCCCCGGTGGAAACTGCCGGCCATGGAGGGGACGGGACTGGACGGATCGGGTCGGGTCGGGCCGGATCGAGACGAAACCCTAGGCGAGAGGAGGAGCCGACTCTCAGGCGCGCTGGATCGTCGTCGACGCTGCAACTGGCACGAACGCGAGACGGAGGAGAGATCAAGATTTGCGCGACGCGGCGAAACACGTCAAGAGAATATGAGAAACCGTATTTTCGACCCCTTTAAATTTAGGACGAATACCATAAAAACCCTAAACCCAGATACAACAACATGTGATAATTTTATCTAAAACTATTTTTTTATCATAAAAAATCTCAAACTGGTACACTTGTGACAATTTTACCCCGAACTATTTTTTTGACCACCAAAAATCCCAAACCGTACACTTGTGATAATTTTACTCGAAACTATTTTTTTTTACCAATTAAAACCCTAAACCCAGTATCGTGTAATGATTTTCTTTCCCGATTAATTTTTAATATTATTTTTTATTTTCAATTTTTTAAATTAATTTTTATTTTTTATTTACCTTTTTTTTTTTTTCTCTTTAACCTCCGTGGGTCGTAGAAATTGAACCAGAGGCCGGCCCCGCGAGGTTGGCCCCCGGCCGACCGCCCACTTTCCCCTCGACCCCCGGCCGGGCGTGGAGGGCCGACCTCGCCCCGTGTCGTTGGCAAGGCACCACCACCGGCCGGAGGTTAAAGAGAAAAGAAAAAAAAAGTAAAGAAAAAATAAAAAATTAATAAAAAAATTCAAAAATAAAAAAAAATAATATTAAAAAGTTAGTTCGGGGTAAATTGTCACACGATACTAGTTTAGGGTTTTTGGTGATCAAAAAAAGTTTGGGGTAAAATTGTCACAAGTGTACCAGTTTGGGGTTTTTGGTGGTCAAAAAAATAGTTCGGGGTAAAATTGTCACAAATGTACCAGTTTGAGGTTTTTTATGGTAAAAAAAATAGTTCGGAGTAAAATTGTCACAAGTGTACCAATTTAGGGTTTTTCGTGGTATTAACCCT
This sequence comes from Syzygium grande, assembly GCA_024733475.1. NCBI lineage: Eukaryota > Viridiplantae > Streptophyta > Magnoliopsida > Myrtales > Myrtaceae > Syzygium > Syzygium grande. The sequence continues at coordinate 7,252,746 of JAMXDD010000006.1, forward strand.
TAAATTTAAAAAGTTTTTCGACCAAAAAAACAAAAATTTAAAAGTTTCGTTTTTTGATCCTCCCCGTATTTTGCTTTCCTTGCGATTTTCGCCCCTAGTGCGGACCACAATTATGTCCTTTTCGTCCAATTTCTTATTTTAAAGTGCCGCGAAGATTTACTAAGGACGCCCACGATCAATCGCTAGAAAGCTAATATTTGTGGAAATATCTAAGTGAAATTACTTATGGCCTTCCACTTTTATTAAGCATCGAATTTGATTATGATTGGTTTTGTGCGGAAATAATGGTCCGTGAATTATTTATTCTTTGATGAAAATTGACTTACTATCGTCATATGTCCCGTTTTTAACTGGATAGAAATCTCGAGTAGTTATCGAAATTGTTAATACGCAACGTCCCGATTGAACTATAGGGGGTAAAGAAATTGGTCTTGATTAGCTCGTCAGTAGGATTTTAATGAACCTATGCATGTGGGCATCGCCTATTCATAATTGTATTGATTGGGCGCCTTTTTAAGAATCGTGATCATAGTGCTTCTACATTGTTTAGATGAAGAAGATGTAAGGACTGCACCTACTATGGACTTGGGGCCACTAGGTCACCTATGCCCAACTGACCCAAAAAGGCCCAAAATCAAATTAGACAAGTTTAGGCAAAAAAAAAAAATTTCAGGCCTAATTAGGTTTGATCGTCATATGAAGAAAACTAATAACTTTTTTGAATCATGGGCGGATTTGAACAAGTACTTTTGGGTCCAACATAGACCTGCCATCAATTATGTTTAACACGGATAATTTTGTCTATTAAAGTATAGTACATGGCATTTGGGATAAAAAAAAAAGGCGTAATTTTCACGTAGAAACTTGTTCACGTAGGCGCCATGTGTTAAGGCCGATATTGACTTGATTATTTTTGGCCGATTATCAAAAAAAGAAGATATGGTCACAGGACGAATTGGATCTGCATATGCTAATTGCAGTTTGATTTTGGCCGAATCGAAATCCTTATTGAGTTGTGATCTTATGAAGGGCAGAAAATTCTTCTTTGGAAACCGTCATAAGCGAAATAATTAACTGCATGGGCTTGGTTTAACGGCTAAGGAACCGATCCGTGAGTATGGCACAAATTCGATTCCCAACACCACCTAGTACAAACAATTTCATATTTAGGACAACCGTTGGGGCTTTGGCTCAAGTCTTCCCTAGTCCATGAATGAGTAGCGGTATGTCATAGGCCTGGGGTTTATTTACTTAAGGATGGCGCTCTCGTCGTAATAAAAGATAAAAGGAACTAAACAATCCGGTGGTCAACAAACGGCAAACAAACCTCGGGGTCGGATGTCCTAGGCAACCTCGTCGATGGATTTGCAAAGAACGCGCGAGCATGCGCAAGGGTTTCAACGCAAACAACAGTGGATCCCTGTCGATGGATCTGCTAAGAACGTGCGAACATCCACTGTTACTTGCGTCGAAACCCGAAGAACAGTGGATCCTTGTCGATGGTTACAGAACTCAATTTGGCGCCGAAGAATATAATTTGAGGGTAACGAAACAGACCAAAAAGTCAACTTCTGAAAAATCAAGGAAATTTGTTTTGGGCTAATAGCCTGTCATCGCTATAAAAATTGTGATCATAATGCTTATACATTATTTTTAGGGCCGTAAACAGTTCGATTCGATTCGGTTCAATTCGATTTTCTTGAAAAGCCGAATCGAACCGTTAAGGAAGCACCCCTTGAATCGAACCGAATCTCGCTTGAACAGAATTGAAACCAAACCGAAAAACTGATTTGATTCGGTTCGGCTTGGATCAATTTTCGATTTCTCCTTCTTTTTCTTTTTCTTTTTTTTGCTTTTTATTCTTGGCTCAATTTTCTGTTTTTTCTTCTTCTGTTTTCTTTTTTTATTCCTATAAAAATATTTTACTCATTTACGCTATTCAACTATTTATAATTTCGATTACGTATCGTTGAATTGCCATTTCGAATAAGATGAAAGTTAAATAATCCGTTTTAATATTTAACGACATTTATTTCCTAGATTTGAATCTTTAATGTCAAAATGTGAACATATTCATGATATCCTACGTAAGATAATCATCAATCTTACAAATTAAAATAAGTTGAGTGATTGTAAATATATTACAAATTAAAAACTCATTATTTAAAATTGAAAAATGAAAAAACAAAATCACATATTTAAACTAGGTTCCGACCAAAAAAGAAAAGTACAGCAGCGAATAGAACTTTCTTAAGATTCTGGGTCCTTGACCACCAAACTGAACTCCTCATTCCATTCAGGATTTAGATTGCTATGTTTGACTGCTGTCTTCTTTGTAGATAACTTGTCTTCAGTAAGCTTTACCTTCACATAAGGGTCTGACTTGCCCAGAATGTCCTCCTTTTTAAGCTTTATTCCCCTCACGACCTTTACATTAAGAATCCCAACCGGTTTCTTTGCAGCTCTGCAGGAGCAAGCAAAAATCCATGTAGTTGGACCAGTCATAGAATTACCACCTTTATATTCATTAACTTGGCAGCACAAATTGAAGGAAGTAACAGTTTGTAAAGAGGAAAACTTACTTAGAAGGATCCAAAATAGTTACTTCTAGGTACTTAGGCCAGAGATACGTATTTGCAACTTGATCCTCGATAAGTTCCTGAACACAAGCATAAATATAATACTAAGAAGTCCGATTACAATGTAATAGTTGGTAGTATTTTCCCAAACTATTTTACATCAGCAGTTTGCATGGTTATTGCCAACAATTGGTGAAGTTGGAGAACGGAGAAATCTGTTCAAATTATCCATATAAAAAAGGTAAGAGCATTACCTGGACAAATCTATAGAGGCCAGGAATGGACATAGCATTTGCTCCGAGAAGCTTCAGGCCAAAATCTACATGTGGCTGCACAAAGAAACATTGAATAACTAGACAGCAAACAGGATGGGGGTCATCTTATTATGTTAGAACCAAACAGTTCTTGTAAATGCAGCTCCTCTAAACAAAAAGAAGTCTACCCTGGAAATTATTAAACACACCTTCTCCATTAAAGAGACAAATATCTTGGCAAAACAAGGAAAGGTTGGAACCAGAGGCTTCAGAGTGAAGACAACTGAGAACTCACCAATGGGCGAGAAGCCGGTCCTGGGCCTCTTTGGGTTTGTCGCGGCCGCGAATCAGCTTCGGAATCGTGCAGCAAAATCGGAGCTTTGTCGAACCAGGATTGCAAAAGTATAGGACCAAAAGTACGCCAATACCTGCAGTCAGATCACTTTTCAATTCAGCGAAACAACAATTCACTATTAAATAAGTATATGAAAATTAGAAGTAATTTCATCACACGAGACCATTCCTCTCCTGAGACGAATGTAGACAAATATGACAACTTGTAAACAGCATCAAGCAAAAAACCACGGGTGGTGGCAAAAAGTGTGCGCAAAACACTGAATTCCGCTTCCCCCCAAACTACCAGGCTATGTAAGACCAGTTAAACGAAATAAACGAAGAAAGAGAGGAGAAATTATCATAATCTAAACTGCAGAAGAAGTCTCAAGATATTAGTGAGGTAAATGATCAATGCATAAAAATGCCAATTTGCTCATTCTTAGTCATATTCGCAGTCTTTTGTTAAAGTCACTTTACCAGTGGATTTTCCCACCGTCCTAAAGAAGAACATCTAAGCTCTTGAATGGAAAGACTGGCTCTCAATCCACCATTCGCTAGAACACTCGGAGACGGCTCTCAATTGTACTCTGCCCTCTCGACGACAAGTACAACGCAGATCCCATCGAGCCCAAGGCGAAACTACCACAGCAAGAAAACCCAAAAAAAAAAAAAGAAAAAACAAAGCCGACCCGCCAGAGGTTTCGGGAGTTTTCAGACAAAAACCCACGAACAAGATCATCAAAAACGAAGCATACCGCTCAAACCCAGGGCACGGACTACCGAAGCATACCGATTGCGAAGATCACACTCCTCCTCCGCCTCCCTTTTTCCGGCGAGAAGACGATCGGCTCAAACCCAGGGCTCGGTCGCGCGGACCAGCGGAGGAAAACGCCCGGCTCGGGCCCGTGGTCCCGGCGGGAGCTGCGGCCGGCGGAGGCTGCGGCGGCGGTGGCGGCGGGGCCGGAGGGGGAAGTCGCGAATTTTGGAGGCGAAGCGGCGAGGAGGAGAGGGAGAGACCGAGAGAGGGCGACTGAGTGGTCGAGACAGGGCTTTTTAGTTTTTACGGCTAAAACCGAAGTTTATTTCAGTTAGATTCTATCCGAATTGGATCGAACTGAACAGAAATAAATCGAATTGAAAAATAAATTTATTAATTTTTGTTATTCGAATTGAAATCGAAATCAAATCGAAATGTATAAAATTTTCGGCTCGATTCGATTTGGTTTGTATTTCGGTTCGATTCGATTCTGACACCCTAACTGTTTTGACGAAGAAGATGTAAGGACTACTCCTACTACGGACCCGGAGCCACTAGGTCACCTGTGCCCACCCGACCCAAAAGGGCCCGAAATCAAATTAGACAAGTTTAGGCAAAATTTTTCCTTTTGGGCCTTATAGGTTTGACCATCATACGAAGAAAACTATTAAATTTTTTGAATCATGGACGGATCTCAACAAGTTCTTTTAGGCCCAATATAGACCTACCATCAATTATGTTTAACAGGGATAATTTTGTCTATTAATACATGGTATTTGGGACAAAAAAAAAGTGTAATTTTCGCGTAGGAACTTGTTCACGTGGGCGCCACATGTTAAGGGCCGATATTGACTTGATTATTTTTGGCCGCGCGAGCATGCGCAAGGGTTTCAACGCAGACAACAGCGGATTCCTGTCGATGGATCTGCTAAGAACGTGCGAACATCATCCACTGTTACTTGCGCTGAAACCCAAAGAACAGTGGATCCTTGTCGATGGTTATAGAACTCAATTTGGCGCCGAAGAATATAGTTTGAGGGTAACGAAACAGACCAAAAAGTCAACTTCTGCAAAATCAAGGGAATTTGTTTCGGGCTTATAGCCCGTCATCGCACGTATCACTCGGAGCTATTAATGAATTCCGCACGTGGAACAGCACGCCATTTCTGACAAGGTCTTGATTCTGAAATCCTTCCTTCGTTTTCACTCAAACTCCCCGTAGAAACAGGGGAGAGGGAGACAATCGTTCGTTCGTTTTCCATTCAACGCCCCCTAGAAAAGGGAGACCCTTCGCTTTTTTCAACGCGCCCTCTAAAAACTCGAAGGGCTTCATCTTCGAATTCGCCTTCGACGCCACCGTAACAGAGAGGAGGGGGGGCAGAGGGAGATGGGCATCGGAGGAGATGAGATGGGGAAGGAACAGAGACCCAGGATCCTGTGCCTCCACGGCTTCAGGACCAGCGGGGAGATTTTGAAGAAGCAGGTCCTCAAGTGGCCCGACTCCGTCCTCCGCGACGTCGACCTCGTCTTCCCCGACGGCCCTTTCCCCGCGCAGGGCAAGTCCGACGTCGAAGGCATCTTCGACCCTCCCTACTTCGAGTGGTTCCAGTTCAACAAGGTCCCCATCCTCGTCTTCCTCATTCCTAAAATCGCCATCTTTCTTCTTCTTCTTCTTCTTCTTCTTCTTCTTTTTTGAATAGATGAATTAACCAGCCTCTCAATGTTCATCAATTGATCAGACCCTTCATTAATTTTCTGGCAGGAATTCACGGAGTACACCAATTTCGACGAGTGCCTCGCTTACATCGAAGATCTCATGATCAAGCAAGGACCTTTCGATGGTCTCCTGGGTTTCTCACAGGTGCCCGTCGATTCTCCCTAAACAGAACGGGTTCATCATCTTGAAAAATCAAAACTTGACGATCTTGCCTTCTAATTTCTATTGCATATGCGATTTGTTATACCCCCATCCATCGATATAAACGAACGCAGCATATTCAATTGAAGAGTTCATGCACACCCTGTTTCTCGCCCTGTATCTCTTGCGTTCCTCGACAAAATGCAACATTTTTCTCTCTCCTTTTTTGTATACGTTCTTTGGCGTGAATTCTAACTGGCGAACAACAACGCACGAACAATGCAGGGGGCGATATTGTCGGCGGCGCTTCCGGGGCTTCAGGCGAAGGTGGGTCGATGTTGCCTGTGGGAAACTTCTTCCTTGTTGTTTTTCTTTATAAAAAGAACAACATAAAAAATAAGCAATAAACTATCTTCCTGGAAATCGAGAGTTTATTATTTGTGGGGTTGCAGGCAGTGGCACTGACGAAGGTGCCAAAGATCAAATTCCTTATAATCATCGGAGGGGCCAAGTTCAAGTCGCCATCGGTGGCTGAGACAGCATATGCTTCTCCCATACAATGCCCGTCTCTCCACTTTTTAGGTACCAATCATATGTCTTCTCCCTTTCTTTTGGCGTTTGTCGTCTTCTGATTCTTTTGAACCCCTGATTAGGCAATTAATGCGTTTATCAACACGCCCGTTGTTAATAACGTGATCCCGGGTCGGATCTGGTCTCGTTCTGGACGTGTCTGGATTGACTTTTCTGTTTTAAATTGATTCATTCGCGATCGCAAATGATGACGGATCCAATTTCAATATGTACCATCCCCTGGCCACCGATTAGTAATTGATTGGAACCCGCTTCTTGTTGCAGGAGAGACTGATTTTCTGAAGCCATATGGGTTAGAACTGTTGGAGTCGTGTGTGGATCCTTTCGTAGTTCATCATCCCAAAGGCCACACCATTCCCAGGCTCGGTAACAAATGCCCTCTCCTTCTCCGTCTCTGTTTCCTGTCTCTCTTTTCATTATACCGATTTCGCATATGCCTTGCTTCTTTCCAGATGAAAAGGGATTGGAGACAACGACGAGGTTCCTCGACAGGATTCGGGACGTGTTGACAGGGGATGAAGAACAGTAATCGACCACCATTGGGCAATTTAACTATAGAGATTTACGAGTCTTGTTTGCTCTACTCAGATGCCTTAATAGTTTAAGCATCTATTCATGATCCAAACTTTGGTCATTTCATAAGTTTTGTACGTTTGACATTCAAATGTAGCTCGATAGGTCAGATCTAGGTTTGGAGCCTGAGCTACATGCATCCACTTTAACCGATAGACGGTCGCGGTGTCCAGGTTCCACACCCTTAATGACCAAGCGAGTGATCCTAGGTATATCAGCTGTGCGTATTCTCCACCAGCTGATTTATTAGTGTTAATTCGGTCATTGACAATAAATCTGAAGTCGTTCTTATCTGTTTCAATGTGGATTATTGTCCATTACTTCAATTTTGCAAGATGAAAATTTGGCGACTGAATGCTTTAGGATATAAGAAACAAGTACCAAAGAAGTCGAACTAATGAGAGACTAATCCCGCTCTTGTAGATTTCGATAGTTTGGGTGTTATGTCTACTAAAACGTTAATGCTTCTTAATACAGTAATTACAGTAACTCATAACGAGATCAGAATGCTTGAGCACGTGTAATTGAATAAGTGCAAATACAAACTTCTCTGAAGTAATTTTACCTAGGAGGCAGTTATCTTGATGACATCCTCTCCTCTTAGAATAGCAAGAGGTCAAAGGTTCAAATCCTCGAACTCTCGGATTACGACACTGAGGAAGTGATTATTATAAAAATCACCGACCCTTGTCTTAGTTACAGAAGACAAAAGAGTTTACTTGAGGTCATTACATGATCGATGACATTTGATTGCAACTGTGAACGCGTTTATATTCCTTGCTTGAAATCTGCATTCAAATCGCTCTACTTGGTTATTTTCTTCGAATCACCTCGACAACTAAGAGTGCACACTTGCATACTCTAGCAATTACATGGTGTGCACAGGACGGAAGGACTACAGTTCTAACTGAGATTAACGACGGGGTTCGAAGAGTCTCAAGCACTCCATTTTGAGCCAAAGAAGAAGAGAAAGGCATTTGTAGCTATCTGGTCTTAAGTACATATGAATGTAGAGTACTCTGCTAGATTGAGTTCAAACTTAAAACCTTATCCTTCACGGATCGAATCTCCATCCTCGAATTAATTTACAGAATGTCTCCGGTCCAAATCAGGTTGTGTTGACCTGAATTAACTTCTGTAGATTTCAGGTCATTAAGCAACTCTTCTTTTGCACCAAATGTCCGTGAGTGTGTTGCTTACAAGATTTGAAGACTCCTCTGGAGGAGAAGGTTCTAAGAGAAAAGAGAGAACGGCAACAACAATCAGATACAGCTTTGTCTCCGACGGCTGTCTAAGACTGATCGAACTCACATAAAGACAAGCTACAAAGAACAAACACCAACTCTCTTTGGTTTTATCGCTTATTCTTATGATCCCAAGAAACAAAGAAACTGAGTTAAACAATGTGATCACAAGCATGGCAGACTGTGATCCTTCGTGAGGAAATTTAAGGTTGGACCAAACGTCTCGGAGGGCTCGTGGTCGAGGCAGTGCTGACTCCGATTACAGCAACAATCCTCTCTATCGCTAGTAAGTATATCATATACTTGTCTACTTTGCATGTGTTTGTGTAACATGTATATAAATGATGAGTATTTGTCGAATGATCTGAACTTTATACGCGATCATGACATTACAAACATCTCGCGTGAATTGTAGGAAAGATGGACAGGGCGAAGGATGTCCTCAGAAAATTGGGGCAGAAGGCGGCTGAAGCTGCCAAGAAGGCCGAGGATCTCGCCGGAAACACGTGGCAACACTGTAAGTCTTCTTGTTCTTCGTGCCTCCATGTTCTTAGAGCGCTTCAGCAATTCTTCTCATGAAGTAAAGGGTACTTCCACTCATTTAGTTTTAGGTGGCTGAAGGACTGATCAAATCCCCATTAATGCCTCCAGTAGGAATTTGTCGTTGCTTTTGCAGAAAAATCGGCTAATGTCTCTCTCTATCAGTTAGTTCAGAGACTTCTCGCCCATTAACTGTAATATCTAAGATTTAAGTTGTCGAAGAACCGACCTTTTCATGATAATGCTCAATTTCCAATTATGCACACATCAGTTCCAACAACATTGTACTTTAATTAGTGAAAACAGGTCCAAGTATTGCTGATGCCGCCGTTGGCAGAATTGCTCAGGGAACGAAGGTCCTGGCAGAAGGAGGCAAGGAGAAGGTTTTCTGGCATACTTTCGAGACCATTCCTGAGGAGAAATTGTTGAAGTCGTACCCTTGCTACTTGTCCACGTCTGCCGGCCCGGTTATGGGAGTCATATACCTCTCAACGGCGAAGCTCGCGTTTTGCAGTGACGATCCCATTGCTTGCCAAGCCGGCGAACACACTGAATATAGTCACTACAAGGTATGCATTGCCGACATGGGGACTGAATGCTTATGATCACTAAGTATATGCAGAAAGCGGACAGACATGAAATTTTCGGTTAGACTTGCCCAATAGCTAAGAAAAACGGTGAACATAGTCGGCGCATGATGTAATCGATTACTTAAATCTCTAGGACTTGAAAGGATTCCATAGGGAAATATGACCTTGCCAGGCATCATAGGCAAGTATGTTGCTCTTAATTTCTTCCCGCGATAAGAACTGTGCACAAACGATGAAGAGTGCTCTTTGCCGGGCAATGAGCACCTTTACTCTTGCCAATGCTGAAATCGATGCTCGAACACATTCTACAAGCAGATGTTTTTTCAGAGGCGATCTGATTCTTTTATGTTATGTGTGCAGGTGGTCATTCAACGGCACCGGTTAAAGGGGGTCGTCCCTTCAACGAGCACGGTCAAGCCGGCTGAAAAGTACATCCAAGTAATTTCTGTCGATAACCATGAATTCTGGTTTATGGGATTTCTCCACTATGAGAGCGCCGTGAAGAATCTCCAAGGAGCAGTTCCGACACCAGTCCCGGCAACTCTAAGCTCGTATTTGCAATCAAACAATATAGAATTCTAATGCAATATATACTGTGGGAAAGTAGATGGCGCCGGTGGTACATCCAAACGTTCACGGTTTCTTTTCTTCTGCTGTGTTGTCACAGATGCAAAGTTTTGCAGTTTTGCTAAGGCACGCGGTGCGGTTCTGACTCCATATGTATGTAAGTATCCTGGTGCAATTTGGCTACAACGCGCCTGTCAACTCATTCAGATAGAAGGATTCTTTGGTTCCTGATTTACTATCTCATTTTCAAATCTTCTTCCGGTGATTGGTAATTTGGTGTTTCTACTGCTTCCCAAGTCAAGAACTGCTGGTTCTTGAGCCTGTACTTACACAAAAGATAATGTTCTGTTCTCATTTCGACTCGAGCGGCGAATTTTCTTTTGTACGGCCATTTTTCCAGGTTTCCGAGCTTAATTGCTATGGCATAATGACGAGCGAATAATTAAACCTTGGTATTTGCATGTTTAAGTAGATCTTTAGAAACATCCTTCAAGCATAATTGGCACATTGTAGAATGAAGCATAATCTCTTGAAATTGCGGTACTGACATGTCGTCACAACTCAGAAGAAAGCAACTCGAACTGGATCCAATTCCCTGAGTGGCCCATATACATTGGATTCAAATTGATCTCATGGCATGGGCCTCGACCCATTAGAAGGAAGATGAGAATCTCTCTTTCAAATAAAAAGACCAACTTTGAAGCCGTTGTAAAACCCGATTGCGAGCGGGTCGAATCGAGCCGGATCATTCTACTTAGGAATAAAGCTAGCACCCACGACGACCACAAGAAATGGTCCGACCGAGAACTCAGGCCGGATCCACCACGTCACCCAGCTTTCTTGTCCGCAGCTAGCATTGGACCAGCCATAAATTTCACAACATCAGCGTACAAGGCATGGAAGAAGCATCGTCATGCGATGGGACCGGAGGCATTAGAGCCGGTCTAAAATCCCCCGAAATATATAAGATATTGGTCTTAGGAAACATTAATTGCCTCAGAGGACCTCTTTTTGGGGGGACCAACCTTCTAAACGTTGGACAAAGCCCGAATCTTAAAGATAGATCTCGTGTTGGGTGAAATTATAAACCCCAGTGTCAATGGCAATCGAGTAGCAAGTAATGGCGGCATCGTGCTTGTTTTCCTTCCTACCTATAGGAGCTAAATGGCTATGGGGGGGGCTATACTGATTTAGGGCTTCCCCTCAGTCAACCTATGGAGCACGCCTTGCCTCTAAAATGGCGAAACATTGGGTGGATTCCAACGCTGAGCAACCTCACCCTTCTCCCCTCCCCCCCTACCTCAATTTGTCATGATCATATTCCCCAAAATGAATGGGAAAAAAAGCAGCTTTCTATCTACCAATTTCTACACACGCTTGAAAGGAGGAGGAGGAGGAGGGAGAGAGGTGCCAATACATCACAAGGGTATTGGTTTGGTGGGTGCCTTCGAGACGCTTGTCTAATTTTCGGGGCGAAATGTGTACAACACAGGGTCAATTAGCACGTCGGAAACTGTAGAGTTGCCTTGATTATTAATTGCTTGAGAGTTCCCAGAGGGCACATATTAATCAGATCCATATGACGATGCGACACGGTTGAAGGGTACGTTTTGTTTTGTGTATTTATTACTAGGCCATTTCGGTCTAATCGAATTGTGAAATCTACCACGAGAGAAAACCGGCGCGCGGCGTGATGGAAGACTTTGCTTTCTTTAATTTCGGGTTATTTTCCGCACTTTGCATGTACTTGGGTTTGTTTTGTTTAATTCAATGCATCATTCCTTGGATAAAGCAAAAGCAAAAGAGCAAAAAGCCTTGACGGAGGGGGAATAAAAAGCATGCTTAATGTTTCGAGGGACAAAATACAGGCTACAGTGGCAGCAATCCAACTCTGTCGTTTGTGTTGAATGTGACATCGATTAATCGAGCTAATCCTCTAGAAAAAAAAAAACTCTTCATGTTTAGGTGAAATTCCAATTTTATCTCAAAAATTTTTCTATTTAAAAAAAATTATCAATTTTCACTTTAATTGTGAATCTGACAACGCTTTCAAAACTCACCACCGATTTCTTCAAGATTATCAACCTTAGGAGATTGCTATTGTTCCATACAGAGACAAAGGTGTTGATAAAAACTCAATTTCTGATAGTGAACTTCTGACTGACCATGATGCTAATAATTTCGAAGAAATTAGCGGCGATCTTTGGACGCATTGACAAATCAGGGCTCATTTAATCACCGTCCATGAGATTTTTTTTCCCTGTTTGCTGGTTGCACCACAGATGCAAGTGTCTTTTGATTTGTGGATCTTGAAGGGGGTCAGATGTTTCCAAAGTGAACAGGACGAAAAAGGAGTGACCGACGGGGCGTGGGGGGAGAGGAAGCACGTTAAGATTGTCAGCCTAAATAAAGCAAGATGTGATTGCAATTTGCTCTCTCCCTCAGTCCTTTGCGTTGCCTAATAAGCCATGAGCTGTGCAGCAGAGGCCATTAAGTCTGTGTCCAACTACCCCACTTCGTCGTAGTACCCACGTCTCTCCCTCCCCTCTGCCCTTAATGTCATTGCCATGATTTCCTTCAAGAATATGCACACCTTAAAGCAATTACCCCTCTCCATAAACAAAAAGAAAATCATAGATATAACATGCTTTATTCAAAATGTCATGCCCTAAAGTCTAAAGTATCTGCAAATGCACCTTCTCCATATCATTGTTTACATGAGAGTAAAACGTAAACACAAAAATGAACTGAGATGTGAACGGGGCGAAGAGTTTTAGGTAGAGGGAGAGAGAGACTCCGATGCTGACTGGCTAGTCATTTTCTCCCTGATCATCCGTCCCAAGGGCGCTCCCCTCCTCGTAAATTATCAAATGACGACGAAAAGACCGGAGCTATGTTCAAAATGAGAGGACTGACGAACCTTTACGGGATAACGTGTAAGTGGTGAGGGCGCGAAAGATAGCATCATCAAGTTTTAACCTATACGGGTACACACATTCGTCTTTTGTTTTTTCGTGCCAGAAGAATATCTCAGGGTTCAGTATGTTAATCAGTTCAGCTGTAAAAAGCAAGGAAAGGCTGCTTTGAATTTTGATGTTTGCAATCAAGTACCTTGTAGAATTAACATCAAATATGTCTCCAACCGATATCTTAGTACTACTCAAATCCTGGCAGCAAAATCAACCTGAGAAAACTCATTACAAGCAAATAAAGCAGGAGTGACCATAGAGCAAAGTACAATTTTAAAAAGACGAGAGAGAAAGGAGGGATGTCGTCCCGTGCGAGGGCCAAGCGACCCTCCTCGGCGATTGCAGAGGGTGGCAACGCCCCCAACCCCTCCCAGAGGGACGGAAAGTGTGTACTTTACCCGATCGATCGCTGATATGAAAGCTGCGTCATGCGATGAATTCTCGTGGCTATTGCAATAACATCTGTCTTTACAGAAATTTCCCATCAATGTAGCTTGTTTTCGTGAATGCAATTTGTAGAAAACGATTGACTACCTTTGGTATTCCTCCGTATTCAACAGGAAGCATGGTATATCCTGCAAAGGACACTGAACCGATGACGGTTTATGATAATCTTCTGGGTTGCTGAAGTTATATATTAGTCTTCGGCTGTGATTCCTCATTTTATGATGAAGTCAGCAGCCAACTTTGTCGATTCATGAAATGTTGAAGACAAGGTCGATTGTCTCCGATTTCTACCGCGTTTGCAGGCCAAATCAAGATAGAAAGTTCATCCCGTTTTCTAACGACGATGCAAAAAGAGATGTCAAGATGCGAGTGATGAACTTCTTTTCTTTGCTCATATCGTATCTGCTTTTCACGACCAAATGGGCAAGAACGAGCGTAGCTATCTTTCTGGTTTTATAGGCTGGGTGTTGCGATTTGCTTGATGAGCCATTATTTTTATGATCACATGGTAACATGTACAAAAGCTATCTGGAATTACCGACTTGTTTAGATGAATGTGTTTGGCCATGCTAGGTAGATAATAATAGCTTATTGTCATGTATAGTATTAGAATGTCCAACCAAAAGTTTCAACTTATAAATAGAGGAAGATTACATTAATACAGGACCTTTTGAAATTCCCATAAACAATTGATGTGGGATACTTTTACAAATAGATTGCCAAAAGTTTTGTTCCCGAGAACATAAACTAGGGTAGACAATCCCAACCAATCTCAAGGGAAAAAGTACCAAAAAAGTCCTAAACCTCTTGCGTTTGTGCTAATTCAATTATAAACATTTCAATTGTACCAATTGAGCCATAGACCTTTTGACGATTTGTCAATATAGCCCATCCGGCCAATTTTGGTAAGAAATCACTGACATGAAAGCCGACTATCTCAATAGGTACTAATGCACGCAATTTTTTAATTTTTTTTGTTTTCTTTTTATTTTTTCCTAATTGTGGACCGGTGAGGTTGCCGGCCAACCTTCGCCTGCCATAAACAAGGTTTAGGTGAGGGCCTCTAACCCTCGCCGACCATAGGCAAGGGCGTCACGCCCTCGCCTATAACCAAAAGAGGGTCGCAACCCTCACTCGTTGGCCGGCTGAAGTCCGTGATGCCCTTGCCTAGATCTTGCAAGGTTGCAAAGGCCCTCTCCCCTGTGGCTATCGAGGGGTTGACCCTCTCTTAGATCTGGGCGAGGGCCCAATGCCCTCGCTAAACAAAGAAAGAAAATGAAGAAAAAATAAAAATATTAAAATTTTTAAAATCGCATCAGATGTCGTCATGCCACATAAGACGGCCGCCGTCCATATCAATGATTTCCAGTCAAAATTGGTTGAATGAACTATATTAGCAAATCGTCAAAAGGTTTAGGGTTCAATTGGTATGATTGAAAGGTTTATGATTGAATTGGCACAAGTGCAATAGATTTAAGACTTTTGTACTTTTTCCAATCTCAAGGGGATCTCACTAAGTAGACGATGACCATGTGTATAGTACAACCAATCCCAATTGGATGCGTTGACAACTTATTACTTGGCCACTATTCTCGAAATAATTTTCAATGGAGAGATGTTCACTAGGTACCACAGTTAATTGATAAGATGCTTTACTTATAACTATCCTAGTTGTTAGAATGGACATGTGAGTTATGTTAGAAAAGTTATATATTGGAGAATTGATGTGGTATGGAGCAATTAATATATCATAGTTGACCCATAATTCATTAGCTTAAACTTTTGAATAACGGTGTACATGTCCAGCTAGATATGTCGACGGGGTCGGACTTGTGCTCTCATTTGGTGATCTCCTCTTGTGAAGGTATTGGGCTTCAACTGCGTGCTTCCAACAAATGGCTCAAAGTCGATAGTAAGATTGATAGGCCTCCTCGATGGTACGTTCTGGAGAAAAAGACTAGGGATGAAGTGCCTAATGATACTTGAATTAAAGGGAAGCAAACCTAATACCGAACTCACATGTAAGGAGGGATTGTTAGAATGCACGTGTGAGTTTTGTTAGAAATGTCTGTGATCCATAATTCGTTGGTTTAAGTTTTTGAGTGAAGGTAGATTTAATTGAATAAGTTGATAGGGTCAGATTTAGATTTCACCTCAATGATCTCTCAGGCGAAGGTGTTGGACCTCTGCTACGCGCTTGCAACATTGATAACCTCGACAATCTCAGTGACACGTGCTAAAGCATATTGGAATTTATTTATTTTTTTGGTCGAATAGCATGTTGGAATTGACTATATATTATTGCTGGCAATATACATCTACCGATGTTATTTCGATCAACACCGCACTTATAGCTCCGATCTCGTGTCAAATGACAACTTATGCCACAATCTTTCTTTGGGATAGCGGCTTCATGACATGCATCGCCATGCATATTGATCATATGACATAATCCGTATCATTCTCTTTTCTAACAATGACATCTTTTTTCGCATGCCTGTCTAGCATCTTTTGCAATGGAGAGTTTGACAAGGTAACAGTAACTCTACGGTCCCTGCCCTTACTACATGACTACGTCACATAAAAAGCCTGCTAAAAATGAAAGGAAATCATGCCCCCTTTCAAGCGGCATGGGAGACCAACTCAATTTGATTTTATTCCACGAACTTAGAAATCTGCCTACTGCAGAGGCCGCCGCGACCTGCCGCTCTAGACTCTAGTCACGGCTTACCTCGCCTGCAAGGCTTTATACGGTATCCTTGCTAGTTTCAAGATCGCGCTTCCGAGATGTATCCAACACTTCAAGATCCTATGCGTGCATGAGATATCGTCTCGAGTGAGAGAGGTCGGTTGGTTCGAGTGAAGAAAAGCTGTGCGTAGCTAATGGGGACGGGACATAAATGCAATCGAGTGCGAAAACGAGATAAGAGAGGAGGCCTTGATGATCCCGATGGACGGATGGCCACAAGGCACCGGTTTTTATCCACGAGGGGGGAAGTGGGATCAGAGCGTGGGTTTAATTCAGACAAGCCCCAAAAAATGAGAGCAAAAGAACGAAGCTGCTATGAGCTGTAGTGTCAGTCCCATTCATTTGTTCTTTTCCTTTCCTTTTCCTTCCTCCTCCCCTCCTTCAATGGAGCCCCACATGTCCTCTCCCCCTCTCGAATCCGAATACACACAGACACCCACATATGTCAAGGCATGAAAGCACATGAATGACAGGACGAGGCCGAGACCGAGGTCGAGCTTGGAGATGATTTCCCCGACAAGCCCTCCAAAGGCTCGACTTTCTCCAACATCCTCATTCCATGTCGACTCCCCTCCCCTATTCCCTCACATGCTCCCTCTCTCAGTCTCTTCTCCTTATTAATCTCTCCTTTTTATTTCCTTTTGTCCTTTTCTTTTCTTTTTCTGCTCGAAGAGCAAAAAAGGGGGACAAGGGATATTATCGCTGTTAGTATTATTATTATTATTATTATTGACTTGCCGCGTCTTCCTTCCAATTGTAATTTCATGTGGGTTCTGCAGATGATCTGCATAATTGATACGCATGGAGATCTATGATATGACGTGACATTATGAGAAGAGGCATTTCCACAAGTGGGCCACGTAAAAATGTCTTTATGACGTAAACAGGGCGATTATGCATATAACATGGAAGATGCATGAAGGGAGATGTTGCTGCTGCACCAATCTTGATTCCGTCTTCACTATTAACTCGCATTAACCAAATTCTACAATAATCAGTAGCGCATTTGGAACTTAGAGGGGAGAAGAAATAAAGGGGAGGGAAGGGAAGGGTGAATTCCTTAAAAAACTCAAAACTTTAGGTAAAGTCTCAAATTTATCCCGAACTTTTTTTTTATCTAAAAAAATCTCAAACTTTAAGTTTAATCTCAAATCTGCCCTGAATTTTATTTTGTGTAAAAATAAATCAGCCAAATTCAATTTATTTTCTAAAATATACCCCCGTAATCCAGTCCCAATTTAACGCTGTGCTTCCACGTCGATAACAAATTCACATCAGTAAAGTAATGGGCGATAAGTTCATACCGACGTCGTATTTTCACTTCGATAACAAATCCAACCTAATAAAAATTTCTGAAATTCTCCAAAATAAAACCATTCTAGGATATAAAAGTTAAGGATGATAACAAATCCACCCCAAAAAACTTTTTTTAATATAAGAAAAAACTTAATTTTTAGGTTCAGTCCGAATTTGTTCCGAACTTATCTTTGTCTAAAAAAAAGCTCAATTACTTTGTTGATATGGATTTGTTATCGATGTGGAAGTGCCATGTCAAATTGGAATTGGATCGCGGATATATATTTTAGAAAATAAATTGAATTTTGATTTTTTTTTACACAACAAAGTACGGGCCAAATTTGGGATTTGACTTAATGTTTTGGATTTTTTCTAAAACAAAAAATGTTCGGGGCAGATTTGAGACTGGACCTAAAGTTTAGGATTTTTTTCGAGACAAAAAAATATTCGAAGCAGATTTTGGACTTAAAATAAAATTAGGGGGTTTTTTAGGGAATTAAGCTGGAAAGGGAAAGATGGGGGAGATGGAGAGAGAGAGAGAGACAGAGAGAGAGAGAGAGAGACAAGAGGGTGGAGAAAACGATAAGGGGAAGGGCACAGCACAAGGCAGCGACCAAAGGCTGTAATTGAAGAGTGAATACATACATGAGACGAGAGTACGCTTCTTCAAAATGGAGAAATTAATGGATGACGAGGTATCAGAAAATTTTGACTGAAAGAAAGAAAGAAAGAAAAGAAAGAGAATGAAGGAGAGGATCTCTCTCTCTCTGAAACTATGCACGCCATTCACAGCCTCTTATCATTTCTGGTCCAACCTCGGATCTCTGCACACATTGAGAATTCTCTTCCTCAAATGAACACACACCGGGGAGAGGGAGAGGGAGAGGGAGAGGGGAGAGAGAGAGATTGAGGAAGGGAGATGACAGATGTGAGGTACGCAGGTTTGCATGATGAACACGTTTGATTGGACATTCAGAATTCTCTCTCTCTCTTTCCTTCTCGATCCTTGACCATCAGCCATCACCCCCCATTAACTATCATCACATGTCTGTCTGTTTACGTTTCAGTTTTGCCTTTAATTCAGGCCTCATTAATTCATCAACCCACGTTAACCAAATCCAACACGACAGTTTCAGGCGCAGGAAAACTAGAAAAGAGAAATGCAGGCTTCATCAGTTCAGTTCAGTTCAGCCCACAGATCACATGTGTACCGCAGCTGTGTTGCTGAAACTAAGCTTGAACGACACACAAACACAACCCGAATTCCCACAATTTTCCATCATCGAGAAGACGAAAATGACGATCGAAGGAGATAATAATTACGTTAAGGGAAATGCCAAGGTAACTTAAGCTTCATGAGCAATGGCCCATCCATCCTCGAAGGGGGTCAAATTAACGTTTTCCTACTTCTCTCTCTAGCTCATCATCCTCATAATCACCGACCAGACACCAGCATCCAAGAACTACAAATGATTATCAGACTCTCAAGAACTAGCTAAAACCAGCAAGAGATCAGCATCTACTCAAAACAAAAAAAAATACCAAGAAAAGTAAACAAGAACCCTAAACCTAAAATGAAGGAAAAATAAAGAACTGATGTTATCCCTAACCCCATCGATCCTCAGCCCACTTCGACACGGCCAATTAGGGTTTCTTACCGAGGGTGTGCTTGTTGTTGTGCATCCACACCTTGAGCACGTGGCGTCTCACGCCGGTCTCCGCGCAGAACTGCTCCACCGCCGCCTCGTCGTGCTTCTGGATCCTCCACCCCAGCCTCTCCGCGAAGCCCAGCATCTTCTCCTTCTGTTCAGTCGTGAACTTGGTCCTGAACCTCTTCTTCGGCCCGCTTCCTCCGCCGCCGCCGCCGCTGCTGCTGGGGTTCGACACGTCCTCCAGCTCCTCCCTGCTGTGCCCGCCCCCAGACGCCGCCGGCAGCGCCAGCGGCCGCTGCTGCTGCTGCGGCGGGGTCAGGTGCAGGTACCCCGTCGGCGGGGGCGCGGCCCTGTAGTAGGTCGAGAACTGGTGGTGCTGCTGGCCGGGGTGCTGGTGCGGGTGGTGGTAGCTCACCAGGGCCCCGCCGCCGCCCCCGTCGCTGGCGTCGGTCTCCTTGCGGTGGAAGTTGCGGTGGCAGTTGCAGGCGGCGCACTTGAGGGCGTCGAGGGTGCCCTCCTCCCCGGCCGCCATGAACTCGCCGCAGCCGTCGACGGCGCTCCCCCCTATGCCCACCGCGTGGTTTTTGAGGCACTCCCGGTACCGCACGGACCCCGACGCCGACTTCCTCGGCCCCGCCGAGACCCCGCCCTCCCCGGCCGCCGCGGAACCGCTTGGCCGGGCGGAGTTGCCCAGGGGGTCGTAGCTCGTCGGCGGCGGCGTCTGGTGGTGGTGCACCGGAATCTCCATTTCCTCGTCTTGGTCTTCATGCTCGTCGAATTCCATATCTCTTCTCTCTTCCCGTCCCCTCTCTCTCTCTGTCTCCCACCTCAATTCCCCTCTCTCTCACTCTCTCTGTCTAAGCCGAGATGGTGGCGGTGGCCGAGATCTTCACATGGCTTTTTTGGCTGAGTGGAGATCCGCCCAATCACACTCTGTGTCAGCAAAGATGATGATGATAAACTATAACAGCTTGGCTTTGTCTCTCCACTTACAAGCACAAATTCGAATTCCGAAAGAAGGGCAAGAAAGAAAAAAACAAATCCACCCCCTTACAACAATTAGAAGCGAGAGAGAGAGAGAGAGAGAGAGAGAGAGAGAGCTAGAACAGAAGCAGAAGCAGAAGATAAGAGGGGATAGAGAGTGTGGCCATCAATTCCCCGACTCTGCACAGAAGGAGAGAGAAGGAGAGAGAAAGGGTGTCTGTCTCACTCGAACAACCCTTCCTTTTTTCCCATTTTGCAACCCCGAAAGGCCTTTAAAAATTTGCCCCTCTCCTCCCCCCCACAAACCAAAGCCCTCACCTCGAGGGCGGCTTAACTTGCTATCGCCGGTTAATCCCCGCGAGATTATCAGCTCTGTTTTTATCTGGTTCTCGTTGTCCCTTTCTTCCCCTCTCCTTAATCCTCTGAAGTGAAGTTGGGGGGGGGTGTCTGTGGAAAAGCGAAGGATGGTTGTCTGAGAATTTGCCCTTTGTTAGCTAAAACTGCAGGCCTGGCCATGGGGACTGTCTGCCTCACATCTTTCCCGTTTTGTGCTTGCTGACTGCTTTTCTGTCAACAGTCTGCGGTAAAAAAAAAAGAAAAGAAGAAAAACCAAGAAGACGACGATAAAGAAAAGGTGGTGGTGTGACTGAGAACGAGAATGAGATGCTCTGCAAATTACATCGCGGTAAAAGTAAACAGAAGAAGTCTGAAGAAGAACAGCATACATAAATCAAGAAAAGGGTTTGCGTGCAGTTTCAAGAAATGACGTTGGGGACTGAAAGAGAAGGGTGTCGTTTCTTGGCACAATATAATATTATTGTTGTTGTTATTTGTTATAATTCGACCTCACCCTCGAGTCAAAATACCAAACATCCCAAGCATTTTGCACCGAAAGTCCAATAGGTAGGAGATCGTACATTTGTTTCGCAAGAATTCAGAAGTCTGAAAAAACATCTTTTCTTAATATATTTTCAGAAAAATGAATGGAAGGACAATATTTGCATTATCGGCGGAAATGTTTAGGTGTCGATCATTAGCGAAAGAAAAATATTATCATTATCAAAGAGAATGTTTAGGTGTGGATTATTTCTAATCATAAAAACATTTCCTAATGACCAATTCATTGATTCGATATGATGATAATCACTTTTAGAAGATAAAATTCTCAAATCATTCGTTGACGTGAAACAAATGTATCGAGTTAGAATAGACATGAAAGGTGCTCATTGGGCAAACCTAAGCTGGAGTTGATGTATTATCTGCATCCACCCATACATGAAATTCACGTAGAAACATTCGGGTTGGGTCGTATCATCGTGTAAGAACGTCGTCATGTATTATTTGCCTTTCAAGTGGGTCGCTTGCCTTTCGATAATCTCTAATGGAACTCTTAAATTTGGAATTTTCATGTACCTACTCTTTTTAAGAAAAATAAAAAGATGATATCCCACGTCCTTTGCCCTTTCATCTAAGGGTGAGCATGGTTACGAGGTAGAACTTTGAACTTGAGAACCTAACCGGTGGAAATATGTAGGTTCCAAGATATGCATAGTAGGTTTCATGTTCCAAAAATTGGAGGACCTGTTTCGATAGGTCGGTTCCAAGTTAAGCAGATGGAACTTTGAACTTGAAACCTTAAACAAGTATTTTACGTTTTTTCTTTATCAATGTTTTCGCATGATCCTGTGGTATTCCATGGCATTAGATAATAAAGGTATAATCTCGAACACTAGTCTGAACTTTCATTTTATAACTTGTTAATGTTTCATATTTTCTGTGTTTCTAAATATAAGTTATGGTCAGTGGATCGTAGTAATAAGCGGTAATCATTAAAGATAATGATTCACTGTAATTGTTCAATTAATAATACAGGTGAAACCTAGATAGATCTTGGAACCGACCTTGAAACCCGTGACATGGTAAGGTCGGTTCCAAATTTCAAGGCAGGTAAGATAGGTTTCAGGTTCCGAAAAATGAGAAACCTGTCCCTATTAGTAATATCTAGGTTCCGAATAGAACCTTACGGAATTTAGAATCGCTTACCACTACTTTCGTCAATAGGTTGTCTATCACCTAAATTGATGCTTCCCCTACTATGGACTTCTCTAAACCATTAGCTTTTAGTCCATATCAAGTAAGGGGCGAGCAGGATTTTGTTTTAAGGCCAAACTCAACCAAACCGAACTCGTACAATTTCAGAACTTGCAATCCAAATTGAACCCAACAATATATTCAAGGCCGAAGATGGGCTTCACTTCACTATCTTCCATAATTGGTATCGATCGATCCGTAATGCTCTCAATGAACTTTTCATTGGGTACCATTTGAAAATCACGAATCAAACTTGAGAAAATAACCGTGAACCAAATCAAGAATTTCGATTGGATGTGGGTCAACGGTTTTAATGTTTTAAATTCTTTTGTCATTTTTATTAGCATGCGTTTCACTAAACTAATCGCGCCCTTGACGAATAGATGTATCTGGTATCGTCTCTACAAATTATTGATTTGTGGTGATCAGAGGTGATTATTGAGCGAGTTAGGGGCGGGACGGATCCGAAGATCATCCTAATGTCTAGCGACCCGGTTCGACGGCGGCGGGGAATGATCGCCGGGCAAGAGGGCCCAAAAAAGTGGCGGTTGCGGGCAAGTTTGTAGGATGGCGAAAGAAGTAGGAATAAATCGAATTGTGTACCGAAAAGAACGAGAGCGACCCTAAATTATATACGTGAACCTAGAATGATTTCTCAAGAGGCGCCTTTTGATGTAACGGCGACATTCGGCATTAAACTTAGATGTTAAGAATGCTTATATGAGAGTATTACCAGAATAGGTGATCTCCTGAAAAAGTATTTACTTATGTGCCAAATAACAAAACAGCGAGACTCGATATGTAACTGATCAAAGCAGATAATACCTCAAGTGAATTAATCCGAATGTGCCATATTATGGTATCAAGGTGGGACTCCTTCTAGTATGTATGCGGTAACGACTCGATTTAATGAGGGCCGAAATGATCGCCGGGGAGAGACGGTCCAAACAAGGAGCGGCACCAGGTAGACTCTACGAATGCTCACCGAGCGATCCTAAAGTGCCTATTCC